>OX336390.1:307976651-309176651 GCA_946902985.2 Meconema thalassinum
TCCATTTCAAATAAAAAGAGAACGCTAAGAAATAGAAAACTTTTGATGCATACACAAGATTTATCATTTAATTTTCTATCCAAAAGGTCTTTATCACTTTTCGTGTATCTCCAACGGTTAGCGAGTAAAACCTAAATTTGAGCAATAAAACACGGTCAACACCGAGCGGTGCAGTATATCTCTACATACATAAAAATTAAAGTTTGTATGTTTTTTTCGTAATTTCTACGGAAATTTGAGTTATTTACGCGTTTCAGACTGTTTTATTATGGAAGCGCGCGAAAATAATTTTTTGGTCTGTCTGTCTGTATGTATGTTTGTCTGTGGACAACTTTGTTCCCTTATAACTCGAGAACGGCTGGGTGTATCAACGTAAAATTTGGTACAAATATCCATCAGAGGCACGACACTAATCATTGATGTAACCCTTCTCCGTTCCTCTCATAAAATAGGGCCTACCCCCTTAAAATACATGCTGAAATAGGAGTAGTAGGACGACACAAACATCATTTTCAGCCCCTCAATGTGAGGGACAAAACTCGGAGGCCCTAAAGTGTCCCCGAAATCCACATTTTAAGGCCCTAAAACCAACCGTTTATGAGATATTCCCAGAAAACTAATTTCATTTAATAAACTAATGAACGAATTCAAGCCGGTAACCATGGCAACAGATTCTCAGAGGTCCATCTATCGCTGTAAGGCGCAATGCAATTCCATTAATTACATTGGTGTGAAAGTTTGCAAACGGCTAGAAGGTTATCACGGAAAGAAATTAAGCTGTAAAATTCATCAATACGTATAATGTGCTTAAGGGGGTCAAGGGGTACACTAGATTTTTTTCAAGCGATTTGCACCTGCGGGTGTGGTGCGGCAGGTCTATTATATTCCTATCCCTATATTATATTATTATTATTAGTTATATTATGGCGTAAAACGAGGGGACAAAGCCCCTCGGTGCCAGAAACAAAACTTGGGGGCCACGAAAACTACATTATAAGGCTCTAAAACCAACAGTATCTGAAATATTCCCACAAAACTAATTTAATTTAATTTAACAAACTAATGAAGGAATGGAAATCGGTAACCATGATAACATTATCTCAAGGGGTGGCATCCAACTTTCCATCTATTTCTGTAAGAAGCAATGTCACTCCATTTATACCTTGCCACGGTGGGTGAGTGGATAGCGTGTCGGTCTACTAACCCCAAGATTGCAGGTTCACTCCTGGCCGTGGTAAGTGATTTTTGAAAGGCGGCAAAAATACGACTCGCATGTCATACGATGTTGGCATGTCAAAGAACCCATTTGAATTCAGTAGGCCGTGTTCATAATGGCAAAATTAATCTCAGCAGTTTCCGCCAACACAAAGTTCCTCATTTCTCTACTAGAAAGTGCTATAGTGTTCAAGGAGCTTAGATATCTACCCTCCTTGACTTTCATAGTGATTCAAGGAACAACGAAATTTCGACATGCAAACTACCCTCTAGGTGTCAAATTACGAAGCTTGCACCCGGCATCCGAGGCCATACGATATTATTATTAGGCTACTCCATTTATTACATTTCTGTGAAAGTTTGCAAATGGCTATAAGGTTATCACGGAACCAACGTAGACTGTATAATTCGTCAATGCAATTAAGGGGGTCAAGGGGTAACCTAGATTTTTTTCATGCAATTTCACGTGCGACATATAGTACATAAAGTCTATTATATCTCCAAACAGCAACATTATTTTAAAAAATTCCTGAATTGAATCAGCATTTTTTGCGGCTTTTAGGAATTTGGGCCATTTGAGGCTAAAAAAAACCTGAATTTTCATGCACCACAAGCCTTTATAATTTATGAAAGACGTCTTCCTGTGTATGGGGACCTAACACAACGTAGAGGGTAATTTTTTATGTGAGGTGTATTGCGTTTCGTCTACAAGGCTTTCAAATCTATTTCACGTCAGGAAGTACACGTTAGGTGAATTTAGTTTGAGAGCACATTTTAACTAATCTTTTTTCTTTTTTTTTTGTCGACATACGGGTTCATCGTAAGGATGATTTTGTTTGATACTGTATGGTAGATATACCCATATTTGGATATCTGGGTGATATGTTGTAGACAATAGAATTGTCTGTCTGCCTTTCTGTGTATCTTTATGTACGCCTATAAATCGTGTTCGGATGCTTGGTGCATCGTAAAATTAGGTATGGTAAACATGAGTCAATACACCAATCATTTATAAAACTCCTCACCGTACTTTTCATACAGTAGAAGGGTGGATATAGGGAAAAACGTCTCAAAATACATGCTAAAATAGGCCAATTTAAAAATTATCCTAGAAGGACGATCAAAGCATATGTTGCGCTTCTCATTGTGAGACACAAAATTCGCGAGTCTATAAGGGGTCTTCGAAAATCACATTTTAAGGCCCTTAAATTAACAGTGTGTGTGATATTCCCAGAAAACTAACTTCGTTCTGATAAACTTATGAAGGAATGACAAACCGCTAACCATTGCAACAGTAGCTCAATTGATAATGTCTGGTGTTAATATATAACACCGTTCGAAGAACGGGTACTTCTGCTAGTATAATACATAAATAATAACCCCTGGCACTACAGCCCATGAAGGACCAAGGTCTACCAAGCGACCGCTGTCCAGCCGTTTGGCCTGCATATATTGGGGTGACGCGTGGTCAGCGGATCGGGTCCCCTCGGCCGTTAATCTTGGTTTACGTGACAGCGGCGCTGCGTCACTGTCAGACAGCTCTTCAATTGTCCCCACGAGGTTGAGTGCACCCCGTTCCAGCCCTCACGTCAGTTTCTAAAATCCATGACGGAACCGGGAATCGTCCCGGGGCCTCCAGGTGAGCTTGAATTTGTTACCATTTTTCAAAAAGTAAAAAAGAAAATCAATGCCAAATGATAAGATAAGATTTCCACGGCTACACTTATAGCTACGCCCAACATACAATAAGATTAGAGCTTACAAACTTAAAACATTTCGCTAACATTCACAATATAAATAATAATAGTCTAACAATGATAGCAACAATAAGACAGTAATAATAAAATAATAACAACAATAATAATAATAGTAATAATAATAATAATAACGGAAAAAATATATACAAAAGAGTGCATACAGACACATTATCAGCGTGAAATACTAACACCATACACAAGAAAATATATTAACGTAGGTAGGTTGTCAGCTATTGTCCTCATGTTATAATTGAACATAAAAATAGCATTTTAGCATAATGCAGTAATCAGATGTGAGAGGTATACTGCTCGGAGAAGCAGGAGGCATGTGAGATTTTCAAAGTGAAATGTCATGTCCTGTGGTTCAGATTCCACGTAAAAAGGATGTCCCGTGGCTCATGATAGCGAGATTAACGGTCACGTAAAACTACAAACTTCCTTCCTCTCCATCCTTCTTATAGCTACAGCCAGCTCAACGTATTGAGCCGTATCGGTTCATGACCGTGCCAATACCCCATTACTCCCTTCGCGATGGGCGACATAATAAACGTAAACTACAGTATTTCCCCTCGTGGCGTATTGCCACACATATCACCAAGTCGAGTGTGTGTTTAGGATAACTGAACGCTTATGAGAGAATACGATGTGGTCACCGATAGAACACTAATTAATGTTGTCAGAAGCAAGCATGCAGTATCACAAACAGCATAACGTTACCTGGGCTTTAGTGCATTGAGTGGAAACATAATTCACGGCACATAGACAAACAAAGTTACATTTGCATTTGCATTGCTATATTTGCTCCATAGAAAACTAGAATAGCGTGGTTGTGAGATGAGTGGCTGATTCGCCTAGTTAACGTCCAGCTAGTCAATGATACGCTCTACGCACCAAGGCACAAGGCCATGAGACCGGGCTATCTTTGATTTCACTAGAGGAGTGGGCTCGAGCCCTACCAACGCTGCCCTCCGAGGCTCACAATTTGTGGGACATGGGCTGGCGACCTTGGGAACCCAGCTAGGTCTAGCATTGCTAGATCCACTATTTTCTCAATCCTGTTGGCATCCCTTGGTCAACTCTACTCTCTTCACATCCTGATGGTATTAGGGTATCCGAGGCCTACGGTGTCTTTCATTTTCCCTCCTTAATTTTACCCTTATCAATTCTTTTCTGATACCCTCATTTTCTTGGAGGGGTCAGATCTCTCCTTTTATTTTATGTTCTCCTGCCCTATATGAGGCATGGTGCACTCCGGATAGAGTAAATCAGATGAGGATTGCGAAGGAGGCGGCCGAGGTCTTAAGAGAAAACATACATACAGTTATAGCTCAGCCTGTCATAAATCTTGCACAACAATTGTATACATGTCCAAGGAACACACCTATAATAGAAGTAAAGTTCTAAATTTTCATAATTCAAAACGTAACTAATTTCATCAGTTCTTCAAAATTTGTGCCTGGCTTTGTGCTGACCTTCACCGTTTCCCTCACATCTCCCGTATTCATAGGAATTTTTGGATTTCTTAAAAAAAAAGTGGATGCTAAACCTTCGCTACAAATCGAATCTCACTCAAACATATGTGGATTTAATTAGTCTTTGTATAAAACGTTAAAAATAGTTTTGAGCTTGCTCAAAATTGGAATGAAGTTATGATGCTTAATTAATTAATTAATTAATTATATGGAAATGAGGGAGATTCATTTTCTAGCTGAAGGTTAAACACACGCTTTAAAAAAATAAAAGTCCAAAAATTCCAATAAACATGGGGGATATGAGGGAAACGGTGAAGGTCAGCACAAAGCAAAAACCAAATTTTGAAAAATTTATAAAATTAGTTAAGATTTGAATTTTGAAAATTTTAAACTTTGTATCTATTAGCAAGATGTGTGTTTTTCCTTGGGAATGTTTATTATTGTTGTATAAGGTTTATGACAGGCACAGTTTATTAAAACCGTTATTGTTTTGGCTCCTTAAGCTGTATGTTTCCCCTTAAGTTAGGAACCATCCCAGCATTCGTCTGGAGTAGAAGTGGAGAACCACAGAAAACCACTTCCAGGTTGGCTGAGTTAGGAATAACACCCATCTCTTCTCAGTTTTGCCTCACGAGGCAGAGTGTACCCTGTTCCAGTCCTCAGACCAAAATTAAATTTCTTAGCAGAACCGGGAATCGAACCCGGGCCTACGCAGTGTCAACCAATTATGCTAGCCCCTACGAAACGAGGTCGTCTTAGTTTTTATTATTTACTACTCCAATAATAATAATAATAATAATAATAATAATAATAATAATAATAATAATAACACTGCATTACTATTACCAAAATAAGTGGTTTAAAGTGTCTCCAAGGGGACCAACTGCCCAAAGTCATTTCTAAGATTAAAAAAAATAAATCTCAATATCATGGAAGTGTAACAGCAATCAATAGCTGGCGCATTTCAGTTTCCCTGGAATCACTTCCCTCTATACATTTATTATTAATTATTACTACAATAATACCATTATTACGTAGGTGGCTGAATTTCTACTGGCACCTTCTGCGAATGGACAACGGCAGGCTTACCAAGCGGATCTTCCCCTTGATTAAAAGCTACAAGACTGGAAGCTCAATGAAGTCCAAAAAGGCTTGTATTCTGCTGGGATTTCTGACCTTGATGTCCAACAACGTTCCAAATTTGCTGATATGGTTAACAATTAGTCCCGGCCTCCCAGGTGTATAAGGGTAGGAAATCTCTCTTGCAGGAGAGAAAGGAAAAGATAACCGCCGGGCTCAAGATATATTGGGAACGGAAGAGAGCATTGAAGAGAACTAGTCATAAGCGCCTCTTAGTGGGCTTAAATCAATAATAATAATAATAATATTTTCTTCTTCTTAGTCGTTTTCCCTCCAGGTTGGTGGAACCCACGGACTCAGCGAGGGAACTCACCACTACCGCCTCTACGGGCAGTGTCCTAAAGCTGGGAAGATCTAATCGGAGTGGATACAACTGGTGAGGTGTGGTTGGCACCTCGCCCAGGCGGCCTCACCTGCAAAGCGAACAGGGGCCTCACGAGGGAAGGTAATGGATGGTCAGGATGGATAGGCAAGGAAGAGGGAAGGAGGCGTCCATGGCCTTGAAGAAGGTACCATCCCGGCATTTGCCTGAAGACGAAGTGGGAAACCACGCAAAACCACTTCGAGGATGGCTGAGGTGGGAATCGAACCCCCTCTACTCATTTGGACCACCCGAGGCTGAGTAGACCCCGTTCCAGTCCTCGTACCACTTTTCAAATTTCGTGGCAGAGCCGGGAATCGAACCCAGGACCTCCGGGGCGGCAGCTACCCATGCTGACCGCTACGCTACGGAGGCGACTATAATAATAATAATAATAATAACTAGGCTAATACTGTAATTAATATCATTACCTCAAGAATGTTACTGTTTATTATTAATTATTTTATTTATTTATTTATTTAATGTCCATATGCTCTTAAATTAATTATATGGGAAATCAGGTACCAGTACAGTAAACAGAAGCGAAATGCTGTTCTCCTCTCTATTCCTAATTAACGTTGGGATGTCAGAGGATTATATACCCTTTGATTTATTTTAATTAATCCAACGTAATGTGTTCACTTTTGACTTTGTCACTACCTGCGCTGCGCTGCGCTGTTCTAACGATGCCTCACGGTAGGCGTCCAGTCCGGTGGTACCACCACAAAATGTGCTCTTTTGTTGGACTTTCTGATGATTCACGGTTGGTAACATTCCTTTCAGCATCTAGCGAATGGGGTTGGAGGCAGACTATAATTCTCTTTAAATGAAGCAGCTTCTGGGGGTGAACTGTCATGAGTGTGGCGGTTGTCATTGTTTCAAGAGGTGGAACATTGTAGTAACATGCCCATCGTAATATTCAATTGTAAGTTAATGAAGAATACTAACTCTAAGGATTTTTTTTTCCTTTTTAGCGTATTGCTTTTAGTGCCGGGAGTGGCCGAGGACATGTTCGGCTTTCCAGAGTTTGTAGCTGCTTCTATGCGGACACCCATTTGGTGAGCTACAAGTACCGTCGCATGTGGAGTGTTGTCTGGGAAGGAAAGCGTGAATGTAAGGACGAGGATTTGGAAGGTAGCGGCTATGGCCTATAGTTAGGGACCAACCCCCGGATTTGCCTGGAAGGAAGATGGGAAACCACAAAAGACCATCTTCAAGGTTGCCGGTGGGGGGATTCGAACCTCCTCGCCTCCCGGATGTGAGCGACTGCCTTCAGCCAGGGCGTAACGACCACGGCTAACTCACCCGGTACTCTCAGGACATAAGAATATAACAGTAGGAAAAGGACAGAAGAGGACCATGGACGCGTAACATCTTGTGGCTTGGCACACTAGACTATGCTCCTTCCAGAATTCCTTCCGCTCAAGAGATCTCGGAAAGCTGTAACGAGATGTCTCAACGAGGAGTCAATTTTGTGAACTTGATGTTTAGCAGTTGCCCTTTCCGGGAGTTGTAAAAGTGATGATAAATGATTTCAATCAGGAAGACTTCACGTCTTAAGACCAAGCTTGGCTTCAAATAATTTAGTAATTACAAAGAGTTCTTTCATATTATTATCATCATCACCATCATCGTCGTCATCATCGTCATCGTCATCATCATCATCATCATCATCATCATATACAGAGTGGTCCACCGCCTTTTTTTTTTGAGAATGGCAAGCCAAATAACGCGTATATCATAGTCATCCTAAAAACATTAGTACTTGCTCCTTTACGGCCTTAGTACAACTTTACCGTTGAGTTCATGCTCGCAAATATAGTCGAAATCATTGGCAGCAGTGTTATTTCCAACCCATCAACTATAACGAATGTGTAAAACGACCACAGCTCCAAAAAACACTGCCTTACGAAGGACATGAAGTGTCTATGAGGACTACAAATAGATTCAATACAGGTCTGACGTTTGTTTTTGGCCGGTGCTTTCTTGTTGCGTAGAGGTCCCTGGCCAGCTTCGAAGCCTTCTTATTGTGAGTGTGTGCAGTAACAACTGCATGCACGCACGCTCGCTCAGGAGGAACGAAGGAAAGAAGGAAGGAGATACAACGGTTTGCACAGTGGATGCGCGAATTTCACAGCCACCGGCCAAAAAAAAACGTCAGACATTATCACACTACGGCTCACGGTAGCTAAGGTGGTTAAATCGTGCTTCTGGGCTGTTACGTCAGCCATGCTGCCAGGTAGCAGGTTCAATCCCAGGCAAATACGTTTTTTTTCTCGCTTAATGCCGTTTACAGTGGATGCACTACGGCCACATATCTACCTGTTCCAATGAATTAATTTTTATTTGGTCCTGAAAAGGATCGTTTTTGTTCGATGCTACGTAGTCAGGTTAGACGATGACATAATGGTCTGCAGAAAGAAAGCTTGTAGTTTAACGCGACCATTAATCTCGAGATCATAAGCCACGGGATCTCCATTTTACATGAATTCGAACCACAGGACATAGCGTTGGTGAGAGGCAAAGAGCTTGACCGCTGCCACTGCCATCGTTATGTCCAGGCCGCAAGGTTCCTGTAGTGACGTCACGCGTAGGGCCGGTACAGCTGCCGCAGCAAGTCACGCGGCTCCTTTCAGGCTTTCACACGCAGTCACTCCAAAGCGAATATAAATTCATATTTATAGGAAAATGTTAATACTATTTGGAGTTCACTTACAGTTAGAAAAGTTACCACTAAATAGGCCTAATTTTCGTTCCGCTAGTTCGAATCCTGCCGTTGTAGCAGGCATTTTACGAGATAACAAAATGGTACAACGTCTGTGCACTTACTAGGATGTTGACGCACCCAGACAGGGCAAAATTGCAGTATTTTGACGTTCCTGTAAACGTTATATCAATACGAAGAGGCATTGATACAGTTATTCAAATCAAGATGTACCACAACGTCGATAAATCGCATATGGCTAAACTGGGGATTGACGGAAGGAAACATTCGAATATTTCAATACCAAAAAAGATTTGCAGGAAAAGTTTATTAATAAAATAAATCTATGTACACACAGAAAGAATACATAGACAGGAACACTTTTCTGTGCCTACTGCCAGAAAAGCCCATTCAATTTCGAGCTGAGCTTAAGTTATAAAATTCGACAATACTTCAGAATCTCTTGCAAGGAAAAGATACAAAATTATTATGTTCATCTCTGATTCTGTATTTTATTTTCCTTTCTTTCAGAGAAACAGGCCCCCCTACTGCCTTCTTAAACATTATGCCCCCAAAATTTATTATTTTATTAACAGAAATATTCATTTCTAGACTTTGCTTACCTGAAATAAATCAACATAGAAGGTAACTTCCTTTCTGGATCTCACTCCCAAAAGCTGCCAGTATCCTTCTGGTCCTTACTCACCAGTAAAACAGAATAACATAAAAAAATGAACAAAAAGCAACTAACTACTCACTTCTGGACTTGTGTGAGAAAAAAAAAGGGCTATATTTATTCGAAGAAGATCCTGTTTTGTGATCGTCATTAAGTTTTAAGAGATGAAGTCAAGTTGGACCAGTGATTTTTACATTAGTTTATTTGAAGGATCCTCAGTAAAGTGACATTGGTACCGGTATTTGAAATTAAACAATTTTTCAGTCGCTAGGCGACAATGAGACTAACACTGTATCATGATGAGATAAAAGGAGTTAAAAATCATTACAGAAAATTTTTGTCATAGGCTAAACTACAGAACAAAAAAAAAAAAAAACTACCATCTTCCTAAACATTACAGAACAGTTTGACATAGCCTACATACAACATAACTGAAACTTCCTGTCTTCCTAGCTCTTCTTCGAATGAATATCTGTTGTAGAAAATAACAGATATCCTATGCTGACTCTTTTTCAAATAAACATAATTATGTATATAAACACTACGTCCCCCTTGGCCTCTTGTCAGAAAAATAAGGTTCAAGAACCACTTCATCAAACAAACTTGTGGGTATGAAATCACTGTGGTTCCACTTGACCAGCAGAAAAATGTATGCTATAAGGTCCAAAAATCAGGGTTACTTAACTAAGGATCTTCTCTGAATAAAATCACTACTAGCTGACCCTTTAGCAAGAGAACAAAACAAATCTTACCCTACTTCCAGATAATAGAAGTTGAAAATCATTACAGAACATTTTTGTCATATACAACTAAGAAAAAAAAACTATAAACCTACTGTCTTCCAAAACATTACACAACATTTTTGACATATATACAACATAACTGAAAACTTACTGTCTTCCTAGCTCTTCTTCGAATGAATATCTGTTGTAGAAAATAACAGATATCCTATGCTGACCCTTCTTCGAATAAACATAATTATGTACAAAAACACTATGTCTCCCTTGGCCTCCTGTCAGAAAAATAAGATACAAGAACCACTCCTTCGAATCAACTTGTGGATATCATATCACTGCAGTTCCACTTGACCAGCAGAAAAATGCAAGGTATAAGGTCCAAAAATCAGGGCTATTTAACCTTTAAGTACACGTGCTGGTGTATAAAGTACACCACATACTAAAGATGGTATATTTTTGGTTGTAATGTTTCTGCAGGCTGTTAGGCACCATCTAACCTATCCCTAAAATGTTCCCAAACGACTACAAGCAGTGTCATTGTTGCTGGATTCATTTATTCACAGGAATACCATAAACATCGAACTGTTGCGTGGTATGGTGAACAAAGTTTTCCATGCGTGCATCTATATAAGTACAATATTGATTCAATTATTTAACTCACTCTTATTTTTTAAATCATATTTCAATAGAATTAGAATCTTCTCCATGTCTCGAACGGTTCTGTGTTATTAGGGCTTGTATACAAGCTAAAAATCCGAAGCGACTTACTGAAGAGGAAATCTACGACGCTATAGCGCTAGCAGACTCGAAGTAGTAGTTTGATGAGACCAGATACTTCCAAGGAATAATTTATAGAGTAAAATGATCACGACACAGAATCATCATCATCTTCATTTCCAGTTTCCAGCTTCCTGGGTCGGGTTGTGAATTAAGGACCTCCATCGTTGCCTGTCTCTCCACCACTCCTCTCCTGATTTTAGTACATCTTCGGGATTTCCTCCCTTCTTTTCTACACACTCCCACACTGTATCTGCCCATCTCTTCCGGGGCCTTCCTCGTGGTCTCTTCCCTGTCATCTTTTCACAGAAAGTTTTCTTTGGTACTCTCTCCTCTCCCATTCTCATCATATGTCCATACCACTTTAACTTTGTTGTTTCTATCCTGTCCTGCAGCTTCAATATTCCTGTCCTTTCTCTAATCTCTTCATTTCTAACTCTATCTCTTCTGGTCTTGCCCTCTATACCTCTTAGGAATTTCATCTCTGCGGCTTGTATTCTACTCTCCTCTCTTTTTGTAGTAGTCCACGCTCCAGCTGCGTATGTTAGTATGGGTCTGTAGTAGGTTGAATATAATACTTTTTTGCATTTCTTTGGGACATCTCGGTTCCACACAATACCCCTTACACTCTGGTAAAAACTGTTCGCTTGTTGTATTCTCTTTCCAATTTCCTCAGTTATCTTTCCATCTTCTGCGATCACACTTCCCAAATACTTGAAACTTTTAACGACTTCTAGAATTTTGCCATTCAATTCTACCTTTCCTCTTCCTTTCTTCCTTCCCCTTGACATTACCATTATCTTGCTCTTCTCTGTGCTTACTTTCATCCCAAATTTCTCTATCTCTTGGTTCCATACATCTAGTTGTTTTTGTACATCCTTTTCATCCTCACCCCTTATAACTATATCATCTGCAAACAGCATGGCCTTTGTTGCTTCTTGTCCCAATCTCTGTTTGACATTCTTGTGGATTTCATCCATGACTATGATGAATAGTAATGGGGACAATACACTTCCCTGTCGGAGACCCGTTTCTACTTTAAACCATTCTGTTTCTCCTATACTGGTCTTCACGCTACTGACACAATTTTTGTACATAGCTTTTAACATTTGGACTTCTGCCCTGATAACTCTTCTTTTTCTTAATACATCCCAAACCACGACACAGAATATCCATAACTATTGTGCTTGTAGAACAGTTGATTTAATGTGTTTACTAAGATAGAATGTTTAGGCTAAGTGATTTTGTGACATTATTCTCTTGATGTACAAAATTCACCACACGTGTACTTATTACGGTACATATTAATAGGTGCGTGTAGTCAAATGTTAACAGAGGATCTTCTCTGAATAAAATCACCACTGTCCCCCTGACTATTCTTTCAGTAAAATAAACAAGGTTCAGAAATAAGTGCTCTTTTACTGACCCTTCAGGAAGAAAACAAAACAAATCTCAACCTATTTCCATATAAAAGAACATTTTTGTCATAAACAACTAAAAAAAACTGATAACCTACTGTCTTCCTAGCACTTCTTCAAATTAATATCTTTTGTACAAAATAACTGTTATCCCCCTTGACCTGTCAGAAAAATGTTTAATCAAAAATATTAAACAATGGACCTTAGTTACCAGAAAATGAAAGACTTGCTGTTGTCTTTCTGGACCTCATCTGAGAAATTAAGTTACAGTGTTATCCTGGACTGCTGGATTTCTTAGATAAAAAGTATAGTTAAAGAAACCTGTTCTGACTTACTGGACCCAGTCGTTCTATCAATGGGAGTGACTGGAGGGGAATGGGTTATATTACCCATTCTGAGTCAAATAACTCTTCCCCCAGATGAATTAGGATATTGTAGGGCCTACACTGTACTTCACAACAACAATACCATGTAATGACCCAGTGGTGCCAATTTAATAATTTTGTTGCCAGTGACTGATTTTGATATTAAAATATCTATTGTGACAAAATCTCATACATTTTCCACCATGTAAGTGGACATCCAGAGACATTTTTAACAATTCTTTCTGACAAACCTAATCTTGATCTATCAACTAAAAAACCTGCAAATTTTGCAATGCAATGAATTTTCCAAAGTAAAACTAAAAAAGTATAGAAAATTTACTGAAACTTTCTAGGTTCTCAAAGAACTCCATCCACACAACAAACTGATACATTTTTATGTTTTTATGTTTATCTATCACTGCACTTTTCAAAATACACTACTGTTTGTAGAAAGTGAAACACCCAGAAGAAATGGTCGGAGACACTCCCAGAACAGGGGTCGTGTAGGCCTCCAGTACCATACTAAGGGATTGAAATCGCAGAGAGATGGCGTGCACATTGGCCCACCAGTGTCGTGGGACCGGACAGGTCAGTGTTCCGTACAGCTCTGTGGGCGTGGGGCCGTCATACCAAGTGGAAACGTTTGAGCAAGTGCAACGATGCCTCGCCTACATCACAGAGTGGACTATCAGCATGTGAGTGAGCATGTGAGCTTGGGCTCGGGAGGCGGGTCTGTCGTTCCGGGACATTGCGGCTCGTTCAGGGAACGCTGCGTCAACAGTAAGGCGTATGTGGATCCAGTGGAGAGAGGAGGGCCGTACACAGCGACGACAGGATGCAAGATGAAGCAATGTGACCACAGCACGAGACGACCGCCATCTTCTCCGCATGGTCGCATCGGACAGAACAGCGCCATCCTCTGTGTCGGCTCGACGCTGGAGCACTGCAACGGGGGTGGACATGTCTGCGTCAACAGTGCGGCGCCGTCTTTTGAGGCTGGACTGGTAGCACGCATGCCACTGAGTCGGCTTCCAGTGACTGGGAACCACCGTCGCCTCTGACTACAATGGGCACGGGCACGCTGACACTAGCAGGCTGAGTGGTGAAATGTAGTGTTTTCGGATGAGTCCCGCTTAAACCTGTCCTACAGTGATGGCCGCACACGCGTTCGACGCCGCCGTGGAGAACGCAATCAGGCAGACTGTATTGTTGAGCTTCCCGGTCAATGCATGAGATTTTCGAGGTGAAATGCCATGTCCTGTGGTTCGGATTCCACGTAAAACGGAGGTCCCGTGGCTCATGATCTCAAGATTAACGGTCACGTTAAACTAGAAGCTTCCTTTTTTGTATTGTTGAGCGGCATTGCGGACAAACACCATGTGTAATGGTTTGGGGCGCAACTGCCTATAACAGGCGATCGCGCCTCATACGTCTTGTGAGCAATCTGAACAGTGACCGCTACATTAGGGAAGTTTAACAGCCCGCTGCACTGCCCCTCTTGCAGGTCGTTCCACGGGCCATATTCCAGCAGGACAATGCCTGCCCGCATGTGGCGAGGAATGTGCAAGCCTTCTTCGCAGAACGACGGATACCTCTGCTTCCCTGGCCTGCCCGTTCACCTGAGATGTCACCCATCGAACATGTCTGGGATATGGTCGGTAACTTGTTCGTTCAGGTCCATCTGCCGCCACTGTTGATGCTTTGTGGACGCGCCTACAAATCGCATGGGACAGTATTCCCCAGCAGCGTATTCAAGCGCTGCACGATTCCATGCCACGACGTCTAGCGGCTCTGAGAGCAGCACTTGGTGGCGCGACACCGTAATGAAGATCGACCGTCAACGTGCATATACCGGACTGTCCTAATCAGTAATGTATTGTCATGTCCCTAATCTGTGGTATAAAGAGCAATGTGGTCACATCTCTTGTTCTTGGTGTTTCACTTTCTACAAACAGTACTGTATTTCTTACAAAATATGGGTGTTTTAGGAATGAAGGACATGTCATAAAACAATAAAAGAAGAGGTCAAGGTGATAAATGCTGGACCATAAAAGTCAAGTTATCAGAACATTCCTGTACAGCTTTATCGGATCTCTAAATGTGGGTCCAGACATGTTGCATATCTCCATATCGTTCGAAATGTTAGAAGCCGTATCATTCTGCCGATATATTACAGCGCAAGACCTTTCCTCCGCATACCATCCAGGCGTTTTTTTTTTTTAACCCGTATTAAATTAAGGCAATGCTGACATCAGCAAGACTACACCAAACCTGAACATAGCAGCAGCGTAGCCTACAAACACATTTATTGTGCTATAAAGAAGAAAACTAGAAATAACGTCTGTGGAAATCACAGATCTATGCTATATAATGCTCTGAACTTTTCCATGTCATGTCCCTTAACTAATATGAATCGAGTGTAAAATGGACCCCATCTGTTTGAGGGTTGTCTTCTCTCGTGCATCCAATTTTTTTAAATTATGATATAAGTTAATACGCTAAGGTGTGTGTTTCAAAAACTCAATCTCTTAAACCAGAGGGAGTTAGAAGGTATGGTTTGTACCAAAATCTTCCAGATCTTCTCAATAGTACTGGAAAAATCTTGCAGGTCTTCGAAAGTCAATGGAAATATATTTATTTTTAGATTAAGTAGGCCTATCTTACTTTTTCGTGCATAAATCTTTGATTGTTGCTATTCAAACATGGCCAAGCCACTACCCAACAAATAACTGCACGCGGATTCCTCTGCTTTTACACCTCTCACTTTGAGATTGTTCATCACTGAATCTGACCATCGCCTTCTAGGTCTACCTCTGCTTCTCTTACGCTCTACAGCCGAACTCATTAACCTCTTAGGTAATCTCTCCTCCCCCATGAGACTTCTATAGCCCAACAAAATGCTCGATCTGTTTCATAATTCATACTACAAAAATAATTCCACCTTGCTCGATACATTGTTCTAGTGCTAAAAATATGCCTTAAGGTACGTGTCAGATACCGTACCCCATTAAATCACAATGTATGTTTAAAAGAGGAAGCTTGTAGTTTAACGTGACCGTTAATCTTGTTATCACGAGCCACGGGACTTCCTTTTTACGTGGAATCCGAACCACAGGACATGGCATTTCACTTCGAAAATCTCTCATGCATTGACGGGGAAATCTTGATGAGAGGCAAGATGCGCCACCACATCCCCTAATGTCTGTTTAGCTCTACCATACATTTATGATGAATTTATAAAAGGATATCTTACTGGTACTTAAATAAAGGTTATCGGTATGTTAGGATTCAAGTAATAAAATACCCTTCTGGAGACTACTATCAAATCAGTCGATGGGAGGATAACACAAACAAGAACAACATATTTCACACAAATGTTTGAACCAGCTCTTCCATTGCAAAGGACCAGCCTGATTGGAAAGAAACTAGTAGTAATGGTTCTAGATTTGTGACCTTAATAATCAGTACTGTAGCCTATATGAAGAGTTTCCAAATTGAAATACTTTCCTAACTGGGCAACATGACCACTTGCAACATACTTTTAAATATATTCACACTAATTAAATTAATGTGGAACCATAAAGAATATCCTAATCAAAGTGTCAACATTTCAGTCAGTATTAAGCTACTGTTGTGATACCACCACTAGAGCTTTAACCTCTTATGGTGTACGGAAAATTAATAACTTAACTAAAAGTATGTAGCCTATCTAGCTAGCATAGGCCTACATGTCTACATAAACTCTGCTCTGACACACATACATTCAGAAATTTTACAAATCTAGTGATGATGTGAGTCAGGAGTTGGATTATAATTATTAAGTGAACCCTAAACAATCACTTAAAGTTGATCGGGACACCTCTCTGACAAAAATTTTACTTGCGACAGACTGAATGTACTGAATAGGCCTACTGAAAATAACTTCTCTGATTCACATTGTAAGTAGCAAGTAATTTAACCTCAGCATTATCATATTCTAGAAATGTTTCCAGTCCTAGCATAGGCTGACTTTTAGAAACTTCACACTATAATATTGAAACCATATTATGACTTACCATTAAGGCGAGTAGCTCTTATCTCCCGAAGTATCTTACTTTCAGGGAAATGTTTAATACACACTCTTGTGTTTCCTGTAATGCGCAAATCTTTTCTAGGGATTTTAAGTTTCCATTGCTTTCTTAAATTTTCGTCGGCGGGGAAGAAAATACAAGGCAGATAACCTAATCATCTCCATCATACTAGTTGTTTTTGCAACCGGTAACACAACAACTTTTCGGCATGCCACGGACCTGGGCAGGAATAATTGTTTCAATGAACAAATAGAATATTGTATTACCATCCAAAAAGCCTGCATTAGTCGAAAATAAGCGATGTAAAGGTTCTAACTGAACCACAACATGCATGCAACTCAAACTTTTTATAGATAGGCCTATTGGCTAATAACCTTCCTGCAGAATGAACATTTGCTTCAGGAAACAAACGGAATGATCCTCATTCTGGATGGCGTAAGTACTAGCGTTCTTACGTATTGCTTTTCACTCGGACACTAATTAAAATGTATAAACAGCACACAACAAACGACACACATTTAAGCAAATGGCTGTTACATCTCCGACTCTGTCGATCAGCTGATCACGTGGTAATGGCCGCTGCCTGACGGCCTGGACATAACGATGGCAGTGCCGCTGCACCACTGCACCCCCTCCCCCCTCCACCACTCCCCCTCACCCCTCCCCTCCCCCTCTCCTGTAGGAATAAAGCAAGGTACTCTGCTTAATCAGTGTAGCAAGTGTTCGAAATGTTGACCACCTTGGTTGATGCAGATTTCAGCATGACGTATTAAAGACAGTCTTGCACGTTGTAACATCTGAGGTGTAACAGCTTGGCATGCCTCGGTTATTAGTTGCCGAAGGTGGTCAGGATCTTCAGGATCCTGTGCATATACTCCCTGCTTTATGTGACCCCACAGGAAGAAGTCAGGTGGCGTAAGATCAAGTGATCTGGCAAGCCAGTGAACGGGTCCACTACTTCCTATCCATTATTTGGATATGTATCATGAAGGTGGTTCCTGACGACTAATGATCCGTGAGGTGGGGCCCCATCCTATTGCCACCACATTCGCAATCGTTCGCGCAGTGGCACGTTTTCCAGCAACTGGGGGAGTTCATTTTGCAGAAAATGAAGGTAGCGTGCTCTCATAAGATGGCCGTCGAAGAAATATGGTCCGATTAGATAGTCACCCTAGATCCCACACCTGGCATTTACACCCCACTGCACTGAAATGCCAAAGGGGTTTCTCCACGCTCCAATAGTGCATGTCATGCCGTTTGACGGTGCCATTGTTGTGAAATCGTGATTCGTCTAAAAATAGAACATTTGACAAAAGGCTCCATTATTGGTCATACTGCCGGCCCCGTGGTGTTGGGGTAGCACACCTGCCACTCACCTGGAGGCCCCGGGTTCGATTATCGGCTTCATCAGAGATTTTAGAAACTGACGTAAGGGCTGGAACGGGGTACACTCAGCCTCGTGAGGACAATTGAGTAGCTGTCTGGCAGTGAGGCAGCGCTCCGGTCATGAAAACCAAGATTAATGGGCGAGGGGATCCGGCGAGCTGACCACGCGTCACCCCAATTTCTGCAGGCTAAATGGCTGGGCAGCGGTCGCTGGGTAGGCCTAGGCCCTTCATGGGCTGTAGTGCCAGGGGTTATTATTATTGGTCATACTGCGTAACGCCTATTGACAAAATGTTACTCTAGCATCGAAATCACGTCCGTGGAGCTGCTGGTGTAACTGAAGAAGATATGGGTGAAATCTATTGTTATGCAATATTCGGATGACAGATGACCGGCTGAAGTTGGTCTGTTGTGCAAGTGTCCGTGTACTAATATGATGATTATTCAGGACAGTGCCCAAAACAGCTTCTTCATTTGGACCAGATGGTATAAGAGCATCTCTAACAAGAGGTATCCTTCCAAGTGTCCCAGTTGACCGCGCTCTTCGTTCAAGATTGCGAAACGAATTGGTAGTCGGTAGTCTTCCGTCAGGAAAGCGCTCGTGATACAAGCATTGCGACTGGAATGCGTTCTGCATTGTTTCTCCATAAATGAACATCATATCAACGTACTCGTCACTGGAATACATCGTGAGTGAATGAATGCGTGCTGTGATGTGACCTAGTACAAGTAGGTGTGTATTAGAGCCGGGAAAATTCGTTTTAGTTCCTTTTGATATCGTAAGCTGCCGTATGGGCAGTATCGTCCCCCACCAAGTGCACTCAAGGTCAGGTCACTCCGCTGAGTGAGAATTTCAAGTCTCGATAATACTGGGACTACTTTTATGTTCGACCATGCCGAAATATAAATATAATATGTTAGAAAACTGCATCTTAAAGAGGCTCATCATAGTTAAAGTTTCATTATTTATGTATTTATTTAGCGTATGGGAAGCCTCCGTGGCTTAGGCGGCAGCACGCCGGCCTCTCACCGCTGGGTCCGTGGTTCAAATCCCGGTCACTCCATGTGAGATCTGTGCTGGACAAAACGGAGGCAGACAGGTTTTTCTCCGGGTACTCCGGTTTTCCCTGTCAAAATTTCATTCCAGCAACACTCTCCACTATCATTTCATTTCATCTGTCATTCATTTAATCATTGCCCCAGAGGAGTGCGTCAGGCCTCGGCAGCCGGCACAGTTCATATCCTCGCCGCTAGATGGGGGCTTCATTCATTCCATTCCTGACCCGGTCGGAGACTGGAAGCAGGCAGTGGATTTTCATTTTCATTTAGCGTATGGCATGGTACATCTACATAATTACAAGCTAAGGAACACATTGAACATATACATTAGTATTTAGCCTAAAAGAACAATAAATATTAAAATAAATTTTGAGTGAGGAGACACATATTCAATAGATAAAATGTTGGGATTTACAATGTAATATTTAAATTTGAAATTCAATCTAGAGCAGGCTGCGTTGCATCATGAAAGTCTTTCGGGTTCCCATTATAGGCTCGAAGGCTGCTGTTCTCCACAATATGTTGGATCGTCTGTATTTCAAAACCACAGTCGCACTGAGGTGAGGAAGCCTTATTCAGCTTGTATAAGCTGTTTGTGCAAACCGCATGTCCCGTTCGAATCCTGTTGAGTGAATTCCATGTATGGCGTGGTAGTTCCATTCCAGTTGGTTTCTTGATAGGATCAACGAAGTTTCCATATTTCTCATGGAATAAATTATTCCATACCTCAGACAACTTGTTGACAATCTGAAAATTATTTAATTGTTTAATTGTTAGGATGGGTGGTCGGCTTGATTTCAAGCGACTTATCTTTACTGTAGGTATGTCACAATGAATAGGAAGCTTTGGAGTGGACATTATCTTTTGATATTCCCTCAGGAGAGAGGTCTGTCTACGTAAGTCAGGTGGTGCAATGTGACTTAGAGGTGAAAGCCAGTGCAGAGGAGTGGTCCTGATGCAACCTGATATTATCCGCATCGTCGAATTCAATTGAACATCAATCTGTTTCACATGTGGACTGTTAAGCTACACCGGTGCACAATATTCAGCAGCTGAATGGACAAGTCCTTAAGCAGAAGATCGTAATGTTGTTTCTGTAGCTCCCCATGTGGTTCCACATAACTTCTGCAAGATGTTATTGCATGATCTTAGTTTTGCTGCAGTGTTCAGCAGGTGCTTCTTGAAGGACAAAATCCTATCGAGAGTAGCACCTAAATATTTTCGAAAATGTTGATGATGGAGGACTTTCACATTAAAGATGACATTCAGCTTTGTAGTTGTCAACCTGTTGTTTAAGTGGAAACAACTAACTTCAGTCTTACTAGGATTCGGTGTTAGGCTCCATTTCTTAAAGTATTCATTCATAATGCTTAGATCTGAGGAAAGAATTTGTTCGCTCTTCTCAAGAGTTCTTTGTTGAATTGCCAAAGCCAGGTCATCTGCATAAATGAATTTTCTCGACTGCGTTAAAGGGAGGTCTGATGTGTACAAGTTAAAGAGCACTGGAGCTAAAACGGAACCTTCTGGGAGTCCATTGTTCAGTTTCATTTGCTTACTTATTTTGGTCCCAACAACCACTTGGAAATATCTTTCAGACAGCATATTGTATATAAGCTTGTTCATAGTTTGACATGGTATGATACGCACCAGTTTGTAGAGTAATCCATCCTTCCATACCGTGTCATAGGCTGCTGTAAGGTCAGCAAAAGCAACAGATGATTTAAGTTGTTGTTGAAACCCTGCTTCTATATGAGTGGTGAGACTTAGTACTTGATCTGTGCAGCTTCTACTTGGTCTAAAGCCTGCTTGTTCAATAGGTGTTACTTCATGAATAATCGAACCAATTCGGTTAAGGATGAGTCTTTCCATAAGTTTGTAGCAACAGCTTAGGAGAGCTATCGGTTGATAGCTATCTGGTGTATCCTTTGGCTTACCAGGTTTCAATACAGCTATGATTTTCGTTTTCTTGAAAGCTTTTGGTAGTTTACCAGTGATCATTATATTAGAAAAGAAAGCTGCAAGCCATTTACGAATCTTGTTCCCACAATTGACAAGGAATTCAGGATGAATGCCATCAAACCGTGGTGATTTACCTGTTTTAACATCCTTAAGCGCAGTATTAATCTCAGCTACTGTGAAGTCATTGGAATATTCTGACCTGTGGACTGCCTGTTGCTTGAGGTAGGTTAGTTCTTTCTTAACCTTTCTTGTATGTTGCTTATGCGATGGTGCCCTGGACAAGAAATTATTCTACTGGCTATTTGCTGGCGTTACATGAGGATCATCACGGTTAGGTGGGGAGCATCCTCCCAATTTCTTCAGCAGGCTCCACGCTTCTCTGCTTGATCTTGTATTGTCTAAGTTCTCTGTCTCTTGTACCCAGGATTCTCTGCGGGCTATATCTAAGCTCTGTAACAATTCAGTAGCAATTTCATAATCGTTGATGGTCAACCCTTGCAAAGAAGCATATGAGACTCAATTTCGGGGGGTGTAACAGTCCATTTCGTAAAGTTGTTGTTAAGCGCTTCTTATAACATGCAGGGTAACATATAACAAAATAACATGCAGGAAAAAGTGAATACCAGGATTAAAACATATGAATTTAATAAACAGATCAACAAATTTACACTATTTACAGCAAAAACAAAAAGACTCCCAAATGACACCCTCTTGAATTAATAAAAACTCCTCTCGGCAGGCCGGAAGGCGGAGGTAGATTTCACCGGGCAAACTGGGGGATAGGCTATAATAGGCAAAATATGCAGGTTTTCGTAAGAGGATCAGACCTCATTTATTGCGAGAAAGTATTTTACAATTGGAG
Organism: Meconema thalassinum; assembly: GCA_946902985.2. Lineage (NCBI taxonomy): Eukaryota > Metazoa > Arthropoda > Insecta > Orthoptera > Tettigoniidae > Meconema > Meconema thalassinum. Next base: position 307,998,610 of record OX336390.1, read on the forward strand.
GTTAATTAACCTTTTTCCCGTCTTTCTATGCATTATTTAACATTTTATTGTCTTATGGGGATGGTAACCTTCTTGTCATTTGGGGTTCATTTTTAGCCTACTTTTCACATTTTGCAAAAATGAGGAAAAAGTAGACTTATGAGATCGGGCAAATGTGTGTCTGTCTGTCCTTCTGTCTGTCTGTCTGTCTGTGTGTGTGTCCCCCCTAGCAACTCCTAAACGGCTGGAGAAATCAAAACAAAATTTGGTAGGAATTAAGATCTATACCTGAATATCTCACGGCCATATTTGAAAATGATATCAGTGCTACCAACTGCTGAAAAATCGCAATTGAAATTTTGACTCCATGTTGGATATCTTGGAAGGTATAAATGGGAGCTATTTCAAAATTGGCACACGTATAGATACTAATATTACAGTTTAATTTCCAGGAGGCCATACATTGCAGCGTTGCCAAAATGATTATAAGTCTGCTGATAGGTCCAATTGTTAAATACATATAACTTCTACACTATCAATTGGAATTCAACCAAATTTGGTATGTGCTATGTGTACATAAACAGATATGACTGAGCGTATTCTTAAGAGCCTCCAGGGCTGCCAACTGTTAATAAATGCTCTCATATTTTTAAAATCTAAATACCCTTATATCAGAAGGTATGCAAGCCGACAGCTTCAAATTATGCACACGTATAGTACCTGCCATTCTATCTTAATTTGGAGTAATTTATATACGTCAGTGCTACCAACATGATTCTAAGCCTGCTGAGATGTCCAAATTTAAATACATGTAACTTCTATACTATCAATTGGATTTCAACCAAATTTCGTATGTGCTATGTGTAACATAACAGAAATCACTATGCCGATTCTTAAGTGTAACCAGGGCTGCCAACTGTTATTAAAATCTGTCTCTATTTTTGTTACCGTAATATCAATATATCAGAAAGTATGCAGGCCAATAGCTCTAAACTTTGCACACGTATAGTAGCTGGCATTCTAGATTAATTTTGAGTAACTAATGCAGGCCTACGCCAGTGCTGCCAACATGATTCTAGGCCTGCTGATAGGTCCAATTTTAAAATGCATGTAACTTCTATACTAACTAATGGATTTCATTCAAAATTGACACAACAATAGATCATATTATTTCAGATTATTTCTGACCAATTCATGTATGTCATTGTTGCCAACATGATTTTACGCGCGCTGTTAGATCCAATGTTTAACTGCATGTAACGTCCATGCTATCCATTGGACTTCAACCAAATTTTGTATTCTGTACCTTAAGAGATGGAACTAAGAATATATTCAGTCACCAGAGCTGCCAACTGTAGTTCTCTATTAGGCTACATTATGCCAGGTATACAGTATTTCGAACTAATTAGTCATTTAGATATTACAACCTAATTTCGTCATTATTCTAGATAGATCCATATAGATTAATCATTGGCATGAATCTTACATTTTGAGAAAAGTAGGCTGTTTAGTTCGTCACGGAACTTCTTGTTATACTTGTGATCACACTGTCCTTATGCATGGTTTGGAACTGATGTGTAACTATCTAACAGTCTGTTACTTCTTCACGCAAAATTTTATCTCCCGCAGAGATGCTGGTTGGTTCCTCAGTTTAGGGGCTGCGACAACGTGGTCATGTAACCCCGTGTACATTGGGTGTGTGTAGAATCTGTCTGATAAACGGTGTTAGTTGTGATGACTGTATTAGTCTGTAAATCAGGTAAGGTCTGCAGACGGTCAATTTTAAGTAGTAGTACCCAATTTTGTACCAAATACTACCGTCAACGACTTGACTTGACTTGTGAACTTGACTGCTAGATGCCACCGCAACCAGCAACTTGCAACGAACGTTGTAACTTCCCCTCCGAAGGAAAGCATGCTGAGGGATTTTTAGCGCTCTTAGAAAATCCGGCGACTTTGGCCGGCCTTGAACCAGCGACCTTGGGCATAGAAGTTCAGCATGCTAACAGTTAGCCGCTTCCCTCATAGTCAGATGAAACAAGAAGTTCCGTGACGAACTAAAGAGCCTACTTTTCTTAAAATTAAGATTCATGCCAATGATTAATCTACAGTATATGAACGTATCTAGAATAATGACGAAATTAAGTTGGTAATATCGAAATGTCTTAATTAGTTCGAAATACTGTATACTAGGCATAATGTAGCCTAATAGAGCAATACAGTTGGCAGCCCTGGTGACTGAATATATTCTTAATTCCATCTCTTAAGGTACAGAATACAAAATGTGGTTGAAGTCCAAAGGACGTTACATGGAGTTAGACATTGGATCTATTAGTACACGTAAAAGCATGTTGGCAACAATGTCATGCGAGTGCTGGTCAGAAATAATCTGAAATATTATGATATCTTTTTGTGCCAATTTTGGATGAAATCCATTTGTTGGAACAGAAGTTACATGTATTTTAAAATTGGAGCTATCATCAGGCATAGAATCATGCTGGCAACACTGACTTATATTAATTACTCCAAATTAATCTAGAATGTCAGGTGCTATACGTGTGCAAAGTATAGAGTTGTTGGCCTGCATACTTTCTGATATATTGATATTAGGGTAAAAAATATAGACACCATTTATTAACAGTTGGCAGCCCTGATTGCTCTTAAGAATACTTATTGTCATATCTGTTATGTTACACACAGCACATACGAAATTTGGTTGAAATCCAACTGACAGTATAGAAGTTAAATGTATTTAGAAATTGGTCCTATCAACAGGCTTAGAATCATGTTGGTAGAACTGACGTATATAAATTACTCCAAATTAATGTAAAATGTCAGGTAATACAGTATACGTATGCATAGTTTAAAGCTGTCGTCTTGCATACATTCTGATATATTGGTATTTGAAAAAAGTAGAGAGAGCAATTATTAAGAGTTGGCAGCCCTGGTGGCTCTTAAGAATACACTCAGTCATATCTGTTTATGTACACATATTACTTACAAAATTTGGTTGAAATCCAATTGATAGTGTAGAAATTATATGCATTTAAAATTGGACCTATCAGAAGGTTTACAATTATTTTGCCAACACTGTCATGTATGGCCTCCTGGAAATTAAACTGAAATTGTATTATCTACAAGTGTGCCATTTTTAGAATAGCTCCCATGTATACCTACCATGATATCCAACATGGAGCTCAAATTTCTAGTGCGTTTTTTAGCAGTTGGTAGCACTGACATCTTTTTCAAATATGGGCCTGAGATATTCCGGTATACATCTTTACTCATACTAAATTTGGTTTCGATTGCTGCAGCCGTTTAGGAGTTGATAGGGTCGGGACACACACACACACACACAGCCAGCCAAACAGACAGAAGGACAGACAGACAGACAGACAGACAGAAGGACAGACAGACAGACACATTTTCCCGGATCGATATCATAAGTCTACTTTTTCCTCAGTTTTTCAAAGTGTGAAAAGTAGGCTAAAAATGAATGTGATCTCGTCAATGGCGTTGTCTTGGCAATCTCTGATAGCTCATCCCTCATCAATTTAGAAGCGTTGTCATGGTAACCTCTGATGGGACTTGGCATTTTCTTTAATTCCGAAATCATTATTCTCATCCCTTGGCGTAATGGTGGGTCATATCTAAAATTCTTTCAGACAAAAGTTTGAGGTAATTATTAGGGGAATATTTTCCATTTTGTACGGTTTTGATATTGTGCCTATTAAGAGAGATATGATTAATGTTTCCCGAAAAACCCACTTTTTCCCACCCCTTTGGTCAATGGTTGGTGCTATCAAAAAACTTATTTGACATAAATTTTTGGCACTTATCCGACACATATTATGAACTTTGAATGGATTCGATATTTCACGTATTAAGAGAGTTATAGCGAAATTTCCCTTTTTCGAAAAAAGCCGTCCATTTTCACCCCCTTTTACCGATTGTGCCCATTAACGAACTCAACCGAGATTTTAATGGGATACTTATTATGTAAAAAATTCAAACTGATTGGGGAAAAATTACGGCAGTTATCGTGTCCACAAGAAACTGATATATATATACTAGCAGGTACCCGCGGCTTCGCTCGCGATCAAGTCAATGGGAACGATGCAATTGTACACCTGCTGTTAAGTGTGTGCGATTGCGCTTTGTTAATAGAAATTGCGAATATTGTTTGAAGAGGGAACTGCACTCTTGCACACTGGAATGGCAAATCTATCGGAATATGGGGAATCAAAAGTATTTTTCCTTACCTATAGTAAAATATCTCTGACCTTGGCCGTTGATGTACATTATGCACTCTCTTCCAGTGTTACATCCCAGGGATTGAAATTCTCCAACAACCCTTTTGCCTCACATGCCTCTCTAAGTAATTAAAATTCCCAACTGTTGTTGTTTGAGTCTTCAGTTTCTTGACTGGACTGATGCAGCCCTCCATGACTCCCTCTCCTGAGCTAATCGTTTCATCTCTATATCGCTAGCACACCCTACATCCGAGGCAATCCGTTTTACCCTGGTCTACCCTACAGTTCTTGTCCTTAACCCTCCCATCCTTAACTAAGCTTGCTATTTCTGGGTGTCTTAATATGTGTCGTACCAACCTATATCTTCTCTTCAATAGCAGTCGCCAGAAACATCTCTCCACTCCCACTCGTCTTAATAGCTCTTTATTTGTTACTCCATCTACCCATCTGATCATCATCATTCTCCTGTAACACCACATTACAAACGCTTCAATTCTCCTCTTTTCTGCTGCACCATTAGACCAAGTTTCACTTCCTTATAGTGTCACGCTCCAGACAAAAGCTTTCAAAAATTACTTCCTAATATCTAAATGTATATTCGATGTCAACAGATTCCTTTTCTGTAGAAATGATGTCCTTGCCTGAGCCAACCTCTTTGCTTCGTCCATCACTGGCTATTTATCTTCCTAAGTAACAGAAGTCTCCTACTTCCCGTAGCGTTTCACCTGCCAATTTGATGTGCATAGAGGTTTCTGATTTATTTTGGCTGCATTCCAATAATTTTGCTTTACATTTATTGATTTCCATCATGAATTATTTCCTCAAGACGGAGTCCATACCATTCAAAAACTCATTCAATTCCTCTGGCGTATCGGTCAAGATGACGATCTCATCAGCAAATCTCTAAGATGAAATTATTTCTCTTTGAATCTTCGCTCCCACTTAAAATTTTTCTCCAACTACCTGTTTATTTTGTTTTTAGAGATCTTTGAAATGCGTTGCCCTCGCACATGGTGTAGATGCATTGTCAAAAGAAAACATTCCATGTTACGAACATGGGCCGCATAACCTGCACCGAAAGCCTATTCTGAACAGCAGTTCCTTGAACTCAGATTTGCCAACATTTTATTGTATCTTTCCATGTGGTATATCTCTGTACCTCAACACACAGAAGAGTGCTTTAAAAATCATGTCTTGTGTAAATTTTGGAAAAGGTAGTGAGTGTGGTTTTTGCCGGAGTGGATACTCACTCGTAGAAATTCTTTTCAGTAAAATAGACTGGTTCACAATTTTGTAAGTGCACATTGAGGTATGTGACGGCGGGATGCCTTAAGTGTTACGGACACGGCAATAGCCACCACAGAGCTTCGTTGCTACTGAAATAACGACCAGACTGTTATTTTTACTTAACTATACGGGATTTGTGAGCCCAGTGTTTATGAAATTGAACGTAGCTATATCGCTACCTTTATTTAGTAGCTGCTACTGTAAAACTTTCTTCAGCTATTCCCAATTAATTGGGGTCGCCGTAGCCAGCCAGGCTCATTTCGGTTTTGGCCGGGGATTTAAGGCCGGATGCTCTTCCTGACGCCACGTGATTTTCCAGGTGAAAATTCCACCCCGCTGTCACCGGGATTCGAACCCCGGCCGTCCTGGTGAAAGGCGAGAAGCTAAGCCACTGCGCCATCACGCTTCCCTAGAAGCCGCTACTGTAGTGTTTACAAATTAAAGGTGGTATTAGAAGGCGCTTTCCCTATTTTTTTACCCCTGGCACTACAGACCATGAAGGGCCTAGGCCTATCATGCGACCGCTTCCCAGCCATTTGGCCTGCAGATATTGTGGTGACGCGTGGTCAGTGTACCGTGTCCCCTCGGCCGTTAGTCTTGTTCTTCGTGACCAGGGCGCTGCCTCGCTATAAGACAGCTACTCAATTGTCCTCACGAAGCTGAGTGCACTCCGTTGCAGTCCTCACGTCAGTGTCTAAAATCTCTGATGGAGCCAAGAATCGAACCCGGGGCCTCCGGATGAGAGGCAGGCGCGTTACCCTGTTCTTATTGTGTTCATATATATCTTGAAAAAGATAACAAATTGATTGGCTTTGCCTCCTACAGGGATATGTATATAAAATCGGATGTCATACCGTGAGGTTCAGTTGCCATGGAAACGGACTTGCCATTATTTCATCAGTTTATCAGAGTAAAGATAGTTTTCTGCGAATATCTTTGAAACGGTTGGTTTTAGGGCCTTAAAATGTGGTTTTCGGTGTCCCGTAGGGACCTACCGAGTATTGTTCCTTGCATCGAGGGGCGTAAAATGAGCTTTGTCCGGTCTTTTTGCGACAACTTCGATATTTTGTCCCGGTTGAGTATTTTTGGTGACTTTTCAGTTATGTTGCCTGTTCCACGGGAACAATGATTTATTTCCGGATGAAAGGATGCCTATATGTTATCCCAGGGTATAAGCTGTCTCCATTTCAAATTTCATCCAAATCCGTCCAGCCGTTTTAGTGTCAAGAGGTAACAAACTAACACACACACACACAGACTTTCACAATTATAATATATATATATATAGGGAATAGGGATAGATACATATATACATATATACATAAATTATATATAAACTTTTGAACTGACGGTGGTTTTGGGGTCTGGGGGATGTCAAACGCGAAGATATGTCGAAATTTTCCGGAAGTCGAAACATGGTACCCATTGCAATAGTTAGCTTTCTAATGAAATCTACCTAAAAATGCCAAACTAGGCCTGATCTCAGGAGAGATCGTAAACATCTGGGCCAAATGTCCCACATTACTGCAATGACATGTGCGTGTGCGGCTTCTCTGCATGCGGTACGATGTGTACAAATTAATGCGAGATTCGTTACCATCCAGTAAACCTTCAGGGGACGAATCTGCATTGCCTTAGAGCTAGACAGACACGAGGAACCAACTAAACACTAATTAAACTAATCCGACACTTCCTACACTAAATAAGACAAAATAATTTCCGCATGAAATTGGAATCAAAGAATTGCCGTAGCAAACAACACTAACGCCTAAAATTAGGACTTTTCAAATCAACACAAGTAAATCAACACGTGACCAGACAAGAAAAGAAAAAATACACACATGGCCACTTGCCATTTTTACATGAACAAGAAGTTCCGTGAAGAACTATACAGCCTACTTTTTATGCCAATGATTATTCTACAGAATATGAACCTATCTAGAATAATGACGAAATTAAGTTGCTAATATCGAAATTTCTAATTAGTTCGAAATACTGTATACCTGGCATAATGTAGCCTAATAGGGCACCACAGTTGGCAGCCCTGATGACTGAATATATTCTTAGTTCCATCTCTTAAGGTACAGAATACAAAATTTGGTTGAAGTCCAATGAATAGCATGGACGTTACATGCAGTTAAACATTGGATCTAACAGCGCGCGTGAAATCATGTTGGCAACAATGTCATGCATGTATTGGTCAGAAATAATCTGAAATAATATGATCTATAGTTGTGCCAATTTTGAATGAAATCCATTAGTTAGTATAGAAGTTACATGCATTTTAAAATTGGAACTATCAGCAGGCTTAGAATCATGTTGGCAGCACTGACGTATATTAGTTACTCCAAATTCATCTAGAATACCAGGTATTATACGTGTGCAAAGTTTAGAGCTATTGGCTTGCATACTTTCTGATATATTGATATTAGGGTAACAAAAATAGGGACAGTACATATTAACCGTTGGCAGCCCTGGTTGCTCTTAAGAATACGCATAGTCATATCTGTTATGGTACACATAGCACATACGAAATTTGGTTCAAATCCAAATGATAGTATGGAAGTTGCATGTATTTAAAGTTGGTCCTGTCAGCAGGCTTAGAATCATGTTGGTAGCACTGACGTATATAAGTTACTCCAAATTAATATAGAATGTCAGGTACTATACGTGTGCATAGTTTAAAGCTGTCGGCTTGCATACTTTCTGATATATTGGCATTTGGATAAAATAAATTAGGAGCATTTATTAACAGTTGGCAGCCCTGGTAGGACTTAAGAATACGCTCAGTCATATCTGGTTATGTACACATACAACATACGAAATTTGGTTGAATTCCACTTGATAGTGTAGAAGTTATATGCATTTAAAAATTGGACTTATCAGGAGGCTTATAATCATTTTGGCAACACTGCCATGTTTGGCCTCCTGGAAATTAAACTGAAATATTATGATCTGTACGTGTGCCAATTTTGAATTAGCTCCCATTCATACTTTCCAAGATATCCAACATGGAGCTCAAATTTCAATTGCGATTTTTTAGCAGTTGGTAGCACTGACATCATTTTCAAATATGGCCGTGAGATATTCAGGTATAGATCTTTACTCCTACCAAATTTTGTTTCGATTGCTGCAGCCGTTTAGGAGTTGATAGGGGGGGACACACACACAGCCAGACAGACAGAAGGACAGACAGACAGACAGACAGACAGACAGATAGACACACATTTGCCCGATCTCATAAGTCTACTTTCTCCTCATTTTTGCAAAATGTGAAAAGTAGGCTAAAAATAAAATACACCCAACGGTGTCGCAACAAACCACAATCTAACATATGAAAATGAAATGAGTCACAGAAATCACTAGGCTCAAAGCCAACATTTACATCATAAAACAAATACTTCATTTAATACGATATGCGGTAATTCGTAACGGACATGGCGAACTCCCAATTTAATATTATGATCCGATGACCATTAACAGAACAGATTTGCTACAGATAGCTTACAGAGGTCAGTCGGTCAGCTGGACTGCCTAAACGATGAATCACCAGACATAGACGGGCACAAGGTGGAATCTGCACATCTGTCAACCCACGTGTAAACATACCTCGACCTGCCGTACCAATGGCTCGAGTCTCGAAGAAGCGTGCTCTCAATAGCACATAATATATGTGTGTGTGTCGAATAAAATATCTTAGCACTTCCCACGGAAATCCAAGAATCAGCACAGGACAAGGTAAGGTAGCCTCCCAGAGCGCCCCTCCGTCCATAAATAAAATACGACCACAATAATTTGAGGGCAGTAGACACATTCTACCCCTCATCACGAAGAATCAATACACACACCTTGACACAATACACACACCAGAATCACACGCATGGGTTTGACAGAAACCTGAAATAAAAGACATGAATATTTCCACCGACTTGCGTTTCCAGTCTAGTCCGTGACTGAAGGACCTGAAAAGGGATCTCAAAAAAACTCAAAGAAATATAGAACTAAGGTGTTCTACAGTGACATCTTAACGTGTTGCGCTCGGCAACCCTAGTATGAATAAAAACCTGTTCGTAAAACATCTAACAACTTTTACCCCCTTCTCCTAGTTAACATGAATTTGAGTAAAAGCACCATTTATCGACCATGACGAATTTCGCATTCGCATGAATAAAATCCAATTGCACGCGCCGTGCATACTAATAATGACTCATAAGAAAAACAATACAATCAAACACATTTTTGGCCACGTGCCAACGTACATTTAACAGATAACAGTGTCGGTGCACAACATCTAAAATACACAAGAAAAACAAATGAACAAAATTATTTACAACGTCCCGCGTCTAATCTAGCTACATATTGAATAAATCAATGGTTTGTACATTACCGTCCAGCTTGCAGAAAATCAACCTCCAACCCCGAGCATTCCCCACGGGAAAATTACTCCGTCATCGTCGTCATTCTGGTAGAGGCGTAGCACATCATTCCACCAATCGACCTTGCTGTAGACATCTTGGCGTGGCTTCTTAAAAATAAATGTTCAAAATTAATATTCTACCTAGCTAGAATCGCTATGAGCTACTGACTTTCACTCAAGAGTCCTGGGCGATTACTCCACGTTGAACTGGCCCTATCTAAGCATTTGCTTACTTCACATGCACATATGCATCACAAAAAAAATATAACACAAAAATATTACAGAAAATATTACAGTCTTAGTCTGCCACGCAGCTGGCATTTAACAGTCTCACAAATTACGTCTGCCGAGTAGCGCTTATCTCAATTAGAGATCTCCCCTCCGCCAGGCATGAACTCTGCTCCCAAGAGCACAATAAAATGTTCGTTCAGACTGACGTGAACTATGCTCCTCAGAGCTCGATAAAGTTGTGTCTCAAACTACTCATCACCGATCAATTTATTTGAAACTGGCAGAATGGAATGGAGTAGGGGCAATCTGAGAAAATAATCTGTAGTTTTCAACTCACAGACTTGGGACTAGTATCAAACTTCTTCTTTTTATTTAAACGTCTCAATGCACTCATGCGGCATCCTATCGTATCGGCGGTTCTTCATACACGTGTTTTCAGCGTCTTTTTTATGGTATGCACATCTCCGCGTGGTTTAGGCGTCCTCTCTCCTGATTCGCTGATTCAATCGTGTATCGGTTGGAAATTCACCTCTGGCACGCCCATAATGACGCCAAATTGTATGCGCGTTCACTCTGAATTTGTCCTTGAACTTGGCTTAGCCGGTCATCCCCAGGAATAACTATCACGCTACCTCTGTTGCAAGCGTTTCGACACACTACCTGCCTTCCGTTGTCTTCAACATGCACTGCCTGGATATAAGTAATAATAATAATAAAAATCATGAAGACTTATTGATCGGCAAATCAATAATGGTGCAATGGTTATATAAGACTGGTATAGTTCTTCACAATCCTTGTTCCATCCTGGAGTGTACTCTTTGCGAAATCCTCTTGGCATGCACCTTTTTCTTGCCGTTGATAAGACAGCTGCAAAAAATCTTTCATAATTTTCACTCACAGGGGGATCCACCTAATTACTTTATCAAGTTCAATGGAAAACTTGCTCCAGTTAGATTTTCTAAAGTTCCATCTTGGTTTGGGAATGGATCTGATTATAGGTATTTGAATTCCTACATTAACTAAAACTGGCCGATGTTGGCTATTTGGAAAATCCCCAAGAACTGTCCTTACTGTGACAAGAGGTTGACATTTAGAGTTCTGACTAACAAAACAAAGGTCAAGGTTGTAGTCTGTCTCCCAGGCCGCAGACCTATAAGTCCCTCTGCCCTTTGAGTTAAATACTAGATTAAGATTGTTAGTTTCATTATGATAGAGGTTCTCCAAAATTCAGAGCTCAAGATTTTCATTACGATACAGCTGTGTGACCAATTAGGTAAGAATCGCATCGCACTTGCATTGACTTCCACGGCCTCCTATTTTAAATCTCACTACGTGGGTAGTTTCATAGTGGGGTATTCGAGAAGGCCATGGCAAATACAAGCGTCCCATGCGCTCTGTTCAGTAAACGAAACTCGACAGTTATTTATGAACATTTATTTTCCTGTTGAATTAATTCTCCGGCAGTATTATTTTGTACATACAAAATAAAGTGTGTTGGCATGTTTGTGGAATTGATTCCCAAATCTTTATCATCTACTCTAGACCAACCTAAATCATCTTGGAAGTGGTTTCCCGTGGCATCCCACTTCTCACTTTCTATCATTGTGGTGTATTCTGCACCAGCTGCAGTGTAAGTATTCGTGGCTGCAATGGTAACGCGTTGGACTGCGGATTGAAGGATTTGGGGTTCGGTACTTGGTAGGGTGACAATTTATAATTTGTTTTAGTTACGTTTTATCGTCTGTGTCGACCGCTTTACCAATGTCATACGACAGAAATGATACGAGAGGTCACAGTTAATTATTGAGGTTGACGCACTAGTAGACTAATAAAGCGAGCAGATGCGTTTTCAGGTTGGTTTCTATGAACGTTACGTAGTGTTTGAATCCGGTATTACACGTCAAATAGTTTTCTTCTTCTTCTTCTTCTTGCTAGAATTTTATGACAAAATATATATTTTTTTCGTCGGTTTACCCTCCAGGGTTAGCTTTTCTCTTGGACTCAGTGAGAGATCCCACCTTTACCGCCTCCAGGGCAATATCCTGGAGCTTGAAACTTCGGATCGGGGGATACAATTGTGGAGGTGGGACGAGCACCTCGCCCAGGCCACCTCACCTGCAAAGCCAACAGGGGCCTTATGAGGGATGGGGAGGGATGGGAAGATTGGAAGAGATATGTAAAGAAGAAGGAAGGAGGCAGCCGTGGCCTTACGTTAGGTAGCATCCCGGCATTTGCCTGGAGACGAAGTGGAAAACCACTGAAAACAACTTCCAGGATGGCTGAGGTGGGACTCGAACCCCCTATACTCTTTTGGACCACCCGTGACTGAGTAGACCCCGAACAAAATAATACCAAGGGAAATTCTAAGGAATACGTATACTTCGATGCGAGCACTGGCAATCAGAATTTTGTTGTTTCATTTGAGGAGCTAGAACATCGCGGTCATTCAGTCCCGTGTACTTGGGTGTGTGTAGAATTCCTCTGATAACCTGCGTTACAGCGGTGTCTGTATAATGTGTATATTAGCAATTAAGGTGAGGAAGGGGAAGGAGGCGGCCGCGGCCTTAAGTTAGAAAACGTCCCAACAATAGCCTGGAGCAGACGTGGGAAACCACAGAAAACCACTCCCAAAGTGGATGAGGTGGGAATCGACCCCACCTCTTCTCAGTTTTTCCCCACGAGGCTTAGTGTACCCCGTTCCAGCCCTCAGACAGTCATTAAATTTCTTGGCAGAACCGGGAATCAAAGTTTAAAAATCTGACATGGAAATTAACATAACATATCGAAGTGTAGCCTGCTTATTACCATGGCCGTCCCCTTCTCCCAATCCTCATCCGCATTAAAAATACACACGCTACTACAGACACCAGAATAATATAGGTTATCAGCCAAATTCTATACGCACACCCAAGTACACGGGGATAAATTACCACGATATCACAATCCGCAAGTGGATTAACAATAACAAAAATAACAGAAATGCTAATCTCACTTCATACTGCATCAGTGAGAAATACAAATTATCAACTTGGAATTATGCATTAGCAACGCGTGAGATACAAATTCCAAATTGCTAAAAACATCCGCATTTGTAGTGTGTTGCTGTATTGTAGAACAAGTAGACTCTGCGTGGTCTGTGCAAGTCTGTGCATGACAACCAAACTGTTGTGGCGCTCAATGAAACTTTGCGGATATCTGGGGAATATCTCATAACAACAACTACAGGCTTGTAATAAACTTCGCTCCAGAGATGGCGTCAGCCTGTCTGGCGTTCAGTCAATAATCCTAACATCTATACCACGGGTTACGTCTCAAAACTCATGAGTCTCAAAACTCACGAACTAAAATAGTAACAAATAGTATCAAAACTCACGACTACAAACTAGTAGCTGAATTAACATTCCAATTACAGTAGTCTCAAAACTCACGACTCCGGAGAACACGTGCCTACCATGACCGCAGGAAGTATGAGCTGTTGGTTGGTTGGTTCCTCAGTTTAGGGGCCGCGACAACGAGGTCATGTAGGCCCGTGTATTTTGGGTGTGTGTAGAATCTGTCTGATATCCGGTGTTAATTGTGATGACTGTATTAGTGTGTGTATCTGTTTTCAATCAAGTAAGGCCTGCATACATTTAAGTTTTTCAAGTAGTTCCTACTTTTGCCGCCAAACGCCACCGTCAGCGACTACTAGTTCAGAACCTGGTTACTAGACGCCACTGCAGTCGGCTCCCGGCGATGAACGTCGGAACCTAAGAGCGTATGGTGACTCACAGTGCCCTTCAACCCATGTTTATCCACCCAGTTTTAGAATGGGATTTCGTTTGTATTGTTTTAACAGGAATTATCAACCTACCACAGACCAAATTTTCAGTGTATAGCACTGATTTTTACTCAGTCATTCTGCTTGGTGTTATCAAGAAGGCCTTAGGGAAATGGGACGTGTGATAGGCTCAAAAATGTCAATTACTATTTAGCTTAAAACAATCCCCCATCTTTTCTGAAGAATTTGGTGTATCAATTATTGTGCTGAAGTGATATTTCATGCAATAAAATTAGGTTTAAACATAATGTTTTAAGGCTATACTGTAGCTACCTACTAGCCAAACATTCTTTTTGTGTTTCCCGTAAGTCATATTTTTTGAAACTTCATGTACCATTTTCTCTGAAACGATTAGACCAGTGTATTTGAAACTTGATAGTATCTAAGACACAATACAGATCTACTATTGGAAGTAAATTTATTCAGATATCTTGATTAGTTCATGGAGCCCAGCTTTAAAAGCACTGGCCATTTTACAGAAAATTTCAGTTTTCAATTAGGATGTAAAAGAAAAGAAAAAAAAATCAACTCATGTATAAAAAAGGACAATACTTTTACTTCAGTAGCTCAAACATTGTTGAAATATTATGCATGCAAAGTTTGTTGGGTCTGTTTTCAGTATTTGCTCAGGGAAAGGGACATGAGTTAAAGGAATTTTTAACAATATATTTTTTAAGATTGTTTTTGTAATGCTCTCACTGACACAAAATATTCAACATAGAAGCTCCTGATTCTACCCAAATAATGATGAATGTACTCTGAATACACCAAATGAACATTCAATGAAATATCTATTGTAGTTTCTGAGATATGTAACAAAACATCAGACGCTACATTTTTCTATCGATTCACACGTCCCGGTTCCCTTAAAAACTTAATAGGAATCATGGAGGTCGTTATTTTGTTGTTTGGATACAAAGTGACAGCCAATGGTCACTAACAAAACAATTGAAAGGCGCCTAGTAAGCAAGTGGAATGCTCATATCTGCCAATCCTATCAAGTGACTTAGGTGTCTGTTGTGTTGGTCCTGTACAGAAACAAATGACTAGCGGCTTATTCCCAATAATTATATTAATAATAATAATAATACAAATTATGTTATGTCCCTTTGAACTACTGCGCTTTTAGAGACGCCGGGATGACGGTATTTTGCCGCAGTTCCGGCTGGCGCTAACAATGAACCTTTTCCTATTCAAAGAAGAACTGGCTTGGCTCGTGAGTTTTGAGATAGCGGGTTCAAACCCGGCCGAAGCCGTCATATTTTTAAGAGCGTTAAAATCCCTCAGTATGCCTTCCTTCGGAGGGGAAGTAAAGCCGTCGGTCCCATGTCATAGATTTATGGCATGTTAAAGAACCTTCCACTAATTACACCTGTGTGAAGCTAAATTGTATAGGGTAAGAATGTAAACAACGCTCTCAGGTTTCTACGTTCGTTGCCAAGAGCCGACTGAGGTGGAGTCTAGTAGTCTAGTTCTGAACTAGGCCTAGTAGTCGTTGACGGTGGCGTTTGGCGGCAAAAGTAGGAACTATTTGAAAAATTCAAAGTTGCAGTTCTTACTTGAATAATAAAAAAAACCAAATACACACACTAATACAGCCATCACATTTAACACCGGTTATCAGAAAGATTCTACACACACCCAAAGTACACGGGGCTACATGACCGCGTTGTCGCAGTCCCTAACCTAAGGAACCAACCAACATTAAATCTAGATATTGCCGACATATCATATAGGCCTATAACATCAGCAACTTACACATACTTTTCATTTGAACGACCCTCTGCAAGGATTGTTTATTTGTTAGTACCTTTTGATAAAATTCACTACAATTTTCGTCATAATTGTCATATGTGAACAATTCTTCTTTTATCAAACTAATGGGGCTTCTGTTTCTATAATCTCTCCATTTGATATTCATGACAGAAAAAACTCTCTCCGTAAAAGCATTGGAGGGGAATATGCTGAGTATTAACTTCACAAGGACTAAGATATTCCATAATTTTGTTGCCCCTAATAAATCTATAACATGTACCCATCTGTCTGACACAGACACATAAATCATTTTCTCTTTCCAAGTTGCCCCTGTACCACTAGAAATCAAGCTTGATATTATAATCAATTCTGAAATTTGAAAATTGGTGCGAATTTGAATATATTATCAAATGAACCAAAAAAAACAAAAAACCGGAATTTTTGGCGTTCCGTTGAAGATTAAAACGGAACGCGGAACAAAAGAAGGAAAAATGGAATCGTTCCGGTTAAAACGGAACGTCTGGCAACCCTTCCCAGGGTGAAACCTGAATATCGATATTGTCAACGGATTGGACGATATTAGATGGACAACTTAGTTGACTAACCCTGTATTTTAAACTTTGTACGAACTAATTATGTATTTAGGTTACCAATGGGTTCATGACTAACTTGCGCGAGTTTGTTGGGGACTGTTATGTCGGTTGTTAATTTTAAGTGGATCAGTGGTAGAATAAGCATCTGATAGTCCCAAAATCGTGGATTCGATTCCCGGCCGGAGAAGTCTGATAAAAATTATCTGCACACCCGAGTTGTACGATGTCAGCTCGTGAAATAGCTGCTTCGGAGGCTTACTTGATAGCATGCTGAACTGCTGTGATCAAGATCGCGGGTTCAAACCTGGCCAAAGTCGGATTTTTTTAAGAGCGTTAAAATCCTTCAGTATACCTTCCTTCGGAGATCAAGTAAAGTCGGTGGTCCCATGTAATAGATTTATGGCATGTTTAAGATCCTTCTACTAACTAAACTTGTGTGAAGCTAAATTTCTAGGTTAGATTTCGTTGTAATGCTCTTCAAAGTTCCAACTTTCACCACTAGGTGTCAGTAACTTCTGGTAGCGAATGTTGGAACTACTTGAAATTGAACGGAACTTTCAGCTCACCCTCTGGATGTCCGCTTGAAGCAGCTACAGCCTCTGGCGAGCCGAACATGTCCTTGGACACTCTCGGCACTAAAATAAATACGCTAAATAAAATAATAAAATACGCTCGTGAAAGATCTCTCGTATCACATTTTATGATTACAACCCAAAATTAATTAAATCTCAGTCAAACGTTGACTAATAGAGTTCTTCTTCTTCTCCTTCTTAATTTTATAGCCATGAGTGACATCAAGCACCTTGTTATGTCCTAGGTGTGCTGGGGACGAAAAAAATAAACGATTTCCAGCTTGGTGTACATTGCTTGTATCAACATATTGTTTTGCAGTTTGTGCGTTATACTATCCCCTTTTAGCATAAATGAGATCGACATCATGAGCCGGCTAGATTTGTCATTTGCCATGTAGTCTGATTAGAATAGGGGTCCATCACCAATGCAAACATTGCTTCATGTTCTCACTTTGTGCGTGTTAACACTCCCCATGCTATTGTTTGCACGTGGATTATATGGGCTCTTTTGTTATTGTGTGTAGGTGGGAACTTGATACGGTCAATTTGCTTTACAGTGAGTGGGCGTGCTTCCTAACTAAATAGAGATCAGTGCAATTGTGTAATTTCTCTTAACAGTGTGGCCGGTCATTCCACAAATATAGTTTCCCACTTTAAACGTAATTAGTAATTCAGTAAGTGCCTTCAGTGTCGTAGTTGGTAGCATGCTAAGCTTCTATGCACGGGTTCAAACCCGGCTGAAGTCGTCAGATTTTTTGAGAGTGTTAAAATCCCTCAGTATGCCTTCCTTCGGAGGGGAAGTAAAGCCGGCGGTTTATGGCATGATAAAGAACCTTCCACTAATTACACCTGTGTGAAGCTAAATTATAAATTATCTTTGACTAACACTCTTAGGTTCCAACGTTCGTCGCCAGAAGCCGACTGCGGTGGCATCTAGTAACAAAGCGCAGAGCTAGTTGGTCGTTGACCGTGGCGTTTGGTAGCAAAAGTTGGAACTACTCGAAATTTCAATGTATGCAGTCCTTACTTGAATTGAAAACAGATAGCCTAACTCACACTAATACAGTCATCACAATTAACACCGGTTATCAAACAAATTCTACACACACCCAAAGTACACGGGGCTACATGACCGCGTTGTCGCAGCCCCTACTCTGCGGAACCAACCAACTGATAATTCAGTATTGTACTGTGGTATATTACAGGTAGGGGTTTAGTAAGTGGGCATCTTTATCTTTATACTGTTACGTAAACTTTTTCGACCAATTCTTCTTCTTCTTCTTCTTCTTCTTCTTCTTCAAGTGCCTCGTCTTCCAAGAACATTGGCGATCAGTAGCATGATCTGCTGCTTGTCCATAGCTGTTCTAAACAGTGACACTGTATTAAGTCCAAACCACTGGCTTAAGTTCTTTAGCCAGGATATTCTTCTGCGTCCTGGACCCCTAATGCCATTAATTACAAGAGGTGGTATTTGTTGTTGCGCATGAAATGACCAAAGTATTTCAGTTTTCTCCTTTTGATGATACTGAGAACTTCCAAGTCTTTGTTCATACGCCGCAGTACTTCCACATTTGTGACTTCAGCTGTCCATGATATCCTTAAAATCCTGTGATTTCAAATGCTATCAGTTTTTTACTTAAAACCTCGGTAAGTGTCCACGATTCAACTCCATTATAGAGCTGGACACTCAAAACGTAGCATCGAAACAGTCGGGTGCGTAATGACAGACTTAAATCACGGCTGGTCAAAACTTTTCTCATTTTCATGAAAGAACTTCTGGCCTGCTCAATTCTACAGCGAATTTCTTGACTTAAGTCCCAGTTATCATTGATTTGACATCCTAAATATTTATATGATGAAACCCTTTCAATTATTTCATTACCAAGTGTAAGAATGCCCAGACGAATTACATCCATTATAGAGAGGGTGGAGTAGGCGCCAGCTCATAATGAAATTTTCAGTTTAGTTTTTTTAAACACACACTATTCTCAGAAATAGAACCGACTCACTACTTTAGGCAGCGCGCACTTCCGCATCACAACAGTAGGCTCCATCTTTTTTTTTTTTTTTTTTGCTAGTCCGGATAATTGACGTTCCGGTTGTTTGACGTCCGGATGAATGACGTTCTACTACTAAAGTTTTGAGACGCTTGTTCCTTTAGCAAGGTTTGTAATGAAAGAACGAATGACTAAACAATGGCATTTAGCCTCCATAGATAAAAGGCACAGGATAGGAAGCCATGTCGAAACAAAGTTACTCCATGACCTCCTGAGACTAAGAGGAAGTTGGTAATGAGACTATAGAGGGCAGCCATGATCTACTTAGGATAACCAACACCTCTATTAAAGTTCTGTGCTTGTTTAACTAATTTCTATTGCCTCCGGAATGATACGAGTTGTGAAATGATTCTCCATACAGATGATAGAAGTTATCCCTTTAGTACAGCAGACATGGTTGCCCTCTATAGTTTCATTACGAACTTCTTCTTGGTCTCAGGAGGTCATGGAGTAAGTTTTTTGCTACATGGCTTCCTATCTTACATAGGCGGCTTCGGTGGCGTAGTCGGTAGCATGCTGAGCTTCTATGCCCAAGATAGAGGGTTCAAACCCGGCCGAAGCCGTACGATTTTTTAAGAGCGTTAACATCCCTCAGTATGCCTTCCTTCGGAGGGGAAGTAAAGCCGGCGGTCCTATGTCATAGATTTATGGCATGTTAAAGAACCTTCCACTAATTGCACCTGTGTGAAGCTAAATTGGATAGGTTAAGAATGTAAACAACGCTCTTAGGTTTCTACATTAGTTGCCAAGAGCCGACTGCGGTGGTGTCTAGTAGCTAAGTTCTGAACTTGGCCTAATAGTCGTTGACGGTGGCGCTTGGCGGCAAAAGTAGGAACTATTTGAAAAATTCTAAGTTGCAGTACTTATATTAAAAACAGGGCTACATGACCACGGTAAAGTCGATATCAAAACAGGTCCTTCTTGCAGCGCGTCGCCTTTGCTCCGCTTCTTTCGTAGTTGGCTATCCATTGTATCCGTCGGAAACAACAACTGCAGATGGGTATCGAGTCATAACATGTCTGACGTAAAGGTCGCAGATGCCTCCGTATGTTGCCAGTCGAGGCCAACTAACAGCGTACATGAGACAGTATCCGTCAATGACATACGTGGTCTCTGGACAAAGTTGATCGTCAATTTCTGAGTGCTTAACGAGAGTCGCAAACGCTGACTTGTCCGTTTTGCGCATTGAACATCCGTCAAAAAGAGAGGGTGGAGTAGGCGCCAGCTCATAATGAAATTTTCAGTTTAGTTTTTTTAAACACACACTATTCTCAGAAATAGCTGATTCGAGTTTACGGTCGTTACTTCATTTCTGTTCGTCACATTACCGTTCCTAGCTGATAGGGGGACAAACTTTGACTTTCTGGAAAATTTCACTTCAGCGAAAGACTTGCCATCATGTTGCTAACTCCTGTTTCGCCGATTTCAAGCGCCATGTCGCAATTTACTTTGTTATCTGCAACGATGTCAGTACCGAGAGAATGGATAATTTCTGAAGCTAGGAATGGGGAATGCATTTCAAGCCACTCTTGAAATGGAATCTGTATGCTTTTATCTTTCATTTGATACCACTTTTGTTTACCTACGCAGAGATGTTTGGTGTTTACTCCCGACGGTAATACCAACTTACCTTCGGGTTAAATTTGTTTCGTCTGTAACTGTTGAATTATTAGACGTAAAACAAAAATAAGACTTACATCTGTAAAGCTAAAACGATGCTCTTTCTTATTTCAGGTGCATTTTTGCATGAGCTGCCGTCTTACTCTCTAATATACGTGCAAATAAATTCAAACTGACAAAAATTTTGAATTTTGCGCGTTTTTTGGTTACAATCTACCCCGAAATGAGAAAAACATTGCCTTAAGCCATATACACGGAGTCTGCATGCTCTTCTCTTTCATTTGACACCACTTTCGTCTACCTATGCCGAGTGGTTCGCATTTTACGGGAGTTCCAGGACAGCGATGAAAAATTCCTGGAATTCCAGGTTTCCAGGCCTGGAAATCAAGGAAGCCGGCACATGTACGGCCGAGTATTTTGATGTGTTGTTCCCTAGGGTCGAATTAATGGATTCTGAAACAATTAGCTTTATAACATTTTTTTTTAGGTTAAGGCGATATTTTGACTTAAATGCCTGGGCTATAAGTCTACTTTCATTTTTTGCAAAAATCGAAAGTGGGCTAAAAATGGCTTCAGAGCCATCTAATGCAAAAATGTCATTTGCTCGATTTCGGTCTGTGTGAAACTTCATTGCAGTATGAGATTGGAATTGGTTGGTTTCTCAGTTTAGGGGCAGCAACAACGCGGTCATATAGCCCCGTTTACTTTGGGTGTGTGTAGAATCTGTCTGATAACCGGTGTTAATTGTGATGGCTGTATTAGTGTGCGTTATCTGTTATTAATTCAAGTATGGACTGCACACAATGAATTTTCAAGTAAGTCCTACTTTCGCTACCAAACGCCACTGTCAACGACCAAGTAGTTCTGAACTTGGTTACTAGATGCCACCGCAGTCGACTCCCGGTGACGAACGTTGGAACCTAAGAGCGTTAGTCAAATTTAACCTATAACTTCACGCAAGTGTAATTATTGGAAGGTTCTTTATCATGCCAAAAATATATGACATGGACCCGCGCGTTTTACTTCCCCTCCGAAGGAAGGCATACTGAGGGATTTTTAATGCTCTTAAAAAATCCGACGACTTCGGTCGGGTTTGAAGGCAACACGGAAAAATGGCTTCAAAGCTATCTAATGCAAAAATATAATTTCTGTCTGTGTGGAACTTCATTGAAGTATGAGATTGGAACTACATACCTTATCAACTGAACAGCATTACCTAGGTACTAGGACGTAACTGAGTTATCCATCATTGATTGTTACATTTGTGTGAATGCCGTAAGCGGAGTGGGGGTAGAAGGGAACAGTGGGAACACGTTTGCCTAAATATAATTACAGTACATTAAAACATTTTGATTTTTAACGTAGTCAGACATATGAACGTAAATTATACCCTTCCGTAAATTACAGTAAGGCTGGCTACGTGGCTCAGTGGTAACGTTCTCGCCTTCTGTATCCAAGGTTGCAGGATCGAATCCTGGTGCAGCCAGTTGGCATTTGAGGGTGCGCAAATGCGAGGGAGCCGTGCTGGGCGATATTCCGGCACTACGGCGTCTCTAAAAGCCGCATTAGTTAAAAGGGAGTCGCCTCCGTAGCGTAGCTGTCAGCACGGTTAGCTGCCGCCCCGGAGGTCCTGGGTTCGATTCCCGGCTCTGCCACGAAATTTGAAAAGTGGTATGAGGACTGGAACGGGGTCTACTCAGCCTCGGGTGTTCCAAATGAGTAGAGGGGGTTCGATTCCCACCTCAGCCATCCTCGAAGTGGTTTTCCGTGGTTTCTCACTTCGTCTTCAGGCAAATGCCGGGATGGTACTGCCCCCGTAAATTGAATTATATTGAGACCACGGTGGCTGTATTGGAAAATATGAAGAAAGTTATGGATGTCATAGTTGTGACGTGGATACTCATGACGTAGGCACGGATGACGCAGACTTGAGGCAAGCAGGCTGGTTGAGCTGAGATTCTTGGTGACGTCATGATTTTGTTCGAGAAAGATCTGAGATTTACGACGCAGTCGCAGGAAACAAGGTATTGTGCTAAGGAAGAAGTTACGCTATTGGAGGAAAGGCTCGAACCAATGAACGATAGTTTGGAAAGAAGACGGAGATTGCTGAAACTATCATATTTAATTACTTTTGGCATGCAGAATTGTGGAAAACTATTTTCAGTTATGGCATTGATTTGGAATTTTGAAGAAATTAATTTTGAATTTTTGAAATTTGAAAATCCGTCAAGTATAGGCAAAGTTAGAACTTTCAGCGATGACGGAGCAACAGGCTATGGAAGGGATGGATACGCCCCTTAAGAAGTTAATAAAAGGTCGTGCACAGCAGAGAGGAGCTCTCAGATCTCAGATCTCATATCTCTCATACGCTCAGATCTCATACACTCAGATCTCATATCTCTTATACGCTCAGATCTCATATGTCAGATCGCATATATATTTCTGGTGATTTATAGTCGTTTTCAAGTGATTCAGTGAAGTAAGTCGTCTTCAGCGTGCATGGTAAAAGCCCGGCGCATCGAACGAACACGGAGCAGTTCCATTTTACGCTGCTCGAAACTAGGTGAAGTTGAAACGCTCACATTAACGTTTCTACCTGATAAGATATAAAGAGTTAACTTCAGCCTTTATTATAATTCAATTGGGCAGTACAACATTGAGGTGTGTAGAAGATTTGGACAATTTCACAGTTATACTTCGAAAGATATTGGCACTTTAAGGCTGCCAACAAAAGTGATTTTCTCGCCACATGAGAAACACTTTTAAAATTTCCACATTATACACTACGGCTGACACGTGGATTACAACAGTGATATTGGAGAATACGTTTGGTAATACAACGATACATTCCACTATGGAACATTATAATCTTGCAGTGCTTTCAATGATTATAACAGAAGTTGAGATGGAAGGCTAAGGCTTTAATGCAATTGGGACATATATCGATGGAGTGAAATAGCAGCATGGAACTTCGTTAATCGTCTTTCTACAAAAGCGAGCATGTAGTGAACATCCAACTACACTCATGCATCGTGAATCCATCGCTGAATTATATCAAATGACAGTGGAAATATTTTCATACTCCACGATTGTGAATATTTCTGCGGAAATAACTGCAATAAACTTCATGGTGAATTTCTACCGGAACTTCAGGGAATTTTCAAGAGAGGCCAGGGTGGACCCGGCTCAAAAAGAAGAATTTTGCCAGAAGGATGTCTTTCGTATACATGGAGCAGTGCAATTTCCTGAGAAGGAAGCAGTTCGATTCTCCGAGGACGCTGATTCCAGGTTCGAGGTCGGAGCACATCTTTACGCTGGTGGAATGGAACCAACAGCAGGTTTCTTTGAAAACTTTCCTCTAGAACTTCAATCAACAGATAAGGTAGTCGTGAACGTTTCTTGTATTATTTGAGTCATGTAGCGATATCTGAGCAACCATTTTTCCCATATTTTTGTGTCCTATATTTTGCCCCATTTTCTTGATTAATATTTCTGTACTCAGTACACTTCGATGATTGATGCCTTTTTCGACGTTTTATTAAGACATGGTTATGTCATTGGCATACTTAAATAATTTTGGATCAGTTGAGACTGATATATTAGATTCTTTCAGTAATTTGCATATTTTTGAAGTCACGATTTGACTGTAAAGTTAATGATTTTCTATGGAAGATTTGAATTCAGACAGCGTGTCATTTTATTAAAGTAATTCTATTCAGTAAATTACTTTGACCAATTTTCTGTCATCCTCAAGAAAGAAGAATAATTAAAAGATTTTAGAGCGTTAAAATCTTTATCATTGTCGACGATCTTGGAAATACTAGTCGTTTTATGAACATGATTGCAACATAGACATTTATCGTCAGTTCTAATTACCGTTGCATTACAGACAATTTTATGAAATAGGAACTTTGACTACGAATTATTGAATACACTATAGTAATGAACATTTGATAGGAGTTTTTTCTCAATTATAGATTGGAACAATAATGTTTGCATTCCACAGTCTAATTGTATTCTATTCGACTATTTATGCAGTTTAGATGAACTTTGATTGAAGATAGTATTTTTATACTGCGTTACTTTGAAGTTATTAATCTCAATTTTGATAGACCAGGGAGGAGTGTCTAATCGTATTTGCTATTAAATTTATTTGTGATTGGCAAATTTTTACTTCATATCGATTCATGAATGAAACCCACGAAGGTTAAATAATAACAGTCATTATTACAATTGATGAATATAAGAATTTTTAAAGAGGAACAATGGATGTGTAATCGTTAGGTCAGTGGACATGTGAAAGTCGCTGATGAATAATGCCTTTGAATAAGTGAAGCAGATTCCCACAGTAATTATTGATGTTGAAGAAGTTGTAAGTGGAGGATTTTTGTATGTACTGTGGAAGATTTTTATGCCATATATGTTGAAATATATGAGGAATTCTGGGCCGATTTTATGCAATTTTGTGCATTTTGAAGCGAAGTATTTTTCCGCTGAATGTATTGTCCTGGTTCTTTGAAAGTTATTCATATGAAGATACTGTTAAAATTAACAAGAGTGTTAAATAATTTGAGATAACGATTTTGAATGGAGGTTACCATCACTAATAATAATAATTATTAAAACCTTATTAAACCTGAATATGAACTTTAAAATGTAACTAACCTTCATTGGTCGATTATATTACCACGATTTAAGTAATTATCAACCGGATAAACGTGTGGTTTAATGTATTTCTTGTATAAATAATATAAACAATATTTAATATTGTAAATAATTTTGTAAATATCTTTGATAATAATTTGAAATGAAAGGGATTGAGAGTGGCGAATATATATTTTTCAATTGTCACTTGACATTGTTATAAACAATTATTATTGTTATAAATAATTAATGAACTTTTGTTATAAACATTTGGAGTTTTGTTATTATACTCTAAACAACGCTAATTAAGCAAGTGGCTTGAACAATTAAACATGATTTGGGATTGTTAGAGTATTCCACTGGTGTTTGAATGGAGCATTTAAAAGATTTGCGTGATAATATTTCAGTTGAGATGTGGGCATTTACGTGTTTTGAAAAGGGAGAGCTAAGCTCTGATGTAACAAGCATATGCTAACGCGGACCAGACAGGTGAGTCAACTTTGACGATGCAGGTGCATTGCAGCTGGCCCGGACAACTGTATGACAGAGGCCAAGGACGTTTCCATAATAGCCTTGTGGCTATAAATAAAATGTGAAGTGTATAAACACGCAAAACAATTGCTATATGTGTCTCGTCCCAAATCCCGTTTCCATTCCAAGTGCATTATTATTTTTACGTTATTTTGAGCTTGAGAAAGCTGAAACATTGTATGTAGAGTATACAGGTCCTACAGGAGGACATGGTTATATAGCGATGGCTTCTGATTGCCACGTGGATTTTGTTGTTTTATTTTGTTAAATTCATTCTTTTTGTGAAATAAATTATTGTGCAGTTTAAAGTTTCTCGTCTTCGTTATGGTTCATTTTAAATATCATGGTGGAGGTTATTGTGAGGGCACACTTTTAAGTGATCCAGTTGACAACCCAGTCCCCGAGATAAATTTAAAAGGTAAGTAAAGGTAAGTATGAACCCCCGTATATTTTGGTGTGTTCCACAATAATTTCTTGTTAACTGCTGTACTCAAATCTCGATAGTATCTGTCAGTGCCATTTTCATTGATGTAGCTATGCCGGCGCGTTTGATTATTGGCAATCCGATTGAGGGGGCGGATATCTGACAGCCTACTATCCGGGTTATCGGGGACAGTAGCTTCTTCAAAGCCACGGTCGCCTCCTTCCCTCTTCCTTGCCTATCCATCCTGACCATCCATTACCTTCCCTCATGAGGCCCCTGTTCGTTTTGCAGGTGAGGCCGCCTGGGCGAGGTGCCAATCACACCTCTCCAGTTGTATCCACTCCGATTAGATGTTCCCAGCTTTAGTACACTGCCCGTAGAGGCGGTAGTGGTGAGTTCCCTCGCTGAGTCCGTGGGTTCCACCAACCTGGAGGGTAAACGACTAAGAAAAAAGAAGAAAAAAATTAAAATAACCCTTATATTGACAGAAGGGATTGGACAGAAGAAGTAATCCTTATTCGTTTTGTAGCTTATATCCACATCGTATTATTCCAGTCTATACGACGCTGATGTGTTTTCTCTGTCACTATTGGGTTTTGCGTCGGGATACTCTTCAAATACTTCTCCAAAAGAGTTAATGAGAATGAAATGAGTGAGTTGAACGAAACTTAACAATAATTCGGAATGAAGCGGCCATGGTCTATTAGTAGAGATTGGAATTTTTCGGTTATTTCAGAGTGAAGAAAGCGGTATTTTAAAGTGGCAAATTCGGTGGATTCAAGTGCACATTTCGGTACTTTCAAAATCATAAATTTTAGGCGGGATTTTTTAAATATCATGGATAACATGCATAACATATCACATTTCAGTCATCCTTCAAAGTATACTTCAGTGAAGAGATCCAAATTCTCTTGTAACAAATGGTGACGCATATCCTTAACGTGCTAGTGTAAGCTGAAAAACAAAAGTTCACAGCGTTTGAACAGAGGATCCAAATGGTTTTCAACACAGATTCTGAGAACTTTGGAAATACAAATGTCATTCCTTGCAAAACTCCAACAATGTCTGTCTTGGTCCTGTTATGCATCTGCTTCTTGATTAAAGTTTGCAGTTCTTTGTATCCTCGTAACACCTCACTTTCTTCCAGTGTTCCACAGAATGGCAACTTCTTAATTTTCTTTGCAATGTCCTCATTGATCTTCATTGGCACTATTCTGCTGAATCAAATGCACACATTTGTAAATCCTGTTCCCAGGGTCAACGGATCTCAAGCTGATTAATTTTCCAAGAGCATGGGACCCAGCATTTACTAAAACTGAATGTATTTTCCCTCTTTTAAACACATTTCCACAACCCTCCAACTGCTCCTTAATGTTGGTACCGTACTTTCCAGAAACAGCAAGTTTATGGGCTTGCTGAATTTTCCGTAGATGTCCATCAAAAAGGTGAACAGTTGGATGTGGCCTTCTAATAAGGGGATGAGCTCAGTGATGTCTGTGCCAAATTCTTTGAATCTCAAGTATTTCGTCATGTGAAACATTGTTGAGAAAATCAACACCAGAGTTATCAATCCCTACTACTTCACTCATAAATTGCAAAATATCTTTCAAGTACTCTGACAGGCACACTACAGAATGAAACCAAGAAGACCACCAGGTTAATACTGGTTCAGGAAACAGTGGCACATTTTGATCTGGATACTTGCCATGTAGATATTCATGTCTGAAAGGCGCACTATATGACGCCACGCGTCGAGTAGGTACTGTTCTGGTCCCTAAAAACTCAATAACTAAGTACTGTAACTTTCTAGGATGACTTCCCAGATTGACAGAGATCGCTGTATGCAGAAAGTGAGGCCCGCTATCTACCGTTAAGTTTCCAATCTTTCCGTGTATGTTGGATGCTCTCCAGAAGATTACCGCTACTACACTCCCACAAAAAAGATATTTTTAACGGGCAAGGTCGTCTCACTACGATGACATTAGGGCAAAACCTGGATGAATGTCAAGATGCAGAAGATAGTGACATCCAGTAGTTAGACTTCGATAAATACAATCATGGTTTCAGACATGAAAGCGTTGAGGATATTGTACGGAATTTGACTGTCGGTGAGGTAAACTAAGATCCAGTACATATAGAGTGCAGGAGTGATGCAACGGAAATCCCGAAAGTTCCCACAGTCAAGCTAGTGTGTCTATAGTCACACTTATCTCTTATATAGAAAATCAAGATGAATTTTCGTTCTCATATATTGTTTTCTTCAGAATTGTACAATCAAAAATTATAAAAAATAAACCATCTAAGAAACGAAAAGTGATGAGAGTCATTTTTCTTAATTTTTAATATTGGTAAAATCCACATAGTGTGTCTTACAATACTATGTTATAAAGTATTAAATATTTTTTTGCATGTTCATAAAATATATTTCAATATTTTTAACCAATAGTTTTCGCTTTGCTAGGCTTAAAAACATTACTGTGGATAATTCGCGGAAATTCGTGCATTAATTGCCGCGAATTATCGGAAGTGCACTGTAAAGAAAAAACGAAAAAGCTAAAATTCGCTTTTTCATGCGGAATTCATGCATAATTCGCGAAATTTGCGTCTTCATGCGAAATTCGCGAAATTTCGCGACTTCAAAAGACATTTTTTTCGACATTTTTAGGGTTATTAAAACACATTACCATCTGTGTATTACTTCATTTAATAATTCGCGAAATTCGCGATCGCGAATTTTTCCTATCCCTATCTATTAGGTGTTACCAGACTGACCTGGAGATTCAAACTTACTCGTCCTTTTAATCCAGAATTTGTCCTTGTGTCTTAGCACACGCAGCAGCTTGCCACGGTGGGTGAGTGGTCAACGTGTCGGTCTACTAACCCCCAAGCTTGCAGGTTCGCTCCTGGCCGTGGTAAGTGGTTTTTTTTGAAAGGCAGCAAAAATTACGGCACCATGTCATACGATGTTGGCATGTCAAAGAACCCATTTGAATTCAGTAGGCCGTGTTCATAATGGCAAAATTAATCTCGGGAGTTTCCGCCATCACAAAGTTCCTTATTTCTCTACTAGAAAGCACTATAGTGTTCAAGGAGATTAGATATCTAACCTCCTTGACTTTCATAGTGCTTCAAGGAACAACGAAATTCGACATGCAAGCTACTGTTTGGGTGTCAAATAACAAAGCTTGCAACCGGCACCCAAGACCATACGATATTATAATATTATTAGCACACGCAGCTACCCCGATCGGTAGGTGGTAGCCTTAATTACCAAAGGAAATTAAATATTCCTAATATTTGTAACAAAGGAAGTAAACCAGAAGTTTCCTCAAGAGTAAGAGAGAATGGAAAATGATGTTTCAAAGGAGCCGAGCGAGAGGGACGAGATACCGCTTGTGGCAACATCCCCACAAAGAAGCGGCATCAAACGAAGTGACGCGCTCGATTCAAAACAGGTAATGAAAGGAAACTTGTTGATGGCTTCAAATGGGAGAGTAAAGCTGAAATTTAATTACCAAACACTCTTCGATGTTAATTGTCGGCTCAAGTGAGTGGGAGTGGTTTTGTTGTGTTTTATTAACATATTTATAAGTAGAGTTGTCCTTCAGTTCAAAGATTGCCTCACTGAGAAGTGTTGTGAAGTTCTCCAGAAGACAGGAATATGATAACAACAATAATAATAATAATAATAATAATAATAATAATAATAATAATAATAATAATAATCACTGCTTTTTATAAACAAAATTTAAGGGGTGCTCTCAGTTGTAGTCGACAAAATTACAATTTTCGGCAATTTGCAGAATCCGGTTATTACTTTATGGGCTGACATGTTAAATGAAAGAATGCATTGGTTTGATTTATTATCTCATTAATTCATTAACTTTTAGCTTTTCGGATGCCTGGGTGGGTGTTAAATAGTTCTTTATTTTCTTCATCCTTCAAAACTAACCACACGCACAAACTAACAACCTAGCCCACCTCCAAACACGAGCCTGCGTGCTTATAAGAACAGAACTTCCTTTTCACGATTGTTAGAGTACATTACTTATTTTTGCCTAAACAAGTTAATTTCTTCGAATAAGAAGGCAATTACACAAAACAGAAAATAATATTGCCTATTGTTTCGATTATGCTGCTGAGTACCGAGTTACCGACCAAAAGAAACTGATTCGATAGATCTATTTAAGTCGAGGATTACTCGAAATCTCCTCCAGCTGTTGTGAACAGCGCATTGTCGCCAGCTGATCGATGAACTTTCAAGTCGGAAGTTATATTTGCCGGACTAGATACAAATGTACCAATATTTTTTTTCTTAAACAATTGTCAAATGTTTAAGGGGTACGTGTATCCGCGCGTCCCCCCTGAGAAAATGCCCTGCTAATAATACATAACAAAGTGACACTAAGATACG
This sequence comes from Meconema thalassinum, assembly GCA_946902985.2. Taxonomy (NCBI): domain Eukaryota; kingdom Metazoa; phylum Arthropoda; class Insecta; order Orthoptera; family Tettigoniidae; genus Meconema; species Meconema thalassinum. The sequence goes on from OX336390.1 coordinate 308,029,207, forward strand.
TCACTATGAGACGGTTCTGATGTCAGTAGTTATGTACGCAGGTGAAAAGGTCTCCTCAAAGGACTGGATAAAAAAACAGAGCAGAATCAATAGAGGAATCATGAGATCCAATTACTAGATTGACATCGACCAAATCAGATCCAACAAGGAAGCCTATAAAAAATAGAGAAGTTTACAGACACAACCGTTGAATACGGGCACGATTTTTCGGCCACCTCAGACAAATGGACGGCAACAGGTTGACAAAGAAGATCTTTCACTGTTTTGATTCCAACTTCAAAACCACGATGCCCTGATTTAGAAACTCTTCCAAGTGCGCTAAATCAATCCAGACGACGCATTGTACATGGATTTCTACCGTCAAAATATAGTGACGAACGGGCTTAATCGAGTCTTGCCTCCAAAAAGAAAACAAAAATAAAATAGATGCCTCAGAATAAGCGATCACCGACTGATTAAAAGAATTCTGAACCTTACACTCTCAAGGGAAGCTACGAACGACTGGCGGCTTGAAGTAGAAAGAGACCTTCAATTAATAGGCATCTTAAGTGATACGGTACTGGGCAGCTCTAAATTCAGGAAACTACAGTAAGTTAGTTGATAGACAGCAGCCTTCAGAAGATATTGACACTACAACCAGCATAACATGGATGGATGGTTGCTTGAATGGTTCCTTAGTTTAGGGGCTGCGACAACGCGGTCATGTAGCCCCGTGTACTTTGGGTGTGTGTAGAATCTGTCTGATAACCGGTGTTAAATTTGATGACTGAATTAGTGTGTGCTATCTGTTTTTAATTCAAGTAAGGACTGCAGACGTTAATTTCAAGTAGTTCCTACTTTCGCTACAAAATGCTACCGTCCACGACACCTGCTGTGAACATCGCTACTACTAGATGCCATCGCAACCAGCGTCCGGTGTAGAACGTTGGAACTTACGAGCATTAATAAAACCTCACCTACACATTTTGGCTTCACACATGTGCAGTTAGTGGATGGCTCATTTCATGGCATAAACCTATGACATGGGACCACCGGCTTTACTTCCCCCCGAAGGAAGGCATTTGAGGGATTTTTAACGCTCTTCAAAAATCCGACGACTTCGGTCGGGTTTGAACCCGCAACCTTGGGCATATAAGCTCAGCTCAACCTGGACGTAGAAACGCAGAAAGGGTCATAGCGAGAAGAAGAAGAAGAAGAGATTTTTGGAGGACAAAAAGCAAGATCAGGTAGATAGATTCAATCGCACTCCTTCGGCGGGGAGAACGTTGTCAAAATTAAATAAAGATGAAAATATTAATAACAATAAAATTATTATTCTTATTGAATTATTATTATCACGAAAACCTTGAGAAACTATCCTTTAGTTTGTCTCTATTTGAAGGCCATCCATATGGAATGCCTTAGACCAGAATATTTCGCAAAATTCTCATGACTTGGAAATATACCGCTCCATGGACACCTCCAATGAAAGAGGATCTGACTGGTATCTCTGAGGCAATGGCACAAGCATGCATATTTTTATGGTTTTTGTGCAAATGAATCCACATCCTAATGATTACAAGGCAAAATATAATTAAATCTCAGTCATAGATCTCCCTGTTGAGTTTCGGTTCCGCTACCAGATGGCAGTGCTAAACGCCACATCGAAATTGAAGAGTAGACCATCTACATGGCTCAACTCAAAATATCTCCACTAGGTAGCCAAGGCCATATGATTATTATAATTTTTATTATTATTAAATTATTAATAATAGTAAAGTCTAAAGTTTATCGTTTTGGGGCCCATACCGTTGCTCTGTATGGGGCAGAAGGCTGGCCTTCAACTAAGGAGTCGGAAAAGCAACTTGGTGTAATGGAGACAAAGATGCTCCATGATCATTGACATTCGCAAGCGATATAGAATAGCGCCAATTACTGAAAAGATGGGGAATGCCGTCTTCGCTGGTATGGCCATGTCTTAAGGGCTGCTGAAACTACAGTTGCACACAATGGATTGGCATTGCGGATATATGGTCAGAGACCAATAGGACGGCCGAGTCAGCGTTAGCTTGGCACCCTACATGAAGATCTAAGAATTGCCTGACTTCATCCTGACATGGCACACAATCGAGTAATATGGCGACAGAGAACCAAAAAGGCAGACCCTGCTAATTTGTGGGTCAAATAATGCTAAAGAAAAAGAAGAAAGAAGTATATTAATATTAATACGAAGTAGGCGTCAAGGAGGTTATTCGACCATAGAGCCCATCGTCCTCCTGAGTTAAGCTTGTATTCGTACCCCGGAAGTCTTCACCCTCATATGGGTCAGAATAGGTATCATGTTTGACTGAATGGAAGAAATAGCAGCAAGATTTATTTCGTGAACACGTCGCACGTGGCGTTTAAAATTGGGAATGAAGAAAAATACGCAAGTGTAGGGCACTATTCCTGTAAAACGATATCGCCTATCTTAAGTCATTTTTCAACTTCATTGATGATATTAATGATCTTTACGTAAGCTTCCACGGTGGATCAGGGGCAGAGTGTCAGGTTCACAATCCCAATATTGTGGGTCCGATTCCCGACGGAGAAATTCGCACTTTAGCCTATTTTTAGCCTACTTTCGATTTTCGCAAAAATGAAAGTAGACTTATGAGATCAACACAGGTCCAAATATTGTGTGTCTGTCTGTGTGTCAGTGTGTGTGTGTACTCTGCATGTCTGTCCCCGCCCCCCTATCAATTTAAACACGGTGAGACCGAATTGAACGAAATTTGGTACAGAGGTAGCCCTAGCAAACGGCACCTCAGTTGCATGTTTTATATCGCCGCCATCTTGACGGAAACATAATGACGGTCACCCAAATGTTCAAAGCTTAAATCAAATTACGACTAACCTAATCAGCCAATCTCTACCAAATGTTGCAACAACATACCTTTATCTTGGAAGCGCCTTTTGACCAAACTACAAGGTCATCAATCCAATATCTTGCAGATGGCGGTCATGTATGTGTGCAAATCGATTCCCGCTATCCATTCAAACACGGTGAAACCGAATTGAACAAAATTTGGTACAGAGGTAGCACTAGCAAAGGGCACCTCGGTGTCATGTTTTATATCGCCGTCATCTTGACGGAAACGTAATGGCGGCCACCCAAATGTTCAAAGCTTAAATCAAATTACCCCTAACCTAATCATCTGATCTCTACTAAATTTTGCAACAACATACATTTATGTGGGAGCAGAGAAATACCATGGTGACTCTCTCTCTCTCTCTCTTTACTCGTTTAGTCGATTCCGACTCTCCGTGACCCCATGTACTAATCTACGCCAATTTCGTCTGTCCTGCACTGCCTCCCGAAGATTTTCCAGGCTGGAATTTAGTGCTTCTGTTATGTCATCCATCCATCTCATTCTTTGACTCCCTCTTCTCCTTGTGCCTTCTATCTTCCCCAGCATTAAGGTCTTCTCTAATGAATTACGTCTTCTCATGATGTGTCCAAAGTAGCTCAGGATTAAGCCCTCCAAGGAACACTCTGGTTTAATTTGCTGTAAAACTGACTTATTTGTTCTCTTCGCAGTCCATGGAACTCTAAGAACTTTTCTCCAACACCATAATTCGAAGGAATCTATTCTACGGCGTTCAGGTTTTCTTATGGTCCAGGTCTCACATCCGTACATCACAACTGGAAAAACCATAGCCCTTATTATACGGATCTTTGTTGTTAAGGTTATGTCTCTCCTTCTTAAGATATTGTCCAGACATGGTGACTACGTGAACTTAAATATTTTTGTGGCGTTTTCTCGCGACTTATGTGAAACTTGGCAGAGTTAAATCCTTACCAAGGCTTAACGTACTGGCGTCTAATTTAATTCAACTTTTATGAGAACTTCAAAATGCAGTCTGTGCAAAATGTTTAAGTACTTGTGTCCTAACAAATCGTTTGAAATGGAGGATTGTATAATGAACCACCATTATAATCTTCATCTGCTGGAAAATAATTGTTTGGTCAACATATAAAACAATCCAACATGGTGGCCATGCAAAATATTTCACCATTTCTCAATATCTCCGAAACTGCCATGTTTATATGCTGTCACATCAATTGTATCTTCAATAATGTTCAGTATTATTGATATAAAACACATAATGAAATTTAGTATGCATATGAAGAAAGAAAATGTACAGTATATAGTACATAAAGCAAGAAGTACCGTATACGTCGGTGATAGCCTTCTTGCTAGATGAAGAAGTAACGGGTTCTGATTTTCGACTTACTGAATATTCGAATTGTTGGGAAACAAAAGCAGTGATGAACGAAGCAAAGAGAAAATAAAAAGAAGGTTAGCACAGGTAAGGAAAACATTTCTACTGAAATAAATCTATAAACATGAAAGTCTTTTTTGATAGCCTCTATCTGGATAGTGTCACTATATGGAAGTGAAACATGGACTGTTGGGACAGCAGAAAATACAACAGACGCAATTCAAATGTGGTGTTACAGGAGAATGATGAAGGTTCGATAGGTATATAGTAACAAATGAAGAGGTACCGGTATTAAGATAAGTAGTGAAGGAGAGACATTTCTGAGGATTGCTAATTAAGAGACGAGATTGGTAGGCCACATAGTAAGGCACCCTAGAATGGCCGACTTAACTATGGAAGGAAGAGTCGAGGACAACAACTGTTGGTATCGACCAAGGTTAGAATGATTAAATAGATTGCTCGGGTGTAGGGAGTAGTAGTTCTGCAGAGATGAAACGATTGCCCCAGAACAGGGATGCATTGAGAGCTCCATCGAAACAGTCTTAAGACTAAAGACTCAAACAACAACAACAACAACAACAACAACAACAACAACAACATAACGCATAACACTTACAATCCACAAATTAAGAAGATATGCTGAAAATTAGTGTATATTTTATTCTTAATCCATTGCTCATCGAGCTCTTCTGATGGAACTTCCGAAGTTACGCAAGGTGTCCCAACCCCATTGGTTTGTTGTTAGATTTCATTCCACTGTTGCCACTGTAAACCAGGTTACAGTGTTTTGTCACAGCATGAAAGTTAGGATGTACTTGTGTATGTAGTTGAGTTACTGCATGGTTCTTGCCAGAGCTGGGAGACGAACCCAGACCTCCACGGTCGCAGTCAAGAAATCTAGTCACTGCGCCATGAGGTGGATTATATCTGATTGATGCCACTCATTGGTGATAGATCCAGTCGAGTCACCAAATTACGGGTGCAGTGAAATCTGCGTTTCAACCGCTGTTTTCTAATAATTATGGACATTTTCTATGAGATTAAGATTGGTTGATTTAGTAGACCAGTTGATATGTGGCAGGGTATCTGTGTGTTATTTAACAGTCATGTATGCGTGCAGCCTTGTGAACACAGCTGCTATCATTTTGGCAAGTGGAAGTTTCCTCAACAAAGTCATTAGTAAGATGTTGAAAGTAAGGTAGCAATTGGTCACCACGAGCGTTGGAATACAGATCCGGGTTTTCGATGTCCCGATTTACGTATAAAATCATCTCAAAGAAAACCGTGTTAAATCAAACGTTTTTCTTAAAGCGTTTAAACGTTTTTTTAAAATACACGTTTTGTAAAGAAACGCTTTATTGACCGTTTAGAGTGTTGAAAGTAGGGCTCACGATCACAAACGTTTTTGCGATGTCCCGATTAACGTTTAAAACCATCTCATAGAAAACCTTTTTTAATTAACCGTTTTTCTAAAAGCGTTCAAACGTTTAAAAAAATAAAGTTTTTTTTGTAAAGAAACGCTTTATTGACCGTTTAGAGTTTCTCTTTAATCTTGACCCTCTTAAATTATTTTACACTACATTTAATAAATATTCCTGAAGACTGACGTTTTGACTGATTCTGAGCAAAGTGTTACGAAGGTTTAGCAGTTCACAAGACTAGTGCGAGGATTAAACGCACAGTGGAGCGGTGTATTGGTATTCTGGAGTATTTAATACCACCATCCGGTGTGAGAAATACCGGTATACCACCCAGGCTTAAAATCTGATGAAAGGAAAGTTCTTTATTTTACCAACAATAACACCCGTCAAGCACGAAATATCATTATGGTGAATTTATTAAATTAAGGAAAAATAAATATTGGATGCAGTCGAATGAAATCAGAAACCCCTATGGATGTCGAACCGGCAGGTGGAAAGCTAAAGGAGATAGGAGCCTTCTGTTACTTAGGAAGCAAAATAACCAGAGATGGACGAAGAAAAGAGAATATAAAAAGTAGGTTAGCACAGGCAAGGAAAGCATTTCTACATAAAATGAATCTGTTGTCATCGAATATAGATTTAGGTATTACGAAGTCATTTTTGAAGGCATTTGTCTGGAGCGTGGAGCTCTACGGAAGTGAAACTTGGACTGTTGGAGCAGCAGAAAAGAGGAGAATTGAAGCGTTTGAAATGTGGTGTTACAGGAGAATGATGAAGATCAGATGGGTAGACAGGGTAACGAATGAAGAGGTATTAAGACGAGTGTGTGAGGAGAGATGTTTGTCGCGACTGTTAATGAAGAGGAGAGATGAAACGATTAGCTCAGAACAGGGAAACATGGAGAACTGCATCAACCAGTCGAAAGACCGAAGATTCAAACAACAACAACAAGGAAACATAAATGGAACACATTAAAGGCTAAAGAAACATATCGAAAGCTGGTATAAATTACTCGCGATTTTGTGCATAGCTGTTCAGCATGCTACCGAATACGCCACCGAAGCATGTAACCCTTCTTTGAGCAATAGCAATACAAAATAGCAATACCCAAACCCATTTGTCAAGAGGTGTGCGACTCAGCCAAATGTATCATGCGGAGAGCTGAAGGCTAATCCTTAAGAACACACTGCATTATAAAGTGTGATATATAATTATTACGGCCGGTGAAGTTAGTGTAGCAGAGACGAGAATGGCCAGAGATGCTACCATCAAATATAAATAACATCGAGCAGCTTCTTTCTGCCAACTACTCTGGGAGGGCCAGGACTGAGTTAGTCAGTGAGATAGAGCTGATCATTCATTCATTCTGCCTCCACGTGCATTTCTTTTCATCTCTTCGCCTGACCGGGATTCAGATGAATGAATCATGACTAGTTCAATCTACTCCGGAACTCTGCGCTGGTCTGGTAGGCGGATGGCTGACTTACTTATCATATCCCTTCCTCCTATGGGCACAAAGGGGAGCACGATTTATAACAGGCTATATGAACGTGAAAGAGGATGAAAACTGAAAATAAAGATTTCTTTTATGGCAGTGTCTTTTTCAATTCATTGAGATCACGAAACCACAAAACGAGGTTTTATTGATATCGTTGTCACCATCGTCTTTATTAGTTCATTCATATAGTTTTGAATTAATGTAAATGCCAAATAGTACTGAATATATTTATTCCACCTTAATCAATAATTGTAATTAATGTGAATTTAATTAAATAATAAGTACAAGTTTCGGCCACATTGTGCCCATCTTCAGCTTTTATTAGATCATAACATATTAAAACAAACGCGAGCATGTTGTAATAATACAATTAGATGGAAATTAACTAAAACAAATTGGAAACTGATCTTAACAGTCACATTTTTAATGTAAAACGAGTAATATTGTCTATGAGTTGTGATATTGCGTAATAAAGAGAAAATTGTTAATGAAAAAATTTCAAATCTTAAACATTAAATTATGTTGCCATAAAAATTTACTTATACTATTAATGATGTTAAAATTCTAGGAAAATATCTTAAGAAAAAAAAAACAAAATAAAATCAGATCTGTTTTAAATAGTGAAGTAAATTTTAACTTTGTAGCAATAATACAATCTTATTGGAAATTACAGATAAGCTTATCCGTATTACATAATATGATTATGTATATATGTACTGTATATTATGGATTACATATCAGTTACGATGACATGTTTCGCTCGTCAAGCGAGCATCATCAGATCCAAATATACAAGACAAAATAGCTCTACAAAACACTACCAATTCCACAATACCACACAAAAACAGTCGCTGCCCTCCAAAATCAAAATATATATTTTAATCACTTGTAATTATTTCAGGTTTGTTTTTGCATAGCCTAGTAATTGAGATTATATTGTGTTGACCGACTGAAAAGTTGCAATATCAATTATTTTATTCAGTAATCTGGCGTATAACGAGTGTCATTGTTATGGCTGTGCTAGTGAGTGCATTTATAATTCAGTCCAGGATTGGTTGTGAGGTGAACGTGGCCTGATGTTACGTACCATCCCAGTGTTTGTCTGGACTAGAAGTGGTAAAACACGGAAAGCATAATCTGGGATGTCTGAGGTGGAAACCGAGCCCTCCCCACTATGCTGAAAGTACCCCGTTCCATTCCTCAGAGAAAAATAACATTTCTTGGCAGAGCTGGGAATCAATCCTTGGAGAACGCAATCTCAATACGTATCCCCGGAAGACGGAAAAAGACAAAATAACAATAAATAAATAAATAAATAAATAAATAAATAAATAAATAAATAAATAAATAAATAAATAAATAAATAAATAAATAAATAAATAAATAAATAAATAAATAAATAAATAAATAAATAAATAAAGTTTATACTATTGTTAATACACATGCACCAACTAATGAGAAAGATAGGACTCAGAAACAACAAATGGATTTTTTTTGGCAAGAACTATCAAACACCCTAGATCAAATACCATCAACAAATATAATACTTCTGCTTGGAGACTTTAACGCTCAAATCGGCGAAGAATATAAACATAGGTTCATAGTAGGCAATTTCCCCGCACGTAAAAGAAGCAACATAAATGGAGAAAGACTCATTAGTTTATGCAGAGCACATAACATAGTCCTGAAAAATACATTCTTCAAAAAAGTTCCTAGGAAACAAACTACTGTACTTGGGTTTCCCCAAATCCAGTTTGTGGGGAGAAACAACCTGACCATGTTGCTATTAGCAGACAGTTTACAACGGAGATACTCAATGTGAAAGTTGCTAAGAGTGCAGGTTCAGATTCAGACCACTGTCTCTCATTAAATTCAAAATTAGACCAGTATATAAAAAGAAAAATCATTATCAACCAAAAAGTTTGATACAAAAAATTAGCTACTGAAAATAATTTCAAAACACTTTTGGAAAGCAGAGCACCTAAAACATGGGAACAACTCCAAAAAGACTTAGTACAGACTGCAGCAGAAACCATTTTCCTTAAAAGAAAACGAAAACATGACTGGTGGACTGCTGAGTGTGATCAACCAACCTTTAAAAGACAACGAGCTTGGAATATCTGGAATGAAAATAAAAAGTCCTCTCAGCACGCCGGAAGGCGGAGGTAGATTTCACCGGACAAACTTGGAGATAGGCGAAAATAGGCAGAATATGCAGGTTTTCGTAGAAGGATCAGACCTCATTTATCGCGTGAAAGTATTTTATAATTGGAGATTAATTAACTTTGTTTTTCTTCATTTTAAACATATTTTAAACATTTTATTGTCTTATGGGGACGGTAACCTTCTTGTCATTTGGAGTCCATTTTTAGCCTATTTTCAATTTTGAAAAAATAGGTTTATGAGATCACCTTTTGTCCGTGTGTGTGTGCGTGTGTGTGTGTGTGTGAGGTGTGTCTGTGTCCCCCCCCCCCCTAATAAAATCTAAACGGCTGGGGCGATTTCAGTGAAACTCGGTAAGTTCATAGCACTATTCCCGGCGACCTCGACCGTGCCCATCGAATTTTGTTACGTCTCACCAATCCAACATGGCGGCTGTGCGAAATATTTCCCTAGCATTCAGTATCTCCGAAACTATAACGGATATCGCCCTGAAATTGTGTACGGTGACAAAGGGTACTACTAGAAGTTCACCTATGAGACTTTCAAAAACCTGGTTACTACATAACCAACATGGCGGCCAAGCGAAGTGGAGCCTTTTAAATAGACTTTTCTCGCGATTTAACTATCCAAACGTAATGAAACTTGGTACAGCAAATATTTATACACATTGCAATGCACTGGAGTCTAATTTAGTTCAATTGTTTACATAACCTCAAAATGGCGGCTCTGCGAAATATTTCACTGACATTCTATATCCCCGAAACTATTACAGATATCACCCTGCAATTTTGTACGGTGATAAAGGGTACTGATACAAGTTTACCTATGTATAATTCATAAACCTGTAAAGTACAAAACAAACATGGCGACCAAGCGAATTTGAAATATTTTAATAGACTTTTCTCGTGAGTTAACTCTCTGAACGCAGTGAAATGTGGTACAGTAAATGATTTTGCAGATTGTAATGTACTGCCATCTAATTTAATTCAATTGTTTACATAACCTCAAGATGGCGGCTGTGCGAAATTTTAAAATTAAGTTCTTATTTCTTGTGTCGTAATCATGCGATCGAAGTGAAAGTTTGAATAATGAACCTAGGCAATAAGTGTCCTTGAATGGTACATAACTCTATGGCCTATACATATAACAATCCTAAATGGCGAGCTTCCGAAATATTTAGACGGTTCTCAATATCTATGAATCTTTTACAGCAACCAAACTGAAATGTTTATGTTCATAGAGACTATGAACATATGTTCACCTATAGGAATTTCAGTAACCTGGTGAGCACGAATCCAACATGGCGGCGACGCGAAGTATAAATATTTAAATGGACGTTTCTCGCGAATTAACTATCCGAGTGCCGCGAAACGTTGCACGTTAAATGCTTACACAAATGTTGATCCACTGGCATCTAATTTATTTCATTGTTTGCATAATCACAAGATGGCTGCTGTGCGTAATTTTAAAATCTCGTTTTTACTTCTTGTGTTCTAATCATGCGATTGAAGTTTGAATACCACACGTACACAATAATCTTAATATAATAGTACAAAAATAAAAATCCAACCTGGTGACCATCTGAAATATTTAGACGGTTCTCAATATCTACGAATCTGTTACAGCAATTAAACTGAAATTTTGTATGTTGATAGAGGCAGTTAACATGAGCAGGATATATGAAAATAGGCTGTACAGTTCTTCACGGAACTACTTGTTATACTTGTGGTCACACTGTCCTTATGCAAGGTTTCGACACTGATGTGTAACTATGTAACGGTCTGTTACTTCTTCACGCAAAATTATATCTCCCGCAGAGATGTTGGTTGGTTCCTCAGTTTAGGGGCTGCGACAACGCGGTCATAAAACCCCGTGTACTTTGGGTGAGTGTAGAATCTGTCTGATAAACATTGTGAATTGTGATGGCTGTATTAGTCTGTAATTCAGGTAAGGAATGCAGACGCTAAATTTCAAGCAGTAGTTCCTAATGTTGCTACCAGATATTAACGTCAACTCCACCTTGCTGTGAACTTGGCTACTAGATGCCACCTCAATCAGCAACTCGCAACGAACGTTGGAACTTCCCCTCCAAAGGAAAGCTTACCGAGGGATGTTTAGCGCTCTTAGAAAATCCGACGACTTTGGTCGGCTTTGAACCCGCGACCTTGGGCATAGAAGTTCAGCATGCTACCAGTTACGTCACCGAAGCCGCTTCACACTTAGTCAGATGGAAATCTGAATCTGATCTCGCGCAAGTGCGTTGTCATGGCAACGTCTGATGGCTCATCCCTCATCAATTTAGTAGTGTTGCCATGTCAACCATTGATAGCTCTTGGCATTTTCTTATAATTCCGAAATCATTTTTCTCATCCCTTGGCGCAATGGTGGCTCATATCAAAAATTCTTTCAGGCAAACGTTTTAGGTAATTATTAGGGGAATATTGTCCATTTTGTACGGTTTTGATATTGTGTCTATTAACAGAGATATGATTAATGTTTCCCGAAAAAAAAACTTTTTCCCACCCCTCTGGTCAATGGTTGGTGCTATCAAAAAACGTTTCAAACATAAATTTCTGAGCTTTATCCGACACATAGTATGAACTTTGACCACATTCGATATTTCACATATTAAGAGAGTTATAGCAATATTTCATTTTTTCGAAAAAAAAAAGACCCCCATTTTCATCCCCTTCGACCGATTTAGCCCAGTAACGAACTCGTCAGAGATTTTATGGGTATACATATTTGGTAAAAAATTCAAAGTGATTGGTGCAAAATTACGGCAGTTATCGTGTCCACAAGAAACTGATATACATATATACATATATTACATAAATTATATATAAACTTTTGAACTGACGGTGGTTTTGGGGTTGGGGGATGTGAAACGCGAAGATATGTTGAAATTTTCCGGAAATCGAAACATGGTACCCATTGCAATAGTTAGTTTTCTAATGAAATCTACCTAAAATACTACCGTCAACGACACCTAGCTGTGAACATGGCTACTAGATGCCACCTCAATCAGCAACTCGCAACGAACGTTGGAACTTCCCCTCCGAAGGAAAGCAAACTCAGGTTTTTAGCGCTCTTAGTAAATCCGATGACTTCAGCCGAGTTTGTACCCGCGACCTTGGGCATAGAAGTTCAGCATGCTACCAGTTCCGATACCGAAGTCGCTTCCCACAGACATATGAAAACTGAATGTGATCTCGTGCAGTGGCGTTGTCATAGCAACTGCTGATGGCTCATCCCTTATCAATTAAAAGTAAAGTTGTTATGGCAACCTCTCGTGGCACTTGGCATTTTCTTATAATTTAAATCATTTTGTTCACCCCGTGGCGTAATGGTGGGTCATATCAAAAATTCATTCAGACAAAAGTTTTAGGTAATTATTTGAGGAATATTGTCCATTTTGTGCGGTTTTGATATTGTGCCTATTAACAGAGATATGACTAATGTTTCCCGAAAAACCCACTTTTTCCCACCCCTTTGGTCAATGGTTGGTGCTATCAAAAAACTTATTTGACATAAATTTTGGGCACTTATCCGACACATATTATGAACTTTGAAGGGATTCGATATTTCATGTATTAAGAGAGTTATAGCGATATTTCTCATTTTCGAAAAAAGCCCCCCATTTTCACCCCCTTTGACCGATTTTGCCCATTAACGAACTTGACCGAGATTTTATAGAGATACACATTATGTAAAAAATTCAAAGTGATTGGTGCAAAATTACGGCAGTTATCGTGTCCACAAGAAACTGATATATATATATATATATATAGATAGATAGATAGATAGATAGATAGATACATATATACATAAATTATATATAAACTTTTGAACTGACGGTGGTTTTGAGGTCTGGGGGATGTGAAACGCGAAGATATGTCGAAATTTTCCGGAAGTCGAAACATGGGACCCATTGCAATAGTTAGCTTTCTAATGAAATCTACCTAAAAATGAGCATACTAGGAACAGCCTTATAGAAGCCCGAAAACATAGATCTAAGGGACTCACAAGGATAAAAGTGCAACATATGAAAGATCAATTAACATTAAAAGAATAGGACTTCAGCCAGCACAATACAATGGACTTCTACATAACTTTCAGAAGTAGTTTAAGTAAGTATACTCCACCAAGCTTACTTTTCACAGATCCAAAGACACAGAAAACTGTATATAATAACGCTGAAAATTGCAGATTACTTGCGGAATATTTTGAAGAATTCCTCAACTGCGATCCTCCAAAGGAGACATTTAATTTTGATAATATACTCCCCATTCTTCCAGACTCGAAACCACCAACAACAAATGAAATTTTAAAAATTATAAACGACTTAAAAATAACAAAGCATCTGGAGAAGATAGTATAGTTGCTGAATTATGGAAATACTCGAGTGACAACATGATCCTATGTTTAACGGAAATAATAAATGACACATGGAACACACACAGTTTACCATCAGAATGGACATATGCCTTGATACATCCACTAGATAAGAAAGGGAAGAAAACAGACCCTAACAATTACAGGAGAATCTCTCTCCTGCTAGTGACTTAAAAGATATTATCCAAAGTTCCTTTAAAAAGAGCAGACAAAATTACTCGACCCACAATTGGGAGAGTATCAGGCAGGATTTAGGAAGGGACGATCGTGTACGGAGCAATACTAAATGTAACGAACATATTAGACATGAGGAAAGCCTCCGTGGCTTAGGCGGCAGCACGCCGGCCTCTCACCCCTGGGTCCGTGGTTCAAATCCCGGTCACTCCATGTGAGATCTGTGATGGACAAAACGGAGGCAGACAGGTTTTTCTCCGGGTACTCCGGTTTTCCCTGTCAACATTTCATTCCAGCAACACTTTCATCTGTCATTCATTTAATCATTGCCCCAGAGGAGTGCGTCAGGCCTCGGCAGCCGGCACAGTTCATATCCTCGCCGCTAGATCGGGGCTTCATTCATTCCATTCCTGACCCGGTCGGAGACTGGAAGCAGGCTGTGTATTTTCATTTTTTCATTAGACATGAGGAAAATCAGGAGCTTGAAATATGTAGTTACTTTTGTGGATTTAAAGAAAGCCCATGACTCCATTGACAGAAAGGCACTTACCCTAGGTACTAACATTCTGAAGGAATTTTAGCTTGATAACAAGACAACTGAAATAATTCAAGCAACATTAACATACACATCTTCCAAAGATAAATGTAGAGGGGAACTTTCAAAATATTTCAAAATAAAGTCAGGTATGTGACAAGGAGATGGTCTGTCACCTCTGCTTTTCAATTGTGCATTGGAATAGGTCATTCTAGAATGGAGGAAAGCCATCAATAATAAAGGCGTTCAACTAGGAAGCCATACAAATAAAATGACTGTAGATTGTTTAGCTTTTGTGGATGACATTGCATTACCTACTGATTCACTGGATACTGCCCAAGAGCAAATTAGAGAGTTGCAAAAACAGGCAGCCAAAGTCGGACTACAATGATAACATTTGAAAAAAACTAAGTTCATCACAAACATTACCGATGTCCCGAAAAGTATCACAATTCATGATTGTTCAAACAAATTCCTTTAAATACCTAGGAGAGTGGATAATGAAAGACAGGAAAATGAACAGGAAAAGACAGCTATAGAAACGAGTATGCATAAATTACAAAGGTGTTTTAATATGACAAAATATATACGAGGTACGTTCAGAAAGTAAGCTCCGTTTGGTAATAAAATTGAATTGTGTACAGATACAGAAAAAATATTTATTGCACAACATTCTACACCTCTTAAACTACTTTTCCACATAACTGCCGAACTTTTGCAGGCATTTGTCATAGCGTGGCACAAGTTTTTGGATACCTTCTTCATAGAAGTTTGCCGCCGACCCGTAAACGAGAGTGAAGACTCCCCTTAAGATATCCTACTGTTTGGCCATCACTGTTAGGCAAATTGCGTATGTGGTCAGGAGAACTCCTAAACATACGCAGTTCTCCTGGTAAGCACGCAATTTGCCTAACAGTAGTGACCAAACAGTAGGATATCTTAAGGGGAGTCTTCACTCTCGTTTACGGGTCGGCGGCAAACTTCTATGAAGAGGTATCCAAAAACTTGTGCCACGCTATGACAAATGCCTGCAAAAGTTCGGCAGTTATGTGGAAAAGTAGTTTAAGAGGTGTAGAATGTTGTGCAATAAATATTTTTTCTGTATCTGTACACAATTTAATTTTATTACCAAACGGAGCTTACTTTCTGGACGTGCCTCGTATATAATAAAAAAACTTATCCTGGAACACTAAATTAAGGCACTATCAAACACTGGTCAGACCTGAAACTCTGTATGCGGCAGGAACACTTAAATTAACAAGTTTTGGTTATTTAGACAAATTAGAGAAGACTGAAAGACGAATTCTGTGAAAAATACAGGGAGTTAAACGAAATAATAACGCAGCATATAGGTTACGACCAAATATAGAGTTATATTTGAAATTTGAAACATTAAGGTATGTAATGAGAAAGAGAAGATTACAGTTTTTCGGGCACATTTTTAGAATGGAAAATAGTTGACTAACTAAACACATCTTCAACTTACTGAATAGTTACAAATTCAAACCCACATGGTTCATTGAAATTGACAAAGATTTGACAAACACCAGAATTAATACAGACACAATAGCAAACAGATCACTCTTCATAGAAGCTATTCAAACGGCAGAATTTGAAGAAAGGAAGAAACACTCAACTCGCAGAAAGTGGACTCGAGAGGAGAAAGATCGACAGTCTAGAAGAATGTAGGAAATTTGGAAACAAAGAAAATTGAATACCATGGACAATAGCCAACGTTGATTCATCGCACCCTCCAAATGGGTGATTCGAAAGGAGAAGAAGAAGAAGAAGAAACAAACAAATAAATAAATAAATAAATAAATAAATAAATAAATAATTTTCTGTTTGTTTTTTCTCATTACTCTCAATTCAATTACTTTTACTAGGAGAAATGAATTGCCTTTGTTGCGATGGTTTTTACAATCAGAAGCCCTGCATTACGTCAACCTTCGCACATTTAGCTGCCCCTGTCAGTAAATGAGTAAATTGATGTAAATTGGTGCATTGGAGTCCTCATTGACTACTCACATTTCCATCTAATTGTAGTAGTATATTCTCTCTCACATCCCACGCGAGCTAATGTGACACTGTGAAACAAAAGAAGAGTACGATAGGGTTAATATTGTGAACAGAGAGAATGGGTAATGTGGAGAACTGTGCTTTCTACAGTAATCAATGCTCATCATGTTTGGCATCCGTCGGGCTTGATTGTTTACCAGAGCCTGTTGCTCTCTCTATGAATCGATGTCACTAATTCTCGTAATGGGACGATGGACTAGGCCGGAAATGTCACTGGCCCCCAACAGAGCTCCATTTGTACCAAATAAGATGCAATGAATACAATTCAGTGGTGCGAAAGACTGAAACATTTATACATTTGTGTCTAGAGAAGAGAAAATAACAATGTCTTGAAAATTACCCTACAGTATTTGACAATGTTTGAGTAATAATGATAATACACCTTCAGGTCATTAAATGTTATTAGCCTATTATTATTATTATTATTATTATTATTATTATTTATTATTATTTTATACAGTACATATAACACATTGCTGGTACATTACAAAATAACTATATGGGCTTCATGGAACCAAAGTATAGTTACTGAAACAGCAACTTCTAAGCTGGAATGTCGCTACCCATGAACTTCCGAACGATTCTGGTTGTTGATAGAACTACTGCCTTCTGCATTAGTTTGTACAGTTGCGTATCCAGATCCATTTCTTTAAGGCCTTGGAGCAAGGTACTTGGGATCACGCCCGTAATTGAGACAATGATAGGTATGATCTTGACCCGTTCTACATGCCATTGTCTTTTGATAGGGTCGACCAACTCGCTGTATTTGCTGATCTTTTCTATGTGTTTTGACTGTAGATTCTTGTTGTTAGGAATCGCAACATCAATCAAGGTAGTTTGCTTGATTTTCTTGCTGATAACCACCAGATCCGGCCTGTTGTGTGATACCGATTGATCAGTCAAAATAGTTCGGTCCCAAAACAGCTTGTATTCATTGTTTTCAAGAACACACTCTGGCTGATATTGGTGGTACGGAACTTCCTTTCCTTTTAGAAGCTGAAACTTATCAACCAACTCCTGATGCAAGATTTTAGCCACTGCATCATGCCTTGGTTTGTGCTTCGTCGCCAGGAAATATCTACATGCAGATGTAATATGCTGTATTGTTGCCGACTGTTGACAGCCGTAGCGGCACTGATCATCTGGTACAGCAGGATCTTTTACAATGAACACGAAGTAGTTCCTTGTAGGGATTATTTGGTCTTGAATTGCAAGCATAAAACCTTCAGTTTCTGGAAAGATCTGTCCTGAAGGAAGCCAGTAGTTTGACGCAGTTATATCAACATTTGCTTGACTCACCTCACTTGGAAGTCTTCCATGCAAAGGTTTTGCTTTCCATGCTTCCATCTTCTGAAGGTCAGTATGTTGGTGGTGTTGAATCTCTTGTTGACACAAGACCAGTGGCGTTGATCTGTCCGCCTCACTGATGGATCTGTGAAGGACAGATGATCTCGCTTATGCGTAGAAGTACTCCCTAAGGCTATCTGTCGTTTCATCTGGTTATCAATGTCAACGAACCCACGCCCACCTAGGCTTCTGGGTAGAGTCATTCGCTCTATTGAAGATCGTGGGTGGTGTTTCCTTCCTTTTGTGAGCATCGTTCTCATTTTTCGCTCAAGACCTTCGATGTCCGTTTTACATCATTTGATTATGCCAAAGGAGTAGCTCGACACCGGTACAGCATACGTGTTAACAGCTTTCATTAGGTTTTTGCAGTTCAAGTGCGCTTTTATGATTTGTTTCAATCTTTTGACAAATTCACAGGACATATCTTTCTTTATTGACACATGGTCAATATGCCTAGCTTGTTTTACTCCTAAGTATTTGTAGGTGTCTTCTGCCAACATAGCCTTAATATGCTGTCCATCTTCCAGCTCATACCCAGATCTCTGTACTTTTCCTCTCACCACCTTTTGTGTCCGACACTGGTCCAAAACAAATCCCATTTGTATGTCTCGTGAGAATACTTCAACTATTCTCAGCACGTTTTCCAGATGCGACTGAGTTTCGGCATAGAGTTAAGGTCG
The DNA here is from genome assembly GCA_946902985.2 of Meconema thalassinum. Lineage (NCBI taxonomy): Eukaryota > Metazoa > Arthropoda > Insecta > Orthoptera > Tettigoniidae > Meconema > Meconema thalassinum. The sequence continues at coordinate 308,047,744 of OX336390.1, forward strand.
TCCATGTATAGCAAATGATTTATCCGAGTACCAACTCTCTTTCCAATCTTGATTGAAAAGCCGTAGTGAGTAGAGTGGCAATGTTTGTGTAATAATGATAATATCCCTTCAGGTCATTAAATGTTATTAGCCTATTATTATTATTATTATTATTATTATTATTATTATTAATCTAAAGAACCGGTTTTGGTCACATTATGATCTTCATCAGCAATGTATAATCAATAGACTATGGGGTTCCCCATATTAGGAGACAATGGCCTCCCCATATTAGACTATTGCAGGGCCCATGCTTTAACATTTTACTTCCATGAAATTTATAGGTTAAGACAAGATACTACCCTACAATAGTGCGTTGAACCCAAACCCCTGACTGAATATACAGACACATTTAGAAAATAAATTCACTTACCTTTTCTTATCAATTCGTACGAATTCATAAAACTGAGGAATATTTCACAACGATGTAGAACAACGAACTTTAATAACGAAATGGCTATGATGTGCAGCTAACGGCAACTTCGCGCTACCCAGACAGCACAAGGACAACAAGTTAACGTATTCACCGCTAGGTGACAGCATCTACTAAATGATAAAATACTACTTCCCCATATAATGAAACATCCACATATATGGCGACTTTCCTCTACTGAAGTTGGAAGTCTCTGAAATTAAGTGATAATTTACAGATTTTCTTAGATCTGTTGAGTGAAATAGTTCAACAAGTACAAATTAAATTTATAATAAAAATGTTGTGATTGAATAATATTTCTAAAAATGTTTTCTGTCTAAAATATTTAAAAATAATAATATCAGATCTGTTACACATTTTGAAAAACTGAATCTCCAAAGAGGTATTAAGACGAATGGGAGAGGAGGGATGTTTCTGGCGACTGCTAATGAAGAGAAGAGATAGGTTGGTAGCTACATACTAAGACACCCAGGAATAGCAAGCTTAGTTCTGAAAGGAAGGGTCGAGGACATGAACTGTAGGGGTAGACCAACGTTAGAATATGTTAAACAGATTGCCTCGGATGTAGGGTGTGGTAGCTATGCAGAGACGAAACGATCAGCTCAGGACGTGGAGGTTTGGAGAGCTGCATCAAGCCAGTCAAAATACTGAAGACTCAAACAACAATGAATCTCCAAAAGCAGCTCGATGTGCAGTAGGAATGACATTGTTGCCGAACCGATGTAATGTGCTATATCTGTATCTATATTTACAGAGTGCCCCAAACTTTTGGGTCAACATTTAACAGATGGCAGAGGATGTTAAATGGTGTATTTTCAGATCAGGAACCCATGGGCAGACAAGCATGGTTCAGACGTCACAAGGTAGTTAAATTACTCGGAGCTGTACGTCTTATTGCTGTGAGGTATAAGATGTATGTGGAAACAAAATCAACTAAATAGGCCTATACTCTTCGATCACTGATTTCCCATGCCCAAATGCTTAGTTTATTATCCTTTACCTCTCAGTATGCCTTCCTTCGGAGGGGAAGTGAAGCCGGTGGTCCTATGTCATAAATTTATGGCATGAAAAAGAACCTTCCACTAACTACACTTGTGGAAGCTAAACGTTGTAGGTTAGTTTGATAACGCTATATTAGTTACAACGTTCGCCACTAGGTGCTAACTGCGATGGTATTTAGTAGCCACGTCCGCAGCTAGGTGTCGTGGACGGTAGCCTTTGGCAGCAAAAGTAGGAACTACTTGAAAAAATTATTCGTCTGCAGTCCTTCTACCTGAATCACAGATAACACACACTAATACATCCATCACAATTAACAGCGGTTATCAGACAAATTCTTCACACACCCAAAGCACACGGGGTTACATGACCGAGTTGTCGCAGCCCCTAAACTAAGGAACCAACCAACCATTATCCTCTACTGGCTGTTTTATTCGGCCCTAAAATTTGGAGACACCCAGTATACTTCATAGACGTTTTCGAAATATAGTATACTAAAAATAGATGATAATATTATGGACCAATATATTGAACCCGCTGAGCTAAGGTTCATGTGATATTTTTTATAACAGCACATTTATGATGGGATGTAGTACCTTTGAACACACCCAGAAAGCCACGTGGAGCTGAAAGCTCACGCTATACTCTTTGAAGTAGCGGAGAATCGCACTTTTGACTTTGGTGAAGTCTGCTAATTATTTATCTGAGGTCTTATTAATTAATTTTATCTTTCCACAAGACTCAGAATATTCCATTTCGCCATGCTGCATTATTAAAATATTTTGGAGAATGTTATTTTCGCTTAAGGTAAGGTAATACCCTTGCAGATACGCAAGCAGGAATGTAAGTAGTCGCTCAATGACTTCGTTTTGACGACCTACTTCCTCGAGTAACCCTGTGCCTTGCACTACGTCTGGAGAATCCACCCCGTGTAGGCGTGAAGTTACATCCGTCTTGTGAGACGTAGAAAATATCCGCTGTTTAGCGTGGAAATTGTTATCTGTTGCCATCGAGCACAGATAAGTTACGATACGAGTGATAAGTAAGAATTGTATAGTGAATTATTTGCACTACGTCTGGAGAATCCGCCCTGTGTAGGCGTGAAGTTATAGCCGTCGAGTCAGACGTGAAAGATATCCGCTGTTTAGCGTAGAAGTTATCATCGGGTGCCATCGTGCACGAATATTCTATAAATCACTGTTTATTGATGCACAGTGAACAACAAGAAGCATATTGTGATATAATTGGCAAGTATAGTGAATTTTATAACATTACCGTAACACCACATTTTTGTACCCACGTGTTTGTGGAGGGCCGAGTGCCTGGTGAAAAATATAGAGGTAAACGTGTTATAACTACTTTAAGCAATTGTGATTATGAAAGTATAACATATTTGAATTGCCACAGTGAATTTTTCAATTACAAAACGACGCACATTTCACGGATGCTACGTGATGTAAAAGTGGCGTCAGTACACGTGAAGAACCACAGAACAGTGCTTGATCACGTATTATTCGATATCTGCGATGTAAAGGCTGTGTTATCAATTGTATTAAAGCCTGTATCATTTTCAACGAACATTGTGATTTTTGAAGTGAAAGAATGAACTACTACACGATTTATTCCACCACCCACGTGATCAAATCATTCTACACAATGTTTGCGACCGACATCATGGGCTAATACCATCATGGTATGAGGGTGATGTATCTATTGGAACCAGCATGATGGTGGAGCTTCCAGAACAGCGAACGAGGAGGAAGGAACCCAGGATGGCATTCCCAGACAAGTCCAGTACATCCACGAAGTTATCGACAGGGACAGATCGAACCCTGGCCTTTGGGAGAGTCCAGATGGGAGTCCTGATGAGGACGATGCCGTTCCGGAAAGCCAGGGATGAATTTGTTCAACCCTTGTCGTTGAACAGAGGGCTGAGTGAGAGCTCCTCCATTTCGTGAGTTTTTGTACACCCTTTCTCGTTCTAGTTTCTGGTGGTATAGTAGGTTAAATGTAGTTTGTGAACCAACCGAACTCAGTGACAGCCATTTTTATAGGTAGGGAATGTAACTAGTCTAATTAGATGTCATTTATTTCAGTTAGAGTGAGACACCCTTGGGTCAGACATTTTGGTCAACCCTGGTGCAGCTTGATGGACGTCGTAGAACGTCAATGCCTATCTTTTGCTAAACGTGACCGTAGTCATTTGAGGCTACTTTGTTTAACCCTATCTGGGGTGATTTTTCAAGTCTTTGCTGACTTTAGTTATGGCAATCAGATGCCATGATTATATTTCTTTAACTGCATTTTTTGCAACCAGTCTTTGTTACACCCCTGACTTCGTTAGAGAAGTCGTATCAGTTAGGTAATCGACTGTAATTACCAGTTTTGTAACTGCATTATATTTCATTTGAGATGTTGCTCAGAAGCCATCAGGTCAAGTGTAGACCTTACAAGTAAAAGGAATGTTTCGTTGTCTAGCATCGAACCCAGTTCCCAACGTATCATTAAGCAGATCCAGTGTGTGGAATCTGCGTCACAATTATTATTTTGTTAGTGTCATGTGAAGACACGTACTTATTTCATGTTTATACAAGTAACTACTGAAGTATTATATCTTTGAGAGCAAAGAGCTCCAGCAATGTGACATTGCTACCATTTAAATGTCTTTGGTTTGAAAGACGGAATTATATTATTGTATTCAGATTTATAGCGTGTTTTTTTATACACGTATTCTTCGAGGTTTATAACCTATGGTAAGGTTATTATGATGAGGCCAGTTGTACAGTTTTTATTTTGCTTAAATCGCCGGCCTTGATAGTTAGTGTGTGTTGTGTCAGACCGCGCAGGAATGTTGTAGCCGGCAGCGACACAAACTGGTTTGTGACCCAGTGCCCTTGAGAGCACGCTTGTATTATGAGACAGAATTAGTTTGACAGAGGACAGAATGCTTTTTGTATTCGCTCTTTCTTTCATTGCAATTTTGGAACCTTGTATCTGATCACATGTTTTTATAGATTGTTTTTTGTTAGTTAAACGCACTTTTGCGTATACCGTCGTTTGACGTGTACAGTTATGTCAGGTTTCTATAGTACGTTGTAGGCGACCCTGTTAAGGAGGTATTTTTTGTATGAAGGTATTTGTGTGTACCTTGTCCGGGATTGTTCCCGTTGACCAGATGTTATTGGAGGGTGACTGAGTGTGCAGGCCCATCCCAGAGTTATTGAACGCGAGCTGTGCGCTGCTGGTAACTTGTGTTATTGTGTGTCCGAGTTGTTATTGCTCGTTGATTGTATTCCGATTTTTGAGTCGAGGCTTTTGGTGGAGATTGAACTCAGTGGAGACACTTCGTGCCCAGGCTATTGTCAGTATTATTCGCCATAAACCAACGATAAACCTAAACCGACATCTTAATAATAAAACGCATAATTTTGGTAAAACAAAAGCTAACTAACGAATTCTTTCTATCTAACTTTGTTCTTTTGCATTTGGAACCTGCTGACATGGCCGTGCTAATGAAGGTATTTCCTTTGAGGAAATGACTAGGACAGCTGACACTTTTGTAGCGACCTGAAACTTGCTCGAACCTTGAGTTCGTAGCTTGTGGAGCGCAGGCCATGCGATGTTAGACGTAGTCTTTACTACGCAGTCGTCACCGTAACTACACACATTAGATGACTATGGCTTACAAAGAGTAAACCAAGGTGCAGGCAGGCATTTTTAATAAAACTGTTGTCTCTTTCATTAATTATTTATGATGTAAAAGTGTATGAATCCTACATGTTACCCTATTGTGTGCTGTTAGCACGTAGTTCCTAAGAATAATTAAATGTTTTTTTATATGGCTGTTCACTTAGCTTTGAATGTAATTGTTTTCTGTTACGGACGTCATCGCCGTAAATTTTTTTATTAACTGATAGATGAATTAACGTTAAATGTAAATGTGGAGATGGTATCATCCTAACTTAGATTTGTTTTGCTACCCTGTTAAATGTAAATTCTGATATTAGCTTGATCTTGTAACTTGACCTAGGGACTTGCGTCGTACCATTTTCCTAGTGTTGCTGTTGTTGCTTTGTTATTGTGAGATAGATCTTCCGCGAGGGTTTTACGTAACTTCTCAGGTAGGGACCTGCTCTTTATTTTTGTTTGTTTATTAGCTTGCGGACTAGCCGATTGAAACCCTCCAAACTAGGCTAGGGGCTTGTGAATTTTAACAATAAATTTTCACGGTGTTTTACATAAGTCTGGATGTTTATTTTCTCAGTCTAATTTTTAAGGTGAACCTTTCCTTAGGCAGTCTATGACCATCGTCACCATGTACCACGATCCCTGTGGACTACAGATTCTCGTGCAGCTTTAGCCTATTTGGAAGTTCACCTGATCCTCACGGCAATTATGTCCGACGGGTGAGATGTTAGGGAAGTCATTGCGGTTGTTGGCTATCCTGGCAGCTCCACCGACGGTCTCAATATGCCAGTGTTCAAAGGCCGAATGCACACCACTTAGGACGCATATAGCATCAAAGTAATGATCGATAGCGCTCGAATTAGAGAAGAGTTTTGTCACACAGGTTCAGTGCAGTCCCGATCACTTGACTACCCTGTCCCTCAGAAAGGATGGTTTGTTCTGATAGGTATTCGCTTTGATAACTCATCTGACATCCCCAGTACAGTATACCAGTAGGCAGGGGCGCACCCAGACTTTTGGTTTGGAGGGGGCTTTCCTCATTAACATGATTTCAGCTATGGAAAGAGAATGTGTCCATTATTAGTCTTGTATGTAAATATGTACGGTATATTTGAGATCATATGCATAAAAAGATATTCTAAAAGATCAAACATACTGTAGAATGCTCTGTTAAAACCAATAAAAATATGCTATTGGACTGGAGATTATTTAGATAAAATGTGCATTGGTTTTATACAAATTTTAGTTACAGTACCATTGAGCTAAGGTTATACAAGTAATAAAAGGGAACTGCATGATTTTTATCATGAATTAACTTTTGATCACGATCAGAATGATAACGACTGGATTGCTCTGCTCACTATTATCATAACTAGGAGTATATCCAGCTACCAGGATCGCCAGATTGATGTGTAACATCAATTGTCTGCAATCATTTACTAAGTTTTGAGTTTTTTATACCAAGAAATAGTATAGGTTTTAGGAAATTAATAATAAAATTTTGATTTTGTATATGTAAATTTAATTGGAACTAAAAATTACATTTTAAAAATTAAGAGATGTAATTGTACACCTTGAAGCCTCCGTGGCTTAGGCGGCAGCAAGCCAGCCTCTCACCGCTGGGTCCGTGGTTCAAATCCCAGTCACTCCATGTGAGATCTGTGCTGGACAAAACGGAGGCAGACAGGTTTTTCTCCGGATACTCCGGTTTTCCCTGTCAAAATTTCATTCCAGCAACACTCTCCACTATCATTTCATTTCATCTGTCATTCATTTAATCATAGCCCCAGAGGAGTGCGTCAGGCCTCGGCAGCCGGCACAGTTCCTATCCTCGCCGCTAGATGGAGGCTTCATTCATTCCATTCCTGACCCGGTCGGAGACTGGAAGCAGGCTGTGGATTTTTTTCAATTGTATACCTTAGTGTTATGGATTGTAACAAATATTTTATGTACTGTATGTGAAAATATATAAGTTATTTTAATTTTCCTTAATAACTAACATTATAATAAAAAATCTTAAACATTTCTAGAATTCCAAGTTGAACTTAATTACACAGGCTGAATGCAAGTTTAAACAAATAGTTGATACAAATCATGTATTAATGAATTAACATTAACGTTGTTTCAATAAAGTGGAAACTCAAATTTCACAGAACAAAATCCAGCCGCCTAGCAGATTTTTAGCCTACTTTTCACATTTTGCAAAAATGAGGAAAAAGTAAACTTATGAGATCGATACGGGAAAATGTGTGTCTGTCTGGCTGTGGGTGTCCCTCCCCCCCACCCCCTATCAACTCCTAAACGGCTGCAACAATCGAAACTAAATTTAGTATGAGTAAAGATGTATACCGGAATATCTCAAGTCCATATTTGAAATTGATGTCAGTGCTACCAACTACTGAAAAAACGCACTAGAAATTTGAGCTCCATGTTGGATATCATGGAAGGTATGCATTGAAGCTATTCCAAAATTGGCACACATGTATATAATACTATTTCAGTTTAATTTCCAGGAGGCCATATATGACAGTGTTGCAAAAATAATTTTAAGCCTTCTGATAGGTCCAATTTTAAATGCGTATAACTTCTACACTATTAATTGGATTTCAACCAAATTTTGAATGCATTATGTGTACATAAACAAATATGACTGAGTGTATTCTTAAGAGCCACCAAGGCTGCCAACTGTTGATAATTGCTCTCTCTATTTTCTTCATCCAAATACCAATATATCTGAAAGTATGCAAGCCGACAGCTTTATACTACGTACACGTATAGTACCTGACATTTTAGATTAATTTGGAGTAACTTATATACTTCAGTTCTACCAACATAATTGTAAGACTGCTGATAGGACCAATTTTTAAATACATATAACTTCTATACTATCAGTTGGATTTCGACCAAATTTCGTATGTGCTGTGTGTAACATAACATAATGACTATAAGTATTCTTAAGAGCAATCAGGGCTGCAAACTGTTAATAAATGCTGTCTATATTTTTTTTAGCCTACTTTTGATTTTTGCAAAAAATGAAAGTAGACTTATGAGATCACTACAGGGCGAAAAAAGTGTGTCTGTCTGTGTGTGTGTATGTGTGTGAGTCTGTGTGTGTGTGTGTGTGTGAGTGTGTGTACTCTGAATGTCTGTCCCCCCGTATCAATTCAAACACGGTTAAACCGAATTGAACGAAATTTGGTACAGAGGTAGCACTGGCAAAGGGCAGCTCAGTGTTATGTTTTATATTGCCGCCATCTTTACCAAAAGGTAATGGCGGCCAATCGAATGGTCACAACTTAATAATGCATTACGACCAAACTAATCATCGGATCTTTACCAAATTTGGTAACAATCTACCTTCATATGGGACGCGTCTTGTGCCCAAACTACAAGGTCATCAAACGTACCATTTCAGGATGGCGGCCGTGTGAATTATGCAAAATTTACAATCCATAACATGGGACCCACCAGTCCCGATTATCGAACCAAGAATCGTTTAATCTGTTCTAAGCGACGTGGTTCGTTCGAAATTAAAAGGTTATATTCTAATATTATAATCTAGAAGTGACTTTAAAAATCTGAATCGTCTCGGCTATTTGGCAAGATGGCAGCTGATCTCTCGTTCTGACCTACATTTTACTAATTTCAGTATGTTGCATGCAATATAACCTACTGATAAAAATTATATGAACTTAATATGAAATGAACTCGGTTTGAAATACACTCCAGTGAAGAAATCTTCAGTCCAAGTGATAATAATAATAATAATAATATCGTATGGCCTCGGGTTCCAGGTGCAAGCTTTGCTATTTGACACCCGGAGGGTAGCTTGCATGTCGAATTTCGTAGTTCCTTGACTATGAAAGTCAAGGAGGTTAGATGTTAGATATCTAATCTCCTTGAACACAATAGCGCTTTCTAGTAGAGAAATGAGGAACTTTGTGCTGGCGGTAACTCCCGAGATTAATTTTGCCATTATGAACTCGGCCTACTGAATTCAAATGGGTTCTTTGACATGCCAACATCGTATGACATGCGTATCGTATTTTTGCCGCCTTTCAAAAATCACTTACCACGGTCAGGGGCGAACCTGCAATCTTGGGGTTAGTAGACCGACACGCTATCCACTCACCCACCGTCCAAGTGATTATTTGCTAATACAGTACGTTATATGTATTTGATCGATAACGCGTGAGTTATGAGTGTACGATTGGCTGTGTGGTTAGAGCTCCCGTCTCTCATGTGGCTGGCCGGGGTTCAAATCCTATCAGAGTAGAACTTTTTTGCTTGTTTTTTTATATTCATTGTTTCTTGAGCACTGAGACGTTATAACATAAAGCGTTATGTGGTGCGTTTTGCAATGGAAATTATATATTAAAAAAAACGACATTCTCCACCGGAGTGACATCTACCAGCCTTCAGTTGTACTATGCAGAAACTATAGATTCGAGCAGCGCTCTATACCGGCCAGTTAGTGAACCCAGTCGTAACGACTGCTAGGAGTAATAATACAGTAACATTCGTATATTCCTTGTGCACAGAGGCGTTGTTGATAACCTCAAAACTTGCGATATGGATGATTTGGAGATGGATTATTTTGTTATACCGTGTATTTAAGATTAGCCTATAAATTAACGGGTTGCGAAGTTACTTCACTTAGTCCTATATCATTCGTATACGACACAGAACAACGTGACGTCAGTTTCTGATCTGCTCTGATTGGCTATTACATTGCTGCAGTCGGGTAGTTGACAGTCAAGGATAAAATTCGCGACTGCCATCTGCCAGCTCCCAACTGCAACTTCATGTTGTGTATGGTGCCTATAGTATATACGGAGTCGATCGCGACTGCCGACCGAGGACTACCAACTACGGACTGCCGACTGCGCATTGTAGATGTGCCTTATTAGAGCAACCAAGTTTCAATTATTGTAAGTAGTCAGTGTTTGGAGTGTTTGCTGATGAAATTGCAAAATGCTGGAGTAAATTATAAACTATGGTTTGAACGCCACTGTTCAAATCCTGTGTGCCAATTTGCACATCAAATAGGAAGAAATTAGGAGATGATAAGGACAGAGAGTTATAACTATACCGGTATTTTATACTATTATTGGCACAAATATTAATCTATTGTAAAAGGGAGTGTTTTACAGATATTGTAGTTTATAATACGGAACTAATTTTATTAGATGATTTGTAGCTTCCACCAGCACTAGCCTAAATAAAGAATACGATATGGATCAACTTGATTAATAGACGCGACACCGCTACACTGAGGTCCTCTTGATTCACAGACCAACACGTATTTCATATGGATTCTTTTAAAATGAGTCATATTGATATGATAAATATCGTTTAAAATGATAATCTGGTAGCAAGAATATCTACCCGTCCGGGATTCGAACCCGAGATCTCTAGATTCACAGTCATACTCACTAACCCCACGGCTATTTCGACTTCTTAAATATTGTGCACAAGATGGTGGCTTATTTCCACGTTCCAATAATACTGCATTACGGAATTAAGTTTCATTTATATTTTGCTTGTTTCGATAATGATCCTCAGTGAAATTGAGTTTAAGATGCCTTATGAATAGGCCCTCTTGTAAGTAAAGAGAATGTACTCAGTAATGGTTCATGAAGGCTTGCTCAATTCTCGTATAACCACAACGATTATAATATATTGATGACTGCATTACCGTTACGTGGGTTAATATTTGAATAGCCATTGTGCAGAAACATAATACCGGCAATGATGACTACTTACAATGTTTGATATTAAGGCATTTTACCATTTAAATACTGATACGAAGATTCGAACATGTACCATGTGCTTTGTTTCAATCACTTAACACCAGAGTTCGCATGAGCGTTTACTGCTCAGTATGTCATATACATTCCACATGGCCGAGAGTACGTCATAGCATCAATTTCCGACACCGCGGGCTCATTGTTTCTCTTACCTCTGCCAGATGGATCTTACCACTGCCAGCTGGATCGATCAATCGAGTTGGCAGTGCGTCTTACACTTCCGTTCGATCCACCACCTCCAGCTAGCACACGTCTGTTCGAGCACACTTCCGTTCCATCGAAAGGAAGTGTGCCAGCTGGTGCCACCTCGATCGTTCCGATCCACTTCCCCCAGCAATTCGAACACGGTGAAACCGAATTGCACAAAATTTGGTAGATAGGTAGCACTAGCAAAGGGCACCTCAGTGTAATGTTTTATATCGCCACCATCTTGACGGAAACGTAATGGCGGCCACCCAAATGATCAAAACTTAAATCAAATTACGACTAAACTAATCATCCAATCTCTATCAAATTGTGCAACAGCATATATTTATATGGCGAGCGTCTTTTGACTAAACTACAAGGTCATCAGCCCAATAGTTTGCTGATGGTGGCCATGTATGTGTACAAATCGATTCCCCCTATCAATTCAAAACAGTGAAACCGAATTGAACGAAATTTGGTACAGAGGTAGCCCTAGCAAAGAGCACCTCAGTGTCATGTACTATATTGCCGCCATTTGACGAAAACGTAATGGCGGCCGCCCAAATGTTAAAATCTTAAATCAAATTGCGACCAACCTAATCATCTGATCTCTACCAATTTTTTCAACGTTATACCTTTATTTATGAAGAGTCTTTTGACCAAAATACAAGGTCATCAACCCAATAATTTGCGGATGGCGGCCATGTATGTGTGCAAATCGATTCCCCCTATCTATTCAAACACGGTGAAACCGAATTGAACGAAATTTGGTACAGAGGTAGCACTAGCAAAGGGCACGTCACTGTCATGTTTTTCATCACCGCCATCTTGACGAAAACATAATGGCGGCCACCCAAATGTTAAAATCTTAAATCAAATTACGACCAATCTAATCATCTGATCTCTGTCAAATTTTGCAAAAATATACCTTCATGTACGAATAATATTTTGACTGAATTACAAGGTCATCGGCCGAATAATTTGCAGATGGCGTCCATGTATGTGTGCAAATTGATTCCCCCTATCTATTCAAACACGGTGAAACTGAATTGAACGTTACTTGGTACAGAGGTAGCACTAGCAAAGGGCATCTCAGTGTCTTGTTTTATATCGCCGCCATCTTGACGGAAACGTAATAGCGGCCACCCAAATGATCAAAACTTAATTCAAATTACGACTAAACTAATCATCCAATCTCTATCAAATTGTGCAACAGCATATATTTATATGGCGAACGTCTTTTGATTAATCTACAAGGTCATCAGCCCAATAGATGGCTGATGGTGGCCATGTATGTGTACAAATCGATTCCCCCTATCAATTCAAAACAGTGAAACCGAATTGAACGAAATTTGGTACAGAGGTAGCCCTAGCAAAGAGCACCTCAGTGTCATGTACTATATTGCCGCCATCTTGACGAAAACGTAATGGCGGCCGCCCAAATGTTAAAAGCTTAAATCAAATTACGACCAACCTAATCATCTGATCTCTACCAATTTTTTCAACTTTATACCTTTATTTATGAAGAGTCTTTTGAACAAACTACAAGGTCATCAACCCAATAATTTGCGGATGGCGGCCATGTATGTGTGCAAATCGATTCCCCCTATCTATTCAAACACGGTGAAACCGAATTGAACGAAATTTGGTACAGAGGTAGCACTAGCAAAGGGCACGTCACTGTCATGTTTTTCATCACCGCCATCTTGACGAAAACGTAATGGCGGCCACCCAAATGTTAAAATCTTAAATTAAATTACGACCAACCTAATCATCTGATCTCTGTCAAATTTTGCAAAAATATACCTTCATGTACGAATAATATTTTGACTGAATTTCTAGGTCATCGGCCGAATAATTTGCAGATGGCGTCCATGTATGTGTGCAAATTGATTCCCCCTATCTATTCAAACACGGTGAAACTGAATTCAACGTTACTTGGTACAGAGGTAGCGCTAGCAAAGGGCACCTCAGTGTCTTGTTTTATATCGCCGCCATCTTGACGGAAACGTAATGGCGGCCACCCAAATTTTAAAAGCTTAAATCAAATTACGACCAACATAATCCTCCAATCTCTACTAAATTTTGCAACAACATACCTTAAAGTAGGAAGCATCGTTGGACCATACGACAAGGTCATCGGCTCAATAGTTTGCATATAGCGGCCATGTATGTGTGCAAATCGATTCCCCTGTCAATTTGGTACAGAGGTAGCACTTGCAAAAGGCAACTCAGTGTTTTTTTTTATCGTCGCCATCTTGACGGAAACTTAATGGTGGCCACCCAAATGATAAAAGCTTAAATCAAACTACGACCAACTTAATCATCTGGTCTCTACCAAATTTTGCAACAACATACCTTTATGTGAGAAGCGTTCTTTGACCAAGCTACAAGGTCATCAGACCAATAGTTTGCAGATAGCGGCCATGTATGTGTGCGAATCGATTCACCATTTCAATTCAAACACGGTGAAATTGAATTGAATGGAATTTTGTACAGATATAGCACTAGCAAAGGGCACCTCATATTTATGTTTAATATCCGTATAACACGTTGTATTTTAACAAGCTACAAGCTACCAACATTCAATTATACTCCTTGAAAAGGACAAAGAGTTATAACAATGCCCATGCATTTAGGAGAAAGTAGGCTATATGTTCTTTACTGAACATCTTGTTTACCCTAATATCAATATATCAGAAAGTATGCAAGCCAACAGCTCTATACTTTGTACACGTATAGCACCTGACACTCTAGATTAATTTGGAGTAATTAATATAAGTCAGTGCTGCCAACATGATTCTATGCTTGCTGATAGGTCCAATTTTAAAAAACATGTAAATTCTATACTAACAAATGGATTTCATCCAAAATTGGCACAACAAGATATCATAATATTTCCGATTATTTCTAACCAGCACACGCATGACATTGTTGCCAACATGCTTTTACGCGTGCTGATAGATCCAATGTCTAAGTGCATGTAACGTCCATTGGACTTCAACCAAATTTTGTATTCTGTACCTTAAGATATGGAACTAATAATATATTCAGTCACCAGGGCTGCCAAATGTAGTGCTCTATTAGGCTACATTATACCAGGAATATTTAGAACTAATTAGACATTTCGATATTACCAACTGTAACGTAATCTTGATTACGGTACAAATTATTATTATTATTATTATTATTTTTAATATCATTGTTATATCGTTTTATTCACCCATTAATATCAAGGGAGGGGCCATACCATATTCACGTCATTACCATAATCATATATAATATTGTTAAGGGCTTAGATTAAGAAACAGGGTTTTTATAGAGGTCTAGGGCTGTTTTATTAGTTAAATTGTAAAGACAGGACGGGCATGGTTGGAAGAAGTTACGGACGGTGAAGCAACATATTGCAAGAAAATGTATTTCTGGAACGAAGCCACGCTGACTGGAGACAAGGGCTTGGAGAAAGATTTCGGCGGAATATATATATGCGCAACGAGAGGAATAGCGGGTTCTGAGTGGAATATTTGAAGTACGCGGGCCTGTATTCCCGCTCGGAGAAGTTTTAGCGTCGCTTGAGGACTGAGAAATGCTTTGCTATAATTGGTCTGATGGGTCGCGGGCAAATTTATGCCGCGAAACATCGGGACCATTCAGATTGTATAAAAGCCCAGCGCGACTTCAGCACTGGCTATTCTATAGATTCTATTCTGTCATTCACATATTCGATCACGCACTCACTCACTGACTTTGTGAGTCATAGACTCTGCCAGTCCCTCAGTAAGATGGGACTTAGTGAATTCAATTAGCCTGGTTTGTTCAAATTTGCTTACCATGGTGATCAAACTCAGAAACAAGCAGCAGCAGCAGCAGCAACAACAACAACAACAACGAGAAGAAGAAAACATATGTTTTCAAAGGTCAATAAACGTGTGTTGGCGTAAGATCTCAAATTAGACTGCAAGCAGACCAACGAGATGGACTTTGAACCACAAGGCACCAGGTATGTGGACCGAGTTATTATCAACACAGAAGATCAGCGCTAGCGAGAAGACAGTCAATATTGCCCCGCAATTAGGGAATATTAATGCACATATTGTACACAGCTCGAAACCTCAGATCAAATGTTAATAATTTTGTTGTAAATAAACCAGTATTAGTTAAAATGTCTTGTTCATTGGGAGTTGAATATATAGGATAGTTGGAATGCAAAGAGTATCTCATAGAGCAAGTTTATTGCCCTACGCTCCGATGATAGATCTTGGCTCAAGGAAGGGAGCGGCCGTGGCTAAATAAAATTTTAATGTGTTATCTTTACGATAACTGGCGCCCAGTAAATCTAAATTAATAAAGTGTATGTCGTCTGTCTAGACAGGCCAATGCTAAATAAGAACGATGAGGTGGTTTTAAGGAGTCTTGAGTGTAATATCTGTAGAAACGTTATAAATGATCGCCCAACTTGTAGAGCGATATCCAACGACGAAGGTAGCCGTTACAAATGGCGCCCAACGTGGGGATACGAAATATCGTACTGAAGTGAATGGATATTATGTATAAATCCAGTTTATTTCAAGTATGTTAAAGTTTAAAGTTGTTTTCATGTACGATATAAACGAGTACTCTTTGCATTCATTCCGAGTTTTTCAATAAAGAGGCATATATCAAGTTAGGGAACTACGGTTATAAATTAGTAGTGTTCTTTTGATGAGTTGTTTTTTTGGGTAATGAGTAACAGGGATAATTTGGGGAACATAAATTTGAGAAACCGTAGTATTATAAGATCAGTTAAAATGTCGAAATTAGATGTGCAGGGTACCAATGATGAGATGTCAAAAGTAAGCGAAAATCAGGAAACTGAGGAAAATAAACAAGACGGGGCTACAAACATCCAGATTAATGAGGGGGAGAATCCTTCCTGGCTTCGAAACCTGACGATGCTGATAACAGAACAGAACAGAAACATAGATATTAAGTTAGGCGAGCAAAGTGCAAAGTTAGAGGAACAAAGTAAGAAATTTGACGTGCGTAGTGATCAGTTAGAAAAAGCAATAGATCTTAAGTTCTCTGAGCAGAGTAAGAAGCTATATGAACAAGGTAAGAGGTTTGATGAAGCCACAGAGAACTTCAATAAACAAATTAATGAAGTAGGCCGAGAATTTCACAATAAGTTAGAAAGCAGGATTACTGAGGTGGAGGAATCATGGTCACTTAAGGTTGACGCCAGAATGCAACAAGTGTCGGAGCGAGTTGACAAAATTGACGAGGAAGTGAAAATTAAATGTAGTAAGGTTAGGGTTGACTTAGAAGGTGAAGTCAACAGCATGAAGGTCAAGTGTGATAATAATATTGCTAAAATAGGTAATTTAGAAAATAATCTAGAGAGCGATAATCAAGAAATTAGGGAAGAGGTTAACAGTAAATTTAACAGTATCAGTGAACAAGTAGCGAGTAAAACAGATAAAATGGAGGAGAAATTGCAGAGATGTCAGAAGCAAATAGCAACAAATAGCGGTAATGTACAATTAGGAAATTTAAGTAGATTTCTAACTAAAGAGGCAGATTTGCCAGTATTCACAGGCAAGGCATATAACCCAATGGAATTCTTAAAAACAGTAGAAAAGAAGTTCGCTAAAGATTTAGAAGAGGGGATCGTTCAATGGGAACAAGTACTTGAGATGCTAGATAAATCTTTTGTTAGGGATTCAAGGTCATGGTTCAGTGTGTATAAATACCAGATGACTAGTTTTAGAAAATTTAAAGAGAAGTTCATAGCCAAGTACTGGAATGAAAATGTGCAAGAAAGAGAAAGATGTAACATTATTTTTGGAAAGTACCAAAGGAGAGATGGTGTTTCGTACACAGAGTATTTCTTAGCGCATGTACTTATATGCCAGAATTTAGAAGGTTTAGAGACTGAATCACAGGTAATTAAAACATTATTAAGGCATTTTCCCGATATAATTAAAGAAGCATTCTTCATGCAGAATATTACTACTATTGACGGATTCGAGAAGCTATTGGAAAACTTTGACTCTCTTGAAAATAGTAGGACCGAACGCAAGCCAATAAGTAGAGGAGATAATTTCGGGCAGGGTGAGAGAGAGAGAGGGGAAGAGAACAAGGCAGGAATGCGAATTACGAAAGACGACTTGACAATGGGGGACGCACAGCAAATACGAGGAACGAGAATTTGAACAGAGTAGGGGAAGGTACTAGGCCAGACAGACGTACAGGTCAACAACAACAACAACAATCTACACCAGGGGCAGGTAGGCCTAATTTAAACGAATAACGGGTTGCAGTGAGGTCAACAGACAGCCCGAAGTGATTGCAGTTCAACGTCCTAGGAATATTGAGTATTTAGGAGATTTTAATATAGATGTTAGAGAAGAACTGCTTTATGACCTAAATGGTGGAAATTTAGACAATATTGAGAATGAGATTATGTCACCAGTAATTAAACTTAATGTGTGGGGTAAAGAAGTTGATGTTTTATTGGACAGTGGAAGCGAAAACTCTTGTATAAATTTAAGATTTTTGGAAGATGTAATGAGAGAAGGTGTTCATGTTGATTTAATTCCAGTTAAGTCCACTTTCATTGTCACAGCTGTAGGTAGTAGGTCTCAGAAAATATCTAAGCAAGTCGCAGTTCCAATTAACATTAGTGAGTTAGTTAAATTTCAGCCCTGTTTGGCAGTTCCAAATTTAGTATATCCGGTGATTCTCGGTGCGGAATGGTTATCATTATATCAAGTTAAATTAGATTTTCATTTTGGCAGGATATGTTTATTTTGGCAGGATAAAGAAGTTCAGATTACGTATAAGGTGTCTAAGACTGACAAACAAATGAAAGTGTTTATGTTTGAGAGAGAAAGCAACGTGGTTGTGAGTGATGTGATTCCTGAAGTAAATGAGGTAGACCGCGGAGATGCTAGTGAGAGCAAAGTTTTTAAGGTGTGTCAGGTTGCAATGGAGTCTGAACTTGAGAGTAAGATCCATGATGCATTGTCACAGTGTAAGCTGGATGAGGTGCAAGGTCATCAGTTACATGAGGTATTAATAAAATATAAGGAAATTTTCAGCTCAAAACCCGGAGCAACACACTTATATGAGCATAGTTTTGTCGTTAAAGACACAAGTAGTTTCGTAGGGCCTAGGTATCCTGTCGCAACTAAATATATGAAAGCCGTCGAAGAACAGATAGAATTAATGTTGGAAAACGACATAATTGAGCCTTCAGCTAGCCATTGTTTAAATCCATTAGTTGTAGTAGCCAAGAAAGACAATTCAGTGAGACTGTGCATAGACGGCAGAATGTTAAATACTAGAGTCGAAAGCGACCAGCTGAGAACTGAAACAGTGGAGGAATTAGTTCAACGTTTTCAGGGGCGGAAGTGGTTCTCAACAGTAGATTTTAGTAGTAGTTGCTCAACGTTAGTGAGGAAATTAGGTAGGACACTAGGTAGTTATTTCAGGTATGTATTGTTGACTCATGTGATGTTATCGAGACTAGTCAGTGTTTTGTTGAGAGGTAGGAAGTACATGGAAGTTTGTAGCAACGATTGTTACGTAAGCCGTTGCCATCTTGTGCATTGGAAGGGAAAATGTCAAAGCTGTTTTTATTGTTTACTGGACCTTATGTCGTTTCGAAGAGGATAGGAAAGAATGCCTACTTATTGAAAGATCAGGAAAATTGTGTCATAGGTACATATAACATTTACAATCTGAGAAAATATCATAGAAAAGAGCAAGTGCAGCAAGAAGGGCAGACTGCCGTGTGTTTATAATTAGAGTCGTGTCGTGGCTCTAAGGAATTGGTGGAAGTGAGATAAATCACTTGTGTTGCGTGAAACAAGAAGCAATATATTGCGTTCTGTTATTGTAAGGGACTACAAGAACAAATGTAGCATGTAAATCCTGTATGACTGCACAGGACAATCAGAATGTTTATGTAACATTGCAAGAAGAGTGCAGATCAATCAAGGAAAATGAAAAGGGTATAATCATTATGTATGTAATTTGAAGGGTCATATATGTATAATCAGTGTATTTCCTGTTAAGTTTTAAAGGGAAGATTTGTGATTTCATCATTCATTACATTCTTTATGAAACCATGGGGACGTTTTGTAACGTAATCTTGATTACGGTACAAATTATTATTATTATTATTATTATTTTTAATATCATTGTTATATCGTTTTATTCACCCATTAATATCAAGGGAGGGGCCATACCATATTCACGTCATTACCATAATCATATATAATATTGTTAAGGGCTTAGATTAAGAAACAGGGTTTTTATAGAGGTCTAGGGCTGTTTTATTAGTTAAATTGTAAAGACAGGACGGGCATGGTTGGAAGAAGTTACGGACGGTGAAGCAACATATTGCAAGAAAATGTATTTCTGGAACGAAGCCACGCTGACTGGAGACAAGGGCTTGGAGAAAGATTTCGGCGGAATATATATATGCGCAACGAGAGGAATAGCGGGTTCTGAGTGGAATATTTGAAGTACGCGGGCCTGTATTCCCGCTCGGAGAAGTTTTAGCGTCGCTTGAGGACTGAGAAATGCTTTGCTATAATTGGTCTGATGGGTCGCGGGCAAATTT
This sequence comes from Meconema thalassinum, assembly GCA_946902985.2. Classification (NCBI taxonomy): domain Eukaryota; kingdom Metazoa; phylum Arthropoda; class Insecta; order Orthoptera; family Tettigoniidae; genus Meconema; species Meconema thalassinum. The sequence continues at coordinate 308,067,506 of OX336390.1, forward strand.
ATGCCGCGAAACATCGGGACCATTCAGATTGTATAAAAGCCCAGCGCGACTTCAGCACTGGCTATTCTATAGATTCTATTCTGTCATTCACATATTCGATCACGCACTCACTCACTGACTTTGTGAGTCATAGACTCTGCCAGTCCCTCAGTAAGATGGGACTTAGTGAATTCAATTAGCCTGGTTTGTTCAAATTTGCTTACCATGGTGATCAAACTCAGAAACAAGCAGCAGCAGCAGCAGCAACAACAACAACAACAACAACGAGAAGAAGAAAACATATGTTTTCAAAGGTCAATAAACGTGCGTTGGCGTAAGATCTCAAATTAGACTGCAAGCAGACCAACGAGATGGACTTTGAACCACAAGGCACCAGGTATGTGGACCGAGTTATTATCAACACAGAAGATCAGCGCTAGCGAGAAGACAGTCGATATTGCCCCGCAATTAGGGAATATTAATGCACATATTGTACACAGCTCGAAACCTCAGATCAAATGTTAATAATTTTGTTGTAAATAAACCAGTATTAGTTAAAATGTCTTGTTCATTGGGAGTTGAATATATAGGATAGTTGGAATGCAAAGAGTATCTCATAGAGCAAGTTTATTGCCCTACGCTCCGATGATAGATCTTGGCTCAAGGAAGGGAGCGGCCGTGGCTAAATAAAATTTTAATGTGTTATCTTTACGATAACTGGCGCCCAGTAAATCTAAATTAATAAAGTGTATGTCGTCTGTCTAGACAGGCCAATGCTAAATAAGAACGATGAGGTGGTTTTAAGGAGTCTTGAGTGTAATATCTGTAGAAACGTTATAAATGATCGCCCAACTTGTAGAGCGATATCCAACGACGAAGGTAGCCGTTACACAACTTAATTTCGTCATTATTCTAGATAGGTTCATATACTGTAGAATAATCATTGGCATGAAAAGTAGGCTCCTTAGTTCGTCACGGAACTTCTTGTTTCAAAACGGAAACTACCTTTGTACTGGTGACTTCAATTTCCCGGTGAATATTCAGTGCTGCTAGTCCAGTCAGCCTGTCTGCACCCATGGTATTCCTAAGATATATTTTCAGCCGACGTAGTATAGAAAATGACATCTCAGCAGTGCTTGTAGTCACAGGGATGGTACCGTACACAAAATTCTCAACAATGTGTGGATATTAGGAAACAAGTCCTTGTCACATAGATTCAACACATCGATTGCGTTTTTAGGGATATTAGCGTGAGTTTTCAAGCTCTTGTACCACAGTTCAAACTCAGCCAAAAGCAAGCCTTTGTTGTTTCCTCCACTTTCAATTATGTCATTCTTATAAAAATTATACAGCTGTAAGAAATCAAGTTGCATTTTTTCTTGGAAGGTTTCTGTATGTGTATGTGATGCATTGGCTGAAGCAGTAAGCATTCGAAACTCTTTAATAAGTCTTTATGCTTGATGAATCGATATTCCAATTAATTAATGAAAGAGTCAATCCAAGGGATGAAAACAGATCTTTTATAGTATAATTCTGGAGTTTCTGCTGGTATGTTGCTTCTGTTCAGTTGTCTTCCAACTGTTCGAGGCATCGAAATTATTGAACCGCAGATATTAGGAATTTTGGTAGCTTCTTCAAAAAACGAGTGAAATTCTTGATCTGCATTCTTTCTTAGAGATTTTAAGCTTTCAATCACAGTTTCAGCGTGTGTAATTGCAGACGATCAATCTAAATCAGTTCCCTGAAGCTTTTTGCTTAGGTTTGTTGTGTAAACAAGCAGTTTTTCTGATGCCATGAGATCAATTATAAATTCACCTTGACTTAAGGAGTTTAGTAGTATTAGAGCTCCTGATGAAGATTCCCTATCATTCCAGTTATGCAATCAATTTTCTAGAAAGATATCATCAATGTTTTTAAAGTGTTCCCAGGTTTTGGTGGGGGGGGGGGGGGGGGGCTTAAGCCCCCCCCTGGGTGCGCCCCTGCCTGTAGGTATCTCCCTTGTACTGCTCAGGAAATCCACTCGGCGTAGTTGGTAGCATGCTGAGCTTCTATGCCCAAGGTCGTGGGTTCAAACCCGGCCGAAGTCATCGGATTTTTAAGAGCGTTAAAATCCCTCAGTATGTCTTCCTTCGGAGGGGAAGTAAAGCTGGCGGTCCCATGTCATAGATTTATGGCATGATAAAGAACCTTCCACTAACAACACTTGCGTGAAGCTAAATTATAGGTTAGATATGAGTAACGCTCTTAAGTTCCAACGTTCGTCGCCAGTAACCGACTGCGGTGGCATCTACTAACCAAGTTCAGAACTAGTTGGTAGTTGACGGTGGTGTTTGGTAGCAAAAGTGGGAACTATTTGAAAATTAAATGCCTGCAGTCCTTACTTAAATTAAAAACAGTTAACACACACTATTACAGTCATCAAAATTAACACCGGTTATCAGACAGATTCTACACACACCAAACGTACACGGGGCTACATGAACACGTTGTCGCAACCCCTAAACTGAGGAACCAACCAACCAGCCAAATCTATGCTTATAAGTATGTGGGTGAGGGTATTTACAATATGTACACTTTAGCTACAGCAGTTGTTATTAACTTGCCCAACTTGCCAATATGTTTAGTTATATGTGATTTTTTTTTTGAGATATTGTTATTGGTGAATGACATTCAAGTTTGCCTGTAATGTGTGATATCTGTGATTGCTACTAAACGGTCAGGTTAGAGTGAAGTGTGAACTTAACTGATAGTTTGAGCGATGTGCGGTCCATTTTCGCGCAGCTACCACCACTGCCTTCACTGCATCTTCTCCCCAGGGGATCATATCTAGTGGGACGTGGGTTGGCCACCAAGGGGCCTCAGCTGAGTCCGGCGTTGCTTCCATTTACTTGTGACTGGCTCCCCTCCGTCTTCTTTCCTGTCGACCCCACTTGGTCAACTCTTGTTCCCTTCCAACTTCGACGGTATTAGGGTATCCGAGGCCTAGGGAGTCTCTTCCTTCCACGCCCTAATTGGTCCTTGTCTCATCTTTTCTGATACCCTCCTTCTGCGAGAGGTCAGCCTTCTTTTTCTTTTGATGTTATCTCCTGCCTTCTGCTCAAGGCCCTCAAGGAGGCAGGGTGTATGTAGCCCCACCACTTCTGGTGCACCCTGGATATTGCTACTACCTCAGGGGCTCACGGCTTGTGGGTTCGGGAGTTGGCGACCCCGAGGGATTCCTGAGCTGGGTCTGGTTTTCCCCCGTTTATCCATTACCTCTGGGGCGGACCCTCTTATCTTTCACTTTCCTATTCGCCTTTCATGGCTCTCCTCCCTTCCAAGTCCCTCAATCCGCATTCTTCGAAGGTTGAGGGCATTTCTTTTCTCCCTATCCTTTATTTGCCTTATTCTTGACTTGTCTACCATTTCTTCTTCTAGTATGTAAGTTTGTAGTTAGTACAGTATTTATTAGTTATAGTTTTTCATTGTCATCTCATCTTTCACTTTCACCCATATCATTAGGGGCCGGTAACCTAGATGTTAGGCCCCTTAAAACAACAATTATCATCATCATCATCATTCACTGCATCTTGACAAGTAGCGCTAGTTTATGATAACTGCTGCAACTCAATAAGTGCATATATTGTAAATATCATCACCCATACTAGTAGACATAGATTTAATAGCCTAACTGTAAAGGATCTGATGATGATCGCTTGACGGTCAAATCTTGTCATCCAAGTGCATCAATTAATCTCATATAATTTTTTCAGGTGTACACAAACACCCATTACAATTGGATACAATCTTGTTGACCGACTGAAAAGCATTGATTAGATTAATAAGGCAACAGTGAAAAATGTTCTCAAGCACAATATAATAGTAAGCTACAAATGTACGCACCTCTTCCGTCGAGAAAGAAAACCAATGGAATTTAGGTGAAATAGCATTAAACATAAAATGGCTGTGAAGAGAAACAGTCACCCCTAATAAGTAGCGTGCGTATAGACTCACCGCACAGTTCGTGGCAAATGCGACTTCTTGTATCCTTGATTGGAACACATGTACGTCAGGAGGATGTGTGTGATTCTCGCCTTATTACGGGTGTATGCAGCTTACAGCTTTATGAACTGCGTATTTGTATTAGTCTCGTGATATAAAGCTTCCTTTTAACACCCTCACACCTTTGTGTTTGACACATTATAGCCTATTGTTATTGTAGGGAAGCCCTGTTTGTATGGGACTCTGCAATGTCCCAGGCTAATTTCCGACTCTTTATGTACCCTTTTCTCAGAAACTATGAACAAATCAAATTTATTCCGGAATGTTCTCCAAGACTTTCCCCTTACTTTGGCACAGAATTTTGAATATATATATATTGAATCTTCATGAATCTTTTAAAAATTGCACTTTCATAAACATTTCTATCTGGTGAAATTAAACGAAAGTATTTTTGTATAACTGACGTGTTGAAATATAAAGTATAGGATATTATAAGGAGGAGTTACATCTAACATTTTAGCTTTGCATGCTTGAAAAGTTACGATTAAGAGGGAATTTTTTCCAGAAAAAAAAAAAAACCTTGAGTGATAAATTGGAATCAAATATATTTCCGATTTTTAGCCTACTTTTCACATTTTTCAAAAATGGGGAAAAAGTAGACTTATGAGATCAATTCGGGAAAATGTGTGTCTGTGTGTCAGTCTATCTGTCTGGCTGTGTGTGTGTAGCCCCTATCAACACCTAAACGGCTGCAGCAATCGAATCCAAATTTGGTATGAGTAAATACCTATACCTGAATATCTCAAGCCCATATTTGAAAATGACGTCAGTGCTACCAACTGCTGAAAAACCGCAATGGAAATTTGAGCTCCATGTTGGATATCTTGGAAGGTATGCATGGGAGCTATTCCAAAATTGTCACACACATAGATAATAATATTTCAGTTTAATTTACAGGAGGCCATGCATGGCAATGTTGCCAAAATGATTCTAAGCCCGCTGATAGGTCCACTTTTTTAAAATGCATATAACTTTTACACTATCAATTGGATTTCAACCAAATTTCGTTTGTTTTATGTGTACATAAACAGATATGACAGAGCGTATTCTTAAAAGCCACCAGGGCTGCCAACTGTTAATAAATGCTCTCTCTCTATTTTCTTATCCGAATACCAATACATCAGAAAGTATGCAAGCCGACAGCTTCAAACTATGCACACGTATAGTACCTGACATTCTATATTAATTTGGAGTAACTTATGTATGTCAGTGCTACCAACATGATTCTACGCCTGCTGGTAGGACCAATTTTTAAATACATGTAACTTCTAAACTATCAATTGGATTTCAACCGAATTTCGTGTGTGCTATGTGTACCATAACAGATATGACTATGCTTATTCTTAAGAGCAACCAGGGCTGCCAACTGTTAATAAATGCTCTGTCTATTTTCCCCCTAATATTAATATATCAGAAAGTATGTAAGCCAACAGCTTAAAAATTTGCACACATATAGTATCTGGCATTCTAGATTAATTTGGAGTAATTAATATATGTCAGTGCTACCAACATGACTCTAAGCCTGCTGAAAGGTCCAATTTTAAAATGAATGTAACTTCTATACTAACAAATGGATTTCATCCAAAATTGGCACAACAAGAGATCATGATATTTCAGATTATTTCTGACCAACACATGCTTGACATTGTTGCCAACACGATTTTACGCGCGCTGATAGATCCAATATCTAACTGCATGTAAAGCCCATGCTATCCATTGGACTTCAACCAAATGTTGTATTCTGTACATTAAGAGATGGAACGAAGAATATCTTCAGTTACCAGGGCTGCCAACTGTAGTACTCTATTGGGCTACATTATGCCCGATATATTTCGAACTAATTAGATATTTCGATATTACCAACTTAATTTCATCATTATTCTAGATAGGTCTATACAGATTGGCATGAATCTTAAATTTTAAGAAAAGTAGGCTCTTTAGTTCGTCACGGAACTTCTTATTAGAACATGTCAGTAACATAGGATTATTCTTCTTCCATTTGAATCACTAGCATAAATTTTGTTTTTGTTCCATGTCCCTTTACGCTTGCCTCTAACACAGCCTCTGTATTTAAATTTTTGTTTTGTATATATCGTTTCAATTTTTTAGCCTATTTTCATTTATGAAAAAAAATAGGCTTATGAAATCACCTTTTGTCCGTGTGTCTGTCTGTGTGTGTGATTCGTGTGTGTGTCCCCCTAATGAAATCTAACCGGCTGGAGCGATTTCAATGAAACTTGGTAAGCACTATTTTGGACGACTCTGACCGTACCCTTCATGTTTTGTTACGTCGCACCAATCCAACATGGCGACTGTGCGAAATATTTCACCTGCATTCAATATCTCCGAAACTGTTACCGGTATCACCCTGGATTTTTTTTTACGGTGATAAAGGGAACTACTAGAAGTTCATCTATGTGACTTTTGAAAACCTGTTAACTACAAAGCCAAATTGGTGGCCAAGCGAAATTGCGACATTTAAATAGACGTTTCTTACGATTTAACCAATCAAACGCAATGAAACTTGGTACAGTATATTTTTATACACATTGTAATGCACCGACATCTAACTTCGTTCAATTGTTTACATAACCTCAAGATGGCGGCTGTGTGAAGTATTTCAACGGCATTTAATGTCTCGAAACTATTACGGGTATCACCCTGACATTTTGTACGGAGATAAATGGCACTACTGGAAGTTCATCCATAAGGCTTTCTGAAACCGGTTAACTACAAAACGAACATGGCGGCCAAACGAATTTGAAAGTTTTATATATACTTTTCTCGCGATTTAATGATCCAAACGCAATGAAACTTGGTACAGCAAATATTTATACACATTGAAATGCACTGGTATCTAATTTAGTTCAATTGTTTACATAACCTCAAGATGGCGGCTGTGCGAATTTTAAAATCTCGTTTTTACTTTTTGTGTCCTAATCATGCGATTGAAGTTTGAATACTACACGAACAAAAAATTCTCCATGTATTTGTAGTCTACATAACTCTAAGACCTACATATATAAACATCCAACATGTCGACCATCCGAAATATTTAGTCGGTTCTCAATATATACGAATCTATTACAGCAATCAAACTGAAATTTTGTATGTTGATAGTGGCAATTAACATAAGTAGAATATATGAAAATAGGCTTTAGTTCTTCACGGAACTACTTGTTTTTAGTAAATTTCACCCTCCAGGTTGATTCTTGTCACGGATTCAGCGAGGGATCCTACCACTACCGCCACTACTGGCAATGTCCTGGAGCCTGAAACATCTGGGCCTGGGATACAACTGGAGAGGTGTGATCAGCACCTCGCCCAGGTGGCCTCACCTGCAAAGCGAACAGGGCCTCAGGAAGGATGGTAAGGGAGGGGAAGATTCGGAGGGATATGCAAGGAAGGGGGAAGGAGGCGACCGTGGCCTGACAGTAGGAACCATCTCGGTATTTGCCCGAAGACGAAGTGGGAAATCACGGAAGACCACTTCGAGGATGGATGAGGTGGGAATCGAATCCCCTCTACTCATTTGGACCACCCGAGGCTGAGTAGACCCCGTTCCAGTCCTCATACCACTTTTCAAATTTCGTGGCAGAGAAGGGAATCGATCCCATGACCTTCGGGTAGGCAGCTAATCACGCTGACCACTACGCAACGAAGGCGACATCTTCTAATATAAATGAAAATAAGAATGCACTTTGCTGCGTTTACTAACAGGACGCATGATTGTGGGAAAGTGTAAGGAAAGTAGCCTCAGGAATGAGATATGGAAAAACGAAAATGTACCATTAGAAAGCTAAAGGTCCATGGATTAATTTGACACAAAAATAGAGTGTTGAAAAATTTCAAGATTATGGTGATTTCGGAGCCCCTTAAATCCCAATTTTCATGTCCTTCCAGCAGTTTTGAGGCCAACCCCTAACAAAGAACGGACATATACAAAGTAAATTATGGGTGCATGTAGTCAGTATACCGTACTGTATACTTTATCAGTTCAGACAGACTGTTTACTTTATTTAGGGGCAGTTGACCTCGCTGAACTGCCCCTTAAAACAACAATAACTATATCTATACTAATATAATAAAACTGAAGAGTTTGTTTGTTTGTGTGTTTAAACGCGCTAATATCTGGAACTACCAGTCGGATTCGAAAAATTCTTTTTGTATATGATAGCCAGATTCAGAGGAATAGTTTAGGCTAAGTAGCATTAGGCTACACCTCTCAGGTAACCTTAAGGATCGATTTTTGTTCAGTAAGTCGCTGGAACAAGCGCTCCCGAACAGCTTCAATAATACCTATGTCTATTGTTGCCTGGCAATGCGGGCTGCATCATATCGCCTCTTCCTGTGTTCTGGTGCAGAATTGCGATCTGCTTATAAATTGCAGTCACGGGGATAATTAGTGCAAAAGGATTTCTCAGGCCCCTTAAAACAGTTACCATCATGACAATAGTACGCCTCTGTATAAGGGAGATGGTGTTGGTGCAGTATACTGAGGTTATCGGCTGCAATAAGCGTTGGTGCTTTCCGATCCTTATCCTTGAGCGCTCCAGTTCTGTAGTAGTATTCATTAATCATCCATTGAACAAATAAATCCACTGGGCGAAGCCGGGCACTACTGCTAGTTTCGGTATATTGGCTTTCACGGCCAGTGAATTAAAACTCAGCAATTTTTCTAGGTTTGTGCCATGTCTTGTGTGGGGTTTCGCCTAGACACCAAGCTGGCTCATCAGCGGGCTCTTGGTGTCCCCGCCCGGACCCCCACAGGAGTAGCGAACTGCGCATTACCTCCCTTTTTATGAAACGCGCACCTGCGCCTCTTTACTGTGAGAACTAAAAGCTCAGGCAGCCATAACCTCCCTATGAAGTTTCCAAAAAGATGGTATATTGGCTTTCACGGCCGGTGAATTAAAACTCAGCAATATTTCTAGGTTTGTGCCGTGTCTTGTGTGGGGTTTCGCCTAGGACACCAAGCTGGCTCATCCTGTTGGGGTCCGGGCAGGGACACCACGATCCTGCTGATAAGCCAGCTTGGTGTCCTAGGCGAAACCCTACACAAGACACGGCTCAAACCTAGAAATATTGCTGAGTTTTTAATAACTATATTACTTTATTTTTGGAGAAATACGGTATGTCTTTCTCTTCCATCATTGTAAATGATTAATTGATTGTGTAATGTTTGACAAGTAACTGTGACTCTTCCTTCCTCATTCTCTTCCGTGGGGTTAAAATGAAGATACGATCGTAACATATACGGTACACAAATACATTTTAAAAACCCGTGGCACAACAGCCTATGTAGGGCCTAGGCCTACCAAGCGACCGCTGCCTAGCCATTTGGCCGGAAGATTGCAGGGTGACGCGCGGTCAGCCGTTGGGTCCCCTCGGTCGTTAATCTTGGTTTTCGTGAATGGAATTTACAAATACATAAATACCAAAATACAGACATATGACTTTAGATTGGGTACGTGGCACTTTTGTATACCAAAATTATTTAATTTAATTTTAAATTTAAAATGTCCAGGAATGCTCTTCATTTATGATTACAATATGGTGGTTGTCCCAACAATAATAAATCAATACGGTAGATTAAAGCAATCATGTGATAAAGGAACTTACGAATGAAAAATAGTTCATACTGTACTTCTAATAATAGGCACTCGATCATATACAGTAAAGGCAAAATATGTGTATAGTTCTATAATAATGCCATCGTTACTTTCGACCTGACGTTACAATGCTACGCAAGAGCTTTCTAGCGGTTAGAAGTTTTTTGATGTGTAACATCTTTCCGCTCGGTTGCTGGATAGTTTTGTGGGAGTGATTTTGAAAATTGGGGACGGAAGTGAATCGGGCGGAAGTGGATCGAACGGAAGTGGATCGGACGGAAGTGAAGGCGCACTGCCAGAAAAATGGGACGGAAGTGAATCGGGCGGAAGTGGATCGAACGGAAGTGAAGACGCACTGCCAGCTGGATGTACAATTGAAAATGTGCGTATTGGAAACATGGCAGTGTGTGCTCTGTAGCGCGAGAATGTTATGGCAATACAGTAGGCAGTGCATTTAAAAGGCACTGGTTTGACGAGCACAGTGGAAAATGTTTCACCGACTTTCATTTGTCATTGAGCAGTTTATGAAGCTTCACGTTCAAGGTTGAATATCACATGGGGTAGGACAAAGACGAGAAATGACATTTAAGTAAGCGGCATTATTGTCAAGCTGTGGGTGAGTAGTCAAATATTAAATGCATAACAGAATGTTGTTATATGAGTGGAATAAAAGCCGTATTTTCATCATATGTGAGACTAGGTCATTTCATGATTGTAGGAAGCCATGTTAGATTGTTTACGACGAACTGTATGAGAGCCTTGAGAATAATGAATGTTATATTTACTGAGGAATGTGCTCACAGTATTTGAGAGTACTGTCGACGTTGGGTGTCACTTTGTTACTATGAATTATTAATGTATAAGGAAGGAAGGAAGCTTATAGTTTTGCATGTCCGTTAATCTCACGATCATGATCCACGGTACCTCCCTTTTATGTGGAATGCGAACCACAGGACATGGCATTTCAATTCGAAAATCTCACATGTATTGACCGGGAATCAAACCCGATCTACCTTGGTGAGGGACTAACAGCTTGACCGCTGCGCCACAAATGTGACAGTAGCATATCTCCAATTCAATCTATACATTCATCATAGTACCAGTATGAAAATGGAGTGCAAATTAACATTTTAAGAATGTCCAAGCTGTGTAGTATACGAGTAGGATAACATGTCAGATGTTACACATCATATGCGACTGCTGTATCTTTTTTGTTTTATTATTTTACTGTATTTTTATTTTTAGCGTATGGCTTTTAGTGCCAGGAGTGTCCGAGGACGTGTTCGGCTTGCCAGAGTTTGTAGCTGCTTCAATGCGGACACCCATGGGGTGAGCCACAAGTACCGTCGCGTGTGGAGTTTTGTCTGGGGAGGCATGTTTGAATGTAAGGACGAGGAATTGGAAGGTAGCGGTTGTGGCCTATAGTTAGGGGCCAACCCCGGCATTTGCCTGGAAGGAAGATGGGCAACCACAGAAGACCATCTTCAAGGTTGCCGGCAGAGGATTCGAACTTCCTCGCCACCCGGATGTGAGCGGCTACCTGCAGCCATGCCGTAACGACCATAGCTAACTCACCCGGTGTGGTTAGAAGGGAAACTACCATAACCCACCCGATCACAAGCAGCCATTCAGGTTTTGTTCGCGTTGATGCCTGCTAAATCGCGAAATCATGAACGAAACTCGATTTGTCGTGAACAGTATATAGATTTGAATGACTGCCTGTGATTGACTGGTTAGAGTGATTTCACTTCTGGCCGCTCGATAGCTCCAGCATAGCACTGGCATCAAGTCGGAAGTATCGATGGCCTCTTCATAAGCATGATAATTCTACTAAAAATGATTTGGAACTGTAGAAATGTAAGTAGAGATTTAGCGTAGACTGTCCCTACAAATTGTCTTCTTCCATAGTACATCAGCGGAGTGAAACTAAGCCCTCAGTGGCTTTATGCACGAGCCCACAAGCTTACATTCATGGGCGAAGACCTTGAGTCGCGTGAACTACATAATGAATGCATTTTTAGCCTACTTTCGATTTTTGCAAAAAATGAAAGTAGACTTATGAGATCAACACAGGGCGAAAAAGTGTGTCTGTCTGTGTGTGTGTATGTGTGTGTGTGAGTCTGTGTGTGTGTGTGTATGTATGTGTGTGTGTGAGTCTGTGTGTGTGTGTGTGTGTGTGTGTCTGTGTGTGTGAGTGTGTGTACTCTGAATGTCTGTCCCCCCCTATCAATTCGAACACGGTGAATGCGAATTGAACGAAATTTGGTACAAAGATAGCACTAGCAAAAGACACCTCAGTGTCATGTTTTATATTGCCGCCATCTTGACGGAAACGTAATGGCGGCCACACAAATGTTCAAAGCTTAAATCAAATTACGACTAACCTAATCATCCGATCTCTACCAAATTTTGCAACAACATACCTTGGTGGGGGGAGCATCCTTTGACCAAACCAATAGGTCATCAGCGTAATAGTTTGCGGATGGCGGCCATCTTTGTGTGAAAATCGATTCCCCCTATTAATTCGAACACGGTGCAACCGAATGGAACGAAATTTGGCACAGAGGTAGTACTAACAAAAGGAACCTCAGTGTCATGTTTTATATCGCCGCCATCTTGACTGAAACGTAATGGCGGCCACACGAATGTTCAAAGCTTAAATCAAATTACGATTAGCCTAATCATCCGATCTCTACCAAATTTTGCAACTACATACCTTTACGGAGGGAGCATCCTTAGACCAATCTGATAGGTCCTCAGCGTAATAGTTTGCGGATGGCGGCCATCTTTGTGCGAAAATCGATTCCCCCTATTAATTCGAACACGGTGCAACCGAATGGAACGAAATTTGGTACAGAGGTAGTACTAACGAAAGGCACCTCAGTGTCATGTTTTATATCGCCGCCATCTTGACGGAAACGTAATGGCGGCCACGCAAATGTTCAAAGCTTAAATCAAATTACGATTAACCTAATCATCCGATCTCTACCAAATTTTGCAACAACATACCCTTATAGAGGAAGCATCCTTTGACCAAATGAATAGGTCATTTGCCTAATAGTTTGCCGATGGTGGCCATCTTTGTGTGAAAATCAATTCCCCTATTAATTCAAACACGGTGGAACCGAATGGAACGAAATTTGGTACAAAGGTAGCACTAGCAAAGGGCATTTCAGTGTCATGTTTTATATCGCCGCCATATTGACAGAAACGTAATGGCAGCCACATAAATGTTCAAAGCTTAAGTTAAATTACGACTAACATAACCATCCGATCTCTACCAAACTTTGCAACAACATACCTTTATGGAGGGAGCATTCTTTGACCAATCTAATAGGTCATTAGCCTAATAGTTTGCGGATGGCGGCCATCTTTATGTCAAAATTGATTCCCCCTATTAATTCGAACACGGTGGAACCGAATGAACGAAATTTGGTACAGAGGTAGCACTAGCAAAGGGCACCTCAGTGTCATGTTTTATATCACCGCTATCTTGACGGAAACGTAATCGCGGCCACCCAAATGTAAAAAGCTAAAATGTAATTACGACCAACCTAATAATCTAGTCTCTACCAAATTTTGCAACACCATATCTTTATGTGGGAAACATATTCTGACCAAACTGCAAGAACATCAGCCGCCCAATAGTTTGCAGAAGGTGGCCAAGTATGTGTGCAAATCGATTCCCCCCATCAATTCAAACACGGTGAAACCGAATTGAACGAAATTTGGTACAGAGGTAGCACTAGCAAAGGGCACCTCATATCCATGTTTAATATCCCTATAGCACGTTGTATTTCAACAAGCTACTACAACCAACATTCAATCATACTCCTTGAAAAGGACAAAGAGTTACAACAATACCCATGCATTTAGGAGAAAGTAGGCTATATGTTCTTTACTGAACATCTTGTTTAAAAATAATTTAACGAAGCATTTACACAATATATTTGTTTATTTGCTAAATGGTGCAACCTAAGGATGAGGAGGACAGTGAATATCTATGACTTCAGTCATTTTTCCAAGTTTTCCCGTTTTGATTTTGATATGTTATGCAAATGTCCACTTTACAATACAAAATTATCTCTTTATATATCACTTGATGTCAATATACATTTTGAGACATGTTTCGGCTCTGTGAGCCTTCTTCAGTCAAAATCCCTAAAAACTTATCCTAAAACAGTCTAATGTTTGGTCTCTCAATAAAAACTTGTAAAACCTTTTTACATCGTCAAGATGATTAAAACACATGAATATAAAATGCTTAAAGAATAAAAAAAATAAAAATGTACAAAATTTCGAAACGAGGGGCCAGTGGAGGGCAGTGTTGTTTAGTTGGCGGTTTAAAATTACTGTGATGTACGTTCATTCATGCTTGCTACATTTTTGTACTGATGAAAACAAGTTGGGTTATTGTAGCTACTTCTCTGAATCCCCCAGGAATAGCAGGGATATTTTTGTCTAGTTTGATATGTTTGATATAGCCCTGAGTGTGGCGAACCACCTGGGCCCTCCACTCTCACGGGAGCGCTCCAGTCGCTGTGTACACACAAACTGCCTCTCTGCGGTACGCTACCTCTTTCCGGCCCACATTACTGACATTGCATTTGTTTAGACAACTCTCCAATCCACCTTGTATAGGGGTGCATGGTTTAATACAGAGCATTTAATCCATGCTGACAGGTTTCAATACTACTTCAAATCTCATTACAATAAGGAAGAATCCAGCGTAGCCACTACCCATGGACATAGAAGACACATGGGTTTGATACCCACTATCAATCTTTTTTGAAACGGTATTCCATGGTTTCGCGTTTCAGCACCAGGAATATCCAGAAAACCGGTTCCTTTCCTACACAATAACGACTAGTGAAACGAGGTTTGGTGACCACGGGGTCACAGCCGAGTCTATAATTCCACTTCCTGTATCACGCTATTTTCCTTAATCTTATCTGTTGACATATCTTGGTTAACTTGTGATCTCTGTTTTACGTAAGGGACTCTAAGGAGTCCATTAACTTCCTGTCTACCAACACCCAGCTCTTTCTTGCAAATACCTTCATTTTTGGAGGGGAGAAATCTGCACTTTATCCCTTTTTAAAGCAATTCTATGTTGCAAAAGGTCAACACAGGACAGTGTACCCTTTTCCAGCCCTCAGACCAGGGTTAAAATTACTTGTCAGAGCCAGGAATCGAACCCGGACCTCCGAGATGATCGTGAAGAATGCTAACCAGGAGGCGGTCCAGTTAGAATAAAATAGAATAAGATTAAGGTAGTACACAATTTATAGCCATTATTAGTGTATTCGTTAATATTTAGCCTATTTTCATTTTATAAAAAAAAAGGCTTATGAGATCACCTTTTGTCAGTGTGTGTGTGCGTGTGTGTGTGTGTGTGTCCCTAATAACTTCTAAACGGCTGGAGCGATTACAATGAAACTCGCTAAGATCATAGCACTATTCTGGCCGACCCCGACCGTGCCCTTCAAATTTTATTGTCTCTCACCAATCCAACATGGCGGCTATGCGAAATATTTCACCAGCATTCATTATCTCCGAAACTATTACTGATATCGCCCTGAAGTTGTGTACGGTGATAAAGGGCACTACTAGTAGTTCACCTATGAGACTTTCAAAAACCTGGTGACTACAAAACCAACATGGCGGCCAAGTGAAGTTGAGACTTTTAAATAGACTTTTCTCGCGATTTAACCATCCAAACGTAATGAAACTTGGTACAGCTAATGTTTACACAAATTGTAATGCACCGGAGTCTAATTTAGTTCAATTGTTTACACAACCTCAAAATGGCGGCTGTGCGAAATATTTCACTGACATTCTATATCTCCGAAACTATTACAGATATCACCCTGAAATTTTGTACAGTGATAAAGGGTACTGATACAAGTTTATCTATGTAACGTTCATAAATCTGTAAAGTACAAAACGAACATGGCGGCCAAGCGTAGTTGAAACATTTTAATAGACTTTTCTCGTGATTTAACTCTCTGAGCGCAGTGAAATGTGTACAGTAAATGATTTTACATATTGTAATGCACTGGCATCTAATTTAGTTCAATTGTTTACATAACTTCAAGATGGCAGCTGTGCGAAATTTTAAAATTAAGTTTTTATTTCTTGTGTCGTAATCATGCGATCGAAGTGAATGTTTGAATAATGAACCTAGGCAATAATTTTCCTTGAATGGTACATAACTCTATGGCCTATACATATAACATTCCAAAATGGCGAGCAGCCAAAATATTTAGACGGTTCTCAATATCTACGAATCTTTTACAGCAATCAAACTGCATTTTTTTTATGTTCATAGAGGCTATGAACATATGTTCACCTATAGGACTTTCAGTAAACTGGTGAGCACAAATCCAACATGGCGGCGACGCGAAGTATACATATTTAAATGCACGTTTCTCGCGAATTAACTATCCGAGTGCAGTGAAACGTTGCACGTTAAATGCCTATACAAATGTTAATCCACTGGCATCTAATTTATTTCAATTGTATGCATAATCACAAGATGGCAGCTGTGCGAAATTTTAAAATCTCTTTTTTGAGGTTTGAATACCACACGTACACAATAATCTTAATGTAATAGTACATAAATAAAAATCCAACCTGGCGACCATCTGAAATATTTAGACGGTTCTCAATATCTACGAATCTATCACAACAATCAAACTGAAATTTTGTATGTTGATAGAGGCAATTAACATGAGTAGGATATATGAAAATAGGCTGTATATTTCTTCACGGAACTACTTGTTTATTTATAACATTTAATACCAGTTAAATTATTTGTAGGTTCAGTGGCATTAAAACATAATTCATGTTAAATTCATTCTTACTCAGGAGGTTATTGCAATATATAATACCCTCGCCCCCAATCTCTGGCTATCCGAGATTCAGAACAGAGGGTATTATAAAATCTTAATTCATTCAAGTACACGTTGATACATGATGCCCATGTCAGAGAGCATCCCAATGGATCAACAACAACAACAATATAACTTATAGAGAGTTCTCCAACCGCGACAAAATAATACTAAAAAAAAGTGCTGTGTTGTTCACAAAATATGGGCAGAATGCTAGTCAGTGCGCAACGACGCGGACCCATAGCTAACTAAATAACTAACTAATTGTTCGTAGAATATAATGTGATGATAAGGAACATTGCATTGTGGGCACAGTATCATCTGTAAGTTCCTATTAGGAGAGTAATGAAAATAAACATTTCAGATGTTACTTGCAGTTTGCGTGGCTTAACAAGCACCACTAAATGAGTTTCTTGGAAACTTGGATACCTGTTATAAAGTTAGATGTTATTCCACGACTTCACTGCAGTTAAATGACGTACAATTTCTTTGCAGAGACTTATCTAGTTAGCCTATTTTCAATTTTGAAAAAATAGGCTTATGAGATCACCTTTTGTCCGTGTGTGTGTGCGTGTGTGTGTGTGTGTGTGTGTGTGATTCGTGTGTGTGTCCCCCCCCTAATAAAATCTAAACGGCAGGAGCGATTTCAATGAAACTCGGAAAGTTCATAGCACTATTCCCGGCGACCTCGACCGTGCCCTTCAAATTTTGTTACGACTCACCAATCCAACATGGCGGCTGTGAGAATATTTCACCAGCATTCAATATCTCCGAAACTATTACCGATATTACCCTGACATTTTCTATGGTGATAGAGGGAACTACTATAAGTTCACATATGTGACTTTTGAAAACCTGGTAACTACAAAACCAACATGGCGGCCAAGCGAATTTGCGACTTTTAAATAGACGTTTCTCGCGATTTGACCAACCAAACGCAATGAAACCTGGTACAGTATATGTTTATATACATTGTAATGCACCGACATCTAACTTCGTTCGATTGTTTACATAATCACAAGATGGCGGATGTGCGAAATATTTCACCGGCATTCTATATCTCTGAAACTATTAGCGGTATCTCCCTAAAATTTTGTACTGAGATAAAGGGCACTACTGGAAGTCCATCTATAAGATTTTCAAAAACCGGTTAACTACAAAACGAACATGGCGGCCAAGCGAATTTGAACATTTTAAATAGGCCTTTCTCGCGATTTAATTATCCAAGCGCACTGAAACCTGGTACAGGAAATATTTATACACATTGTAATCCGCTGGTATCTAATTTAATTCAATTGTTTACATAACCTCAAGATGGCGGCAGTGCGAATTTTAAAATTAAGTTTTTATTTCTTGTGATGTAGTCATGCGATCGAAGTGAACGTTTGAATAATGAACCTACGCAATAATTTTCCTTTAATGGTACATGACTCTATGGCCTATACATTTAACAATCCAACATGGCAACCATCCGAAATATTTAGACGATACTGAATATCTACGAATCTATTTTAGCAATCAAACTGCATTTTTAATGTTCATAGGGGCTATGAACTTAAGTTCTCCTATAGGACTTAAAATAACCTGGTGATCACAAATCCAACATGGCGGTGACGCGAATTATAAATATTCACATGGACGTTTCTCGCAATTTAACCATCCGCGTGCAGTGAAACTTGGTACAGTAAATCTTTATCCAAATGTTAATCCACTGGCATCTAATGTATTTCAATTGTTTCCATAACCTCAAGATGGCAGCTGTGAAAATTTTTTAAATCTCCTTGTTTTTTCTTGTGTCCTAATTATGCGATTGAAGTTTGAATACTACACGTTCACAATAATCTGCATGTAACAGTACATAACTCTAGGACCTATATATATAAAATCCAACATGGCGACCATCCGAAATATTTAGTCGGTTCTCAATATCTACGAATCTATTACAGCAATCAAACTGAAATTGTGTATGTTAAATAGTGGCAATTAACATAAGTAGGTTATATGAAAATAGGCTGTATAGTTCTTCACGGAACTACTTGTTTTCTTCCCGTTCAAGTCTTGTCACGATGGCCAATTGTTGATTCGTTTCCAGGAGTTACCAAACTTTCCAGTCACATCCTGAATTATGAAAAGCGCCACGGGAAAGAAATTCTCGACTTACTTTATTATAAATGAAATGAAAGTATCATTGGTTATTTTCCCTCTGCAGAATATTTCAACTCATTACATTGAGTTTCAGATTTTAATTTTAATCAAATTCCTTTTTAGCCTATTTTCAATTTTGAAAAAATAGGCTTATGAGATCACCTTTTGTTCGTGTGTGTGTGCGTGTGTGTGTGTGTGTGTGTGTGTGAGAGGTGTGTGTGTGGGGTGTGTGTGTGAGGTGTGTGTGTGTGTGTGTCCCTAATAAAATCTAAACGGCTGGAGCGATTTCAATGAAACTCGGTAAGTTCATAGCACTATTTCCGTCGACCTCGACCGTGCCCTTCAAATTTTGTTACGTCTCACCAATCCAACATGGCGGCTGTGCGAAATATTTCACTAGCATTCAATATCTCAGAAACTATTACCGATATCGCCCTGAAATTGTGTACGGTGATAAAGGGCTCTACTAGAAGTTCACCTATGAGACTTTCAAAAACCTGGTGACTACAAAACCAACATGGCGGTCAAGCAAAGTTGAGACTTTTAAATAGACTTTTCCCGCGATTTAACTACCCAAACGTAATGAAACTTGGTACAGCAAATGTTTATACACATTGTAATGCACTGGAGTATAATTTAGTTCAATTGTTTACATAACCTCAAAATGGCGGCTGTGCGAAATATTTCACTGACATTCTATATCTCCGAAACTATTACAGATATCACCCTGAAATTTTTTACGGTGATAAAGGGTACTGATACAAGTTTACCTATGTATATTTCATACTCCTGTAAAGTACAAAACGAACATGGCGATCAAGCGAATTTGAAAAATTTTAATAGACTTTTCTCGTTATTTAACTCTCTGAGCGCAGTGAAATGAGGTACAGTAAATGATTTTGCAGATTGTAATGCACTGCCATCTAATTTAATTCAATTGTTTACATAACCTCAAGATGGCGGCTGTGCGAAATTTTAAAATTAAGTTTTCATTTCTTGTGTCGTAATCATGTGATCGAAGTGGAAGTTTGCATGATGAACCTAGGCAATAATTGTCCTTGAATGGTACATAACTCTATGGCCTATACATATAACAATCCTAAATGGCGAGCTTCCGAAATATTTAGACGGTTCTCAATATCTATGAATCTTTTACAGCAACCAAACTGAATTTTTTAATGTTCATAGAGACTATGAACATATGTTCACCTAAAGGACTTTCAGTAACCTGGTGAGCACAAATCCAACATGGCGGTGACGCGTAGTATAAATATGTAAATGGACGATTCTCGCGAATTAACTATCCGAGTGCCGTGAAACGTTGCACGTTAAATGCTTACACAAGTGTTGATCCATTGGCATCTAATTTATTTCAATTGTTTGCATAATCACAAGATGGCTGCTGTGCGTAATTTTAAAATCTCGTTTTTACTTCTTGTGTTCTAATCATGCGATTGAAGTTTGAATACCACACGTACACGATAATCTTAATGTAATAGTACAAAAATAAAAATCCAACCTGGCGACCATCTGAAATATTTAGACGGTTCTCAATATTTACGAATCTGTTACAGCAATTAAACTGAAATTTTGTATGTTGATAGAGACAATTAACATTAGCAGGATATATGAAAATAGGCTGTATAGTTCTTCACAGAACTACTTGTTTAAAATCATATTCAACTTGTAAGAAAAGTGACATTGACGGAATATTGGCTATCGTTGTTGTTTGAGTCTTCAGTCTTTTGACTGGTTTAATGCAGCCCCCCCCCCCCCCATGCCTCCCTGTCCTGAGCTAATCGTTTCATCTCTACATAGCTACCACACCCTACATCCAAGGCAATCTGTTTCACATATTCTAACCTTAGTTTACCCCTACAGTTCTTGTCCTCGACCCTTCCTTACATAACTAAGCTTGCGATTCCTGGATGTCTTAGTATGTCTCCTACCAACCTATCTCTTCTCTTCATTAGCAGTTGGTTGGTTGGTTCCTAAGTTTAGGGGCTGCGACAACGCGGTCATGTAGCTCCGTGTACTTTGGGTGTGTGTAGAATCTGTCTGATAACCGGTTTTAATTGTGATGACTGTATTAGTGTGTTTTATCTGTTTTTTAATTTAAGTACATACTGCAACTTAGAATTTTTCAAATAGTTCCTACTTTTGCCGCCAAGCGCCACCGTGAACGACTACTAGGCCAAGTTCAGAACTTAGCTACTAGACGACACCGCAGTCGGCTCTTGACAACGATCGTAGAAACCCAAGAGCGTTGTTTACATTCTTAACGTATCCAATTTAGCTTCACACATGTGTAATTAGTGGAAGATTTTTTAACATGCCATAAGTCTATGACATGGGACCGCCGGCTTTACTTCCCCTCCGAAGGAAGGCATACTGAGGGATTTTTAACGCTCTTAAAAATCCGACAGCTTCGGGTGGGTTTGAACCCGCTATCTTGGGCATAGAAGCTCAGCATGCTACCGACTACGCCACCGAAGCCGCTTCATTAGCAGTCACCAGAAACATATCTCCTCTCCCCCTCGTCTTAATACCTCTTCATTTGTAACCATATCTACCTATCTGATCTTCATCATTCTCCTGTAACACCACATTTCAAAGGCTTCAATTCTCCTCTTTTCTGCTGCACCGATAGTAGTCGAAGTTTCACTTCTATAGAGTGCCACGCTCCAGACAAAGGCTATCAGAAATGACTTCCTAGTACCTAAATCTATGGTCCATGTCAGCAGATTCCTTTTCTGTAGAAATGCTTTCCTTGCCTGAGCTAACCTACTTTTTATATCCTCCTTGCTTCGTCCACCACTGGTTATTTTGCTTCCTAAGTAACAGAAGTCTCCTACTTCCTTTAGCTTTTCACCTGCCAATTTGATGTCATGGAAGTTTCTGATTTATTTCGGCTGCATTCCAATATTTCTGTTTTATATTTATTAATTTTCATCATAAATTCTTTCCTCAAGACTGAGTTCATACCATTCATAAACTCATTCAAATCCTCTGGCGTGTCGACCAAGATGACGATGTTATCAGAAAATCTCAAAGTTGAATTATTTCCCTTTGAATCTTCACTCTCACTTTAAAATTTTCTCCAATTTCCATTCATTGCTTGTTCAATGTAAATATTGACAAGTATGGGTGATAAGTTGCAGCCTTGCCTTACACTTTCTGAATACCAGCTTCTCTCTCATGTCCATCAGCTCGAATGACTGCTGTCTAGTTTATGTATAGATTGTAGATCACCCTCCTATCCTTGTACTTTAATCCAATCGTTTTCAAAACTTCAAACAATTTAGCCCATGTAAATAAGCTTCAGAGAATGTTCTTGGTTTTTGTCGGATCATTTGTGGATTTTCGCTGAGTTGCACTACGACTATAGGTAAAATAAAGACGCAAAAGGGCACACATGCGAACTACTCGTATATCACTTCTTTTTAAAATAATTAAAAGAGACTAATTTTAATATTAATATAATTTATGCTCATCACGAGATAGAAAGTCTCCGGACAATTATAATCACTTGTAATTGATAAAAATAAAAACACTTTTCAATGAAATAATTAAACATTCAATTTAGGTTCATAATCTGAGTCACTTTGATTGTATAATGTATTCATTTGTTTGTAAAATTACATCAGGTAGCCTTGGTGTTATATGTGCACAAACATTTAGATGGACTGTCAGACAAACAGACAAAATGGCACTAAACCAATAGTTACGTAGACATTTGAAGAAAAAGAAAATACATTGTATTCACAGACACTTCAATTATTTATATTGATTGCCACTCTTGGTGGTGTCACTGCCAACCTACCATAGCACACTCTCACAGCATATTTGAGCTTGAGCTGTGCATTACACCGAGCCAAATGATTCGGAACTCTATATTCATTGGCCATGACATTTCAAGTTATTCATTACTACGTGAAATTGATATGACATTCCCGGGAGCAGTGTTCCACACCATTTCAGGTACAGCCGTTTAGAGAGTATTCGATATGTGTCTGATTAGCACTTCATAGCCAGTGGTCATGTGCGTTAGTGCACATGAACTGAATGAGCAGGGATGTAGCTGGGAATATTCTTCGTGGTGGGGAGATTTTTAAGAAGTGTGTCAAATTTTGTGCAATAACATGCAACATTATAAGAGCCCCCGTGTCTTAGGTGGCAGCACGCTGGCCTCTCACCGCTGGGTCCTTAGTTCAAATCTCGTCACTCCATGTGAGATTTGTGCTGGACAAAGCCGAGGCAGACAGATTTTTCTCCGGGTACTCCGGTTTACCCTGTCACACTTTCATTCCAGCAACACTCTCCACCATCATTTCATTTCATCTGTCATTCATTTAATCATTGCCCAAGGGGAGTGCGACAGGCTTCGGCAGCCGGCACAGTTCATATCCTCGCCGTTTCATACATTCCATTCCATGACCCGGTCGGTCGACTGGAAGCAGGCTCTGGATTTTTTCAACATGTTACATTATACCGCAATTGTTACCTGATGGCACATTCGTAAGCTACGAGTTCCGTATGTGGGTGAGTCCGTGTGCTGCAGCGTGGTTAACAGGGGAGGAACGTTCACTTCTCTCGTTGCTAAGGAAATGTTACATGGACTCCTACTGTACCTGTAGTAGTATTGCACGTTAGTGCGTCTCCCAAGAGCACAGCAGCAGTAACCCCCTCCACTACCTGCCTTCTTCTCCTTTCCCCTCTAAGCTCTCGGGCTCGCGCATATTTGTGCTATCACGTATTAACTGCTGTCTTACCCGCTGTTATCGGCTTGTGAATCCAAGGCCCTTACTTGCCCATCTGTTGCAAGTACCACCCCTCCACACGGCGGACACTTTATTCCTCCCCACCCCTAATAACTCGTTTGAGTGAGTAGTTGCTTGTCTTTAAGTTTACCGAAAGGGACTCACCGAAAGAGATTACAGAGGATTTTACACATTTTCTGAAGAAAATTCTATCAATTAATAGAAACAGCAAGCAAATAGTTCATGTGGTCCTGTGTTTATAAAATCATGCCAGATAAACAGACATCAAAACTAAGCACTCATTAGGTGATCATTATTTCACCTGATGTGAATAACAACTATAAAATATTAATGACACGACGCAAAGAATAAACCACAAATCAGAAAATTGCATATTAATAGGAGTTGGCGTGCCTGCTGGAGTCTCAATGTAATGAAAGGATGCAAACAGCTTTAAATTCAGATATAATTGATCGCTCATTTTTGAAAGGCACTAAGTCCACATTTTTAGCCTACTTTTCACATTTTGCAAAAATGAGGAAAAAGTAGACTTATGAGATCGGGCAAATGTGTGTCTGTCTGTCTGTCTGTCTGTCTGTCTGTCCTTCTGTCTGGCTGTGTGTGTGTCCCCCCCTATCAACTCCTAAACGGCTGCAGCAATCGAAACAAAATTTGGTAGGAGTAAAGATCTATACCTGAATATCTCACGGCCATATTTGAAAATGATGTCAGTGCTACCAACTGCTAAAAAATCGCAATTGAAATTTGAGCTCCATGTTGGATATCTTGGAAAGTATGAATGGGAGCTATTTCAAAATTGGCACACATACAGATCATAATATTTCAGTTTAATTTCCAGGAGGCTAAACATGGCAGTGTTGCCAAAATGATTATAAGCCTCCTGATAGGTCCAATTTTTAAATGCATATAACTTCTATACTATCAATTGGAGTTCAACCAAATTTCGTATGTTGTATGTGTACATAACCAGATATGACTGAGCGTATTCTTCAGACCTACCAGGGCTGCCAACTGTTAATAAATGCTCCTAATTTATTTTATCCAAATACCAAAATATCAGAAAGTATGCAAGCCGACAGCATTAAACTATGCACACGTATAGTCCCTGACATTCTATATTAATTTGGAGTAACTTATATACGTCAGTGCTACCAACATGATTCTAAGCCTGCTGACAAGTCCAACTCTAAATACATGTAACATCCATACTATCAATTGGATTTCAACCAAATTTCGTATGTGCTTTGTGTACCATAACAGATATGACTATGCGTATTCTAAGGAGCAACCAGTGCTGCCAACTGTTAATATGTGCTGTCCCTATTTTTGTTACCCTAATATCAATATATCAGAAAGTATGCAAGCCAATAGCTCTAAACTTTGCACACGTATAAGACCTGGCATTCTAGACGAATTTGGAGTAACTAATATACGTCAGTGCTGCCAACATGATTCTAAGCCTGCTGATAGGTCCAATTTTAAAATGCATGTAACTTCTATACTAACTAATGGATTTCATTCAAAATTGGCACAACAATAGATCATATTATTTCAGATTATTTCTGACCAATACATGCATGACACTGTTGGCAACATGATTTTACGCGCGCTGTTAAATCCAATGTTTAACTGCATGTAAATTCCATGCTATTCATTGGACTTCAACCAAATTTTGTATTTTGTACCTTAAGAGACGGAACTAAGAATATATTCAGTCATCAGGGCTGCCAACTGTAGTGCTCTATTAGGATACATTATGCCAGGTATACAGTATTTCGAACTAATTGGAAATTTCGATATTAGCAACTTAATTTCTTCATTATTCTAGATAGGTTCATATTCTGTAGAATAATCATTGGCATGAAAAGTAGGCTGTATAGTTCTTCACGGAACTTCTTGTTTACAAATCTTTTTTACCACGATTTTGCGTCCTAGGAAGCAAGATGCGTGTTTTGGAGTTGAATGGAACCATGTCCTGGCAGCGCTTGTGCTGTTACCACTGCCGTCTATTTCGTGTGAAAGGAACTTAGTCCAGCAGTTATTGCGTTTCAACACGAAGAAAATAACAGTTATTACGTTCATGTTACCTTCTTTTTCAGGCTTGCGGATACATATGTTCATTTAGAAAGAAAGGAAATAAACTAAGAATGTGAATGATATTCCTCGCTCAAAGGTTCTGATCGTTCCATGTTGAAATGGACTAAGTCCATTTACGTATTTTGTCAATACAATTGTTAGTAACGTACGGAAAAATGCTATTTTGTTTTTTTCATATCGGTGTTTGTATGCACTTTCCACATACAAAAAACTACGTATAATATTTGAGTACAAGAGCGGAAGAACAGTTTTTTGCGTTTATCTCAAAACTTTAAAAATTGTACTTAGTGTCTTTCAACAACGAGCGATTCAATTTATGAAAGTAGTTCAGCCACTCCTTCCATATGTTTCCATTGTTAGAGATAGAGTGTTTACTTCCCTTTTTTCGACCTATTTTTACAGACAGCAACTGTACAACTTGGCATTTTGGAATCCTTCATCTAGATTCTAGAACGTATGAAAAGGAAGAAGTACGTTATCACACTCATAAATAGTCAACAAAGTTGAGGACAATATCTAGAAGCTTCACATGAAATCGGGAACGTACATTTGTTTCCGTTTGAGACGCACTTAGAAAAGGGAAACCACAGAAATCCACCCACCTATTCTCAGCTTTGCCTCACGAGGTTGAATACACCGTACCAGCCCTCAGGCCTGTTCTTTCTTTTTGTCAGAACAGTGAATCAAACCCGGTCCTTTGCGGTGACAGCCAAGAATGTTAGTCACAACGGCATGGGCTGGATTTCATAGCGTTTTACTCACGCAATGCGTTATAGTACAACCAGAATTAAGAACAGTTGCTAAATCTTAAACTGATCTGCGTTCTTTCACATTTCATATAATTAAATTTATTGCTTAACAAAATAACATGATAAATGTACATTTGAATTTTGTAAGAAATAACGTTTATGGCAATTACGTAGAACCGTTCATTCATGTGTGTCATCTGTGGAGGGCTTCCGATGATTATTAAAGCGTATTTGTACAAGGTAATGTATGATGTCTACTCTTGGAAACTAAGTTGGATTTAATGACGTCTATCATCTCCTTGATCTCCTCACACTGTGCACCCATCAAACAGAAAACCTGTTGGAAATGCAGCCTGTACATTCAATTACATTATATTTGGAATGTTACATTATATTTGGAATGTTACATTTGAATCTCTCGAAATTATATTCTGATAGTTCTCAATAAAGCTCATATTTACAGGTTATTAAACTCTATAAAGCTCCGCAACATTCCCACTCACACAGTCTCAGAACTAGAGAACCTTTGCCCTGTCGGCTTATCTTCTTCTCGATCAAAGAAAGCCTTTGAAGTGATCACTTGGGAGGAGTTGTCATCCTCCGCTAAGTGCTGACAAATTGTTTCATTCACTCACTCACTCTCGCTTCGATTTTACTGTAAATTCAACAGCAGTTCGTCTTTTATCCCTGGAAAGTTATTACAGTAGCGTAATACGATCAGAGAGTTTTATTGTACTCAGGTTACTTTCTAAGAACATCATCGTCACAGAAGTTGTAATTAAAAGCAGGATATTCCTGTAGCAACATGTATTCTATAGTTGAATGTTTCTACTTCAACACATTTTCAGTACTTTTCGCGTATCAATAGAACAAACTCACAGTCCAATATGAATCGACTACCGGCTGCCGATTAACCAAAACACAAGTAGGTCTGAAGTGAGTACACAACTCATTTCTTTAGTTAGTTAGTTAGTTAGTTAGTTATTGTTGTTTTAAGGGGCGGAACTACAGGTTCATCTGCCCCTCAACTCATTTCTTTAAACAAGTCATACTGTACGTATTTACAAGTTTATTTCTGCTTCTTCAAAATAGTTCTTTGATACTATTATGAGGGTCATTAGAATACCATTTTTATAATTCTTTGTTACTTATTAGTCAGGATTTGGTGTTGTTTTTAATTCGTTTAAGGAGCTTGGGATATATTTGCGTTAATTTGATAACCTGTGTTTCTGTGGTGACTGTAGTAGTGAGTGTAGTTGTAGTTATTTATTTATGTACTTATTTATGTATATATTTATTTATTTATTTATTTAGTGACAGCGGTAGCTACGCTCGCTAAAGCGCAGCGCTAGGCCATGGCGCCAAGCTAACGGCGGAATCTGTAGACGTGGGTTCGAGCCCCACCGTCGGCCGTCCTTGGAATGGTTTTCCGTGGTTTCCCGTTTTCAACTCCAGGCAAATACTTGGACGGTACCTTATGACAGGCCACGAGCGCTTCCTTCCACATCCTTGCCAAGTTTCATTCACCTTCATTCATTTCATCTGTCATTAACTCCTCTCATGAAGTTGGCATCAGGCCGTATAAACCATCTGTCACATAGACTTTCATCGCATCGCATCCACGATGCCGTTGAAAAGCGCGAATAATAAGGGGTATTAATACATTTATTTATTTATTTATTTATTTATTTATAAAAGTACACAGTCCATTATCCTAATTATTAGGGTCAAGAATCGCGTAGGTGCCCCCGGACTTGAAGTGAGGTACTATCCCAGAATTTGTTGAGGGTGTGTGGAAGAAACCGAGGATAAACCACACTTATGATGATTCTAACTTCAGATCTCCGGACTTGCTGCAACTCCCCGTCGTGGTCATAGTAAGCTATTTATCTCACTACACTACGCAGCTTGGTAAATCATCAGGGGTTAAACCAAACAACATGTACATGTAGGCCTATTTGAGACCTTTCAATCTCTTATGTTTCTTTCTTTTTGACGACCAGCCGACAAGTGTACACGTAAGCAATATAAATAAAAGTAAATTGCCATGGGAATATATCATTCCAGATTGAATGGATGGGTAAAAGCCAACGACTGCTGGAGTAGCACTAATAATGTTGTGGATCTACAACCAAAAGGCAGTGACCTCTCAAGCCTGGAGCGGCCGTCATATTTGTCTGAGAGCTCCATCTACAGTCGTAAAAGCTAAGATGTCACTTGAGTGCGCCTCACGAGACTTGACGGGAGGTTTAAAACATCCATAAACTTACGGGCAAGAAAAATGACTTATATTCTCCTATCGAAACATCTTTGAGTAAGATTTAGTCCTCAACATATCTTGTATGGACAGTAAAGGGGAATGCCTTCTACACATAGATTTCATAAACAGTCCTTGACTCTTGGTTCTTCGCTTTGCCAGTTGTTTATTTAAATGGCAAAGTTTCATTACTTCTGATGATCACGATGATGATTATTATTTTGTTATTATTATTTTATTATTATTTTTGGTAAATTAAGGGGTTCTAACGTGTACGTTAACAAGCCTTAATGATGCGGTCAATTCAATAGGGTGTCTTATCTTATTTTAACATAATAGACAAAAGAAACTCTTTTTCTGACAAACTAGAATAATATCCTACCATTTGCCATTTTTGCAAGAAAGGGGATACATACAAACATAATTATTTTCAAAATGAATCACTTTATTAGAACTCACCTTGTCTTTAGTTCTGTAGTCAATTGAATGTTACAGTTATCGAACTGTCTGTAGCTTTACAAAATAAGTTCTTTACCACATACATCGCGGCGTAGCCGTGCTCGTTAATTCGCTCATCAAGACCGCGATGGGGAGCAGCAGCAAGTCTGGAGATCGGAGGTCTTCCCCGCGTTTTTCCACATTCTCTCCAGTAAAATTCGTGGAAGTACCTTATTTTAAGTACCCGGGACACTTACTCCATACTGGACCCTACAGTTAGGCTATACAGTTTAAAAAGACACTCAGGTTATCAGACAATTTGAACGCACACTCAAGTACATGGGGCTGGTGACCAAGATACCCCATGCCTCTAAAATTAACAACAACAACAACAAGAGGTTTTCAAGGATATGAATCGGCAATAAATAAATCCAAGCGCGGATGTGGATATCCGTGGATAAAGCCGCGGATATCCGCAAAATCTTTCGCCAAGCAGATATAGTTTGGTTGGTTCTTAAGTTTAGGGGCTGCGACAACGCACTTTGGGTGTGTGTAGAATCTGTCTGATAACCGGTGTTAATTGTGATGACTGTTTTAGTGTGTGTTATCTGTTTTTTCAAATTCAAGTAAGGACTGCAAACTTTTGAATTTTTCAAATAGTTCCTGCTTTTTCCGCCAAACGCCACCGTCAACGACTAATAGTTCAGAACTTAGCTACCAGACGCCACTGCAGTTGGCTCTTGGCAACGAACGTAGGAACCTAAGAGCGTTGTGTACATTCTTAACCTATACAATTTAGCTTCATACAGGTGTAATTAGTGGAAGGTTCTTTAACATGCCATAAATCTATGACATGGGACCGCCGGCATTACTTCCCCTTCGAAGGAAGGCATACTGAGGGATTTTTAACGCTCTTAAAAAATCCGACGTCTTTGGCCGGATTTGAACCCACGATGTTGGGCATAGAAGCTCAGCATGCAACCGACTACGCCACCGAAGCCGCCTCCGCGGATCTAGTTTGCATGGCTGTGCGGATAGCGGATAAGTTGCGGATGTTTGGAGTAAATTTGCGGATAGCTCTTAGAATACAATCCGAACTTATTGAATATCATTATTAAGACCCGGTTGTTTATGACATACTATAGTTTTCCGTTATGATTTTTCTTTCATTACAAATGGAGATGATGATTTACGATAATCTCATTCAAATTATGTTATTAAGCACAATTAACCTCCGAACTGAAAACGGTTGCAATTCTGGCTGTATAACATTCATTTTAAACACTGAACTTGACATACATAGCCTAAGGAAACGACTTTCTCCTCAAAACTAAATGTTGCTTTAATATCTTATCTAATTGAAAATGAAGCCTCCGTGGCTTAGGCGGCAGCACGCTGGCCTCTCACCGCTGAGTCCGTGGTTCAAATCCCGGTCACTGCATGTGAGATCTGTGCTGGACAAAACGGAGGCAGACAGGTTTTTCTCCGGGTACTCCGGTTTTCCCTGTCAACATTTCATTCCAGCAACACTCTCCACTATCATTTCATCTGTCATTCATTTAATCATTGCCCCAGAGGAGTGCGTCAGGCGTCGGCAGCCGGCACAGTCCATATCCTCGCCATTCCTGACCCGGTCGGAGACTACAGGCTGTGGATTTTCATTTCTAATTGAAAATATTATTGTAATGCCAGGAGATTCGGATCGCAAACGTGCGGATGCGGATATCCGCGCGAGGTTTTACTTATAAGACCTGAAATTTAGTGGCTGTAGTGCGTGGACCGCCGCGCTGGTGTTACGAGCCCTAATGCAGGCTACACACATACGTTAGTGTAGCGGGTTGCTGTATGTGATTGCAGTTACTTATTGACTTCAAATCCCTGGCACTATACACCCAGCCATTTGTCTGCAGATATTGGGGTGACGCGTGATCAACGCATCGGGTCCCTTCAGCGGTTAATCTTGGTTTTCGTGATCGGGGCGCTGCCTCACTGACAGCTACTCAATTGTCCTCACGAGGCTGAGTGCACCCCGTTCCAAGCCTCACGTCAGTTTTAAAATCCCTGGCGGAGCCGGGGATCGAACCCGGGGCCTCCGGGTGAGAGGCAGGCACGCTACCCCAACACCACGGGGCCGGCTTACTTATTGACTTGGCTACGTATAAATGCCTCACATGCTTTCCAAGAATGCAGGAGATTTGGCTTCAAATACCGGCTGCAAAGGGGATCTCATTTTCAGTCTCACATGGCAGATATGACCGCTCCAAGAGGAGCTGCCATCTATAGTTATTATAAGTATTATAATTTATTTATATTTTTAGCCTACTTTCGATTTTTGCCAAAAATGAAAGTAGACTTATGAGGACAACACGGGCGAAAAATTGTGTGTCGGTCTGTCTGTGTGTGTGTGAGCCTATGTGTGTGTGAGAGAGAGAGTGTGTGCCCTCTGAATGTCTGCCCTCCCCCCCCCCCACCCCATTATCAATTTGAACACGGTAAAACCGAATTGAACGAAATTTGGTACAGAGATAGCACTAGCAAAGGGCAGCTCAGTGTCATGTTTTATATCGCCGCCATCTTGACGGAAACGTAATGGCGGCCACCCAAATGTTCAAAGCTTAAATCAAATTACGACTAACCTAATCATTCGATCTCTACCAAATTTTGCAACAATATATATTTATAAGACGATCATCTTTTGACTAAACTATGAGGTCATCAGGCTAATTGTTTGCAGATGGTAGCCATGTATGTGTGAAAATCGATTCCCCCTATCAATTCAAACACGGAGAATACGAATTGAACAAATGTGGTACACAGGTAGCACTAGTAAAGCGCACCTCAGTGTCATGTTTTATATCGCCACCATCTTGACGGAAACGTACTGGCGGCCACCCAAATGTTAAAAGCTTAAATCAAATTACGGCCAACCTAATCTTTTGATCTCTACTAAATTTTGCAACAACATACCTTTATGTGGGAAGCATCGTTTGACTAAACAACAAGGTCATAAGCCCAATAGTTTGCAGATAGTGACCACATATGTGTGCAAATCAATTCCCCCTATCAATTCAAACACGGAGAAACTGAATTGAACTAAATTTGGTACAGAGTTTGCACTAGCAAAGGGCACCTCATATCCATGCTTAATATCTGTATAACACGTTGTATTTCAACAATATACTACAGCCAAGATTATATTATACTCCTTGAAAAGGACAAAGAGTTATAACAATACCCATGCATTTAGGAAAAAGTAGGCTATATGTTCTTTACTGAACATCTTGTTACTATTGCTATTATTATGGAAAAGACAACCATACAGGATGGAAGATAGTAAGAGAATTTGAAACAAATATGTTCTTAATTTCCACGGAATTGTGCGTTATTTAAACGTTTCATATTATTTTATGGCAAATGCACGCAAACATATTTATTTATCTGTCTGTTCGTACACTTAAAACTCGAGAACTGCTGAGTGGATCAACGTAAAATGTGGTATGAGTATCCATAACAGCCAATTCACCAATAACGTAGCCTATATAGCTCTTCACCATACCTCTCACACAGGGAGGCTATAAGGGAAAACTCATCAACTCATATGATAATATAGGCAAAATAAGTTGTGGAAAGACCAGACAAAGCTCATTTTGAGCCACATAATAAGAGAATAAATCTCGGATGATCCCAAGAAGACCCCGAAAACCATGTTTCAAGACCGTAGAATCTGGTAAGCCCGGCAGTAGCTACCAGCCATTAGGCTTACTAATTCCTCGGAGAAGTCTTTTGAAACCTTTATATTATCACTTTAAACTTTGATTTGCCTGTTTAGTTCATGTCTCACATCAGACGTTTGGTTTCCAAAATTCTGAACTTCTTCTATTTTTTGCTCCTATTTGGTGTCACATATTATTTTATCAAATTTTCCCTGCCATTTCCTAAATTGATTTCGATCTTTAAGTGTTTAATAAAGCAAGAAAAAAAGGGCCGAACTGCATTGAGGAGAATTCGCATCAAAGAGGGATTATGATTATTATTATTTTTATTATTATTATTATTATTATTATTATTATTATTATTATTATTATTATTATTATTATTATTTATTTACTCAACTTACAGTTGGTAACATGACTCATATCGGTACATTACGTACAAGAAAATGAGTAAAGCCCATAGCATACATTTTCAAACTACCTAGGTATATGACATAGACGTTTGACGGTTATTATTTTTTTGTAATGTCAACTATCACGTCTCTTTTTCACAATAGGGGCCGATAACCTAGATGTTAGGCCCCTTAAAACAAAAATTATCATCACCATCATCATCTGTTTCACAAGAGGGTCCAAGAAAATCCTAGTGAGTATTCAAAAATCCTCTAACAATGTTGCAGGTATTCAGAATTTGCAGCCTTTTGTGCAATAGTGTGGGTGTATTATTATTATTATTATTATTATTATTATTATTATTATTATTATTATTATGCAATACCGGTACTATATTACTGACAGTCTGTTTCTCTTGTTTGCAGGTAAGTGAACAGCAGGACAGATCTTGTATCAGTAAGTGTGAAATCTACTTTGTTCTACAATATGGAGAAGATGATTTAAAGCTAGGGGGGAAGGAAGTTAATAATGAATTTCAGAAATGGGTCAAGTTAAAGAGTTAGAGAATTAAGATATACGACACATGCTAATGAGCTGTCTTGGGCTGTTACAACTCTTAGCATAATCGTGTGCGCATAGTCACGCAACCTGACTCAAATGGGGGAACTGCATACGAGGAGATCCTCGTTTGAAATCCAGCGCTGACAGTGGGGATGCTTTGTGAGATTGTTCTCCGTATTTTCTGCACTCGCAATTCTCGGTCTAAATAATTAGTTGCATTTATACAGGTATGCGAGATAAATGGTGCTGATGACCAAGGTGTCTCAAAGGTCCTAAATAAAGTAACAAAAACAACTCTCTATGATTGGGAGAGTCACTCCATAGGATACAGTGAATTGTCAAACCTTGCTGTTCCAAAATTAGACGTAAATCGATTGGCTGCAGTTGGTTATGCCGCTGCCTGAGTGACATCGCACTGCTTACCGGGTGGGTGGTGATTTATTCAAAAGTCGCTCGCCCACGTCACGTCACGTCACTTTGACCTGAATAAACATGGGACTGAAAGCGAACAATTCAATAGTTGGCTTGAGGACCAATATTCATGCTGCGGTGAGCAGAAGCCCGAGGTTACCAATACTCTTTGTAACTGATAGCTCAGTAGACTGCAAGCATGAAAAAGAAACCATGTGGATAGGGTAATACAAAGCGGCTTCGGTGGCGTAGTTGGTAGCATGCTGAGCTTCTATGCCCAAGATCGCGGGTTCAAACCCGGCCGATGCCGTCGGATTTTTTGAGAACGTTAAAAATCCCTCTGTATGCCTTCCTTTGGAGGGGAAGTAAAGCCGTCGGTCCCATGTCATAGATTTATGGCATGTTTAAGAACCTTCCACTAATTACACCTGTGTGAAGCTAAATTATATATAGGTTAAACATTTGACTAACGTTCTTAGGTTCCTACGTTCGTCGACTGCTGTGGCATCTGGTAACTAAGTTTTGAACTTGATGGTCGTTGATGGTGGCGTTTGGCGGCAAAAGTAAGAACTACTAGAAAAAAAAATCAATATCTGCAGTCCTTACTTGAATTAAAACAGATACGCACACTAATACAGCCATCACAATTAACACAGGTTATCAGACAGATTTTACACACACCCAAAGTGCACGGGGCTACATGACCACGTTGTCGCAGCCCCTAAACTGAGGAACCAACCAACCAACCAGGGTAATACAAGCGCAAGTAAGTGAATGATTTGAAATACGAATGATTCAATAAATGAGTGAATTATTGCATGAAGGAATATATGGATCAGTCAGTGAGAGTGAAGAATGAATGAAATGAAATAAATAAATAAAATGAATTAAATGAATGAATGAAATAAATTGAATTGAGTATAATGAATTAATGGAATGAAATGAATGAATTGAGTGCGTGACGTCATGCAGCAGAGTGCACCTCCCGCTCTCCGTTCCCCGCGCGGGAAGCTTAATTTAATGGGTAATGGAGTCTGTTGAAAGAGTCCTGGGGCTTCGAGCGAAACGAGAAGCCCTCCTGAGCCCTTCTAACATGTGTAGCATTTGTAGCATGCGTCATTTGAAATGATATAAAGTCTAGTCTCTCAGACTGACTGTATCTTTTTTAATGAAAAAGACCAGCAGGATAGCCTATATGAAAATAGGCTATTTAGTTCTTCACATAACTACTTGTTTTAAAAG
Source organism: Meconema thalassinum (assembly GCA_946902985.2). NCBI lineage: Eukaryota > Metazoa > Arthropoda > Insecta > Orthoptera > Tettigoniidae > Meconema > Meconema thalassinum. The sequence continues at coordinate 308,102,818 of OX336390.1, forward strand.
GAATTTAGGCTTAAAACAACTTCCTGGATGTTTTTATTCAATACGGAGTGTCTGGTTTCAGTACGGGAATTCCTACTGTCTTAAATACACACAATACTCAAACGCTTTCTATTGCAAAGAGACCTTGTAAGATGGTCAAGTCATGATTTGCGGATTAAATCTGTATGCATTGAGATCGTCGAAAGAAATTGAACTTCAAATTAGAAAGAACACTCCCGCGATTGCAGTAAATGATGATGATGGTGTGGCCTCCGGAGATGCCGAGTGGAGGTCTTTCTAGTTGACGCTCGTGGGTGACCTGCGCGTTGTAATGAGGATGAAGGGATGATGAAGACGTCACATACACCCAGTCCCCTAGCCACGGGAGCTAACCCCAGGAGATTAAAATCTCTGATGGATCGGCCGAGAATCGAACCTGGGACACTTTGGGCCAAAGCCTAGCGCGATAACCATTTAGCCACGAAACCGGACACAGTAAATTTAACAATCTGAAAACAATAAATAAGTTACACCATACCTTGAGTGACGTGATAATTTTACTCACTTACTAGTCAATTCGTTCACTTTTTTCCATTTACTGTTCATTCAGTTTATTTGTATGTTAGATTGCTAGTAATAATAATAAAGAAAGCTTTCTAATCATGACAATACATTAGGCGGAAACAAATATTTACATATCCAAAAGCTAACACACTTTTTATGTAGGTATTTGTACATAAACAGTATGTTAGGTATGTAAATATTTGTTTCCGCCTAATGTAATTGGGCACAATTTGTGTTGACCGACTGAAAAGTTTTCTTTATTATAAGTAAAATAATGCAACACTGAAAAATGGCTTCTATCACTACGATTTACAAGTTAAATTGAAGTCACGCAACATGTTAACCTAAGATAGGTTCAAGGATCCGTACGTGAAATACGGCTCAAAAGAAAATGAGATATGGTTGGAGTACCTTTCTCTGAGGTGTTTTTGATCTGTTTTTTAACTTGTTTGGTTGCAAATCCGACTATATCCCCCTCAAAAAGCCGCACTCTAACCATAACTCTATGTCACCAAAAAGTGGAGATTGCCAGTTTTGCATCTAGACCCCTCAATTTACGGGAGAAAGTCAAACAAAAAACCTAACAGGAAGCGCTTCTGGTGATAACTTTTATCACTTTTGCACTTAATTGCCTTACCATGTGCCTCATGAGTACTCCTACACTATTCATAGGTACTAAAACATGAAAATTAGACGGACTCAATTGGCACTAAAACGTGTGAATTGGGCACTAGCAGAGGCATTGTGATATTTTACTTCGACTTAAATATAACTTCATGTCTCTTTTATATTTGAGAAAGACATTAGCTAGTTTTACAATCAAACAGTACTGTACCTCCGTCGGGATTTGACCTCAAATATCCTGCAATAAACTCAACGGCATTTGCCAACTACATCTCCCAACAGTCTAGAGCAGTGTTTTCCAACCTTTTGAAATTTGCGGCAACCTTGGGAAGAATATTAAACACTTGGGGCACCATGGAAACGTTGTCATCATAAACTACGTTCCTTTACTCTTTGAACCCGTCAATGACGGGCAATGATTGCGTGTATCAAATAAGATTCCTTTACATTTCACTCTATGGACTGCATGTTAACAATCAATTTAATTTGTGTCTAGATCTTGCACTTCTACCGGCCTTTATATGCTCCCAGTATTTCTTGAGTCCATCGATCAGTGCCTTCTTCCATGTTTCTGGTAGAGACGCTCACCGTCACTTGGGCTCAGATTCCGTGTTAAAATGTTGATTGCTTTTAACCATTTGTCGAAATTCAAATCTATCCTAGATTTTCGTTTCTGGAATTCCAATTTGCATCAGGTCTTTCTCACATTCTTGTAACCATCTCCACTTGGTTGTCTTTGTCTTTGTGAAAATCAGATTTTCTTAGTCAGTCGTTCATCGGTCAAACGGAAGATGTGCCGGTAGAACAGCACTCTTTTCTTTTTGATGGTCGACACTATTGATCTATCTTGGTGTATAGTTCTTTATTGGATCTCAATCGTACCTGACCATCAACCCATCTGTTACCTAAAATCTTCCGTAATAACCTTCGTTCTCGTTTTATACTTTATTCACGGGTCAAACGAGATTTTTAAAATCTATTTAAGTTACTTTTCAACTTCTCCACAAAGAATATCAATGAGTCCAAGGAGATAAACATGCCACCTATCTATTCGAACCGACCTAATATCTACGAAACAATACATTGATTTCCAGAGGTTTTGAAATTGCTTTATAAGAAGTAATTTAAGTTCATGTAGCTATCGTATCACTTGGAGAGATCTACATAAATGGAATTTTCAACATTTCCGTCGTTGATAACATTCATGAATATCATAATTAAACATTTCTCATTTAACTAGACACAACTGATGTTTAATTCAAATTTAGCGGTCGGAATTGTGCTCTGCATGTTTTCTTTTTGCTGGAGTGCAGATGAGATGTGAATTTCACTACCGGCAGAACTGAGTTGTTACAATTTATGCACGTCAAGTTTGCCTGCCTGGATGTAGCTTAAGATTACCATGCAGGAGCAGGTAATGGAGTTGAGCATTTCACGTGCAAATCCTCAGCAGACAAATTTCGTTGTTTCACGATGACAGTGAAAAATGTTAGTTTTACTGCACTAAACATGCTATTTTATGAAATTTCTAGAGTTGTTGCTGTTGATTCATATAGGAGTTTGTGACATGGTGATCAAGTAGCGCCGTGTATTTAGATGAGTAATTTGTCTGATAAATTGTGTCATTGCATTGGCTGTAGTAGTATGTGTGTTTGTAATTGGAGCTAGAATTTGGGTAAGAGACGGCCGTGGTATGAAGTTAGGATCCATCCCTGCAATTGCCTGTAGAGGAAATGGGAAACCACGGAAAACCACTTCTAGGATGGCTGAGATGGTAATCGAACCCAAATATACTCAATTCTCATAAGGTTGAGAGTACCTCGTTTCTGCCCTCTGACCAGAATTCCTTTCCTTGGCAGATTTGGGTATCGAGCTCAGTCCTCTACGTTGACAGCCTACAATGTCAGCCAGTACACAACAAGTTGGACCAAATTTAAGGAATTAAAGAGGAAATTAAATTACAGTAAATCGAATTAAATTGAATTGAATTGAATGGAATGGAATGGAATGGAATTGAATTGAATTGAATTGAATTGAATTAAATTAAATTCAAATAAAATGTAGTAATATGAAATAAAATGAAAGTAAAATAATAAAATAGTTTAAAATAATTTCAAATCATTTAAATTAAGTTAAATTTTATTCAATTCAAATATATTTAAATAAAAGAATAAAGAATTAAAGTAAAATAAATAAATAAATAAATAAATAAAATAAAATAAATGAAGGTATAAAGAAATGTAAAAAATGAATAATGATTTTTGGTACCAGGACAGACCTGATGCAGGTCTTTTGAATTGACGCCCAGTGGAGACCTGCGCGTCATGATGACTGTGAAATGAAAGATTAGAGCACTATATTACCTACGCAGTACAACTGAGATTTTGGTATCCAACATGTCTCTGGACATAGAATAAGGGCCAATCTTACTGCTAATTTTATTAGTCATGTATTGAAACTGTCATATCTCCCGTCATTTCTGACAAATTGTCGTGATTCCTTCGCTGTGATGAGCCACATAATTCTAAGCTATTTGGTGCTATTGCTTAAAATGTTCTATAATGAAATATCTTCAAAACGCAGTCTTTTTTACACATCCATTGCGGTATTCTCAGTATGCTGAAAATTGTCGGGGTTTTAATGCTATATGCCACTAAAAATGTTGGGCTAAAGGTTCAATGTTACATCAAATCATGTTTTATGTAAATCGGTTTAGATAGTCGAATTGTGTTCAACGGGAATGTCTACATCACATGCTGAAGTTCCCACTCTGGCAGTTAAAATCGGCAGATAACTTACGGTAGCACAGAACCGAGGATTTTTTTAAAAATCTCTCTATCTCCCTACTACCTTCTAGCCAGGGAACATTAGCCCACCTTCCTCGTTCTTTTAGTCCTTGCCTGAATGGACATGCAGACTTACAAACCAACCAGGTCTTGACTTGAGTAATATTATGGAATAATTGGTGAAGTTGAAATTAATATGGAGCCATATCGCGTGTGTTGCTATGCTCAGACAATGGCAATAATGATAAGCAAGACGTCATAATGTTAGGGGCATACTATGTTCAAGGTTATTTTCATAATACTTTGGATATACGGACCGTTGCTATTTTGTAAACCTTCCTCTAGCTCGTTGGTAATATAAGCTCTAGTTTTTTTCAGAGCAGGTGTCAAGTTGGTAGGGTTGTTAGATCATGGGAAATAATCATGCATTGTTTTTCATTTTGTAGTGTGCCCAAAATATTTATTTTATAATTCATGGCAGTGCCTTGTCAACTGACTTCAGCCAAAATGTATTTCAAACTGAAACTATAACTTGATATAATTATTGAAATAACAGGAAAAAGAGCGAGAATCGAGGAGAATTCCACCCAAGATCATAAGGCCGTGTTCAAATGTATTATATATTTTATACATCAGCGTATAACGATGTAGGCATGTCATCGTTGAGTGCAATGTTTGATGGGTTCTTCGCTTGATACGTTAAACGCTATAGGACTCTACAGGGACGAATGATAGACAGTTTGAGTTCCCAAGACTTGTGCATTAATAATCACCAGCTCTGCGTGACGCGACATCGTGGGATATTCAAGAGGTGTTCTATGTAAGAGAGCGATGGTCTCGATGGATAACTTTCAACTACTGTATATCACATAAATAGTCTTCTTAAACATTTTAGACCCCTTATAGTACTTTAACAGTTCATGGAGAGATGTTTCTAGCAACTGCTAATGAAGAAAAGAGATAGGTTGGTAGAAAACAACTAAAACATCCAGGAATATCAAGCTTAGTTATGGAAGGTAGGGTCTAGGAGATGAACTGTAGGGGTAGACCAAGGTTAGAATAGCCCATGTTTTACAGATTGACTAGGATGTAGGTGTGGTAGCTATGTAAAGTTGAAACTATTAGCTCAGGACAGGGAGACATGGAGAAATGCAACAAACCAGTTAAATGGCTAAGGACTCAGACGACAACAACATTAGTACATAATATCCGGGCCCATGGCGTGAAGGTAGCACGATTGTCTTTTACTTAGGAGGCCCCGGGTTCTATTCGAGTCGATTCTTGGCTCCGTCAGTGATTTCAGAACTTTTGTGAGGACTTGAGTGGTTACACAGTCTCGAGTGAATAAATGTATGACTACTTGATAGAACTGTCGTGCGTTATGAACGGGCACGTGGAACTAATGTTTCTGATATCATCGCCACCTACAGATCATCTATGGAGACGACGCAATGTCATGTACCGTCAAATGGTTGGGCGCTGGTGTTCTATGTTTAAATAAGGCAATGCGTGAAGGATGGAGACCGATCTGGGCGCCCCTCCACGCCCACGAGTGCAACAAACGTCGACAAACTACAGGAAACGGTGTTATTCATTCATTCATTCATTCATTCATTCATTCATTCATTCATTCATTCAATTATTTATATCTCCATGGTAATTATGTTAATGTACGTATGGGAGTTGTCAAATCATAAAATACATAATTACAGAAATATAGGTAAATATAATGAACAAAGTAACAAAACAAACACTCATGATATCTCTGTGCACATTTTCTACAATTCTTCTACGGAATACATTACCTTGACTGTGAGCCATTTTTATTTTTTTTATTAAATGTGGAAATAGTTATGACATTTATTAGAGTTGGGTGTAAAAAGTTAAATTATTTCCAGGTATTAACCACAGAATCTCTTTATCTGGAAGCTCTTCTATAATATTGAGAGTAAATATTCATTTTGTTTCTAGTGTTGCACTATTTTAGATCAGAATTGTATACAATATTAGCATTTCCAGTTAGAATTTGTCTCTCAATATACTATGTATGACCTATTGAGTAACAATGCCATTCTTCAGAATTTTTTAAAATAGTCCCTACAAGATGGCAGAGGGTGTAAACCAGACATAACGTGGATTGCTCTCTCATGCAGGATGAAAATGCTGCTTAAAACTTCCTTTGTTGCACTCTCATATATATTTATATCATAGACCGGGTGAGAGTGAAACAGAGCATAATAACTTGATAATAATAATGATATCGTATAACCTCGGTGCCGGGTTCAAGCTTTGTTATTTGACACCCAGAGGGTGGCTTGCATGTCAAATTCCGTGGTTCCTTGAAGCACTATGAAAGTCAAGGAGGTTAGATATCTAAGCTCCTTGAACACTATAGCACTTTCTAGTTGAAAAATGAGGAACTTTGTGTTGGCGGAAATTCCCGAGATTAATTTTGCCATTATGAACACGGCCTACTGAATTCAAATGGGTTCTTTAACATGCCAGCAACATCGTATGACATGCGTGTCGTATTTTTGCCGCCTTAAAAAAAAATCACCTACCACGGCCAGGAGCGAACCTGCAAGCTTGGTGTTAGTAGACCGACACGTTAACCACTCACCCACCGTGATATTAATATTAATATTACTGTTTCGGAGGCATAGTTGGTAGCATGATGAACTGCTATACCCACGATCACGGGTTCAAACCCGTCCGAAGTCGTCGGAATTTTAAGAGCGTTGATATCCTTCAGTATGCCTTCCTGCGGAGGGGAAGTAACGCTATCGGGCCCATGTCGTAGATTTATGTAATGTAAAAGAACCTATCACTACTATTGGTAGTGTGTAGCCAAATTTGTAGGTTATATTTGGCTGGTTAGAAAGTTTCAACGTTCGCCGCTAGGTGTCAGTGACAGTAGCATATTAGTAGCCAAAGTTGGAACTACTATAAATTGAACTTGCTGGGAATCCACGGGCGCTCAATTAAAATACAATTGGCTGCAATCCATATATAATAATAACTCCCTCCCGTATGTTACTAATGCACTACAAGCATATCCTGCAAGCGATACTAAACACTATTATTTTTCCCTCGATGTGAGGGACTACAGACTAATACGAGGGAAAAGTAATAGTGTTCAGTATCGTTTGCGTACATGCTTGTAGTGCATTAATACCATACGGGATTCAAGCAGAGAAATATCGACCTTCCTGACAACATGCGTTAGTTGGGCTGCATAAAACAATAGTATTAGGGGCAGCTGATTCACCCGGTGTATATATATATATATATATATAGAATATTTAAATGACTTGAGTTTATACTATTGACATTGAATTACGAGTGAAGAGTTGTTGTAATTAATACATTTTATTTATTTTATAAGAAAGGAAGTTTCAGTGCTTTAACCTGTGAGCTGATATTAAATGATGGAAGCAGAATAATTTTCCTTATAATAAATTATAATATCTCATACTTTTGCTGAAGTTTGAGATCGAAGCAGCAACCATTAATGCTAGGGAGAAATAATAAATTCACGTCCACATAAACCTTCTATGACATTATTCTGTAAGTCAAGTAAGATATAATGTACCGGCACATTTTCCAACACCGTCATATGCTACGTCAGGCCCGGCTCTTTTTAGAACGCCCATTCATCTTTCTGTACGTGTCCTGCAGATCAATAAGCTTCACAGGTGTCCATATGTTTCACAAATGCGTTCTGAATTATGCTATGAAATATTCAAGATAAGAATAGAAGACGATTACTTAAAAATTATGGATGTATGGTGGAGATGATCTGGATAGACACTTCGTCTAGGAAACGAAGCATGTCTGCATTTCGTGCTTCTGTTCAATAAAATTATTTCTGATACTCGCCATCTATATAACCCATCGATCGTACGTTCTGTAATCAATGGTTATTTGATAATGGCTACACATAAATTATGTAAAAATGATAGCATGATTGAAAATATTGTAAGAACATTTTATGTCATCCGTTATTCAGCAACAGATGAAGTTACAACTCCGGTTTCACAGTGTAATGCAGAACATTGAAATATTTACAGGAAAACCAATCGATTGATGAAATACATAAAATTACTCATTTGTTAACCGTGAAAGGCCACGTATTTTATGGAGTCTAGCAGTATACTTTCTAACGATGTTGTTTGTGTCTTCAGTCTTAAGATTCGTTCCATGGAACTCTCAATGTCTCCCTGTCCTGAGCTTATCATTTCATCTCTACGTATAGGCAATCTGATTAAATAAGTCTAATTCCGGCCTATTGCTACGATTCTTGATCTTGATCCTTCCTTTCGTAACTAAGTTGGCTATTCCTGAGTGCCAACCTAACTCGAAGTTTCAATAAAACTTGCCAGAATGTATTACTCCATCTACGCCTCTAATCTTCATCACTCTCCTGTAACATCATATCATGCTTCAACTGTATTCTCCTCCTTTTTGCTTCACCAACAGTCCATGTTTCACTACCTGAGAGTGGCACGCTCTAGACAAAGATTTTCAAAATAACGTTCTAATACCTAAATCTAGAATTGACGTCAGCAGATTCCTTTTCAGTAGAAAATATATTTCTCTGTGCTTACCTATTTTTTTAATCTTCTTTGTTTCGTCCATCACCTCTTATTTTGCTTCCTAAGTAGCAAAATTCTAATACTTCATTTAGGGGTTTCTAATTCCTTCCAGGTACATTATTTTTTACATTTAATATTTTTTACATGAATACTTTCGTCAAGACTGTATCCACAATATTTAGAAGTCAGTAAATATATATCCTTAAATTGAACAGAAAATTAACAAAGTAGCCTTATTAGAGCATTAATTTACTTTACAACCGAAAGTATTTTCAAACTTTCTGTTGCTGTCGCGACTACTGATATAGCACCAGATAAATCCACTTTTGTGGTGATAGTTGTTTTAATGGACGAAATTTGGAGGTCACATGTAAGTTACAATTTAGCCTTTTTTTTTTTTTTGCAGGTAATGACTTGTAGGTTGCTAACCAAATATTATATATTAATTTGGAGTGTGTCGCAAATAGCCATCTAAACCGCGTCGTAGCGGTGCGCGTTAAATATCTCACCACTTCTATAACGGGAAGCTGCAGCAGGCCCGAAGATCGGAGTTTCTAATATCGGCACTGACAGCGGCCATCCTGAGTGTGGTTTTTCTCCAGGGTTTCCCATACTCCCTCCAAGTAAATGTTCATGTCTCGGGCCACCTACCCCATCCCCAACCCCAATAATTACAGCTACACACACTACTACAGTCACATAGAAACACCGGTTATCAGACAAATTAAACACACACCCCTTTACAAGGGGTTGATAACAAAATATGTCACAAGCCCCTAATACGAATTTACAACAAGAAAATATCCCTTTAGTTGTTTGGTTCCTCAGTTTAGGGGCTGCGACAACGTGGTCATGTAGCCCCGTGTACTTTGGGTGCGTGTAGAATCTGTCTGATAACCAGTGTTAATTGTGATGACTGTATTAGTGTGTGTTATCTGTTTTTAATTCAAGAAAGGACTACATTGAATTTTCAAGTAGTTCCTACTTTTGCCGCCAAACGCCACCATCAACGACTACTAGTTCAGAACTTGGTTACTAGACGCCACCACAGTCGGCTCCTGGCACGAACGTTGGAACTTAAGAGCGTTGTTCAAATTTAACCTATAATTTAGCTTCACACAGGTGTAATTATTGGAAGGTTCTTTAACATGCCATAAATCTATGACATGGGACCGTCGGCTTTACTTCCCCTCTGAAGGAAGGCATACTGAGGGATTTTTAACACTCTTAAAAAAACCGACGACTTAGGTCGAGTTTGAACCCTCGATCTTGGGCATAGAAGCTCAACATGCTACCAACTACGGCACCAAAGGCGCCAAAATAGCCCTTTATTTTCTTAGATGTTAATATTCTCTTTCATTCTTTCGTCGATAGTTGACAGCACTTGGATTAAACTTAATAATTTACCAGAGTGATGTTTTCTATGTTAAACTGGGAATCAATTCTAAGGCTAGTGGCTCCTTACAGAGCACTACCGTCGGCTATATGGTTAGGTATTCTAAAAGTCTCTAGGCTGCGCTATAATGAGGTATTCGAGGTAAGGAAATATGTGAGGCAGTTTGCCATTTCTTTTCTCAATTAGCCAATGCAGCGGCACTGATCATATGAGTAGCACTTTTCACAGCATCCACAGACAGTAGCTGTGCCCCTAATACCAGTATTCAGCACCACTCATACTTCAGTAGATTCACAGTCATGATTAAATGTTGTAAAAAGCCACATTTATCTGTAACCTGTGCCAACAGATAAATAAAAAAAAACTACATTCATCAACAGTCAGGAAGTGGATGAGAGGACAATGAGAAGCTCTGATGTTACAATATTGTGTTTGATTTGGTTTCAAATGTTTGTGCTGGTTTACAAACTTTTTCCCATATTTAATTTTACGGAAGCTCCTGGCGCTTTAATTGTCAGTCAAGTGTAAACTTTGGAGGCTGTTAAAATAATAATGTCACACACGTGTGAGCAAGCTCTCCAATATTACACCCCGTCATGCATGTTATTTCCCCTCCGTTCATGCAGAAAAATTCAAATATCACCGTGTCAGGATAACACACTTCTGAAATGAGAGCATAAAAAAACGACAACATAAACTCAGATTGAAAGAGGAAGAGAGAATAAATATAAATGTGAAGAAACGTTTGATTGATAATTTTGAAGTTCAAAGGATCATGCTTACAAGGGAAGTGTCAGGTAAGACAGGTCGAAACCTATCTTGAAACTTTGTGGACACAATCGTTGTACTATAAGAGGACAATGTGCGTAAAATCAGCTGCCAGATTGAACTGCAAGGCTCCGAAATCATGTGGCGAAAATCAATGGGAGGTAGCGAGTACCGTACATGTTGGAATGGACTGCCCTGACCGCCCAAGCACTCAACGCCGATGGGAAGGAGCCGCACGCTCCAGTCATCATATAAGCCTCACCTTGCTACTACTCCGACTGACACAGGGATATCCAGCTCCTCCAGCCGTTATGCTGGCGTACCAGGATGTCAGGTACGATTTCGGAGCCTTGCAGTTCAATATGGCGGCTGATTTTCCACACGTTGTCCTCTTATAGTACAACGATTGTGTCCACACAGTTTCAAGATAGGTTTCGACCTGTCTTACTTGATACTTTCCTTGTTAGAAAGATCGCTAAGAAGAAGCTAAATATGATCAGGCAGAGCAGAGCAGATCACTAACAACAACAAAACAAGATGTTCAGCAAAGAACATATAGCCTACTTTCTCCTAAATGTATGGGTATCTTTATGACTCTTTGTCCTCATCCGTAAAACAATCACCCAAACCACAATGTATTGTTTGTTTTCTTTTATATTGATAATAAGCCAGTAAGTGTCAAGATCAATATTATAAACTTTATGATGATTGAATAACAAAACTACTAACTTATTGTAATGCATTCACGTCCGTTAATCTCTATATTAAGCCAGCCTGCAAAATTAAGAATCTTCCGCCCCAATCACAGTAGGTGGTGCTGCGACCTATCAGTGAATTAATCTTTATCTTGTACGCCTATGCACTGCCATCGTAATGTACTACGATGGCAGTGTTCTATGGGTGTTGAATGAGTAGGCAGTTTAAAGTAGCCAAGAGGGAGGCGATCCAGCTGGCAGTGTTTAAAGGTATTCGGAGCGCGATCGTGGCTAATAGTTGAACTACCAGTATTACAAAATTGCCATACTTCAGGAGGCCAGCTCAGGCATTTACACAGCGTTATGTTTGGAACAATATTACCCACATAACCCACAAGAGGACAACACCGTACAGAGGCATTAAGAAGGCTGTGGTTAATGACAACGTGTATCTAGTTCTTCTATTCTCCTTTTTCTAATGTCTTCTGTTTATGTGCGATGCTGGGACTGCGATTTTATTAATATACTATTGTATACTTTAATCTCTCCTTTGAGCTAAATGACATTTTATTCAGTATCTGTGGAAAAAGCTCGTGCACATCATTTGTAAAAGAATTCAAGAAAAAAAAAACCAAACTGTAGCAGTACTCGATTCCCAGTCAACTGCGTGTCAGACTAACACGCTAGCCCAGAGCTAACCGTAACCATGACGTCAGGTGTTCTTAACTGACATATTAGATACAAACTGTTGGCAAATAATGACTTTAAATAAACGATTTCTTCACTGCAGTACATCTTCATTAAAGATCATTTCATACAAAGTTTATATTATTGTATCAGTACGGTATATCACATACAACATACTAAAACTACTGAAATATAAGACAGGCACATGAGGACAGCTGCCATCTTGTCGTGTGACACAAACGGCTCAGCTCTTTTAAGCCACTCATACTGTATAATATTATAATATTAAATTATAATAAATAACGGATCACGACCTTCAGGATAGCTTAAACCCCCCTAGGCTCGATAATCGGAATTGGTGGGTCTTAAGCTATTTATTAAAATGGTTGCATAATTCACACGGCCGCCATCCTGAAATGGCATGGCCGATGACCTTGAATTTTGGGTGAAAGACGCGTCCTATATAAAGGTATGTTGTCACCAAATTTGGTAGAGATCGGATGATTAGTTTAGCCGTAATTTGATTTTACGTTTTGAACATTTGAGTGGCCGCCATTCTGTTTTGGTAAAGATGGCGGCGATATAAAGTATGACAATGAGGTGTCCTTTACTAGTGCTACCTCTGTACCAAATTTCGTTCAATTCGGTTTCACCGTGTTCGAATTGATAGGGGGAGACAGACATTCAGAGTACACACACTCACACACACACAGACACACACACACACACAGACTCACACACACACATACACACACACACACACACAGACTCACACACACACATACACACACACAGACAGACACACTTTTTTCGCCCTGTGTTGATCTCATAAGTCTACTTTCATTTTTTGCAAAAATCGAAAGTAGGCTAAAACGAGCCTTACAGTAGTCGCATATGATGTGTAACACCTGACATGTTATCCTACTATGCAATTGAGATGAAATGTATGTGAAGTCATCTGACATGTTATCCTACTCGTATACTACTCAGCTTGGACATTCTTAAACTGTTCATTTACGCTCCGTTTTCATACTGGTACTATGAGGAATGTATAGATTGAATTGGATATATGATGCTGTCACACTTGTTTGAACAAACATCACATATTATATTGTGAATTAAGAGGAGGAATGAAACCATAGTCTCTATCCTATCTAAGACTATTAGAAACAATGTTCAATACAATCAAATTTCCCAACTCCAGCTTGGTGCAAACTACATTGTAATCAAAATTTGATAAATCGTAATTTCGTGTAGATTCTGTTTAAATGACGCATAATGTTATGAAAGATATCGTTTAAATCGATAATCCGGTAGCAAAAGTAATTCCCGGGACTGGGGTCCGAACCTGAGACCTCATGATTCGCAGGCAAAGATGATAACCACGCAGCCATTACAACTACAGAAATTTTGAGTACAAGACAGGTATTCATTTTCACGTGCCGGTAATAATATTGAAGTATTTTTTAATGCTCCATTAATATTTTGCTTTTTTTCGATAATGTTCCTGCATGGAATTGAGTTTTAAATTAGTTATGAATGCGCCTACTTGACAGTAAAGGGAATTCCTATAGTGCTCTATGAAAGTCTAGCTCAGTTACCGTATAAAAACATCGATATATATTACATTGATCACTGCATTACCGCAATGTGGGTTAATATCGGAATAGCCATTGTGCAGAAACATATTACCGGCTTTGCCGACTAGTTACAATGCTTCAAATTAAATCATATTATCATTTAAATACTGATACGAAGACTTTAACATGTGGTTTGTGTTGCAATCAGTTGACACCAGAGTTCGCATGAACGTTTACCGTTCAGTGTGAAAGTGTCAAGGAGGAAAGTGTTGATTAAAGTTACTCGGGAAGATCCATCACTTTTATATAGAGATTGAAAAACAGTCTCTTAATAAATCATAATTGTTTTCAGCAAATATGATATTGTTTTACTTTGATGTAAAACTGGTCTGATCGGCATCTCCGGTATTTACTGAGTTTTACCTGGCGCCTTTACCATTTTGTTTTACTTTGATGTAAAACTAGTGTTGAAATTGTTTAGCGTTTTAAGAAGTTCTGCGGATACATCTAGGGAGCAAATAATGTAAGGAAGCTGGCGGGAGAAATACTCACCATGCTTACCTGGACGAGCCTTAGCAAGCCAAGCGCTTGCTGTACAGCACCTACTGCTTGACATCGTTCAGTGTAGATCTTAATCTAAGTTCTAATTTAAATGGAAAGGGCTTCTTAAACTAAGTGAAATAATAAGATGAGCGTTTGACTGTACAAAAGGGGTTTATTACTTAATAGTGGTGGCAAATAGGGGGGAGATAATTACTAAAGGGAAAAAGGGATCTAGTAGACACGCTTCACTCACCCTACCGTTGTTACCAGATGTCCGCGATGTCGTGTTGGAACGCCGTCAGGGCGGCGCCCTGAGGGGCCCTTAGCGTAGCACAGTTCAAAAAGAGCGTTCCATCAGGTAAGAGATCCCGGCGCGTGGTTGTACCTCTTATTTATAGGTTACAAGCGCGGAGTCACACAGGATCAGCGGAATGTGGAGTGTTATGTCCTGGGTTTCCTCCTTACTTTGCTAAGTTGGCGGTATTGGGTCTATGACCTGACATGTTCCTGTTACTATGTCGGTAATCCATTCTTTAGGTATATGTGTAGGCGCAACCCTTCTAAAGGGTTGAAGCCCTAACAATATAATTAATATTTTTACACCAAAGAACGACAATTTGAAGAGAATTTATTGCAGAAATATCTGTAATGGCACCTCCAAACTTTGAAGAAATCCGTATGTTATATACTTTCCACATGGTACCGCTGCCAGCTGGATCGCCATCCAGCTGGCATTGCGACTTACACACTTCCGTGCGATCCACTTCCGTCCGATTCACTTCCGTCCCATTTTTCAAAATCACTACAACAAAATATATCCAGCAACCGAGTGGAAACACATAAATAAGGCAGAACTCTAAGTTGTATATCCTGTTTTGTTATGCGTTTGCAACACCCAGATGTCCATCCTTATGTATTTGTAACTCCTAAAATGTGAAACAGGTCGAAAATATCTTATGTATTCGTTAATCATGAAAAGACCTATTATTAGATTCTTAAAGTATTCATCGTCGCGTACTTGGGTGAATCAGCTGCCCCTAATAATAGTGTTTAATGTAGCCCGACTAACGCGCCTTGCCAAGAAGGTCGATATTTCTCTGTTTGCATTCCGTATGGTACTAATGCACTGCAAGTATATCCCGCAAACGATGCTGAACACTACTGTTTTTACCTCGTATTAGTCTGTAGTCACATTGAGGGAAAAATAATGGTGCTCAGTATTGTTTACAGGATAGTATGCTTGCAGTTCACTGGTATCATACGGGATGCAAGCAGAGAAATATCGACCTTCCTGTTAACAACGGTAGTTGGGCTGCATAAAACAATAGTATTAGGGGCAGCTGATTCACCTGGTATACCGGTATGTATACGGTACTAGCAGTAGTGCCCGGATTCACCCGGCTGATTTATTTGTTTTATGGTTGATAATGAATACTACTACTGAACCGGCACATGATACTTAAACTGCCAGAGAAAAAAAAATATATAACTTTATGTGGTGGTGGTGGTTGTAGTGAGGGTGATAAGTAGTGCAGTATAATGGATGTAACATTTAGGTCATTTTCCCCTAATGATGATAATGATAATAATGAATAGGGAAACGGCTATTTACTAACTGCAGCACTGACACATGTAATTTACAAACAAATTTCTAAAAATGATTAGAAAGAGGAGTAAGTGAAATAAAAGACACTGCCTAGGGCCTATATCTCATTGTCTGTTAGAAATGTAGATACAAATAGCGCCGTAGGAAAATAATCAGATCACTTTGGAAAACTTCGGCTGTCCCGAGCTCCTGAGGTAGCAATAGTATCATTT
This sequence comes from Meconema thalassinum, assembly GCA_946902985.2. Taxonomy (NCBI): domain Eukaryota; kingdom Metazoa; phylum Arthropoda; class Insecta; order Orthoptera; family Tettigoniidae; genus Meconema; species Meconema thalassinum. Next base: position 308,118,853 of record OX336390.1, read on the forward strand.
ATGGCCACATAGCGCACAACGATAAGTTTTGGAATAAATTAAGGTAAATTTGAAAGCACCAACGCTTATTGCAGCTGATAACCTCAATGTATTGCAACAATACCATTGCATTTATACAGACGCATAATATGTTCAGGATGATAACTGTTTTAAGGGGCAAAATAAATCTTTTTGCACTAATTACTCCCCTTGACTGCAATTTATAAGCAGCGCAAGATTTAACCATTTTCGCAATTCTGCACCAGAACAATGGTAGGGGCGATGTGATGCAGCCCGAATTGCCAGTCAACAATAGACTTATTAAAATAATCTTTCAGTTACACTACTACGGACATGAATGATTCTAGTGCCTTATTTATCGTATGGCTTTTAGTGCCGGGAGTGTCCGAGGACATGTTCGGCTCGCCTGCGTCTGTAGCTGCTTCCAGCGGACACCCTAAAGTGTTAGCTATCAGTTCCGTTCAATTTCAAGTAGTTCCAACTTTCGCCACCAGATATCAATGATACCTAGTGGTGAAAGTTGGAACTTCGATAGAGCGTTCTGACGAATTCTAACCTAACAATTTTGCTTTACACAAGTTTAGTCTGTGAAAGTATCTTTTACATGCCATAAATCTATGACATGGGACCGCCGGCTTTACTTCCCGTCCTAAGGCAGGCATACTGAAGGATTTTTAACGCTCTTAAAAAAATCCAGCGGCTTCGGCCGGGATTGAACCCGCTATCTTGGGCACAGCAGTTCAGCATGCTACCGACTACGCCACCGAAGCCGCTAGGGACTTAATACATGGTTTTCAAGTTCAGTTTGTTTGTTATTCTAAACGTAGGGAATGGAGAGCGTTGTCCAAAATATCAAGTGGACAGTGTTACCAGCAGAGTTTCAAAGCATATGTATAATTTGGTGCAATTAGGAGGACGGTGTAGATTTGTGATAAAGGGCCTAAATTCAGGAAATGTATTGGTCTGTCCGAAATTTATAAAGTGGATAGTGTCACCCGCAGGGTTCCAAAGAGTAAATGTACAAAATGTGGTTCAGATCGGTGATATGGTGTAGATTTGTGCCGATGGACCGAAATGCAGGGAATGGAGTGGTCTGTCCGAAATTTCCAGCAGACAGTTTTACTCGTCGGGTTCCAAAGTGTAAGTATGTAAAATTTGGTCCAGATCGGTGAAACGGTGTAGATTTGTGCCGAAGGGCACAAATGCAGGGAATGGAGTGGTCTGTCCGAAATTTCATGTAATCAGTGTTACTCGCAGGGTTCCAAAGGGTAAGTATACACATTTTGGTTCAGATCGGTGAAACGGTGTAGATTTGTGTCAAAGGGTCTAAATGCAGAGAATGGAGTGGTCTGTCCGAAATTTAAAGTGGACAGTGTTACCCCCAGTGTTCCAAAGGGTGTGTATACAAATTTTGGTTCAGATCGGTGAAACAGTGTAAATTTGTGCCAAAGGTACTAAATGCAGGGAATGGAGTGGTCTGTCCAAAATTTCATGCAGACTGTGTTACTCGCAGGGTTCCAAAGAGTAAGGATACACATTTTGGTTTAGATCGGTGAAACGGTGTAGATTTGTGCCAAAGGCATAAATGCAGGGATTGGAGTGGTCTGTCCGAAATTTCATGTAAACAGTGTTAATCGTAGGGTTCCAATGGCTAAGTATACACATTTTGGTTCAGATCGGTAAAAAGGTGTAGATTTGTGCCAAAGGGCCTAAATGCAGGGAATGGACCAGTCTGTCATACATTTCATGCAGACAGTGTTACTCGCAGGGTTTCAAAGGGTAAGTATACAAATTTTGGTTCAGATCGGTGAAACGGTGTAGATTTGTGCCAAAGGGCCTAAATGCTGGGAATGGAGTAGTCTGTACAAAATTTAACATAGCCTAAACTATTCCTCTTGAATCTGGCTATCATATAAAAAAAATATTTTCGAATCCGACTGGTAGTTCCAGAGATTAGCGCGTTTAAGCACAAACAAGATTTTCAGTAAAGAACATACAGCCTACTTTCTCCTAAATGTATGAGTATAGTTATAACTCGTTGTTATTATCAAAGAGTATAATAGAATCATTTCCTGGTTGAAGACCTTAGAATCTATTTACCTCTACCAAACGCCACAACCTAGAAAAAACTACTACCATCATTGATGAAAGATAGATAAGAAGTATCTCAAGAATGTTATGGATCTGGAGACATAATCGACCGGACTGGCTGCGTGGCTCAGCGGTAACGTTCTCGCTTGCTGGGCCCTAGGTTGCAGGTTCGTATCCTGGCACAGTCAGGTGGCATTTGGGGGTGCAAAAATGCGAGGGAGCCGTGTCAGTAGATTTACTGGCACGTTAAAGATCCCCTTCGGGGCAAAATTCCGGTACCCCGGCGTCTCTAAAAGCAACAGTAGTTAAAAGGGACGTAATACCTATAACATTATTATTATTATTATTATCATTATTTCATAATCGACCTGACGTAGGCAACATCCAACTTTGAGTTGAGGTATGTCTTTACACGTCTGGCTGTGCATGGCTTTCACAACCCTAATTGAATTAACAAATCTTTCCATGACCCTACAGAGACGTGTGTATACCAACTATGTGGATATTTTTGATTGCCTTTTGGCTGCAATAAAGGTATTAATTAATATCCTGAACTAGCACCAACGGCTAGAGTTCAGGTACTATGTGAAATCGTTTTGTTCTTTACTTCAAATAACATTTTCAAATAACGCACAATAGACTGTCACAAAACCTTTAAAATAAAAAGTAAAAATGTATCATAGTATCATCTTGTCATTCTTCGAATTCGATGCGCATAGAATGCCAGTGGTATACTAATCAATGGAGTCCCACGTAGACCAGTCGTGACATCTAGTGGACAAGTATCGAACAAGATAATCCTAACAGGGCGAGTGCATTCTAGCGGCCATAAAAATAAACTTTTCAATAAAATCTGTAAGTTAATCTGTAGACCGGCGTGCAGTTCACCGCCAGTTGGCCATGATAATTCACTTTTTTGCTGCTAGATGTCTCGTGCAAATCTGCTGGCGATTTTGGTTATGATTAAATATATATTTTCCATCGTAATTTGCACAATATAACGCTTAATTTTAAAACGTCTGAGTCATTACAAAACAATAAATATAAACAATTTGAAGCAAAACTCTGATGGGGCTTGAACCATAGCCGTAAGAGTGATAGGCCAACGTTTTACCACTTTTTTTTATTAGCTCTTTACAGAATTACAGAATTTTCAGATATGATAAATACCATACTATTACATCACAAGAAAATCCAGATAGTGTCCATATTTATCGTACAATTGTCCACTTTCACTAAGCTTCCAACGCTCTTTCTGCAGGTGATACCTGAGATCCAGGAACGAGAAATGTTGATCATTGTCCATCACGAAGTGTACATATTGGCCCATTATCCACACAATGGCAGTCTGTTTAATTTGGGGGAAGGCGGTCACCGACAAGCGAATCAACTTCCTGTCATCAAGGTCATCCGTGGGCACATTTAATAGTTGACATACTTTTCCCTTACACCACAGCCACGTGGAGGCAACTCGCGTGCATGATGTGAAGCGGTGTGTCGCCGTATCAGTTTGACCACATATAGTACACCATGGGTAAGCTTCAAGACGGATGGTATATCGCCGTAGAGCGGTTGGGATGAGATCGTTGAGGAAGATAAAAACCCGGGAGTGTACAGCAGAAGAAATGGTCATAGCCCCAAAATTTTTCCAAACAGTGGGCCAATGGACGTAGAGGGTGGTGGCCTCGATTCGCGGTTTGGAGTGTACCACTTGCCGCAACATGTTATAAATACTTTTCGTCATTGGAACAGTCCCTGAAGGCATTTGGCGAACAGTTTCCAGAAGGTGCTGTTGATGGTCCCTAAATATCTTCGGCAAAGCTCTCTCACAACCACGGGCTGTGTTTCGAATATCTTTGTATAGCGCTTTCGTAAAAGTGTCATGTTGGGAAAGAATGGTGATATCGTTCTTGCAGAGGAGTGCACGGCATTTCATGCCATGAGCGGTTAGCCCTAGCCCGCCTTGCCGGGATGGGAGATACAACTGTTCCCGTTGTACTCGGAACAAAAATCCTTGCCATAGAAACCAACCTGTATATTTTGCCAATTGGCTCTCAAACATTTTGGGAAGTGGGAAAAGTTGTGTGACATACCATATTTTAGAGAGCGCAAACACGTTGAGGACTATGACCCGTTGCACTATATTGAGGTTTCTTTGACCAAATTGGATCAGCACTCCCCTAACTTTGGCAATGACCTTAGTCCAGTTTGCTTGCACCGTGTCCAGAAGCGATTGCTTCCAGGTAATGCCAAGAATTTTCACCTCATTTACTATCCGGAACCAGGGCTGTTGGGTAATCACTGAGTTATTATTGAGCGGAAGCAAAGCAGTTTTCTGGGGGTTCGATTGTGCTCCAGAGGCGATATGGTAGAGCTGAAGGACGCTATCGATGTGGGAGATGTCTTCATTATTGCGGATCAATATGGATACGTCATCAGCATAGGCGCACATGCCAAAAACATGTGTGGACAGTTTGTAACCCTGTAGCTTCACCTGGGTAGTCCGAATGAACGGTTCAAGGCAAATGACAAAAAGTAGCATGGAGAGGGGACATCCTTGCCTAACTGATCGTTGTATTGGAATCAGAGGGGAAAGAAAACCGTTGACGAGCACTCGAGACGTAGCATTACAATTTATCATACGAATGTAGTCAATAAGGATTGCAGGAAATTCAAAGTGCTGCAAGACCATGTACAAGTATTCATGACTGATGCGATCGAAAGCTTTATCAAGATCCAAGGTGAGAAAACTCATTGGCTCAGTGGGGAGCATTTCGGCTTTTAGGTGTAGGTCCCGTAGTATCGCTAAGTTTGTTAACAGAGTTCTTCCAGGAATACTGCAACGTTGTTCATCACCAATGATATCATGTAGAACAGTCTTCAATCGGCATGCAAGTACTTTGGTAAGGGCTTTATAATCACTGCAGAGCAGAGTAACTGGTCGGAAGTCACCAACTGCCATGGGAGAGGATGTTTTTGGTATGAGGACTATGGTACCCTCGTGATGTGATTGACAAAGAGCACGACGTTGGAGAATGGTACGCAGGACATGACAAAATTCTTTGCCAATGAGAGGCCAGAAGTGTTTATACATTTCATATGGCAGTCCATCAATGCCAGGTGAGCGGTTGTTTGGGAGGTGCTTAACCACAGAGTGAATCTCTTCATCCGTAATATCCGCGCTGAGCCGAGTTTTGTTGTCCGGAGATAGATGGGTACTGCAAGATGAAAGCAATAGGGTCACCTGCTGTGGATCAATTGGAGCCTGAGCGTAGAACCGTTGATAAAATAGTGATATTTCACTACGTATAGCGTCAGGGGAGGTGACGACACTTCCAGTACTGGTGCGGAGGCGGTGGATATATTTACGTTGCCGCTCACGTTGTCCTTTGGCGATATGGTATACACTTGCACTTTCGTCTGGGAGCACTGTCCGATCTTTTAAAGCCACGTTTATATAAGCGAGCGTTCGTTGCTGTAGAGACAGGAGCTTGGTTTTAACTTCCCGAATCTGGTCATATATACGCTCCCCAGCATCAGATCTTTGCTGGAGCTGGCGAACAACTCGATAGTAAAATTCAACTGTATCCCGTCTTTCCCGACCTCGTTGGTAGGATATGTTCTTAAAGACGCGGTGGATCCCTGGTTTAACCAAAATATCCCACCAGTCTGCACAGTCGCGAAATTTGCATTTTTGTTGGACCCATCGAGTCCAGTGTTGTCTGAAAATATCTTGGCATTCCTCCTCCAGTAACAGCGAGCAATTCAGTTTCCAATAACCTCTTCCTATGTGAAATATGGGATGGGGGTAAGAGATTGTACATACGACAGCATGATGGTTAGTGAAACTGGCAGGTATCACTTCATTCGTCTAGGCTGGATAAGTTCCTGTGAAAAGTAGATGGGGTCAATTCGTGATGAGGAATTGTGACTTATACAGGTGTAATGGGGCAGGGGCACCCTTAAACTATCCACACCATCAATGAGGTGTAGGGAGGTAAGAAGGGTCCTGAGAGCCGGGTTGACACCATTGTATGGACTAGTGGAATCCTCTGGGCGTTGAATACAATTGAAATCCACTGCAAGAATAAGTTTTTCCTTAACGTCGTGCAGATGAGGCAGTATACTCTGTTGAAAGAACATTTTCCGTTCCACACGTTTATTGGACCCGGATGGGGCATATACATTTATCAGGGTGGTATTGTTTATGTGTCCAGATATTATGCGTCCTGATGGATGACATAGCACACCTTCGAGTGGGATATCATGTCTTATGAGGAATCCGGTCCCTCTATTCGTATTACCGGTATTGATGTATTGTTTGTAGAAGGCAGATATTGGTAAACACGGTATAGCAACTTCTTGAATGAAGGCAATGTCAATGTCTGCATCTCGAAGGAATCTCTCCAACAGTTGACATTTCAGAGGGCATTCTATTACATTGGTATTCACAGTGGCCACAGTGAGAAATTGCGCCATTAAGAGAAGTATAAAAGCTGTGCTAGACATACTGGAAGGTGGAATCGAAAGAAGACACAGGTGAGAATTATCCTGGTGCACTATGTCAAATTAGGTTGAGATAGTTCCTTATGACTGCCATTCATAGGCCGGCTGTCAGCGTTTGAGAGCGTTCGTGGGTCCCTAGATGACGTAGAATGAAGATTTTGTTTCTTTTTCACAGCTGCGGGAACGTTTGTAGAGCCAGTTTGATTCTTCTGGGCTGGTACGGCAATCGAGGCATTTGTTTTAATCTTCTTAGATACGTTCTCGTATCCCCGATCAACCTGCTTAAGTGAGTCGGTAGGTACCAGAGAAGGTGGGGGCAGTGAAGACAAAATTTCTGTGGCAGCCTGTAGTGACGGCATAATTGGTTTTAAGGCGGCGATACAGGTTGCCGATAGCACAGGGGCACTCTGTGGCTCGCTGAGCTGGTCTGTGTAAGGTACCAGTTCTGCGTCATGTGTATCCGAGGCCACTTCTGGTGTTGTCCCAGCTGACTGATCAATAAGCATGTTTTCATGTGACGTTTGCTGTGTCACAACTTCCGAGTATTGGACACGTCGTTGTTGTGCAGGAGTTATACCGAGGGGAATCATTTTCTGTGGGCAGTTGATACGTAGATGTGTGTTAGCATTGCAAATTAAACAGGTCTGTTTCTGTCCATTATAAGATATGTAGCCAGAATGGCCACCAAAAGTCTCAGTGGAGGGGATATCTTGTTTGATTTCCATAGTGACTGCACGTAATCCATTATACACCGGGAACTGATAAGCAGAAGACCATTGTTCTTTCCTGACTTCACTCACAGTGCCATATTTCGACAGGACGGATTTGAAAATTTCAGGGGGAACTTCAAGTGGGACATTAAATATACGCACTGTGGTAAAATTGGAATCCGCTGTGGAGAGCTTAACATTAGTCATTTCGCCTGAGTCATACTGAAATTTAATAGGATCTGGAAAAGTATTTAACAATTTCTGATAAGTAGATATGCTGATTACCTTGATGTACATGGTTTTTTCTTGCGCGTTTAACTGGATGGCTTCTACTTGGTCGACAGTCAACCGGAGAGTATCGCTAATCCAGCGGTGAATTTCTCCTGGTGTGGCGCGAGAACTCTGCCTGTCCCATTGGCAGCGTACCGTGTTTTTCCTCTGGTATCCGGACATGATTTTCACCGGGGTTTTCTGGGTTTTCTGGTTTTGTTGTCCTATCTGGAACACTACTTGAAAAAGTATTGTCCGAATGACACACGGAAGGTCAGTTCACCCGTGGAACTATCGGAAGCACTGGTATTAGGAAACGTACACTCTTCCAATGCGGTCACACAGCGCGCTCACACGCACCTCACTCGGCCACGACTAGTGACCAACTGTCCACTCAACCAAACGTGCCAACGAACATCGTCCGATATAAAATGAGTTACATAGAACGTGTTAGCAAATAATGATTTTAACTAAACGATTTCTTCAGTGGAGTATATTATTTATATATATAGCATTTCATACAAAGTTTATTTATTTTGTAACAGTACGCTATATTGCATGCAATACTCAAATTAGTGATATATAAGTCAGGCACAAGATATCCGCTGCCATCTTGCCTTGTAACTGAGACGGCTCAGCTTTTTAAAATCACTTCTGCACAATAGTATTACAAAATAAACTTTTAGTTTCGAAAGTGCATCTTCCTTTAGAACAGTTAAAACGGTTATTGGCTCGATAATCGGAACAGGTGGGTCCCATGATATGAATTATTAAGTTTGCATAATTCGCACGGCTGTCATCTTGAAATGGTACGGCGAATGACCTATTAGTTTGGTCACAAGACGCGTCCTATATGAAGGTATGTTGTTACCAAATTTGGTAGAGATCGGATGATTTGGTTAGTCGTTATTTGATTTTACGTTTTGAACGTTTGAGTGGCCGCCATTCAGTTTTGCTAAAGATGGCGGCGATATAAAACATTACACTGAGGTGCCCTTTGCTAGTTCTACCTCTGTACCAAATTTCGTTCAATTCGGTTTCACCATGTTTGAATTGAATTGATAGGGGCAGACATTCAGAGTACAGACACTCACGCACACACACACACACACACACACACACACACACGCACACACATACAGACACACAATTTTTGGCCCTGTGTAGATCTCATAAGTCTACTTTCATTTTTAGCAAAAATCGAAAGTAGGCTAAAACACAAACAAACAAACACACAAACTCTTCCGCTTTATTATTTTAGTATAGTTTACGGTTTATAGGGAAGGAAGGAAGTTTGTAGTTTTACGTGACCGATAATCTCGCGATCATGAGCCACGGAACCTCCATTTGTACGTGGAATCGAAATCACAGGACGTGATATCACACTACGAAAATCTTACATGCATTGCCCGAGAATTGGACCCCATCCAGTGAGAGACAAGCAGCTTGACATATACCTAGGTATATGTAAGCCTATGTATGAATGGTATTTTGTCTGTCGGTATTATTGCGATGTCTGTAATAGTGTCTGAACTTGTAATGGCGCTAGGATTCGAAAGAAGACAGCCGTGGACATACGTTAGAAACCATTCCGACATTTACTTGGAGTACAATTGGGAAACCACGAAAAGCTCTTCTAACGCCAACCTCAGGGATGACAGCCAAGACTGCTAGCCATTACATCACGAGCTTAACCCTTCTACCAGCAGTTGTTGGATACTGCAATATCAAATTTATACTACGAGGATGAAGACAAGAAAGCGAATAGGAAATGGATGACGTATAAGCTGACTCTGAATTTATGAGTTTGGAAGAATCTGATGATATAGAAATATGTCAGCAAGGTAGGTTTTTAGACAACGTGAATAAAACATTCCGATTTAATTATTATTAGTTATTATAATTGAGCCTGAGGGGTGCTGAAACAGGTTTAAAATTGGCTGGAGTAGAGATCCCAACAGCAAGTTCGTTCAGATATCTTGGTGCAGTTATCCAACAAGATGGTGGACTGGAGGGGGAAATAAAGAGCAAGATACGGTCGGGATGGTTCAACTGGAGGAAAACATCAAGTGTACTGTGCGACAAGAAGGTACCAGAAAAATTAAAAGGGAAGGTACACATGGCCGTGGTGAGACCAGGAATGATATATGGGGCAGAAACCTGGCAGATAACTAGGAGATGGGCAGAAAAACTGGACGTGTCAGAAATGCGTATGCAAAGATGGGCAAGTGGACTTACAAGGTTGGACCAAGTGATAAATTAAGTGATTAGGAGACGACTTAGCGTGGTGCAAGTTTCTGAGAAAGTCAGAGAAGCTGGCCTCAGATGGTATGGCCATGTTAAGAGAATAGATCAAGATTAGGTAGGCAATAGGATGATGGAAATACTTCCACCAGGGAAACGGAGTCGAGGACGACCAAAAAGGCGATGGATGGACAGCATTCAAGAAAGCATGAAACAGCGGGGGCTTGTGGAGGAAATGGTCCGGGATAGAACAACGTGGAGGAGGAATATCCGCATCAGCGACCCCACATAAGTGGGATTAATCATGCTGGAGAAGAAGAAGAAGAAGAAGATTATAATTGGAATGGGTCGTTTCGATTAATTCATGATATATGTTATTTGATTCAGAGTAGGAAGGTTAAAATAGCAATCCCCATCCCATTTTACTATGAATTCCTTCAAGTACTCCAATATGTTGTGAAAAATACCAAATATATTTTGAAAAAAAAATTAAAGGAAGAGGAGACAGAATTCCCTGCTGAAAAACTACATTTTGCGGATTTTTGAACCATACATTTCAATATTTGGTTTTAATCCAAATGTTTCACTTTCACATCAAACTGCTATCAGACGCTAATGTAACGTACCGTGTTTCAATTATTCGTGTTACTATGTGGAATTCAGAGTCAGCTGGCTTTGCGATATCGACTGTTGGCTAATGCACCTGTTGCCCTGGGGAAGTCATTTAGCTGCCGCAGTCCCCCGTGGAGGTATTAACACTGGCACGGTAAAGCGAGTTATTGTTAAATGTCAGGCATCAGTAAAGCAACGGCTGCCTGCAGATACCAACTTCAGAAGGCAATATTCTTAAGTATTCATACACTAACGCTTAATCGTGGAGGAGGTAAGTTTAATACTCTACTCTATTACCCTTCCGCGTAGCCAAGCACATTGCCTCATGATTTTAAGGAGAACTCTGAGTTTTGAGATTCCCATCGAACTCAGACAGTACCCATCCTTGTTTTATTTCTTACACTTTCCAGACAAATGTCAGGATAGTAACGAAGCTTTATTTCAAATCCTGCAGTACCGACCCAAATATTTGACACTAAAAATAGAGTTAAACATACTTTAGATGTGGTCAAATTATTAGAATAATAATATGGTAGCCTATTCGTATTCGCGTAATGATGGAAAATTCAAAATTTCCAGATTTTCATTTTTTACACCCTTATCTTTTTAAAGGTACATTCATTTTCTTTATTGATCATTTTAAAACTAATCCTTAATCATTTCCCACAACCTATTAGTAAGCCCACAATTTTTATTTTTCTCTGTATTTTTCACGACATTCCTCTCTAGACTCTTAGTTTTCTCTTTGTTAGATAATACACATAAAAACCAATTTTACGAAATAAAAATGGGTGTTGCGGTGTCAGTGCATACTTCGTCCTAAAACCAAAACTGTCGCCTTTTTCTCAGCTAGTGGAACAATCTTTGATTACAGTTTCTTGTTGAAATGTCTTAATATAAAAATTCTCTCTCTTCCCCAACTTTTCAACATACAAAGCTGAAAGTTTTAGAAGTAATTGCATCTTCAATCAATCAAATCAATCAATGTCTAAAGGCAATTCCTTGTCGATTCAACCATTGTCTTATATTGCATCTTATATATTTTATATTTTAACACAACCGTTTTTCCAATTTTATAAAGTTCATTTTTGCCTCATGGAAATGTTATTGAGAATTCTGTCAAAATGTGATTTCATCACAGATCGAAGGCATACTCAAGGATTTTCTAAGTTCTCAAGAATTGCAGCCAACATGAAGAATTGCAGCCAACATGAAATAGCTAAATTAAAGAAGAACTTGACAATCACCAGTGACAATGAATCATTCATTCATATTCTAAAGGCTAATGCCTTGTCGATGCAACCACACTCTTCTGTCGTTGGTGGTTCGTTTCAGTTCCATGTAATTGTCACATCCCATTGTATTCTTGATGTCTTCCAAATACTTCGTCCTAGGCCGTCTTCTTCCTTTCATTCCCAGCATTTTCCCTTCAAGAATGTTAACGATGAAAGTGTTGTGTCTGATGACATGTCCAATAAATTTTATTCTTCTCTTTCCCATTTCTTTCATTATTTTTTCTCTTCTTTGACTTTCCCTAAGACTTCCATGTTGGTTTTTCTTTCCATCCAGCTCGTTCTTTTCCGCCTTATCCATATTTCAGCAGCTTCACGTCGATTCCTTTCCAATTTACTCAGAGTCCAACTTTCACTTCAATAGAGCAGTCTACTCCATACAAATGATTTTGCAAATGATTTTCATACATCTATATTCATATGTTTGCCGGATAAAAAGTTTTTCTTAGTCATAAATGCCTGTTTTGACAAAGCAATCCTTCTCTTCACTCCCTTTAAGCATCTATTGTCTCCTGCGATTATACTACCGAGATAACAAAATTGTTTCACTTGTTTAATTCTCAAGTCATCAATTCATATATTGGTTTTAATTTCTTCCATATTTTTCCGAACTACCATTACTTTCGTTTTCCGTCTGTTCACATTTAATGTCCTTAGTTTAAGTGTGTCTGATAGGATTTGCAGCATTTTATTCATGTCTTTTTCGGAGTCTGCAACTATTGCGATGTCATCAGCGAATCTGATACAATGTATCCTTTCCCCACTCGCTTTTATTCCCTTTTCTTCTCCTTCGTGATCTGAATAGCTTCTTCGATGAACAAATTAAATAAATATGGAGATAGGGGACATCCTTGTCTAACTCCTTTTCTGATCCTGGCCTCTTCCTCTACCTTATTGACACTGAATAATACATTACAATTATGGGAGTAAACACTTCATCAAGATTGCAACTAGATAATAAGTTGGGAGAATTAATGTTTATTCTAATAAATTTGGCCACGACTGTACTATGGTTACTACAAAAACGGATCTCATGACCAAGCTGTCCCAAATTCCAAATGAATAAAATCAATCATACTCTCGGGACATCAAACCTGTATTCTCTCAGTAGAATCCTGTGGCTCCTTGCAAGTGGAAGCTTCTTAATGTGAATCAGTTCTCCCGGCTGGTGTCGGCACCTCTCACAGCACGTAATGAATACGTCATGCCCCGACCTAAGGGTTCAGCCCCTCACGATCCCAGAGGGAGCTGACACACGCTGAATAGCGAGGCACGTGGATTATAGTCAGCCCCTGTATTATTTATTGTAGTCTCTCCGAGAACACAAAGGGAATTCCGATGTGATATAACAAAGAGATCTACTCACCCTGTTCCATGCAAGTATACCACCCAAACGGGAAGTATATGGACAGAAGTATCAGCTCTACAATACGAGTAGTCCAGGTCCTAATATTCAGAGTTGTAACAATCATTTTGCTCCTAATTCAGGAGAGAACTCATACGATGGAATTTTTTAGGGGATGATTAAAGATTTTTAACCTTTAGAACATATTGTGACAATTCTAAATTTCAGCAATTATTTCAGGTATTACGGTATTAGCAAGCATTCTTGGCTGTCACCGCGGAGTGCCGGGTTCGATTCTAGGCTCTGTCAAGAAATTTAATTCTGCTCTGAGGGCTGGAACGGGGTACGCCTTGCCTAATGGGGCTGAGTGTATCCCGTTCCAACCCTCGCGCCAGAATTACATTTCCTGTCAGAGCAGAGAATTAAACCCAGGAACTCTGCACCCGGAGGCTCAGTATGTACCCTGTAGTAGCTCTACGGGAATGTAAGACACCATTGCACCTGTTGTTCACTTTGTAACTGGTGCAGTATTGACCGTTACTGACAGCATCCAACGTATACCGATCGAAGTGAATCATTTGGACTACTGACACATCGTCAGTGTGGGCATTGACAGTTTTCTTAACTCTTTAACCCCCCTGTTCTTCACAGCGATCAGTCTTGCCAACGAACACAGGGCACTTGATAAAAACCAACCTCATAGTATTCATGTTGTTTTATTTGGTGGTATACTTACTTACTTACTTACTTACTTACTACTTACTTACTGCTCTGCTAAGAAATGTTACTCTGGTCTGTGGGCTGGAACGGGATGCAGTAAGCAGAACTGTGAAGAGATGGTTGGTTGGTTGGTTGGTTGGTTGGTTGGTAACTCAGTTTAGGGGATGCGACAACGCGGTCATGTAGCCCCGTGTACTTTGGGTGTGTGTAGAATCTGTATGATAACCGGTGTTAATTGTGTTGACTGTATTAGAGTGTGTTATCTGTTTTCAATTCAAGTGAGGACTGCAGACAATGATTTTTTTCAAGTAGTTCCTACTTTTGCCGCCAAACACCACCATCAACGACTACTAGTTCAGAACTTGATTACCAGATGCCACCGCAGTCGGCTCCCGGCGACGAACGTTGGAACCTAAGAGCATTTGTCGAATGTTTAACCTATATATAATTTAGCTTAACACAGGTGTAGTCTAATTGGTGGAAGGTTCTTTAACATGCCATAAATCTATGACATGGGACCGCTGGCTTTACTTCCCCTCCGAAGAAAGGCATACTGAGGGATTTTTAACGCTCTTAAAAAAATCCGACAACTTCGGCCGGATTTGAACCCGCGATCTTGGGCATAGTGTGAAGAGATGGGCTAGACTTCTACGTCAACCATCCTAGAAAAGGCTTTCCGTGGGTTTCCCCCACTTCTTCTCCAGGAAAATGCTGGGATGGTGCCAAACATAAAGCCACGGGCCCCTCCTACTTAATCCCTGTCCCACTTAAATACACACAATAGTTTAGTCATCAAAATAACCAAGATCATCAGATAAATTTAACACACACACAAGTACACGGGGCTACATGGCCACGGTGCCACAGAGCCCCTAAATAAATCTGAACCAACAGCAACACTAACAAGCTAAGATGAAAGACCATGGGGCTGGCTACTCCGGAGTTAGTCGACGAGGAGATTGAATTCCATCTCTCATTTACTCCTCTCAAAGGTTGGCGTAAGGGAGGGTGACCTTCCTTTAAACCCATCTGCCTCACTGAAATCCATCGCATCTTATCCCCATCACCATACAAACGGGGATAATAAGCGTTAAACATGCACTAAGATATTAATGGTCCGAACACTAAATAAATTCCTAGTCCATCAAGTGACTTAACATCTTATATAACCTAAAACTCTGCTCCTGAATGAAGTTTTGAGGAAATATTTAGTAGTTTCCACGTGATGATGACAAAGAAACAAACACACGAATGCTAAAATCCATTCTATGGTCTTGAGTTGAACTAATATAAGTCATATTCTTCATCATATTCACAACGAGTGCCATCTCAATTATTGAATATTGGCCAGAATTATGGGCAAAATTCCAGTACTCTGGCATCTCTAAATCCACAGCAATTAAAGGGGATATTAAACCAATAAATATATTAAATCAGGTGTCATAGGGGGATGTTAACTAGAATAAAAATGCTTTTTGAATATGCCCATTGTTTATTCTTTTGTACCGTGTACGTACTGCTCGAGTCGAAGCTCTGTGAACCTGAGAGGAATGTGGATCGCGGGCGATGAGGAGAGATGTGGAGGGTTCCCGGTCCGTGCGTAGTAACAGAACCAAATACAATAGTCGGTCACTCACTCGTTTGCAACACCACACTGGTTTAGGCAACGCCCCTATGTTAGCAGTATTCAAATAGACAAGAATTCCGGATAACACGGCGGGCTGTTGACAGGTCCCACCCTCCGACGTAACCTTACCCCGCAAGTCCATAGAGCTTGAACCCGAGCAGTAGGTATACGGTATACTCTACTTAATAGAAATAGTAAAGAAAACCTGATGGGAATTCAAACAAGTAGTTCCGTGAAGAACTATACAGCCTATTTTCATATATCCTACTTATGTTAATTGCCACTATCAACATACACAATTTCTGTTTGATTGCTGTAATAGATTCGTAAATATTAAGAACCGACTAAATATTTCGGATGGTCGCCATATTGGATTTTATATATGTAGGTCCTAGAGTTATGTACAGTTACATGCAGATTATTGTGAACGTGTAGTATTCAAACTTCAATCGCATAATTAGGACACAAGAAAAAACAAGGAGATTTTAAAATTTTTCACAGCTGCCATCTTGAGGTTATGGAAACAATTGAAATAAATTAGATGCCAGTGGATTAACATTCGTATAAGGATTTACTGTACCAAGTTTCACTGCACTCGGATGGTTAAATTGCGAGAAACGTCCATGTGAATATTTATAATTCGCGTCACCGCCATGTTGGATTTGTGATCACCAGGTTATTTAAAGTCCTATGGGTGAACTTAAGTTCATAGCCCCTATGAACATTAAAAAATGCAGTTTGATTGCTAAAATAGATTCGTAGATATTCAGTATCGTCTAAATATTTCGGATGGTCGCCATGTTGGATTGTTAAATGTATAGGCCATAGAGTCATGTACCATTAAAGGAAAATTATTGCGTAGGTCCATTATTCAAACTTTCACTTCGATCGCATGACTACATCACAAGAAATAAAAACTTAATTTTAAAATTCGCACTGCCGCCATCTTGAGGTTATGTAAACAATTGAACTAAATTAGATACCAGTGGATTACAATGTGTATAAATATTTACTGTACCAGGTTTCAGTGCGCTTGGAACATTAAATCGCGAGAAAGGTCTATTTAAAATTTTCAAATTCGCTTGGCCGCCATGTTCGTTTTGTAGTTAACCGGTTTTTGAAAGTCTTATATATGGACTTCCAGTAGTGCCCTTTATCTCCGTACAAAATTTTAGGGAGATGCCGCTAATAGTTTCAGAGATATAGAATGCCGGTGAAATATTTCGCACATCCGCCATCTTGTGATTATGTAAACAATTGAACGAAGTTAGATGTCGGTGCATTACAATGTATATAAACATATACTGTACCAAGTTTCATTGCGTTTGGTTGGTCAAATCACGAGAAACGTCTATTTAAAAGTCGCAAATTCGCTTGGCCTCCATGTTGGTTTTGTAGTTAACAGGTTTTCAAAAGTCACATAAGTGAACTTATAGTAGTTCCCTCTATCACCATAGAAAATGTCAGGGTAATATCGGTAATAGTTTCGGAGATATTGAATGCTGATGAAATATTTCGCACAGCCGCCATGTTGGATTGGTGAGTCGTAACAAAATTTGAAGGGCACGGTCGAGGTCGCCGGAAATTGTGCTATGAACTTTCCGAGTTTCATTGAAATCGCTCCTGCCGTTTAGATTTTATTAGGGGGGGGCACACACGCGAATCACACACACACACGCACACACACACGGACAAAAGGTGATCTCATAAGCCTATTTTTTCAAAATTGAAAATAGGCTAAAAATCTGTTTGTATACATCTGTTTTATTTTTTGTCAATGCAGTTCCCACTGTGGTACGCGCTGACTTTGTCAGACGAGGTAGAATGGCACCACGAAAGTCAAGAGAACCTCACGGACGTGAACCCACTCTACTCACTGAAACTGTGCATACATGTTGGTCTGATCGCATGGAATGGTGTATCATGCCCTAATTCAATTATACATTCCTTAAGAAGGGTGGAGTTATACACGTTAGAATATTGATGCGAAACTTGAAGCAGCGCAGGTGAGTAGTACTGTGATTAGTCCAAGAGATATAGACACTCAGCTAACGCTGGTACTACTAGACCTCTCTCCAATCTCACATCCGTATTTTTGCACATACAATTTTGCTCTCTCTTGGGATGGCTGTATTGAATTTGGGGGTAAACTACCCCCACATATATTTTTCTTGTGGTTTGAGGAACATGTATGAGAAGTTTCAGTGAGACAGGAGGTTGACGTTTACTATATTCTCTGGCCAAACAGTACTATGTTGCTGTGTGGTCTGTGGCTGTTCTTCTTTCGTAATAAGAGACTCAGGACTCCGATCTCACATGAAAATAATATGTAAGGTCTTGTAACTCCCTATAAAAACGCCTACTAAGGTTTTCGTTTTATAATTTGGTGGATGTGGTTTCACCATTTTCAAAAACCATGTATACACGTTAGGTATAATAACACGAATTACTGAAAGTGTTTCTTTTTCTAAACATAGCAAAATCTATTTGAAACTATTTTAGTTGTAGTAGTTCTATTTCTTAGAATCTTGCGTCATCGCGGTTATTAGTCCTGCATATTTGATATTTGGTTGTGTATAAAATATGACGATAACCTGTATTGTTGTGGTAATCGTAGTCTTGTGAAGGATATGGAAGGAGGTGACCGTGGTCTTTAGATTAGATTTATTTTTTATATATTATACAGACAACACTCTCCACTATCATTTCATTTCATATTCATTCATTTAATCACTGCCCCAGAGGAGTGCGTCAGGCCTCGGCAGCCGGCACAGTTCATATCCTCGCCGCTAGATGGGGGCTTCATTCATTCCATTCCTGACCCGGTCGGAGACTGGAAGCAGGCTGTGGATTTTCATTTTTCATATTATACAGTACGTATTCTTTATTGTCCAACAGATAGAATCCACGTGTGACAATAATTAACAATAAAATGTAAACCTAAAAACAAAACAAAACCAACAAGCACGAACACAAATACACCATCAACAACCACAGCCATACATACACGCACTCAAACATGATGGAAGAAAATTACCTCTAGCATTCATTCATTCACACAATCCTAAATGTTCACGAAACATTATTATAACAATTATTCTTCTTTCTTTCTTTCTTTCTCGCGGACGGGTCACTTAGGACCACGCGGAATCAACGTATGTTGAGCATTCCTCCTTGCTCAATAGCTCTTCGTATGCATGGAGTGTTGTAGTTTCTGCTCCTGCGACCATGCACGTCGTATTGGTTTCTTTTATTAATTATAACAATTATTATTTACAGAAAATTAAATACTATCTACAGTAAACGGAAAACTGGAGACACATGAAATAGGTTCAAAAAGGAAAAACATATGAATGAAAAGTTAGGAAGAAGAAGCTCAAAAACTGTCAGGCAAGATTAGAGTCATAAGGCTGTGCCTTCCAAATAATCTAACCAGATATAACATGAATACTGTACAGTGTGTTTAGTACAAATAAAACTACTTATATCTACAAATATTCTTTATATATATAATTCTTCGACACGTGTGTATGTGACTGAACACATCCTAAACGACTGAATCGATTTTGATGGAATTTGGTATGTATATTAGGGTGGGTCCATGTATGGTTTAGATTCAAAATCTGACCCGGTAGGTGGAATGAACACAATTTTAGAACCACAATTTACACACAATTTTAGAACCACAATATACAGTCAAAAACAGTCGTCATGGAAACCACTAGCCTTGGCCTTCGTGAAAGCTGATGTCTTTGGACGGTTTGTCTCTGCACGTTAGAGCCACCTGGTCGCAACCTGTGCAACTACCGCCATTACATACACTCCGCTCGTGGCGAAAAGTTGTGTTTTATACCAAAGGCGGCAGTGATATCGAATTCTACTGTTTGTCTCTGCACGTGGTTAGAGCGTTTCAAAGTACCGTATGCGTTCATATACCATTCATCCGATTGCCATGAAACTTGGGTGATATGTTCAATGAGCTCCAGGGAAGGTGTTTGGCTTAGTAAATCCATTTTACAATAGATAGCGCACGAATAGATTCAACAAATGAGCGACGACGCGCGAAGCGTTTCAAAAAGGTCCAGCATGCGTTCAAATACCATTCGTCCGATAGTGATGAAACTTGGGTGAGATGTTGTGTACACTCCAGGGAAGGCTTCTGGCTTAGTAAATCAATTTCACATTAGGTAGCGCACGACTAGATTCAACAAATGAGTGACGACGCGCGAAGCGTTTCAACAAAATCCCGTATAAGTTTATAATCCATTCATAGATTGAGATGAACTTTGATAAGTTGTTGTGTACACTTAAGTGAAGGCTTCTAACTTAGTAATCCATTTCACAGGAGGTTGCGCACGAGTAGATTCAGCAAATGAGCGGCGACGTGCGAAGCGTTTCAACAAAGTCCCGTTTGCGTTCAATACCATTCGTCCGATAGCGATGAAATTTGGGTGAGATGTTGTGTACACTTACGTCAGGATTTTATAACTTAGTAAATCTATTTTACAATAGGTAGTTCACGAGTAGATTCAACAAATGAGCAACGACGCGCGAACTTTTAATCAAAGTCCCGTATGCGTTCATATACCATTCATCCGATTGCAATGAAACTTGGGTGAGATGTTGTGTACACTTACGTGAGGGTTTCTAACTTAGTAAATACATTTCACAGGAGGTTTCGCATGAGTAGATTCAACAAATGAGCGACGACGCACGAAACGTTTCAATAAGGTCCCATATGCGTTCAAATACCATTCGTCCGATTGCGATGAAACTTGGGTGAGATGTTGTGTACACCCTACGGAAGGTTTCTAGCTAAATAAATCCATTTTACAATAGGTAGCGCACGAGTAGAATCAACAAATGTGTGACGGCACGCGAATCATTTCAACAAAGTACCGTATGCGGCCATACACCATTTATCAGATTGCGATGAAACTTTGGTGAATTGTTGTGTACACTCCAGGAAATGTTTCTATCCTAATAAATCCAGTTTTTAATAAGTAGCGCACGAGTAGATTCAACAAATGAGCGACGGCGCGCGAATCGTTTCCACAATGTCCCGTATGCGGTCATATATCATTCATCCGATTGCGATCAAACCTTGGTGAATCATTGAGTACACGCCAGAGAAGGTTTCAGGCTTAGTAAATCTATTTTACAATAGGTAGCGCATGAGTAGATTCAACAAATGAGTGACGGCACGCGAATCGTTTAAAGAAAATCACTTATGCGTTCATATGTCATTCATCCGATTCCGATGATACTTTGATGAGATGTTGTGTACACGCCAGGGAATGTGTTCAACTTTGTAAATCCATTTAACAATATTGGTAGCGCACGAGTAGATGTAACAAATGAGTGGCGACGCGCGAAGCATTCCAACAAAATCCTGTATGAATTCATATACTATTCATCGATTGCGATGAAACATTGATGAATTGTTGTGTACACTTACGTGAAGCTTTCTAACTTAGTAAATCCATTTCACATTTGGTAGAGCACGAGTAGATTCAACAAATGAGTGACAGCGCACGAATCATTTAAACCAAATCCCGTATGCGTTAAATGCCATTTATCCGTTTGCGATGAAACTTTGGAGAGTTGTTGTGCACGCTCCAAAAAATGTTTCTAAATTAGTTAATTCAATTCACGATAGTTTAGAGGCAGTTAACAGAAATTGAAAAAAATATATTGTGTATCCAAAAGCACTTCAAGAAACAAAGTTACAACACTTTCTTTGGTTGGCAGGACAACGTCTGCCGGGTCAGCTTGTAACAGTATATATTTATTTGTTACGGCCAACTATGGACCACGATTGACAGATTTTTAGCCTACTTTCGATTTTTGCAAAAAAATGAAAGTAGACTTATGAGATCACTACAGGGCGAAAATAAGTGTGTCTGTCTGTGTGTGTGTATGTGTGTGTGTGAGTCTGTGTGTGTGTGTGTGAGTGTGTGTACTCTGAATGTCTGTCCCCCCCCCTATCAATTCGAACACGGTGAGCGCAAATTGAACGAAATTTGGTGCAAAGGTAGCACTAGCAAAGGACACCTCAGTGTCATGTTTTATATCGCCGCCATCTTGACGGAAAGGTAATGGCGGCCACACAAATGTTCAAAGCATAAATCAAATTACGACTAACCTAATCATCCGATCTCTACCAAATTTTGCAACAACATACCTTTATGGGGGCAGCATCCTTTGACCAAACTAATTGGTCATCAACCTAATAGTTTGCGGATGGCGGCCATCTTTGTGTGAACATCGATTGCCCCTATTAATTCGAACACGGTGAAACCGAATGGAACGAAATTTGGTACAGAGGTAGTACTAGCAATGGGCACCCCAGTGTCATGTTTTATATCGCCGCCATCTTGACGGAAACGTAATGGCGGCCACACAAATGTTCAAAGCTTAAATCAAATTACGACTAACCTAATCATCCGATCTCTACCAAAAGTTTGCAACAACATACCTTTATGGAGGGAGCATCCTTTGACAAATATAATAGGTCATTAGCCTAATAGTTTGCGGATGGCGGCCATCTTTGTGTCAAAATCGATTACCCCTATTAATTCGAACACGGTGAAACCGAATGGAATGAAATTTGGTACAGAGGTAGCACTAGCAAAGGGCACCCCAGTGTCATGTTTTATATCGCCGCCATCTTGACGGAAACGTAATGGCGGCCACACAAATATTCAACGCTTAAATCAAATTACGATTAACCTAATCATCCGATCTCTACCAAATTTTGCATCAACATACCATTATGGAGGGAGCATCCTTTGACCAAAACTAATAGGTCATTAGCCTAATATTTTGCGGATGGCGGCCATCCTTGTGTGAAAATCGATTCCCCTATTATTTCGAACACGGTGAAACCGAATGGAACGAAATTTGGTACAGAGGTAGCACTAGAAAAGGGCACCTCAGTGTCATGTTTTATATCACCGCCATCTTAACGGAAGCGTAATCGCTGCCACCCAAATGTTAAAGGCTAAAATGTAATTACGACCAACCTAATAATCTAGTCTCTCCCAAATTTTGCAACAACAAATCTTCATGTGGGATGCATATTCTGACGAAACTGCTAGATCATCAGCCCAATAGTTTGCAGATGGTGGCCAAGTATGTGCGCAAATCGATTCCCCCTATCAATTCAAACACGGTGAAACCGAATTGAACGAAATTTGGTACAGAGGTAGCACTAGCAAAAGGCACCTCAGTGTCATGTTTTATATCGCCGCTATCTTGATGGAAACGGAATGACGGCCACCCAAATGTTAAAAGCTTAAATCAAATTTCGACCATCCTAATAATTTGATCTCTACCGGATTTTGCAACAACATGCCTTTTTGTGGAAAGCATCTTATGACTGACTACAAGGTCATCAGCCCAATAGTTTGCAAATAGCGGCCATGTATGTGTGCAAATCCATTCCCCAGATCAATTCAAACACGGTGAAACCGAATTGAATATTTTTTTTTTACAGAGGTAGCACTAGCAAAGGGCACCTCATATTCATGTTTAATATCCCTATAGCACGTTGTATTTCAACAAGCTACTACAACCAACATTCAATTATACTCCTTGAAAAGGACAAAGAGTTATAGCAATACCCATGCATTTAGGAGAAAGTAGGCTATATGTTCTTTACTGAACATCTTGTTTACATTATGATTTGTCTACACTTTCTGTCAATACCTCTTCATCCTCTCTTTCACTTCCCTCTTATGCTCCTCCGTGTAAGATCTTGCTTTCCTCACTGACAACTCCCCTGCCTCCTGGAAACCTGCAATCCCCTTAACCAGCCGTCTAAATCACTCTGTGCCCATTACGTCT
Organism: Meconema thalassinum; assembly: GCA_946902985.2. Lineage (NCBI taxonomy): Eukaryota > Metazoa > Arthropoda > Insecta > Orthoptera > Tettigoniidae > Meconema > Meconema thalassinum. The sequence continues at coordinate 308,142,118 of OX336390.1, forward strand.
TCTTCTTTCACCAGTAACATAACAAAAATAATTATTATTTAGAAAGCAGCTGAAGATGGTGGTGACCAACACCTTAGGGTTCGCAATGTACTAAATGAGTAAATAAGCATGAAATGTTTAATTACCAGTATTTGAATGGAGTGGGAAACCACTTCAATGATGGTTGCGGTGGGTATCGAATCCACTTCTTCTCACTTATCCTCATGAGCCAGGTAGTGACCGTGGACACTGCCATCATCTGTTCTAGATATTATGGCACACCTTAAAACATGATTATTTTTCGTAGAGACAGTAATCGAACCTGGTACCTCAGGGATGGCATCAAATAACGCGAGCCAGCAATCTGCGAGGTGGTCTATCCGTTCTGATACTAGAAAATATGTTCGTTCTCCCCTCCTACTCTCCCCTCGGAGCTGCCCACCGGGGCTTATTAGAGTGGCTAAATCGCTCACCGAATTTGTCATGATCAGTTGATATCTTATCTAGAACAGACGCTGGGAAAGGCTCACGGCCACTTCCTGTCAGCCCCTACCAGTTTTCTTGCCCGTCACACACTGTTTGGTCATGTACTCTAATTGAAATCACCTGAGGGACAAATCAATCAACTTTCCTAATTTTATCCCCGGATCGAATATGCCAGCTGCAAGACACTGCATTCAGAGGTCTGAACATGGGGGATATCTTGCACAGCATCGACAGTGGACGGTAAAATATATATTAGAAGTATACACTAATTTCAAGCGTAGGTCATCATTTATTTAGATATAGTTTGTGAGATCATATTAGTCAGAGGGTTTTACCTTAATCTGCTTCCTTGCCACAAGTTTGTCAGAAAACCAGTTTGCAGTGTCCTCTGAAAACTGCAATTCAGCGAATTATTTCTTTCCCACACCTATCCCATCTTCTAATTTTTCAAGTGTATCTCTATTTATAAGCCTCCGTGGCTTAGGCGGCAGCACGCCGGCCTATCACCACTGAGTCCGTGGTTCAAATCCCGGTCACTCCATGTGAGATTTGTGCTGGATAAGCGGAGGCAGACAGGTTTTTCTCCGGGTACTCTGGTTTTCCCTGTCACAATTTAATTCCAGCAACATTCACCCCTATCATTTCATTTCATCAGTAATTCATTTAATCATTTCCCCAGGGGAGTGCGACAGGCTTCGGCAGCCAGCACCGTTCATATCCTCGCCGCTAGATGGGGTCTTCATTCCTTCCATTCCCTGAACCAGTCGGTCGACTGGAAGCAGGCTGTGGATTTCATTTTCATCTCTATTAAACCCATTTCCAACGGGGCCGGGGATGAAATGCGAAGTAATTGTATGTAGCGGATGGTTTCTACGGTCGGATGCCCTTCCTGACGCCAACCTCATGAGAGGAGTTAATGACAGATGAAATGAATGAAGTTGAATGGAACTGGGCAAGTTCAAGTACTTCCAACTTTGGCTACTAGACACCACCGTCACTGACACTGTCACCCAGTGGCAAACGTTGGAACTTGATAGAGTGTTCCTAATCAAATAACCTTCAAATTTGGCTACACACTACCAATTGTAGTGGTAGGTTCTTTTTCATGCCTTAAATCTATGACAGTGCCATCCAGTCATTGCGCTCCGTGAGCGTGGCTGCGCTTGGGGAGCACTGGTCAGTTAGACTAGCGCTCCTTCCCCTACCACCACTACACTGTGGTAGCGAGTAGACGGACGATGTTCGGACCACGCTGACTAGATACGTACGTACAGTCGTGCGGCCGACGGCTCTTGTGGGAATGTTGACATATTAATAGGGCTGTTTTGCCATAACAAATAACCGCATATACAAATCGAATGGGAAGGTTTCTGACTTAGTAAACCCATTTTACAAGAGGTAGCGCAGGAGTAGATTCAACAAATGAGCGACGACGCGCGAAGCGTTTCAAAGAAGTCCCGTATGCGTTCAAATACCATTCGTCCGATAACGATGAAACTTGGGTGAGACACTGTTTAGACCCCAGGGAAGGTTTCTGGATTAGTAAATCCATTTTACATTAGGTAGCGCACGAGTAGATTCAATAAATGTGCGACGACGCGCGAAGCGATTAAACAAGGCCCCATATGCGTTCATATACCATCCATCCGATTGCAATGAAGCATGGGTGAGATGTTGTGTACACCCTAAGGAAGGTTTCTGGCTTAATAAATCAATTTTACAATGGGTAGCACACGAGTAGATTAAACAAATGAGCGACGGCACGCAAATCGTTTCAACAAAGTACTGTATGCGTTCATATACCATTCATCCGATTGCGATAAAACTTTGGTGAATTGTTGTGTACACTCCAGGAAAGGTTTCCGGCTTAGTAAATCTATTTTTAATAGGTAGCGCACGAGTAGATTTAACAAATGAGCGATGGCACGCGAATCGTTTCAACAAAGTACCGTATGCGTTCATTCATCCGATTGCGATGAAACTTTATTGAATAGTTGAGTACACTCCAGGGAAGGTTTCAGGCTTTGTAAATCTATTTTACAATAGGTAGCGCATAAGAAGTTTCAACAAATGAGCAACGGCACGCGAATCGTTTCAACAAAGTACCGTATGCGTTCATATACCATTCATCCGATTGCGATGAAACTTTGCTGAGTTATTGTGCACGCTCCCACGAATGTTTCTAACTTATTAAATCCATTTCACGATAGTTTGGAGGCAGTTAACGGACATTGAAAAATAATATTGTGTATCCAAAAGCACTTCAAGAAACAAAATTACAACGCCATCAATTTCTTTGATTGGCATTGCAACGCATGCCGGGTACAGCTTGTGTCTATTAAAGAAAGAAAGTTCTGAGTGAAACTACAGTCTTGTGCATATTAGCCTAACGTCAACAAGCAGGCAAACTGAGATTTTTAAGTAATAAGGAGGTACCAACTGTTTCCCGCCAATTATTAACAACAGCATGGATACCCATTGTTGAGATAGGTTATTGTAGTGAATACTCTTATTGCTTATGTTTGAAAGCTCATATTTGGCATGTGTTTGTAGCTATTTGAACCTGTATTTAGTGAGTATATTTAATCAGCCATAATGGATATCACACCAAAGAAGGGAAGCAAGGTTATAACCCTCCACAAATTTAGTGGTATGACTCAGAAACAAATATCAACTGAATGTAATGTAAGTTTGGGTGCTGTTTGTAATATAATTAGGAGAAAAAATGAGAGAGAACCTTGCCGAAACACCACAAACAGACAGTTAAGGTTCCACAAAAGAAGATGTTTTTGGGGCTGCTTTACAATTTACGGGCCCTAAATGTTTAGTTCCTGTTGATGGAATGATGAACAGCGACAAGTATATCGCAATTTCAGAGAGAAAAGCTGCCCCAGAATGGAAGAGATTGCCTGAGGAACTGAATATCGAAAAAGCGATTTTCCATCTCTGTTCACATTAACATGCACAATACTGTATCTTGAAACTCAGAAGGAGTCAAGTGCAGCATTAATAAGATAAGCGTTGATCGAACTACTCCAATGCTGTTAATGTATTTCACTAACGGAGCTAGTTCGAGATTGTTGTCAGCAATCTTGTTTTCACGTCCCATTTTCCTCCATTTAATCAGGCGTAATGGAATGGGCGCTCAATTTCAGACACTAAAAGGGATTGATGAGCTTTGTTATTGCTTCTATATCATTAGAAGCTTCTTAACCTTTCGAGCCAGGAGAGAAAAGTAGTTGGGACTACATTGTTCCTGCACCAGAGCACTATGTTACCCAAGTAGAAAAACTGGACTTTTGTATCCAAGAGTTCTCTGCACATGTTATCGCTAATCAAACTGCCATATCTCTCGTAATTACTGACCAATGGTGATGACTCCTTCACTACAATGTCACAGCTGATATTGTCTAATATTTCTAATAAACGAATTCGTTTTCAGTCAGTCAAAACGAATGTGCTCAAATAAATTGGGCGTGGAATTACACTTATCTAATCTCATCTACTAATCTGGAAAAAAATGGCTGACTGCGTGGCTCAGCGGTAACGTTCCCGCCTCCTGTTCCCAAAGTTGCAAGATCGAATCCTGGCGCTGCCAGTTGGCATTTCAGGGTACGCAAATGCGAGGGAGCCGTGGCAGTAGATTTATTGGCACGTTAATAATCCCCTTCAGGGCAAAATTCCAGCGTCTCTAAAAGCCACAGTAGTTAAAATGGACGTAAAATTAATACTAATAATAATAATAATATATGTGGCCTCGGGTGCCAGGTGCAAGTTTTGTTATTTGATGCCCAGAGGGCAGCTTACATGTCGAATTTTGTCGTTCCTTTCGAGCGATATGAAAGTTAAGGTGGTGAGATATCTAAGCTCCATGACACCAAAGCGCTTTCTAGTAGAGAAAGGAGGAACTTTGTGTTGGCGGAAAATCCCGAGACTCATTTTGCAATTTATTATGAACACGGCCTACTGAATTCAAATGGGTTTTTAACATGCCAACAACGTATGCCATGCATGCCTAGATTTTTGTCGCCTTTCAAAAATAAAACTTATCATGGCCAGGAGCGAACCTGCAAGCTTGGGGGTTGGTAGTCCGACACGATAACCACTCATCCACCGTGGCAATCAATAACAATATAGGTCTATTGTTAATTGAAAAAAAAAGTACGATGAATTAACTATAGACTACATCTTTTATACGGTACATTTCATATTTTCCCGCTTAATTCGGACAGTGAAGTGTGACAGAAGCTGGACGGCAGAGAACTCCACATCGCCCAAATATTCAGCTAAGTTCTCCTATGTCAGAAGACCAACCTGACCATTACAGATCATCACACTAAGCAAGTTATTTATTTATTTATTTATTTATTTATTTATTTATCGCATGGCTTTTAGTGCCAGGAGTGTCCGAGGACATGTTCGGCTCGACAGACGCTATAGCTGCTTCAAGGGTGAGCAACAAGTTCCATTCAATTTCAAGTACTTCCAACTTTCGCTACCAGATGTCAATGATTGCTAGTGGTGAACGTTGGAACTTCGATAGATCGTTCCAACGAAATCTAACCTAGAAATTTAGCTCCAAACAAGTTTAGTCTGTAGAAGGATCTTTTACATGCCATAAATCTATGACATGGGACTTCTGGCTTTACTTCCCCTCCGAAGGAAGGCATACTGAAGGATTTTTAACGCTCTTAAAAAAACCGACGACTTCGGCCGGGTTTGAACCCGCGATCTTGGGCACAGCAGTTCAGCATGCTGCCAACTACGCCACCGAAGCCGCTACTAAACGAGTAAACTTGAAGGTCAACAGCCACAACATATCACAAGAAAAGTCACATAATAAATTACAATAAACGTCTGTAATTAAAATAGTGTCACATATTCGTAGACATAGATTGCTGTTGTTGATGCTTTACGGGCTTTGCGACATAGTGGACATGTTGCCCCGTGTACTTGGATGTGTGTAGACATTGATATAATCTGTGTCATTGTGATGTCTGTACAAGTGCGTGTATTTGGAATCAATGTAAGATTTGAGTAGGTAGCAGCCGTGGCCCACGTTAGTTACAATACCGCGTTTACCTGGAGTAGAAGTGGAAAACCACGGAAAACTACTTCTCCCCTCCTGGAAGGCCACGGCCAATCGTATCTCCAATTTACAAATACACACACTAGTACAGCCGTCACAATAAAACAGGTTATTGGTCAAAATTCCACACACACCCATATACACGGCGCTGGTTATAGGACATAATGTACCACGTACATAACGTACCACCGGACATAATGTACCACTTGGCTGGCTGATTACCTGCGAAGATTTATCTAATGACTTTAAAATATTAAGGAGAGGACATAACGTACCACTTGAAGTATTTAGGGTGTATGGAACCCTAAACGCACGGCCACTTGCTCGGTTTTGCTCAATTAATCCTGGAAATAAATACGTGGACAATAACATAACATAAAATATGTTATGTTTTCGGGACTCCCAGCACACTTTATTCAGGCTTTGGACTGGCAAAATGTTTATAAACATTTTGGCGTGTTTAAAATCAGCTGTGGTTAAGCTCTCGTAATTTTTCGTTTTCTTTACTTTTTTTAAAATAATTTTTAAATTGTTTTTGTGGGTTTTATATCCTAGCGAATAGCAAGTTCGTCATGTGAAGTTTCATTCCAAGTCCTGCGAATATGAGAGAGCTCTCAAGCAAGTTTTCAAGTTTCCATTCTCTTCATACCACTTCATTATTCTGTCAAGCCGTTCATCATAGTTGACATATTTCTTCTTTCTCTTTGAACTTTTAATGTACAATTCGTACTTCATGAAGGCACATGTTACAGTACCAAAATGTTTAAAGCCGCGCAGTGTGATCGCCTCTGATGTTTATGTGGTAATGAACATGTAAATGGAATGCCCGTCTGACATCAAGTGGTACGTTATGTCCTAGTGTAAATATTTGGGGATTACGGGAAAACCGTTCTTAGGTAGATAACGGCCTAGGTGGTACGTTATGTCCTCCAAAAGCAAGTGGTACCTTTTGTCCGTGGTACGGACATCCACGGGGCTATATGACCACTATGTCGCAGCCTCGATAATACGCAACAACAACATGTATTTTTAACTAGCAGTTATCAACTAGTACATATAAAAACTTAGGTTATAGCACAGGGAATAATCTTATTGCATTGTGAAACCGTCTTATTAAAGTCAAGATAACTGCGAACATATTCGTAAAGTGGTAATAATCTAATGAATTTTGCGGTCTAGTTACCAAGGATGTTGGCAGTGGCTGGTATGTCTTTGAGGAACGGATGCAGTCCCGTTCCACTGTAACACGTGATAACAGTAATTGATTAAACATTTTAAGCACTCCTGCTCCCAAGTGGGTGGTGTAACCATCTGGAGGAGGGTGCCCTCAGGCGTATCTTACAGTCCCACGCGTCGAGTAATTGAAGTCACCAATCGATAAGATAGTAAACAGTCCACACATCTAATCTGGCTTTAATGAGACACGCTTGGAGGAAGTGTGTCCACCATATACCTTCAAGCAGTTCTCTGTCCGCACGGTCAGAAATTTCGCACGCATTCTACAGTGGTGATGACAATGATGCTGCAGCTCCTGTTGCTGCTGCTGCTGATGATGATGATGATGATGATGCTGCTGACAATGATGTTGATTTTTGTTGTTTAACCTTTTAACTGTTATGTATTTCCAGATGATTAAACTTCCCTATGCTGAGTTATTTTCACGCATCATATACCCATTCTACATCAAGGCCCTAATTCAATTAAACATATTCTCCCTTCCCCAATTGGTAGCATGCTGAGCTTTTATGCCCAAGATCGTCGGATTACTTAAGAGCGTTAAAAATCCCTCAGTATGTCTTCCTTTGGAGTGAAAGTAAAGCCGGCGGTCACATGTCATAGATTTATGGCATGTTAAAGAACCTTCCACTTATTACACTTGTGTGAATCTAAATTATCGGTTAAATTCAACCAATGATCTTAGGTTCCAATGTTCGTCACCAGGAGCCGACTGCGTGGCATCTAGTAACCAAGGTCTGCACTAGTATTCGTTGACGGTGGTGTTTGGCAGCAAAAGTAGGAACTATTGTAAAATTCAATGTCTACAGTCCTTCCTTGAATTAAAAACAGATAACGCACACTAATACATCCATCACAATTAACACCGGTTATCAGGCAGATTCTACACACACCCAAAGTATATGGGGCTACATGACCGCGTTGTCGCAGCCTCTAAACTGAGGAACCAACCAACCTTCTCCTATTGGTTCTAATGTTACATACGTATTATATTAGTTTATAATTATGTATTCCTTGCCCAAAGTCCATCATTGAATACTCCATTTTCCTCCACTATATTTTCACAGCAACATCATCACAAATATATTTATTCTTACTCAAACACATGATCTTATCGATCGCAACCTCAACATTTCTATGCGTATAATATCCACATTACTGATACTTTCGATTTCAAGCTGGATTGTATCAAGAGCAATATCTTTCGACTTAAATATATACTTGTAACAGATATGATTTTTAGCCTATTTTCATTTATGAAGAATAGGCTTAACAAATCACCTTTTGTCCGTGTGTCTGTCTGTGAGTGCGTGTGTGATGGTGTGTGTGATGGATTTTCTGTGTCCCCCCTAATAACTTCTAAACGGCTGGAGCGATTTCAAAAAAACTCCGTAATTTCATAGCACTTTTCCGGGCGACTCCGACCGTGCCCTTCAAATTTTGTTACGTCTTACCAATCCAACATGGCGGCTGTGCGAAATATTTCACCAGCATTCAATATCTCCGAAACTATTACCTATATCACCCTGAAATTTTGTACGGTGATAAAGGGAACTACTAGAAGTTCACCTATGTGAGCTTTGAAAACCTGGTGACTACAAAACCAACATGGCGGCCATGCGATTTTGCGACTTTTAAATAGACGTTTCTCGCGATTTAACCAACCAAACGCAATGAAACTTGGTACAGAATATGTTTATATACATTGTAATGCACGGGCATCTAACTTCGTTCAATTATTTACATAACCTCAAGATGGCGGCTGTGCGAAATATTTCACCGGCATTCTATATCTCTGAAACTATTACCGGTATCACCATGAAATTTCGTACGGTGATAAAGGGCACTACTGGAAGTTCATCTATGAGACTTTCAAAAACCGGTTAACTACAAAACGAACATGGCGGCCAAGCGAATTTGAAAGATTTAAAGATACTTTTCTCGCGATTTAATGATCCAAACGCAATGAAACTAGGTACAGCAAATGTATATACACATTGTAATGTACTTGTATCTAATTTAGTTCAATTGTTTATATAACCTCAAGATGGCGGCTGTGCGAATTTCGAAAATTATGTTTTTATTTCTTGTGTTCTAATCATACGATCGAAATCAACATTTGCATAATGAACGTACACAATAATCATCATCTAATAGTATATAACTCTATGACCTACATATATTAAAATCCAACATGGTGATCATTCGAAATATCTAGGCGGTACTCATTATCTAATAATCTACTACAGCAATCAAACTGAAATTTTGTAAGTGTATAGAGGCTATAAGCATAAGTTCACCTATGGGACGTTCAATAATCTGGCAAGCACAAATCCAACATGGCAGCGACGCAAAATTTAAATATTCAAATGGACGTTTCTTGCGTTTTAACCATCCGAGCGCAGTGGAACTTGATACGGTATATGCTTATACAAATATTAATCGACTGCCATCTAATTCGTTTAAATTATTTTCATAACCACAAGATGGCGACTGAGCGAAATTTTAAAATCCCGCTTTTATTTCTTGTGTCCTAATCATGCGATTGAAATTTGAATAAAGCACCTACACCATAATCGTCATGTAATAGTACATAAATCTAAGGCCTATAATATAAAAAATCCAACATGGTGACCATCCAAAATATTTAGACAGTTCTCAATATCTACGAATCTATTACAGCAATCAAACCGAAAATTTGTATGTTGATAGAGGCAATTGATATTAGTAGGATAGGCCTATATGAAAATAGGCTATTACGGAACTACCTGTTTAGGATTTTAGTATGTGTTTTAGCCTTTAGGCAACTAGTATTTTTAGAAATATTTTTGAAAACAACCTTTGTTATAAAACATTTTTGAATGCAAGACTTGCAACTCGACTTGTGTTACATATTGCCACAGATGAATGTCACAATGTGGCCGAAACCAATACTACTATAATTAAAAGTAGGCCTACATATTATTGACGTAAGGTATTCATTTTAAGATTATATTGGGTTTACACACATGTACTGAAAAGCGTTTCCTTCAGGGGCGTAATCGGCAGATAATTTGGTGGGTAGAGCGTAGCGAATTTGCATATAGGAATAGACTGTCTTATGTGGTGAGTAGCTTTGGGCCCCTCTCTAGGGGTGAAAGATCACACTTTTAGGGAAATACAGTATGTATCCCCTATATTCCCTGTTGGGTACGATCGACTTTTAGAAGCACCACTACTCGTACTAAACCACTTGGTCTGTTGTGAGCCATTGCAGCGCACAGAAGTCAAACATTGCCATCTTTTTGAACAAACTAATAGCATAATTCGTATCACCATAGAGATTAAAAACGTAAAGTAAATGCTTCTAACGACTATCACACTACTTTTAAATGACATCGCCTCAAACAGTTGGAATGTGGAACTACAAAGGCACGCACGTAGCAACGAACCATTTCGTCAATAGCGCCCTGAAGATTAAGGGGCCTTACATCTAGGTTATTGGCCCCTAATAGTTTGGGTAATATTTAAAATGATGTGAAAATTACCACTGACGAGTTGAATATTCTCGGAAAAATTATGGTTAAACTAGTTTAATTCAACTTGTACAGCATAAGCACTCGGTAAATAATATGCCTGTTATTCTGGGCGTAAAATCCGCGAGAGTTATTGATGAAGAATCCAACAAACGTGTTATGCGCATAATGATATATGACAATGTTTTGACCTGCGGGTAGGTCGCTTGTCACGTTGGACAGAAAACATCATGATCTCCCCGGAGGTTATCTCGGAGCCACATCAATCATGACTTGTTCCTGTTGCCATGGAGACGCCAGTGTGCTGGCCGCAGCTGACGGCACGACACACGGACACTAATAACCTCACTGGAGCTACACGATCGTGCCATGGATTCTCAAACAACAGGACTGGGTGGACGTGATTTCTACACCACGGTCGTAAAGAGAGTCACTTGCAAGACGTTGGAAACATTTACTATTAGACCAGAGATGCAGACTGCTTTCAAGGGCAGCACTATGCAAACATTCACACGTTATAGATTAAACATTACTAAAGATAGCTTTTTAGTCAGTCAACAGAAATTGTACCCAATTACATTAGGCGGGAAACAAATAGTATTACATACCTTACAAACTAATACGATTTTATGTACAAATACCTACAGAACATAATTGGATGACATGTTTCGAATGTCAAGTGTTCATCGTCAGATCCCGCTCACTTAGCGTGTCGGTCTACTAACCCCAAGATTTTTGGTTCGCTCCTGGCCGAGGTAAGTGATTTTGGAAAGGCGGCAAAAATACGACACGCATGTCATACGATATTGACATGTCAAAGAACCCATTTGAATTCAGTAGGCCATGTTCATAATGGCAAAATTAATCTCGGGAGTTTCCGCCAACCTCCTTGACTTTCATATAGTGATTCAAGGAACAACGAAATTCGACATGCAAGCTACCCTCTGGGTGTCAAATGACAAAGCTTGCACCCGGCACCCAAGGCCATACGATATTATTATTATTATTATTATTATTTATGAATAAGTTCAGTGGTGATGTTGTATACACTATTTTGTTATTAATGTTCTAAATTAACCGTTCCTATTTATACTAGTGGCTTAATTGTATTGAAGCATCTCGTGTGGCGAATACACAAACAGCACCTCCACAATTGCAATTTATACAAACAAAACCCATACTCAAAATCAGGAGTGTATTAATTTTTAAGACAAGAAAAAGGGTAGGTTATAAATATTCTCGAATGGGAATATGATGTTATTTCCGTTTGATCAGATAAATTATCAATTAATATGATAAAATTGGTCCGGCCAGATCAAACATAAAATGCCAGCGTTTCGTGTGTCTGTACCAACTGACGAGCCCAACGGAACACTGATCTGGCCGGACCAATTTTATCATATTAATTCATAAGAAAAAGGATGTCATGAAAATTACGTAGGGCAGACAGGAAGGAGGATGGGCACTTGTTATAAAGAACATATGAATGCCATCAAACTCAGGAAACACACATGTTCAACATAGCTTCACAAACATAGAAATAGACCTAAAAATGATACACTACGAAACAAGAGGTAGAGTACTTGATATTCAAGAACCCACAGAAATTCACTTAGCTAAATTAAACAACGCAGATAATCTCAATGAGCTCACATTCTTGGAGAGGTCACCCCTATTCACACTATAAGGTAACAATCCCGTCAACAATAAGGTAACAACATTATGAAAATAAAGCCAGAAAATGACTAAATATTGGAGGGATAACAAGGAAAAAGTGCTAAGAGAGAAGAATGTACTTTGTACCGTAATCTCAATAAACCCAGGCCTAAATTAGGCAGTGTTAACGAGTTCAAGAAGCCCCTATATGTCCTGCAGCACATACGTATGGCTCATTAGTTTATGCGAGGTGGGGAAGAGATTGGTCGTTAATAGTTGAGATCGTTTTTCACAATTAGCATACATTCATACAGATTTGGTCATCCTGTAATCTCAATAAACCCAGGCCTAAATTAGGCAGTGTTAACGAATTCAAGAAGCCCCTATATGTCCTGCAGCACTTACGTATGGCTCATTAGTTTATGCGAGGTGGGGAAGAGATTGGTCGTTAATAGTTGAGATCGTTTTTCTCAATTAGCATACATTCATACAGATTAGGCCATTGGCGGTCACGACAGAATCTATATGAAACAAATAATGGTTTTAAGTTGCTACAATAGATGGCAATGATAGCACTTAAATGGAGCATTAATATCTAGTACTCAGAACCTCAAACACAGGGCACCAAGAACGACAAATTCAAATCGATCACTTTCACGTTACGCCAGTCCAGCGAGGAAACACAGTGAGGCCGAACGCTACATGGATCAGTTTCTAAAACCAGATAAGTTGACATAACTTTATTACATTCAGCGAATTGTATCATTTGTGCATGCACCACACGAGATATTTCAATACAATTAGGCCACTAGTTTAAATAGGAACGGTTGATTTAGAACTTAAATAACAAAATAGTGTAGACAATATCACTACTCCTGGCCAGAGACTGGGTTTAAGTACCGTGCGTATGCACTCATTTCACGGCTGAAATTAATGAAGATATCTTCCGAATACTTTTATGTTTGAACGAATGACACAATGTACCTCATTTATTGTATCATTTTACGAAGACCGCGGTATCAAACCTGAAGTCGTCAGATTTTTTGAGAGCGTAAAACTCCCTCAGTGCCTTCCTTCGAAGGGGAAGTAAAGCCGGCAGGCCCATGTCATAGATTTATGGCATGTAAAAGTACCTTCCACTAACTACTTGTAAATTTGTACGTTCGATTTGATTAACGCTCTATTAAGTTCCAACGTTCCCGACCAGGTGTCGATTGTGGTGGATCTAGTAGCCAAGTTCTCAGCTTGGTGTCGTTGACGGTAGCATTTGGTAGCAAAAGTAGGAACTACTTGAAATTGATCGCATGCAGTCCCTACCTGAATTAGAAATAGCACACACTATTACAGCCATCACAATTAACACCGGTTATCCGACAGATTCTCCTCACACCCAAAGTACACAGGGCTGTATGTCCGCGTTGTAGCAGTGCCTAAACTGAGGAACCAACCATCATTATTTTGCTTCATATCGTCGTAGAGTCTGCCATACCCCGTATCTAATAATGCTTGTTCCTCCACCTTCTGTGATGGCCTCGGTGTACGGCTTGAGACTCCGGATTCAAGGTCCTGGTTCGGTTCCAGGCTCTGTCAAGAAAATTAATTTTTATGTCAAGGTTGAAACGAGGAACGTTCAACCTCTGTAGGACAAACTGAGAAGAGATGGGTTCGATTCTCACGTCAGTTGTCCTATGTGGTTTTCGTGGCTTCCCAGTTTTACTTCAGGTATATGCTGGGATTGTTTCTAAATTAAGGGTATAGCTGCCTCCTACAAAAATCCTGCTCTTGATTAAAATACAACACCGTTACAGATTATCAGACAGGTTCCAAACACACCCAAGTACTGGAGGCTACATGACCACGATACCGCAAAGTCCGTAAGTTTATGAACAACAATTAAAACAAAATAGTGTTCTATTTACAGAGGTGTGCAATTTATTAAACTCGATGTCAGTTTTCCATCATTATTATTTTTATATGGTTTTATACAGTAAAAATGGTTGCAAAGCCGTTGAAATTATATAAATTGTTTAACCAATTGTTATAATTATATCTTCCTTTAAGAAACGTACAGTCAAATGATGTTTTAGAATTTTCACTAATACAAGGAAGGAAGGAAAGGAATATTGTAGTTTTAAGTGACCGTGAATCTTGTGAATATAAGCCACGAGACCTCCTCTTTGCGTGGAATCCGAACCACAGGACATGGCATTTCATTTCGAAAATCTCACATGTATTGACCGGGAATCGAACCCAGTCCACGTTGGTGAGAGACCAACAGCTTGACCGCTGCGCCACCACGCCCCCTACAAAAACAGGAGTCTTGCTAATGCAGAATGTCACATGTCTTTGTTTTGTTTACTTTATTCTAGTTTTCGTGTGTATTTAGAGTAAAGGGATTCGAAGTCTTTTATTACTGATGGTCCGCTCTTAAACTATTCAAAGATTTGTGTACCCTGGATGAAAATCACCTGATTTAGAGGATACATTCCAAAGTCGATGAAAAAGGACGAAATGGAACAGCTTAGATATCCCTCAGAATCCTCAATTCCCAAAATTTCCATACGCAGTTCCTTATGAGAAAAGTTGTAAGTCCTAAGGCGGCAAAACATTACTAAGTAGGGTAATAAAAATAAAATGAAATGGTCAAGAAAACTGACAGATTTAAGTACCTAGGAGAATGGCTGGAACCGAATCTCTCGGAACTAAGGGCATTATCAACTCGAGTTAACAAGTTAGAAATGGCTTATCAACTAACCAATAATACATATAATAAGAAGTGTCTCTCCCGAAAGACTAAAATGAAACACTACCAGACAATTATACGTCCTGAAGGCTTATATGCTTCAGAATGTCTAGTATTCAACCGGAAGGGACTCACGGACAAACTCGAAGTACAGGAGAGAAAGATAATGAGGAAGATATTGGGGCCTGTTAAGGAAGGTAATGAATACAGAAGGCGACCCAATCAAGAGCCCTACACGTACTGTGAAAGAATCACGGATGTTGTTAGGAAACGACGTCTAGCATTTTATGGACACGTCTACAGGATGCATCCTACTAGGTTGACCAACCTGCTCCTCGGTTACTGGCATGGTTGTGGGAAGTGAGCAGAGATCTGCAAGATCATGGAGGGACGGAAAGAGATTTAAAAGACCGGACATCGCTCAGGAAGATGCTTCAGCAATTGAGGTTCCAGGACAAACTGTCAAGAAAGAAAACAAGTGCCCTCTGGACACAGGAGAGGAGGCAACAACACAGCCAGAGGATGCGTAACTACTGGGCAAACATCAAAGCCCACTCCAGATGTAACAGTTGAATGTCGTGGCCCCTAGATGGCCTATACGAAACAAGAAGAAGAAATGATTTTAAATACATTGTAACTGATTTAAAATCTTTATAATGAGTCTAATAATTTGCACACCTCTGTTTTATGTTTGGTTACTAGTTCTATGCAGCCCTACACTACTTCGAATCGGAGGATTATTCTTCTTTACACTTTTACATAGGAAAGTGAAACTTAATATGACTTGTACGACTGTACGATTGCATGTACATTCACAGTCTTCAATCGCAATGTAATTCAGGTTCATTAAGAAATATAGAAAATTAACCTAACTGAAATTGCTTATGCTGCTCTGTATGCAAGGTGAATCAACTGCCCCTAATAATATTGTTTTATGCAGTCCAACTAACGTTGTTATCAGGAACGTCTATATTTCCCTGCTTGCATACCGTATGGTACTAATGCACTACAAGCTTTCCCCGCAAACAATACTGAACACTAATATTTCTCCCTCAATGTGACAACAGACTAATACGACGGGAAAATAATAGCGTTCAGCATCGTTTGAGGGATACGGTTAGTGCATTAGTACCATACGGGATGCAAGCAGAGAAATATCGACCTTACTGACAACACGCGTTAGTTGGGCTGCATAAATGAATATTAATAGGGGCAGCTGATTCACCCGGTGTATGCACGTAGTGCTGGGAAGAATGTCCAGTAATGAGGAAAGGATTCTAAATGAAGGCCTTTGTCAAACACGTACTCTTGTCAACATAGTGTATTTAACACGAACAGGATTTTTTAGCAGATTGCCTCTTCAAACGAACAGTATCAAAACTAATGAACAATACATAAATGCACATACTGTAATTGGGTAGACAAAGCTTGTATTAACTATCAATGTCGTATTTATACGACAGTCATGATCACTCGCAGTGTTAGGATTTCTTTCACATCACACATACCCAACCACTCGCACTGTGTATTAGTACTTCCCTAGGAAATGCAGCAAATAAACCACAGTGTGATTACGTGATCGAAAAAAGAGTTTCTAAAAGAGCAGTGATTCGAAAGTAAATACCAAAGACTTGTATTAAATCTAACAAAGCAGGTGATTGTGGAGTAAATCAAATTTCAAATTATACCAGATGGTTGGCTGGTGCCATCTTGATTTCATGCAGATATTCCTGCAGTATAATGCTGCAATAAGTGTTACCTATGTGCTCCATGATAAAGGCTGAAATAAAAACTTGTTAGCGTATCTGCTTCATTGAAATATTAGAAGCTATTCTTCAGTGCTGCCTAAGTGATCTATTATTAGAACCATTTCTGTGGGTCTTCTTCCCTAGCGGTCAATCCGAGGATTGGTTTGCAGCAAATCTCCACTCTTCGCGTCTTTCCACTTTGCTCTTCATTTCTCCATAGGTCTTGCATCCCACATCTTCCCTAATTTGATCTATATACCTCAGGTGTGGTCTTCTGTAGGTCCTTCTTCATCAACATACCCCTCCATGGTTGTCTTCAGGATTTCTGCAAGTCTCGATAGATGGTCTGTAAGTTGTACTCTGAGATCCACAAACTTCTCTTCTCACTAACTCTTTTCAAGGCGTCTTCATTTGTAAGCGTGTCAATCCATTTTATTTTGAGTATGCACCTATAGCACCACATCTCAAAAGAATGTAGCTTCTTCTCTTCCACAGTTCCCAGAGTCCAGGTTTCATAGCCGTAGCATGCAACACTCCAGACATATGCTTTAAGAAACCTTTTCCTGATTTCAAGACTGATGTTCTCAGAAGTTAAAGTCATTTTCTTTTTGTTAAATGCAACTTTCGCATGAGCAATTCTACTTCGTACTTCTGTTTTGCTCCGTCCATCCCTACTGAACCTACTGCCTTGATACATAAACGAGTCAACTTGTTCAGTCGGTCGACACGAGAATAATACATATCGTTTCTCTGCTGGCAAGTGTATGAAATACAACAAAGAATATCCATACAGCAAAATAAATGATAATTAAAAGTTTGATCTGACTGAGGTACGTTCAAAATTACAACTCTCATCGTGCCATTGTTGTCAGTATACCATTCAGCGTCAGACTAACATATAGAAGAAAGATGAAACATGTTATATTTTACAAGTGGATTGAGAATATTGAATATATCCACATGAAATTTGCGGGATATTTTAATATTAGAGCAGTGTGGTAAACAACACAACTCACTCAGATTTGTAATATACGTGTCAGGAATTGAAAATACACTGCCCGCAATGGCCTCAAACAAACGCCTCGTAAATTAAAAGCTTCTTGTAGTCACATTCTTACCTGAAATTGAAGGTTTTACAATGATGACGCAATATGACTTGAATATTTTACTCGGAATTGAAAAGAGTGTGCGAAGCGAGAATGAATTTCAAGGAATATTTCAAAGCAAACTTGACATTGTCTCAGAATAATATTATCCATTTCAGGTCCGTATTGAGTATTGTCTGTCAGTTATACACTACTATGTTTCGTCTCTCAAGTTCCATATTTATCAAGTGTAATACATAATACGAGAATGGAGGTGAAGTGATATGAGATGTTATGCCATATATAAATAAAAAGAATGGAGCATTAAGACATTACAATTAATAATATATGAACGTCAACAGACCAGTAGTAGAACACACCGTAACGGTGTGTATATCACTTCAATTCTAGGGGATATTACATACAATATATTGCACGTTATACCTTTGGTCATAAGGTAAAGATTTTAAATCTTCCGTAACAGCATCGGCATCAAGAGTATACAATTAGACTCGAAAGTCACATAGGTTTCTGTACCCTAAAAAAAATTAAAAAATTTAAAAAAATATATCATACTAATGTGGGAAACGGTTTCCAGATCATGACACTCACAAGCATCGAATATAGAACTGAATTATTTATTATAAACAATGAAACTGATTAAAATACAGTAGAGAATTAAGGGAATGTGTTTCGCAGCTCGTCGGAACTCGGAATACTGCTTCTCTTCTTTTTATTCTCAGACAATGGCGCTGAGCTTACTCCTGCGCCCGCTAGATCCCATACTCGGCCTTCTTGATCCTCATCCGGTTCCCACATTCGGCCGTCCTGATCCTCATCCGACCCCGGATGAAGAAAATCCGCCCGGCCAGGACCTCATGAACTCCGCACAGGACGATGTGATTCTTGGTCCAGCATGGTCTCCTTCTCTGCTGACGTCATATGTGTCGTTGAGTTTTACTCGAGTCACTCGATAAGGTCCTAGACTTTTGGTTTTTAGTTTCAGATGTGGACCGATCTGAGTGCGTTTGATGGCAACCAGGTCGTCGACCTGATACTTCTTAGGCTCCTTACGTCGTCGGTTAAATTCAGCACGATTTTCAGATTGTACTTTTTCTATCTGCTTTTTTGCATCTTCTCTCATCTGATCACGTTTTTCGTTGAACGAATCGATCAGCTCCTCTTCGATGAGTTGCACTATAC
Organism: Meconema thalassinum; assembly: GCA_946902985.2. Taxonomy (NCBI): domain Eukaryota; kingdom Metazoa; phylum Arthropoda; class Insecta; order Orthoptera; family Tettigoniidae; genus Meconema; species Meconema thalassinum. Next base: position 308,160,858 of record OX336390.1, read on the forward strand.
GTAGATCATTTTGGTTGTGCATTCTGACTCCTGTCAGCAGCTCGAAAGGTGACATTCCGATGCTCCTCTGGAACGTAGAGTTGATAGCTCGTTGGACGGATGGTACAACCTTGTACCATTTTGTCGGATCGTCAATGCTAAGTTTAGCGATGATCTTGGTCACTGTTGAGTTGACTCTCTCGATTTGACCATTGGCTCTTGGCAGTCCAGCTGTGATCAAGACGTGCTTGATACTCTGCGATTTACAGTAGTCCTGGAACTCATGGGAGGTGAACGATGGCCCCCTGTCGGTGATCACTTGAATTGGGTTTCCAAAGTTCGTCCTCTGAAACTCCATCTTTTCAATCGTCTGGGCCGATTTGGTAGTTTTCACAGGATACAGCCAGGTGAACTTCGTGAAGGCGTCTATCACACAGAAGATGTGTTCATATCCCTTGTGTGTAGACTTAAGTGGTCCAATGTGATCCATGTGGTAGGTGTGCAATGGCACACTCTCCTTGAACATCGGATGTAACCAACCTTCTTTCTTGCCTGCCTTCCTGTTAACCACCAGACACTTCACACAGTTGGCTATGACTCGTTTCACCTTGTTGGCCAAGTCTGGTATATAATATTCCTGCTTCACGTCTTCTTCAGTCCTTTTAACAGCGTAATGTCCCTTCTCTTGTGCATCTCTGATGATTTCATGGTGCATTGCCCGCGGGACCACCAACGTCTCTCGCCCGTCAACAAATTTAAATAGCAGTCCATCTCTGACGATGAAGTTTTCGTAAGGCCCTTTCTCCAGTGTCGCTTTTATCGCTGTCAATCCTTCGTCTTTTCTCTGGGCGATTTTGATCCTCGCTGCAAGGCCATCAGGGAATCCAAACATCACTGCTGGACATCGGCTCAGGGCATCGACATGTTTCATCCTGTTTGCAGTTCGGTGTTCGATGGTATAGTCAAACTCCTCCAAGGCCATAGCCCATGTAGCTACTCGTGGGACCAGGTCCCTTTTGTGCATTGTCTTTTGGAATGCCATACAGTCAGTCACAATCTTGAACGGAATTCCATTTTTCTTTTTGACTACCACCACTTGGCATGTATATTCTGATTGACTCGGTTCTATGATATCTTCCTCCAGCCACGCCTCGACGTGCTCATCGACAAATTCGTTCTCAAGCGGTGCCATTCGTCTGGGCCTGCTAAATATCGGTTTTTCTTCTTTCAATGTGATCTTCATCTTGACATCAGTATATTTCGTCTTCTTTGGTACATATCTCGCTACCAAATCCTGGATCTGTTCCCTTTTTTCCTCATCAACGCAGTTCTCGATATCAAATTCCTGTTCGTCGGCTACCCTGATCACCATCATTGGGACCTCTAGTTTCTTGATGGTAACTCCTTGCTTGCACAGGATGACCTCACCCTGATCCAATAGATCGTTACCAATAACCATGTCCCACTCCATAGTATCATCAGAAACAACATAGACGTTGGTTTGGAACTCCAGCTCGTCTATTTCAACGACTGTTGTGAAGTAACCTTGAGGAGCAACAAAACCATTACCGAATCCTTTCAAAACGAGATCCGTGCTCTTCAATCCTGGGGAACCCATGGTCTTATAGATGTTTTGTCGCAGTAGGTTATAAGGACTGTCACAGTCGATAAGTGCCTGAAGTTTCTGCTGACCCAAACTAACCTCTTTGAACTTGAGGCAGCTTTTCTTTTCATCAATAAGATTGATACCTTGATTATTCCTCTTATCGTTCTTCCTCTCATTTTTGCACTCGGATGAAATGTGGCCAAACTCGTTGCAGTTGAAACATCTCTTGCCTTTATCCTTGTGCTCACATTCCTTTGAACTATGACCAAATCCACCGCAATTATAACACCTATCTCCACTACTCGCCTCTTTCTTCTTTGTACTGCCCCAGCACTTTCCGTCCTTCTCGTTGGCACTCTTGGCACTTCCTTGAAAATTACTGTTATTATACTTTGTGCTTTTCTTTGGCAAAGACTTCACTGCCATCTCATAACTTTTCATTTTCTCCTTGAAATCCTTGGAATTTTTTGCTCCATAGAGAAGAAGTTTTGATCCTGAATCGTCCTCGATCCCATCAATCACGTACTGACGCATAGAAACTTGCTCAACATCACCTCTACTGGCGATTTCCTTCATCACAAGAAAGTACTCCTGTAGAGATTCGTCGCGCTTTTTTCGTCGCTGGGTTAACAACTTGTGAATTTCTGCACTGCTTGCCGCCACGTCAAACTCCTCTTTCAAGGCCTTCTTCAGTGCAGTCCAGGACGTCAGTCCTTTCTCACCTTGAATAAAAAGCTTGGCTAAACCATCGAGTGATTTCTTAGCGAAAATAAACTTTTGCAGCTCACTCCATCCCATCAAGATTGACGTCTCCTCAAAATCTGCGATCCATTTCTTCACTGGGTAACCATCCTTACCGTTAAATGTTTTCATAGCGCCCTCTACGTCGCGGAACGACAATGAAAACTTATGTTGTTCTCTATACCTTCTGTGCTCGTCTTCCTCTTCGCTCTCTTCGTCTTCTTCGTCTTCTTCATCTTCGTCATCATCGTCTATATTAGTTGCGAGTTCATCCAATTTTCTCAAGTAATAACAAATGGTGTTAATCAATACCTCCTTTGTCCCGATCTCGGTATTAAGAATCTCAGAAACACGCAACAGATCAGCCTTGGAAAATGTTTCTTCGATAAATTTCTTCTTAGCTTCCTCTTCAATGGAATTTTCGTCAAAATCGAATCCAGGAAACTCTCGCAGTCGCTTTCGATTCTTCCTGTCGTCTGGTATATGCTCGAAAATGAGGTTATGTAAAACTTTGATTGCTTTGACCGGAGCATCACTTATGTTCTTATTTATTTTCTCTATTGCACCGAGTGTAGTCATCTTATTTGTTTACTCACGTCTATCAAGTAGATTTCCGTCAATATCGCTTCCTCAAAACCTCGCTATCAAACCTGTTTAACCTCATTCACCAAACCGGTGATATTTGTAGGTGATATCGTTGAATACCGCTTCCCGTCGTTTCTCTCTGACGAGTCGCTATCCTCTTACCACATCCACAATCCTCTGTCGTCGTTTAGATTCCGACCCTCGTCGTCGTCGTCACGGCACCACTAATTGTCACTGAAACTGAAGAACAAATTTTGCTAGCCTATGAATCCTCGTCGTAGATTCGCACGTCGTGGGCTCACAAAACTGCACGTCGTCTCGTCGTCAGCGTCGTAGGCAACAGCAACAAATAAGATTAGCCGTCCACTTCGTCAAAAATAGCGTTGTATTTTGCGTCGTACTTCGTGTCGTGGATTGCGTCGTAACTCGTTGTTTCAGTCCATCCCGGACGAGCCCCCATTTGTGGGAAACGGTTTCCAGATCATGACACTCACAAGCATCGAATATAGAACTGAATTATTTATTATAAACAATGAAACTGATTAAAATACAGTAGAGAATTAAGGGAATGTGTTTCGCAGCTCGTCGGAACTCGGAATACTGCTTCTCTTCTTTTTATTCTCAGACAATGGCGCTGAGCTTACTCCTGCGCCCGCTAGATCCCATACTCGGCCTTCTTGATCCTCATCCGGTTCCCACACTAATATATAAAAATGAGATGGTTTGTGTCTGTCTGTCTGTCTGTCTTGGGCCGATAACCTCGATGTTAGGCCCCTTAAACAACAATTAACATCATCATCATCTGTCTGTCTGTCTGTGTGTTACCTAATAACGCAAGAACCACTGGTCCGATTTAAATGAAATTTTGCATGGATGTAGCTGAAATACCAGGTTTACATATAGGATAATTTTAATTTCAATATTTTGCACTATTAAGGAATGGCGACCTTTTAAGTGACGTCACTACACCCTTTGATTTAAAAATGTCATATTTCCATATCAAATAAAAAGAGAACGCTAAGAAATACCAAACTTTTGATGGCACATATGAGCAAGGAAATTTAACTTCCTATCCGAAGGGTCCTTATCACTTTTCGTGTATCTCGAACGGTTAGCGAGTAAAACCTACTTATGTGACGTCACTACACCCTTTGGTTTCAAAATTTCATATTTCCATTTCAAATAAAAAGAGAACGCTAAGAAATAGCAAACTTTTGATGGTATACACGAGCTTTAGCATTTAATTTTCTATCCCAAAGGTTCTTATCACTTTTCGTGTATCTCCAACGGTTAGCGAGTAAAACCTAAATTTGTGCAATCAAACACGGTCAACACAGAGCGGTGCAGTATATATCTACATATATAAAAAAGAAAATTTGTCTGTTTTTTTCTGAATTTATACTGAAATTTGAGTTATTTACACGTTTCAGACTGTTTTATGATAGATGCGGGCGAAAATAATGTTTTGGTCTGTCTGTTTGTTTGATTGTCAGTGGACAATTTTGTTCCCTTATAACTCGAAAACGGCTGGGTGTATCAACGTAAAATTTGGTACAGATATCCATCAGAGGCACGACACTAATCATTGATGCAACCTTTCTCCGTACCTCTCATAAAAGGGGGCCTACCCCTTAAAATACATGCTGAAACAGGAGTAGAAGGACGAGACAAAGATCATTTTCAGCCCCTCTATGTGAGAGACAAAACTCGGCAGGCCCTAAAACCAACCTTGTTTGAGATATCCCCAGAAAACTAATTAAATTTAATAAACTAATGAACGAATACAAGCCGGGAACCATGGCAACAGATTCTCAGAGGTCCATCTATTGCTGTAAGACGCAATGCAATTCCATTAATTACATTGGTGTGAAAGTTTGCAAACGGCTAGAAGGTTATCACGGAACCAAATTAAGCTGTAAAATTCATCAATACGTATAATGCGCTTAAGGGGGTCAAGGGGTACACTAGAATTTTTTCACACGATTTACACCTGCGGGTGTTGTACGGCAGGTCTATTATATTCCTATCCCTATATTATATTATTAGTCTATTATTAGTATTATATTATGGCGTACAACGAAGCGACAAAGCCCCTCGGTGCCAAAAACAAAACTCGGGGGCCCTTAAGGGTCCTCGAAAACTACATTTTAAGGCTCTAAATCCAACAGTTTATGAAATATTCCCAGAAAACTAATTTAATTTAATTTAACAAACTAATGAAGGAATGCAAATCGGTAACCATCACAACATTATCGCAAGGCGTGGCATCCATCTTTCCATCTATTTCTGTAAGAAGCAATGCCACTCCACTTATTACATTTTTGTGTAAGTTTGCAAATGGCTATAAGGTTATCAGGGAACCAACGTAGACTGTATAATTCATCAATGCAATTAAGGGGGTCAAGGGGTAACCTAGTTTTTTTTTTGCAATTTTCACGTGCGACATATAGTACAGAAGGTCTATTATATCTCCAAACAGCAACATTATTTTAAAAAATTCCTGAATTGAATCAGCATTTTTTGCGTCTTTCAGGAATTTGGGCCATTTGAGTCTAAAGAACCTGAATTTTCATGCACCACAAGCCTGTATAATTTATGAAAGAGGTCATCTTGTGTGTTGGGGACTGAACACAACGTAGAGGAACAGTTTCTATGTGAGGTGTATTGCGTTTCGTCTACAAGGCTTTCAATTCTATTTCACGTCAGGAAGTACACGTTAGGTGAATTTAGTTTGAAAGCACATTTCAACTAATCTTTTTTTTTTTTTGTCGACATACGGGTTCATCGTAAGGATGATTTTTTTGATACTGTGTGGTAGATATACCCATATTTGGATTTCTGGGTGATATGTTGTAGACAATAGAATTGTCTGTCTGTCTTTCTGTGTAACTTTATGCATGCCTATAAATCGTGTTCGGATGCTTGGTGCATCGTAAAATTAGGTATGGTAAACAAGAGTCAATACACCAATCTTTTATAAAACACCTCACCGTATTTTTCATACAGTAGAAGGGTGGATATAGGGAAAAACATCTCAAAATACATGCTAAAATAGGCGAAATATAAAAATTATCCTAGAAGGACGATCAAAGCATATGTTGCGCTTCTCAATGTGAGACACAAAATTCGCGAGTCTATAAGGGCTCTCCGAAAACCACATTTTAAGTCCCTTAAATTAACAGTGTGTGTGATATTCCCAGAAAACTAACTTCGTTCTGATAAACTTATGAAGGAATGACAAACCGCTAACCATTGCAACAGTAGCTCAATTGACAATGTCTGGTGTTAATATATAACACCGTTCGAAGAAGGGTAATTCTGCCATACTAATATATAAAAATAAGATGGTGTGTGTCTGTCTTTCTGTCTGTCTGTGTGCTACTCAATAACGAAAGAACCACTGGTCCGATTTAAATGAAATTTCGCATGGATGTAGCTGATTTATCAGGTTTACATTATGGGCTACATTTTATTTCGATATTTTGTACTATTAAAATGGCGACCATTTTAGTGACGTCACTACACCCTTTAATCAAAACATCATATTTCCTTATCAAATAAAAAGAGAACGCTAAGAAATAGCAAACTTTTGACGGTACACTTCACTTTTCGTGTATCTCCAACAGTTAGCGAGTAAACCCCACATTTGTGACGTCACTACACCCTTTGGTTTCAAAATTTCATATTTCCATTTCAAATAAAAAGAGAACGATAAGAAATAGCAACCTTTTGATGGCATACACGAGCTTTAACATTCAATTTTCTGTCCAAAAGGACCTTATCACTTTTCGTGTATCTCCGACGGTTAGTGAGTAAAACCTAAATTTGTGCAATAAAACACGGTCAACACCGAGCGGTGCAGTATATCTCTACATATATAACAAGTAGTTCCGTGAAGAACTATACAGCCTATTTTCATATATCCTACTTATGTTAATTGCCACTATCAACATACACAATTTCAGTTTGATTGCTGTAATAGATTCGTAGATATTGAGAACCGACTAAATATTTCGGATGGACGCCATGTTGGATTTTATATATGTAGGTCCTAGAGTTATGTACTGTTACATGCAGATTATTGTGAACGTGTAGTATTCAAACTTCAATCGCATAATTAGGACACAAGAAAATACAAGGAGATTTTAAAATTTTTCACAGCTGCCATATTGAGGTTATGGAAACAATTGAAATAAATTAGATGCCAGTGGATTAACATTCGGATAAAGATTTACTGTACCAAGTTTCACTGCACGCGGATGGTTAAATTGCGAGAAACGTCCATGTGAATATTTATAATTCGCGTCACCGCCATGTTGGATTTGTGATCACCAGGTTATTTAAAGTCCTATAGGTGAACTTAAGTTCATAGCCCCTATGAACATTAAAAAATGCAGTTTGATTGCTAAAATAGATTCGTAGATATTCAGTATCGTCTAAATATTTCGGATGGTCGCCATGTTGGATTGTTAAATGTATAGGCCATAGAGTCATGTACCATTAAAGGAAAATTATTGCGTAGGTTCATTATTCAAACTTTCACTTCCATCGCATGACTACTTCACAAGAAATAAAAACTTAATTTTAAAATTCGCACTGCCGCCATCTTGAGGTTATGTAAACAATTGAACTAAATTAGATACCAGTGGATTACAATGTGTATAAATATTTCCTGTACCAGGTTTCAGTGCGCTTGGAACATTACATCGCGAGAAAGGTCTATTTAAAATGTTCAAATTCGCTTGGCCGCCATGATCGTTTTGTAGTTAACCGGTTATTGAAAATCTTATAGATGGACTTCCAGTAGTGCCCTTTATCTCCGTACAAAATTTTAGAGAGATACCGCTAATAGTTTCAGAGATATAGAATGCCGGTGAAATATTTCGCACATCCGCCATCTTGTGATTATGTAAACAATTGAACGAAGTTAGATGTCGGTGCATTACAATGTATATAAACATATACTGTACCAAGTTTCATTGCGTTTGGTTGGTCAAATCGCGAGAAACGTCTATTTAAAAGTCGCAAATTCGCTTGGCCGCCATGTTGGTTTTGTAATTACCAGGTTTTCAAAAGTCACATAAGTGAACTTATAGTAGTTCCTTGTATCACCATGGAAAATGTCAGGGTAATATCGGTAATAGTTTCGGAGATATTGAATGCTGGTGAAATATTTCGCACAGCCGCCATGTTGGATTGGTGAGTCGTAACAAAATTTGAAGGACACGGTCGAGGTCGCCGGGAATAGTGCTATGAACTTTCCGAGTTTCATTGAAATCGCTCCTGCCGTTTAGATTTTATTAGGGGGGGACACACACACGAATCACACACACACACACACACACACACACGCACACACACACACACGGACAAAAGGTGATCTCATAAGCCTATTTTTTCAAAATTGAAAATAGGCTAAAAATGAGAGTTTGTCTGTTTTTTTCTGAATTTCTACGGAAATTTGAGTTATTTAACGCGTTTCAAACTGTTTTATAACGGTTGCGCGCGAAAATATTTTTGTGTCTGTCTGTTTGTTTGTCTGAGGACAACTTTGTTCCCTTATAACTCGAGAACGGCTGGGTGTATCAACGTAACATTTGGTACAGATATCCATCAGAGGTACGACACTAATCATTGATGTAACTATTCTCTGTATCTCTCATAAAAGGGGGCATACCCCCTTAAAATACTTGCCGAAATAGGAGTAGAAAGACGAGACAAAGCTCATTTTCAGCCCCTCAATGTGAGAGACAAAACTCGGGGGCCCTAAAACCACATTTTAAGGTCCTAAGTCCAACCGTTTTTGAGATATTCCCAGAAAACTAATTTCATTTAATAAATTAATGAACGAATGCAAGCCGATAACCATGGCAACAGATTCTCAGATGTCCATCTATTGCTGTAAGACGCAATGCAATTCCATTAATTACATTAGTGTGAAAGTTTGCAAACGGCTAGATGGTTATTACGGAACCAAATTAAGCTGTAAATTTCATCAATACGTAAAATGCGCTTATGGGGGTCAAGGGGTAGTCTAGAATTTTTTCACGCGATTTACACCTGTGGGTGTGGTATGGCAGGTCTATTATATTCCTATCCCTATATTATATTATTATTATTATTATTATTAGTATTATATTATGGCGTACAACGACGAGACAAAGGCCCTCGGTGCCAGAAACAAAACTCGAGGGTCCTCGAAAACGACATTATAAGGCTCTAAAACCAACAGTTTCTGAAATATTCCCAGAAAACTAATTTAATTTAATTTAATTTAACAAACTAATGAAGGAATGCAAATCGGTAACCATAACAACATTATCTCAAGGGGTGGCATCCAACTTTCCATCTATTTCAGTAAGAAGCAATTTATTACATTTATTACATTTAATACATTTATTTCATTTCTGTGAAAGTTTGCAAATATAAGGTTATCATGGAACCAACGTAGACTGTATAATTCATCAATGCAATTAAGGGGGTCAAGGGGTAACCTAGAATTTTTTCATGCAATTTTCACGTGCGACATATAGTACAGAAGGTCTATTATATCTCCAAACAGCAACATTATTTTCAAAAATTCCTGAATTGAATCAGCATTTTCGCGGCTTTAAGAATTTGGGCCATTTGAGGCTAAAGAACCTGAATTTTCATGCACCCCAAGCTTTTATAATTTATGATAGAGGTCTTCCTGTGTATGGGGACCTAACACAACGTAGAGGGTCAGTTTTTATGTGACGTGTATTGCGTTTCATCTACAAGGCTTTCAATTCTATTTCATGTCAGGAAGTACACGTTAGGTGAATTTAGTTTGAGAGCACATTACAACTAATCTTTTTTCTTTTCTTTTTTTGTCGACATACGGATTCATCGTAAGGATGATTTTGTTCGATAATGTGTGGTAGATATACCCATATTTGGATTTCTGGGTGATATGTTGTAGACAATAGAATTGTCTGTCTGCCTTTCTGTGTATCTTTATGTACGCCTATAAATCGTGTTCGGATGCTTGGTGCATCGTAAAATTAGGTATGGTAAACATGAGTCAATACACCAATCATTTATAAAACTCTTCACCGTACTTTTCATACAGTAGAAGGGTGGATATAGGTAAGAACTTCTCAAAATACATGCTAAAATAGGCGAAATATTTAAAAATTATCCTAGAAGGACGACCAAAGCATATGTTGCACTTCTCAATGTGAGACACAAAATTTGCGAGTCTATAAAGGGTCTCCGAAAACCACATTTTAAGGCCCTTAAATTAACAGTGTGTGTGATATTCCCAGAAAACTAACTTCGTTCTGATAAACTTATGAAGGAATGACAAACCGCTAACCATTGCAACAGTAGCTCAATTGATAATGTATGGTATTAACACCGAACACCGTTCGAAGAACGGGTACTTCTGCTAGAATATACATAAAATGCAAAAAATATTTTGACGACCACGTGTATTAGCGGCTAACATTCTCGGCTTTCACCTTGGAGGTCCGAGTTTGAATCCCGGCTATGTCATGAAATTTTAATTCTGGTCTGAGAGCAAAACTTGGTAATTGTTTTCCGTGGTTTCCCACTTCTACTCGAAGCAAATACCGGGATATATCCTAACTGAAGGCCACAGCAACCTCCTTTCCAGTCCCCATTTTAATTACAAATGCACACACCACTACAGCCATCACAGAAACATATTATCAGAAAAGTTCCATACACACTCAAGTTTATGGTGCTATATGACCATGATGTCGCAACAAGAACATTATTTAAGCTAATAATAATAATATCGTATGGCCGGGGGTGCCGGGTGCAATCTTTGTTATTTGACACCCAGAGGGTAGCTTGCATGTCGAATTTCGTTGTTCCTTGAAGCACTATGAAAGTCAAGGAGGTTAGATATCTAGGCTCTTTGAACACTATAACGTTTTCTAGTAGAGAAATGTGTTGGCGGAAACTCCCGAGATTAATTTTGCCATTATGATCACGGCCTACTGTATTCAAATGGGTTCTTTGACATGTGTGTCGTAATTTTTGCCACCTTTCAAAAATCTCTTACCACGGCCAGGAGCTCACCTGCAAGCTTGGGGGTTAGTAGACCGACACGTTAACCACTCACACACCGTGGCAAGCATCGGAGGGGAGACTTAAATTGATGACCCCGTACATACAGAGCAGCCTGTAGGCATTCCACAATTTCAGATAGACTAAGTCCCCACATCATGTAATCTTAATATTAAGTTTCGTGATGATATCTCCAGCAGTTGTAACGTTACGCCACGTGCAGTGTTAGGCAATGCATTTCTTTTTTAATTTCAATTCTTTACAACGATCCCTGTTAATAATATTTTAAAGAAATACGTATTCAGATCTTTATGACGTTCAGTTTTCTAATGTTCTTATCGTGATTTGGATAGAAAATGGAGTGTCATGTCCTCTTACATAGATAGATGGAAACCTGGTGTTCATTTCTTGACTTACAGTTGCCGTGGAAGAAAATGGAGTGCCATGGCCTCTAACAGAGATAGATGGAAACCTGGTGGTCATATTTTGAAATGCTGTTGTCGTGGAGGAAATGTAGAAGCCTGGCCTCTTATTACAGAGATAGATGGATACTAGGTGTTTATGTCTTGAGCTACTGATATCATGGAAACGAACGGCCTTGCCATTCCATTATCAGTTAATTTTCTGAATTTATTAGCCATTAAAATTAAAAATTGTGCTCTGAAAGAAGTTCATTTTCCGTATTGACAGATTCACTATATAACAAAGGAGAAACTGTTCCGCCTAGTCAATACATTTATTTACAACAAGTTATAAACTTGCTATTATATGGTACATGTTTCGGGGCCTCTAGTACTGGTCCCTTCTTCAGCCATAAATTAAGTTGCAAAATCCAGCATAATTAAAGATATCATAATAAAAAAATACATAAAATGATGAGTGAATGGATGAAATGAGACGAAAAAGAACATATTACTCATGAGAAGTAATGTGAGTGCACATCAGTAAAAATTAACACCATTGGTATTGCTAGGTTCTTGAGAATACACTTATATAGCACTGTTCTAATGTTTGTGCATGTGGAAATCCACATGCTAGGTTCTTGAGAATACACTTATATAGCACTGTTCTAATGTTTGTGCATGTGGATTTCCACATAGCAATACCAATGGTGTTAATTTTTACTGATGTGCATTCACATTACTTCTCATGAGTAATATGTTCTTTTTCGCCTCATTTCATCCATTCACTCATCATTTTATGTATTTTTTATTATGATATCTTTAATTATGCTGGATTTTGCAACTTAATTTATGGCTGAAGAAGGGACCAGTACTAGAGGCCCCGAAACATGTACCATATAATAGCAAGTTTATAACTTGTTGTAAATACATGTATTGACTAGGCGGAACAGTTTCTCCTTTGTTATATACCATTAAAATTAGTTAAGGTGGTCATATACACTAGGAATAATTTTTTTAAAGAATAATCTCTAGCAATGTTAAATTTTTCTGTTGTTTTATCATGATCAAACTAAGAGATTTTGAAGTTCATTTTACAGAAATTTTATGTTAATTGTTTATGAAATAATTATTTGTTGCTATTTACACAGGGGTACTTTAAGTCCTCTATCTCTCACATATTTGAACCAAAATCCATGAACCTTGAACAAAAACAATCTAACTTACATGGGGAATGTTCCCTACCACTCTTGTCTGAATTAGTCACATGTAAGGGTTTTAAAATTATATTACAATTTAAGTTTCTTGAAATTTTGTTTAACAAAATTGTTTAAAAAGTTGTTAAAATTACATTTTTATGAATATCATTTTCTTAGTGGTAGGGAACATAGATACATGTATTAGCTTTAATTTGAAAGAAAAATCAAGCAGATACCATTTCTGTGACAAAAGTTAAAACACTTTGAATGACTTCAAATGTCAGGAAACGAATTAATGAGTAAATCGCATTTAAAGTTTACTTAGTATGTCTTCACTCACATTCTGTTTTGATCACAACAGAAACCTCCTGGGACATACACAGATCCTTCCTTGAAAGCTGTATGGTCCTCCTTCATCTTGTTATTTGACGCCCAGAGGGCAGCTTGCATATCGAATCTTGTCGTTCCTTGGAACGCTATGAAAGTCAAGGAAGTTAGATATCTAAGCTCCTTGACACTATAGCGCTTTCTAGTAGGGAAAGGAGGAACTTTGTGTTGGCGGAAAATCCCGAGATTGATTTTACCAATATGAACACGGCCTACTGAATTCATTGGGTTCATTAACATGACAACAACGAATGACATGCGTGCCGTGATTTTTGTCGCCTATCAAAAATCACTTTCCACGGCCAGGAGTGAAACCAGTGAGAAAGAGAAAGTCAATTTTGCCACTATGTACATGGCCTGCTGAATTCAAATGGGTTCATTAACATGCCAGCAACAAATCACATGCGTGCCGTGATTTTTGTCGCCTATCAAAAATCACTTACCACGGCCAGGAGCGAAACCAGTGGGATAGAGAAAGAGAAAGTCAATTTAGGCTCAAAAGGAATTTTATAGATCTGCTGATACGCCAGACATGACAGCTGTCGGTCAGAATGGTTGCGCCCTCTTACAGTAAATAATTTATTTTGACATGAAAGATTAATGGTATATTTATGAACCATACATTTTCTAAAACTAGAAGAAATTTCCTACAAAATGGATATTTAAAAAAAAAGTGAAATTTCAGAAAAATAGTGTATATGGCCACCTTAAATAAATTTTATTTCGTCGGTATGTAGATAATTATTATTGTAATAATAATAATAATAATAATAATAATAATAATAATAATAATAATAATAATAATAATAATAATAATTTATTAGCCTTTGCTCGAGTGCCAAAAGGCCGAAATCAAAAGAATGAGAAAGACTATCGAAAATTCATGTAGCCAGCGGTTTCTTCTGTGTCCTGAATTATGTGTATGCCAAATTTGGTCATGATTGGTGGAACGGTGTGGATTTGTATACGGAACAAATATACATACAGTACATACATACATACAGACTTTCACTTATACAGGGTGTCCGCAGCAAGCCCTACTTTGTGCTGTAACTTGTTTGTTTTCCAAGATATTTTAATTTTGACACTTGCTTTAGAAAGTACTTGTCAAGCTCTAAAACTTTCGTTTAGTTGGTTTTTGTGTGAAGTTTGCACTTAACGCGCAAATCAATCTTTTGTGGCACGGTTTTGGCACTTTTTTGCTCAAATTGGTTTTTTGACATCACCTATCGAAAGAGCGACATCGAATTAGTAGAATAAGCCACCAAAATATCAGTTTTTGCCCAAATCAAACTCGCAAAATGCGAGTTTGTGTTTAGATTTTCGACCGCTTACAGTACGCGACCTGCCTCTGCCCGGCCCGAGCCGATCTACTCCAACGGGTAGCGGCAACGCAGGGGAAAGAGGGAGGGTAATGGGCGGCACAACTTCTGCCGCCGTGAACCTATCCGGGCGGGCACAAGAAGGCTGAATTTGCTACGCTGTGCGGCATTGCTTGGTGCGGTTTGCTGAGCGCGCAACGCCGCTCGGCGTATTTATTTTACTTTTGATTGTTCGGAAATCTAAATTAAAAGTTACCTTGTGACTACCGTTACAAAGCAGACGTTTGGATGTTCCTACAACATTACGGGTACTGGTTTTGTCTCGTTTAAATTACAAAACAACTTACTAATAAAGATGAACTTAAATACACTTACTCTGTAATCAGCCGTCAAAACGCCCAAAACAAATTAAGTTCTAATGTTTATTCATTTAATACCGGTAAAAATGATATTTTTTACTCAAAGATCTTCTGCTCAAGTAGACTTGGTTATGGCGTTGGTAAAGAAAACTAGGCATTGTAATTACGCCAATAGTTTTGATTTTTATTCTTGAAATTCTTTTTTGGCGCTTCTTTTAAAAGAAATTAGTGTTCTGAACAATAAAGCAATCAGCCGTGAGAACACCAAGCGGGCCTGCCCGCCCTGTCCGGGCACCTGCGCGACACAGGCCCACGGCTCGGTTGAAGCAGGGTCGCAGCGATCCTACCGGCCGGCTACACAGGTGCAGCGGCACCACCGCAGAGTCGGTCACATTTTTGTTAGCCTACTTTTCACATTTTGCAAAAATGAGGAAAAAGTACGCTTATGAGATCGATCCGGGAAAATGTGTGTCTGTCTGTCTGGCTGTGTGTGTGTCCCCCCCCTATCAACTCCTAAACGGCTGCAGCAATCAAAACCAAATTTAGTATGAGTAAAGATGTGCACCGGAATATATCACGTCCATATTTGAAAATGATGTCAGTGCTACCAACTGCTGAAAAAACGCACTAGGAATTTGAGCTCCATGTTGGATATCTTGCAAGGTATGCATGGAAGCTATTCCAAAATTGGCACACATGTAGATAATACTATTTCAGTTCAATTTCCTGGAGGCTAACCATGACAGTGTTGCCAAAATAATTTTAAGCCTTCTGATAGGTCCAATGTTTAAATGCATATAACTTCTACACTATCAATTGGATTTCAACCAAATTTTGTATGTAATATCTGTACATAAACAGATATGACTGAGCGTATTCTTAAGAGCCACCAGGGTTGCCAACTGTTAATAATTGCTCTCTTTTTTTATCCAAATACCAATATATCAGAAAGTATGCAAGCCAATAGCTTTAAACTATGCACACGTATATTCTGACATTTTAGATTAATTTCGAATAACTTATATACGTCAGTTCTACCAACATGATTATAAGCCTGCTGATGCGACCAATTTTTAAATACATGTAACTTCTATACTATCAGTTGGATTTCAACCAAATTTCGCATGTGCTATGTGTACCATAACAGATATGACTATAAGTATTGTTAAGAGCAATCATGGCTGCCAACTGTTAATAAATGCTGTCTATATTTATTTTACACTAATATCAATATACCAGAAAGTATGCAAGCCAACAGCTCTATACTTTGCAAACGTATAGCACCTGACATTCTAGATTAATTTGGAGTAATTAATACAAGGCAGTGCTGCCAACATGATTCTATGCCTGCTGGTATGTCCAATTTTAAAATACATGTAACTTCTATACTAACAAATGGATTTCATCCAAAATTGGCACAACAAGATATCATAATATTTCAGATTATTTCTGACCAGCACCCGCATGGTATTGTTGGCAACATGCTTTTACGCGTGCTGATAGATCCAGTGTCTAACTGCATGTAACGTCCATTGGACTTCAACCAAATTTTGTATTCTGTACCTTAAGAGATTGAACTAAGAATATATTCAGTCGCCAGGGCTGCCAACTGTAGTGCTCTATTAGGCTACATTATACCCGGTATATTTCGAACTAATTAGATATTTCGATATTACCAACTTAATTTCGTCATTATTCTAGAAAGGTTCATATAAGTTACTGTAGAATAATCATTGGCATGAAAAGTAGGCTGTATAGTTCTTCACGGAACTTCTTGTTGTCATTTTGAAATGCTCTCCTCCAAGCAGTGCAAACATACAGCGGTACACGCCGGACGAAGTGCTCGATGCCATTTTAATCGTACGTAAAAATAATAATATCGTATGGCCTCGAGTGCCGGGTGCAAGCTTTGTAATTTGACACCCAGAGGATAGCTTGCATGTCGAATTTCGTTGTTCCATGAAGCACTATGAAAGTCCAGGAGGTTAGATATCTAAGCTCCTTGAACACAATATCGCTTTCTAGTAGAGAAACGAGGAACTTTGTGTTGTCGGAAACTCCCGATATTAATTTTGCCATTATGAACACTGCCTACTGAATTCAAATGGGTTCTTTGACATGCCAACATCGTATGACATGCATGTCGTATTTTTACCACAATTCAAAAATCACTTACCACGACCAGGAGTGAACCTGCAAGCTTGGGTTAGTTAGTTAGTTATTGGTGTTTTAAGGGGCGGAACTTGGGGTTAGTAGACCGACACGCTAACCACTCACCCACCTAGGTAAGTAATTATCTCTGGCTGTTTATTTGTTTGTACCCTCGGATCGATTAATGCAATTTTCCCTGCATCTCATAATACCGGTATACGGAAGGAAACATAATCTAATTTTACTGTTAATTTTTTTTAAAGTTAGCGAGTCGTGGGCCTGTCATTCATTTCTTTAATTTTGCTTGTCAATTGCTTTGTTTGGTACGCGTTGAGTTTTTTTTTTTTTGTCAATGTATCTGATCGACTGCTTCGTTTTCATTGGCCCGTTTGACTGTTATGCGATGAACTCCGGTATCGGCCAACTTTGCGTAAGCCAAATGGCTCGACTAGCTTTAAATTTATCATGGTAAGATTTACTTCTATCTCACTACTTTGTTGTTAAACACCGGTGTAAGAGTTAAATGAAAATATTCTCTTGCAACTGCGTGGCTATTGTTGTTGCTTAGGCTACTTTACAACGTGCGTCAGTCGTCAGTACAGGTGTTTACTTTTTTCCCCCATCGCGAAACAAATAGTGGCTGTCATTCTGGTCTTTTTAAGTCCATTGAGACGTGTAAATACCATAGTTCTTAAAACTCGATACGGCTAATTATTCTAATCGTAATCGTCATTGAACCCCCTTACGAAATAAAATCCGACACGCAATCTGTTCGCCTGTAGTTTGTCTTTGATTTATGTCGTGACTGTGCTTTAGATCTGTTAAGTTTACCTGCGTTTCTATTGTTAAATAATTTCGATTCTTTTCTAGGACAATGTCATGGAAATTCTGCTGAAGCTTCGCGGGAGTATTCTCTCCGGTTTCCCGACCGGCAAGGCAGACACCCTGTGCCACAAACGATTCGGGATTTCGAGACGAGGGCGGGTCTCACGGGAAACTTACGACCACCACAGCTTTTTTATGATCGACCAGTGTACGTGCCTTACAGAGGAAGAATTACTGACGAAGTCCGTCGTAATCCGCGAACCAGTACGAGGACCATTGCCAGGTTGTACAACGTTTCCAAGAGTGTGGTCCACAAGATATGGAAAGACGAAAATCTGCAGCCGTACCACCGCCTACACAAACATCAGATGCTGATGGAAGATGACTATCTAGCGCGCATCGAACGTTGTGAATGGATGCTCGAACAGGCTAGACCGTTCAGCGTACTCCAGACTGACGAATAGTTTTTCAGAAACATAGGAGCATCGAACCACACCACAACTCATTTTTGGTCGGCAGAAAACCCGCATTGGTTGAGGGAGGTAGACCCCCAACACCGATGGTCCATCAATTGTTGGGGTGGGGTGGTACTGATATCGCGTCAGGAGATGGCAGTCCAACACGCTGTGACGGGGTGCGGGGGGTCTTGCAGTACGCATGCGCGGCCCTCATATTCCAAACTTAAATATATCGGCTTCGCGCATGCCAATCGCTCTTATTGCATCACACGACACGCAGCCAGTGAAAGAAAGAATGTGCTGAGTGAGTGAAACAAGTAGTGACTAACTTATTAATGTTTTTGGAATGCCCGATACGCAGTGAGCGGGAAGACATCTGCAGTTCAAACCCAACTGCCAACTCCTGGCGCGATATCAGTAGCTGACCGTATTATTGGCCCACACTTTTTTCAAGGGACTTTAAACGGTCAATGTTACACTCAGTTCCTAGAATATGACCTCCCTGTTCTAATTGCAACAGCGGACCTGGGAGAAGAAATTCTGCAAAACCTGTGGTTTATGCACGACGGCGCACCTCCCCACTCAACACTTGCTGCCCAAAATGCAGCAAACGTCCTATTCGACGGCAAAACGATTGGACGAGGCAGACTAATGGCCAGACCATGGCCAGCACAAAGCATGGACATTAACATTATGGATTTTTTTTTGTGGGGAAGAGTGAAAGATCTAGTGTATGAAACCTCCTACGACGATCGCGCCGAAATGTGCGACATGATCGTTGGTGCGTTTAGGAGACTAGACAGATGTCAAGAGTTACGAAATGCTTCGGCGGGAATGTTCCGGCGGCTAGAGTTTTGCCACCAGCAAGGAGGTGGTATCTTCGAGCACCTGCTCGATAAATAAGTGATTTGTAGTTATTGATTTAGTTTATTCGTTGTTTATTGTTACTATTTTTTAAATACGTGACAAAGATACGATAAGGCGGATAAGATTCACACTTTTTTTTGTGTGTGTTCAGTGCCATTCTTATTTCTTCACCTACCTCTTCTGACTTTTAAGAAGTTGCCTCCGCGTATTCCTAAGCCTTCTTATTGGCCCAAATGTGTTTGTTATTGTTTTAGTTCATTCGTTGTTTTTTATTTTTTTTACACAAAAACAAGTGTCAAAAACCGATTAGAAGAATAAAAATCTTTTTTTTTTGTGTGTTAGAATGTATTTTTTTCTTTGCCTACGCCCGAATCAAATTTGCTCTTAAAAATACCATTCAAAGATACTGGAGATCAAGAAAGAAAATTTTTTTTTTACCGTGACAACATACACTACAATTTAGCCGTTGCCAAAAATTAGATCTAAATTGATTTTCGAGTGTTCTCACGGCTGATTGCTTTATTGTTCAGACCACTAATTTCTTTTAAAAGAAGCGCCTAAAAAGAATTTCAAGAATAAAAATCAAAACTTTTGGCGTAATTACAATGCCTTGTTTTCTTTACCAACGCCATAACCAAGTCTACTTGAGCAGAAGATCTTTGAGTAAAAAATATCATTTTTACCGGTATTAAATGAATAAACATTAGAACTTAATTTGTTTTGGGCGTTTTGACGGCTGATTACAGAGTAAGTGTATTTAAGTTCATCTTTATTAGTAAGTTGTTTTGTAATTTAAACGAGACAAAACCAGTACCCGTAATGTTGTAGGAACATCCAAACGTCTGCTTTGTAACGGTAGTCACAAGGTAACTTTTAATTTAGATTTCCGAACAATCAAAAGTAAAATAAATACGCCGAGCGGCGTTGCGCGCTCAGCAAACCGCACCAAGCAATGCCGCACAGCGTAGCAAATTCAGCCTTCTTGTGCCCGCCCGGATAGGTTCACGGCGGCAGAAGTTGTGCCGCCCATTACCCTCCCTCTTTCCCCTGCGTTGCCGCTACCCGTTGGAGTAGATCGGCTCGGGCCGGGCAGAGGCAGGTCGCGTACTGTAAGCGGTCGAAAATCTAAACACAAACTCGCATTTTGCGAGTTTGATTTGGGCAAAAACTGATATTTTGGTGGCTTATTCTACTAATTCGATGTCGCTCTTTCGATAGGTGATGTCAAAAAACCAATTTGAGCAAAAAAGTGCCAAAACCATGCCACAAAAGATTGATTTGCGCGTTACGCGCAAACTTCACACAAAAACCAACTAAACGAAAGTTTTAGAGCTTGACAAGTACTTTCTAAAGCAAGTGTCAAAATTAAAATATCTTGGAAAACAAACAAGTTACAGCACAAAGTAGGGCTTGCTGCGGACACCCTGTATATATTAGATTGAAATAAATTCTGATCTATTTCTAGGATTACTGTTTCATAGCCATGCTCTCGTGGAACCTTGGGGTTTGTCTCTATTGAGGTATTATGCTAACTTCTGAAAAGGTATTAGCCTACGTGTCGGTCCCTACTCTAAGCCCAGGAGAAGATAGAAATTCGCTCTGCGCAATAAACAGGATTATCTCTGCACTACCGTCCGTCATTAACCCGTGTAATCGGAATCTACTGTGCGCGTAACTCTCAACATGGTATTCCCTTGCGGATGTTCACAGTCACAAACAGGGACAGGCTGAGGTGGGCTCAAACATATTGTTCCCTCCAGAATCAATACAGTTAATTTCTCCCAAATTTGAGACCGGAAATGCAACATAGTATATCAAAGGTGGTGTTGTGCTGTGATCATCATTTTCTCTTTAAAGCAGACCACGATCGGCTATATCTTCGCTCCCACTTGTCAGTAATCCCAGGATTGAAAAGTAATTAAATAAATAAATAAATAAATAAATAAATAAATAAATTAATTAATTATTAACGACATAAATAAATTAATTAACTACTTAATAAATAAACACATATATAAATAAATAAATAAATAAATGGACAGATAAATAGAAAATCCCTATATATATAAAAATGATAGTTTGTCTGTTTTTTTTTCTGGATTTCCACGGAAATTTGAGTTATTAACGCGTTTCATACTGGTTTATGACCGTTGCGCGCAAAAACAAAAGTTTTGTCTGTCTGTCTGTCCGTCTGTCTATCTGTCTGTGTACAACTTTGTATGCGCATCACTCGAAAACGGCTGAGTGGATCAACGTAAAATTTGGTACAGAAGTCCATCAGAGGCACGAAAGTATTCATTGATGTA
Organism: Meconema thalassinum; assembly: GCA_946902985.2. NCBI lineage: Eukaryota > Metazoa > Arthropoda > Insecta > Orthoptera > Tettigoniidae > Meconema > Meconema thalassinum. The sequence continues at coordinate 308,182,102 of OX336390.1, forward strand.
ACTCTTCTTCTCACCTGTCATAAAAAGGGGCCTACCCCCTTAAAATACATACTGCAACGGGCGTATAAAGACGAAAGAAAGCTCATTTTCAGCGTCTCAATGTGAGAAACAAAACTCGGAGGCCCTACGGGCCCCCGAAAACCACGTTTTAATGTCCTAAAACCAACAGTTTTTGAGATATTCCCAGAAAACCAATTTGATTTCATAAACTATGAATGCAAGCCGGTAACCATAGCAACACAATCTCAGAAGTCCATCTATTTCTGTAAGACGCAATGCCATTCCATTAGGTAGATTTCATTAGAAAGCTAACTATTGCAATGAGTACCATGTTTCGACTTCCGGAAAATTTCGAAATATCTTCGCGTTTCACATCACCCAGACCCCAAAACCACCGTCAGTTCAAAAGTTTATATATAACTAGCAGTAGTACCCGGCTTCGCCCGGTGGAATGATGATAATGTCTCAAAGTATCCTTAGAAATATAATGGATTTAAAATCTAGGTCATTTGCCCCCAAAGACAATGAGGGCGTAATTTCTAGGTCATTTGCCCTTTTGATCAGGATGATAATGAAAACTACTGTTGAAACGACACGTCAAACTTACAAACTACCGTAATGGAAATACATATTTCAAAATTCACAGGCGAGGAAGACTTATTGTGTGTGGTGATCAATGGTGTAATGGGCGTAACATCTAGGTCATTTGCCCTTATGATGAGGATGATGGGAAACTACTACCTATATTGAATTGACTCTTCAACTAATAATGTACACAATGTACTGTAATAAAAATATTTTAAAAATCACAGTCGAGAAAGACTTAATGCGGCGGTAATTAGTGGTATGATGCGCGTAATATCTAGGTCATTTGCACTTAAGATGACAATAATAAGGTAATGCAAAAATTACTACTAAACGAACATGGTGTAATTTTAAAACTGATATAGGTAATTCAGATGTCTAGCTTCGATGTCTTCCAAAGTCTCAACCTTATTTTCTGGCTTAGGCCTGTACTCGAAGCGTCTAGTGAAAGAGCTTATGGTGTTCTGCTCGGCAAAGAATATGGGTCCAAGGTGCACGAACCTGAGATGATCGCAGATGATGACGAAATATGATGACACACATTCGGGGTTCCCCGCCGTATTTAGATTGGCCGGGGAATCACTCACTCTTTCGCAACACCACAGTGGCTTGAGCAACGGCCCTGTGCTGGTATCAGCATAGACAGCAGATAACACGGTGGGCTCTGGAAAGTCCTCTCAAGTCACCTCGCGATGAATCAGTAAGTTATTCTCACAACTGCCCCCCCCCCGGGTCTCACGACTTGTGGAACGTGGGTTGGCGACCAAGGGATGCCAGCTGAGTCTGGCATCGCTTCTACTTCCTGATGCTGGGCTCCTTTCACTTCTCTTTCCTGTCGGCCTTCCTTCGTCAACTCTTGTTCTCTTCCGACTCCGACTGTATTCGGGTATCCGAGGGCTAGGGAGTCTTTCAATTTCCCGTCTTAATTGGCCGTTGTCTCATCTTTCCTGATGCCCTCATTCTTCGAGGGGTCTGCCTTCTTTTCCTTCTCATAATATCTCCTGTCTTCTGCTCAAGGCCCTCAAAGAGGCAGGGTGTGTGTAGCCCCACCACTTCTGGTACACCCTCAAGGGCTCATGGCTGGTGAGTTAGGAAGCTGGCAACCCCGAGGGATTCCTGAGCTAAATGCAGGGAAATGGAGTGGTATGTCAGAAATTTCAAGTGGACAGTGTTACTCATCGGGTTCCAAATTTGGTTCAGATCGGTGAAACCGTGTAGATTTGTGCCAAAGGGCCTAAATGCAGGGAATAGATTGGTCTGTCCGAAATTTCATGTTGACAGTGCTACTCGTCGGGTTCCAAAGGGTAATTATAAACAATTTGGTTCAGATCAGTGAAACGGTGTAGATTTGTCCCAAAGAGCCTAAATGCAGGGAAATGGGTGGTCTGTCCGAAATTTAAAGTGGACAGTGATACTCGTTGGGTTCCCAAGAGTGAGTATACAAATTTTGGTCCAGATTGGTGAAACGATGTAGATTTGTGGCAAAGGGTCTAAATACAGGGAATGGAGTGCTCTGTCCGAAAGTTCAAGCAGACAGTGTTACTCGTCGGGTTGCAAAGGGTAAGTAACTTACATAAAGATTGGTTTAGATGGGTGAATGTATGTTGATTTTTGCCAAAGAACCTAAATGCAGTAAATGGAATGGTCTATCCGAAATTTCATTTAGATAGTGTTACACGTCGGGTTCCAAAGGGTAAGTAGGTAAAATTTGGTTCAGATCGGTGAAACAGGATAGATTTTTGCCAAAGGACCTAAATGCAGGGAATGGAGTGGTCTGTCCAAAGTTTCAAGTGGACAGTGTTACACGTCGGGTTGCAAAGGGTAAGTATACAAATTTAGGTTGAGATCGGTGAAACGATGTAGATATGTGCCAAAGGGCCTAAATGCAGGGAATGGAGTGGTCTGTCCGAAATTTCAAGTGGACAGTGTTACTCATCGGGTTCCAAAGGGTAAGTATACACGTTTTGTTTTCGATCGGTGAACAATGTAGATTTGAGCCAAAGGGCCTAAATGCGGGGAATGGAGTGGTCTGTCCGAAATTTCGAGTGGACCGTGTTACTCGTCGAGTTCCAAAGGGTAATTATTTGAGATCGGTGAAACGGTGTAGTTTTGTGCCAAAGGGCCAAAAAGCAGGGAATAGTGTGGTCTGTCCGAAATTTAAAGTGAACAGTGTTACTTGTCGGGTTCCAAAGGGTAAGTTTATAAAATTTGAGTCAGATCGGCGAAACGGTGCAGATTTGTGCCAAACGGCCTAAATGCAGGGGTTGGAGTGGCTCTGCGCAATTTCAAGCCAACAGTGTTAGTCGCAGTGTTCCAAAGGGTAACTTAAATATACAAATTTTGGTTGAGATCAGTGAAACGTTGTAGATTTGGGCCAAAGGGCCTAAATGCAGGGAATGGCGTGGTCTGTCGGCAATTTCAAGCAGACAGTATTTCTCGTAGGGTACCAAAGGGTGAGTATCCGAATGTTAGTTCTAATCGGTGAAACGGTGTAGATTTGTGCCAAAGGACCTATATGCAGGGAATGGGGTGGTCTGTCCGAATTTGTATGTGGACAGTGTTACTCGCAGGGTTCCAAAGGGTAAGTACACACATTTTGGTTCAAATCGGTGAAACGGTGTAGATTTGGACCAAAGGGCCTAAATGCAGGGAATGGGGTGGTCTGTCCGAAATTTTAAGTGGGCAGTGTTACTCGCAGGGTTCCAAAGGGTAAGTATACAAATTTTGGTTGAGATCGGTGAAACGGTGTAGATTTGGGCCAAAGGGCCTAAATGCGGCGAATGGGAATGGAGTGATCTGTCCGCAATTTCAAGTAGACAGTGTTACTCGCAGGGTACCAAAGGGTAAGAATACGAATTTTGATTCTGATCGGTGAAACGGTGTAGATTTGGAACAAAGGGCCAAAATGCAGGGAATGGGGTGGTCTGTCCGAAATTGTAAGTGGACAGTGTTACTCGCAGGGTTCCAAAGGGTAAGTGTACAAAATTTGGTTCAGAGCGGTGAAACGGTGTAGATTTGTGAAAAAGGGCCTAAATGCAGGGCATAGGGTGGTCTGTCCAAAATTTCAAGTGGACAGGGTTACCCGCTGGGTTCTAAAGGGTAAGTATACAAATTTTGGTTCAGATCAGTGAAACGGTGTAGATTTGTGCAAAAGGGCCTAAATGCAGGGAGTGGGGTGGTCTGTCCGAAATTTTAAATGGACAGTGTTACTCGCAGGGTTCCAAAGGGTAAGCCTAAGTATACAAATTTTGGTTCAGATCGGTGAAACGGTGTAGATTTGTGCCTAAGGGCATAAATCCAGGGGATGGAGTTGCCTCTCCGCAATTTCAAGCAGACAGTGTTAGTCGCAGTGTTCCAAAGGGTAAATATGCAAATTTTGGTTGAGATCGGTGAAGCGGTGTAGATTTGGGCAAAAGGGCCTAAATGCAGGGAATGGAGTGGTCTGTCCGCAATTTCAAGCAGACAGTGTTACTCACAGTGTTCCAAAGGGTAGGTGTACAAATTTTGGTTCAGATCGGTGAAACGGTGTAGATTTGTGCCAAAGGACCTAAATGCAGGGATAGGAGTGGTCTGTTCGCAATTTCAAGCAGATAGTGTTACTCGCAGAGTACCAAAGGGTAAGAATACGAATTTTGGTTCTGATCGGTGAAACAGTGTAGATTTGGACAAAAGGGCCTAAATGCAGGGATTGGGGTGGTCTGTCCAAACTGTTAAGTGGACAGTGTTACCCGCAGGGTTCCATAGGGTAAGTATACAAATTTTGGTTCTGATCGGTGAAACGGTGTAGATTTTAGCAAAAGGGCCTAAATGCAGGGAAAGGGGTGGTCTCTCCGAAATTTAAAGTTGACAGGGTTACCCGCAGGGTTCCAAAGGGTAAGTATACAAATTTTGGTTCAGATCGGTGAAACGGTGTAGATTTGTATACATAACAGACAGACAGACAGACAGACAGACAGACAGACAGACAGACAAACTTTGTGCTTTATATATATAGATTTATGTATATATGTATCTATCTATATATATCAGTTTCTTGTGGACACGATAACTGCCGTAATTTTGCACCAATCACTTTGAATTTTTTACATAATATGTATCCCTATAAAATCTCGGTTGAGTTCGTTAATGGACAAAATCGGTCGAAGAGGGTGAAAATGGAGGGCTTTTTTCGAAAAAGTGAAATTTCGCTATAACTCTCTTAATACGTGAAATATCGAATCCATTCAAAGTTCATAATATGTGTAGGATAAGTGCCAAAATTTATGTCAAATAAGTTTTTTGATAGCACCAACCATTGACCAAAGGGGTGGAAAAAAGTGGGTTTTTCGGGAAACATTAATCATATCTCTCTTAATAGGCACAATATCAAAACCGTACGAAATGGAAAATATTCCCCTAATAATTACCAAAAACTTTTGTCTGAAAGAATTTTTGATATGACCCACCATTACGCCAAGGGATGAGAAAAATGATTTCGGGATTTTAAAAATGCCAAGTGCCATCAGAGGTTACCATAACAACGCTTTTAAATTGATGAGGGATGATCTATCAGAGGCTGCCAAGACAACGCTATTGACGAGATCACATTCATTTTTAGCCTACTTTTCACACTTTTCAAAAATGAGGAAAAAGTAGACTTATGAGATATATCCGGGAAAATGTATCTGTCCTTCTGTCTGTCTGTCTGTCCTTCTGTCTGTCTGGCTGTGTGTGTGCCCCCCCCCCCCCTATCAACTCATAAACGGCTGCAGCAATCGAAACCAAATTTAGTATGAGTAAAGATGTATACCGGAATATCTCAGGCCCATATTTGAAAAAGATGCCAGTGCTACCAACTACTAAAAAAAACGCACTAGAAATTTGAGCTCCATGTTGGATATCTTGGAAGGTATACATGGGAGCTATTCTAAAATTGGCACACATGTAAATAATACTATTTCAGTTTAATTTCCAGGTGGCCATACATGACAGCGTTGCCAAAATAATTTTAAGCCTTCTGATAAGTCTAATTTTTAAATGCATATAACGTCTACACTATCAAATGGATTTCAACCAAATTTTGTATGTAATATGTGTACATAAACAGATATGACTGAGTGTATTCTTAAGAGCCAATAGGGCTGCCAACTGTTAATAATTGCTCTCTATTTTGTATCCAAATATATCAGAAAGTATGCAAGCCGACAGCTTTAAACTATGCACACGTAAATTACCTGACATTTTACATTAATTTGGAGTAACTTATATACGTCAGTTCTACCAATATGATTCTAAGCCTGCTGATAGGACCATTTTTTTAATACATGTAACTTCTATACCAACAAATGGATTTCATCCAAAATTGGCACAAAAAGATATAATATTTCAGATTATTTCTGACCAGCACTCGCATGACATTGTTGCCAACATGCTTTTACGTGTACTAATAGATCCAATGTCTAAATCCATGTAACGTCCTTTGGACTTCAACCCCATTTTGTATTCTGTACCTTAGGAGATGGAAGTAAGAATATATTCAGTCACCAGAGCTGCCAACTGTATTGCTCTATTAGGCTACATTATGGCTAGTATACCTTATTTCGAACTAATTAAGACATTTCGATATTACCCACTTAATTTCGTCATTATTCTAGATAGGTTCATATACTGTAGATTAATCTATGGCATGAATCTTAATTTTAAGAAAAGTAGGCTCTTTAGTTCGTCACGGAACTTCTTGTTCCATCTGACTATGAGGGAAGCGGCTAACTGGTAGCATGCTGAACTTCTATGCCCAAGGTCGCTGGTTCAAAGCCGGCCAAAGTCGCCGGATTTTCTAAGAGCGCTAAAAATCCGTCAGCATGCTTTCCTTCGGAGGGGAAGTTACAACGTTCGTTGCAAGTTGCTGGTTGCGGTGGCATCTAGCAGCCAAGTTCACAGCTGGGTGTCGTTGACGGTAGTATTTGGTACAAAATTAGGTACTACTACTTAAAATTGACCGTCTGCACACCTTACCTGAATTACAGACTAATACAGTAGTCACAAATAACACCGTTTATCAGACAGATTCTACACACACCCAATGTACACGGGGTTACATGACCACCTTGTCGCAGCCCTTAAACTGAGGAACCAACCAACATCTCTGCGGGAGATAAAATTTTGCGTGAAGAAGTAACAGACTGTTCGATAGTTACACATTAGTTCCAAACCTTGCGTAAGGACAGTGTGATCACAAGTATAACAAGTAGTTCCGTGAAGAACTATACAGCCTATTTTCATATATCCTGCTCATGTTAATTGCCTCGATCAACATACAAAATTTCAGTTTAATTGCTGTAACAGATTCGTAGATATTGAGAACCGTCTAAATATTTCAGATGGTCGCCAGGTTGGATTTTTATTTTTGTACTATTACATTAAGATTATTGTATACGTGTGGTATTCAAACTTCAATCGCATGATTAGAACACAAGAAGCAAAAACGAGATTCTAAAATTACGCACAGCAGCCATCTTGTGATAATGAAAGCAATTGAAATAAAATAGATGCCAGTGGATCAACATTTGTATAAGCATTTAACGTGCAACGTTTCACGGCACTCGGATAGTTAATTCGCGAGAAACGTCCATTGAAATATTTATACTTCGCGTCGCCGCCATGTTGGATTTGTGCTCACCAGGTTACTGAAAGTCCTATAGGTGAACATATGTTCATAGTCTCTATGAACATAAACATTTTCAGTTTGGTTGCTGTAAAAGATTCATAGATATTGAGAACCGTCTAAATATTTCGGAAGCTCGCCATTTAGGATTGTTATATGTATAGGCCATAGAGTTATGTACCATTCAAGGACAATTATTGCCTAGGTTCATTATTCAAACTTTCACTTCGATCGCATGATTACGACACAAGAAGTAAAAACGTAATTTTAAAATTTCGCACAGCCGCCATCTTGAGGTTATGTAAACAATTGAATTAAATTAGATGGCTGTGCATTACAATCTGCAAAATCATTTACTGTACCACATTTCACTGCGCTCAGAGAGTTAAATCACGAGAAAAGTCTATTAAATTATTTCAAATTCGCTTGGTCGCCATGTTCGTTTTGTACTGTACAGGCTTATGATATATACATAGGTAAACTTGTATCAGTACCCTTTATCACCGTACAAAATTGCAGGGTGATATCTGTAACAGTTTCGGAGATATAGAATGTCAGTGAAATGTTTCGCACAGCCGCCATTTTGAGGTTATGTAAACAATTGAACTAAATTAGACTCCAGTGCATTACAATGTGTATAAACAATTGCTGTACCAAGTTTCATCATGTTTGGATAGTTAAATCGCGAGAAAAGTCTATTTAAAAGTCTCAAATTGGCTTGGCCGCCATGTTGGTTTTGTAGTCACCAGGTTTTTGAAAGTCTCATAGTTGAACTTCTAGTAGTGCCCTTTATCACCGTAAACAATTTTAGGGCGATATCGGCAATAGTTTCGGAATTATTGAATGCTAGTGAAATATTTCGCACAGCCGCCATGTTGGATTGGTGAGACGTAACAAAATTTGAAGGGCACGGTCGAGGTCGCCGGGAATAGCGCTATGAAGTTACCGAGTTTCATTGAAATCGCTCCAGCCGTTTAGATTTTATTAGGGGGACACACACACACACCTCACACACACACACGCACACACACACACGGACAAAAGGTGATCTCATAAGCCTATTTTTTCAAAATTGAAAATAGGCTAAATATGAACCCCAAATGACAAGAAGGTTACCATCCCAATCAGACAGTAAAATGTTAAAAATATGCATAGAAAGACGAAAAAATGTTAACTAACCTCCAATTTTAAAATACTTTCTTGCAATAAATGAGGTCTGATCCTCCTACGAAAACCTGCATATTTTGCCTATTATAGCCTATCCCCTAGTTTGCCCGGTGAAATCTACCTCCGCCTTCCGGCGTGCCGAGAGGAATTTTTTATTACATTACTATGAAAGTATGCAAACGGCTATATAGTTATCACAGAACCAACTTAAGCTATAAAAATCATCAATACGTATATAATGCGCTTAAGGGTGTCAAGGGGTACTCTAGATTTTTTTCACACGATTTACACGTGCGGGTGTGGTACTGAAGGTCTATTATATCCCTATCCCAATATTATTAAATTAGTATTATGATTATTATTATATTATGGCGTACAAGGACGAGACAAAGCTCATTTTCAGCCCCTCGGTGGCTCGGAGGTTACTACGTTTTAAGGCTCTAAAAACCACGATTCTGTGATATACCCACTGTGAAAACGAGGATCAGCTTTATGCGAGATGTAAGATTCCGGGATATACGCTGCTTAACGCAACATTTCACAAACGTTATGGCACTGCAACGTATGCAAAGAGCAACATAGAGAAAATTGACATAATAAGCACAAATATGGACAACAATATGTGTGCCTCCAAAATGAAAATTCAGTACTGAAATTATAAACATCTATAAGCCTCCCTGTCAACCTTGGATCTTGAGTGAGAGCATCCTGAACATTCACCACCCAGCTATAATCCTCGGAGATTTTAACAGCAAGAATGCTAACTGGGGTTATAATTAAACCAACAAAGAGGGCCAAGGCGTGTCGGAATGGGCTGATGCAGAAGACCTTTTTCTAATGCATGATGCCAAAGAAAAGGGCTCCTTCCACTCAGCCAGATGGAATAAGTACTATAACCCTGATCTGTTCTTTGTCTCAATGGACTCGTTTTGTAAACCCCTAAAGTGCAGCAGGAATGTTCTAGACAACTTCCCCGAAGTCAGCACAGACCAGCATTTGTGAAAGTTGGCCTAGAAATGCCTGTCATCAGATCAGTTCCACTGCCACGTTGGAATTTCACCAAAGCCAACTGATCAAAATTCACCAGCGAATTGGAACATAATATACAGTGGATCCCACCTAAAATAGGTCATTACGAGTGCTTCGCTGGACTAATTTGTGTTATAGCAGGGAAACATATCCCAAGAGGATACAGAAGGACCTATATTCCTGGTTGGAGTCCAAAATGCAATGAACTATATGGGGAGTATAAACTCGCCAGTGATCCTGAAGTTGCCGACGAACTACTACAGTCTTTAGATTCAGCTAGAAGAGAAAAATGGACCAACCTAATGGAAAATACGAATTTTCAACACTCCAGTCGAAAAGCATGGTCTCTTTTAAGGAAACCTGGTAGCAGCCCTCCAAAATTCAGTTCCAAGTGCTCCAAGATAAAGCCAGATGCGATAGCATGCAGATTAGTTAGTCTGACAAGAAAACATGCCGATACTGACAAGAAAGAGACAAAAAGAATTCATTTAGAACTAAAATCTAAGATGTTCCATGCAGAAACAACATCCCAGTTTACAGCTGATATCACGGCTGCTGAAGTTTCAACTGCGCTAAAAGAAGTAAAATCAGGAAAAGCAGCTGGGTTGGATGGTCTTTATCCAGAATTCCTACAACGTTGTGGTCCTCGAACAATTGAATGGCTCGCTAAGTTTTATAGCAACATCTTACGCGATGGTCAACTTCCACCAGCCCTCAAAAGAACTAAAGTAGTTGCTGTACTCAAACCTGGGAAAAGTGGAGATAGTGCAGAAGATTACAGGCCTATTGCCCTCCTGAGCGTCTGTTACAAGCTGCTGGAAATAATAATATATAATAGAATCTCAATTACAGTTCTTGAGCACATACCAAATGAGCAAGCTGGCTTCAGACCAAAGCGGAGTTGTACCGACCAGTTGTTGGCCCTAACCACTCACATAGAGAGAGAATTTCAAGATCGAAAGAATACCGTATCTGTGTCTGTGGATCTCACGGTAGCATACGATACAGTTTGGCGAAAAGGAATGATCCTCAAATTCCTGAAAATAATCCCTTGCAAGAAACTTGCCATCCTACTGAATAATATGCTGGTCAACAGAGTGATTGAAGTTCACCTAAATGGAAACGTAAGCAGATCTCACAAACTAAATGATGGATTACCACAAGGATCGGTCCTTGCCCCATTGCTGTTCAATATTTACACCGCAGACTTACCTCCTACTAGTGCTAGAAAGTTCGTATACGCTGATGATCTTGCATTGACCGCTCAGTCCAACGACTTTGCAACAGCAGAAACCGTACTTTCGGAAGATCTCTGCAGACTCGACAAGTTCTTCAAAACCTGGAGACTAAAACCAAATATAGCAAAAACAGAGGTCAGCTGCTTTCATCTGAGCAACAAACAAGCCAACTACATTCCTAGGGTTCAATACCAGGGTCATCTACTGAAATTCAATCCTCATCCTAAATATTTAGGCGTCATCTTGGATCGATCCTTGACTTACAGTGAACATCTAGGCAAAACATCAGCTAAGATCAAAACCCGCAACAACATCCTGCACAAACTCACAGGAACGGGCTGGGGCCCAACAGCATCCACCCTCAGAACTTCAGCACTTGCCCTATTGTATCCAGTAGCAGAATATTGCTGTTCAGTAGGGCTTAACAGCGCCCATGCAAAGAAGATAGACGTACAGTTGAACGACACAATGAGGACTGTATCAGGAACCATCCAATCTACACCTTTGGAATGGTTACCAGTACTCTCCAACATCCCGCCTCCTCATCTTCGAAGGCAAATGGCACTGAAGAGAGAATGGCTTAAATGTTGTGAAAACCCTCTTCTGTCAATACATCTAGACTGCTCACCTAAAGATCTCAGGCTGAAATCCCGAAATCCTTCTTGGAGATAAGGAAGGAAGTTGGTCCAAGAGCAGTTTCAAGTGAATGAAGCTTGGCGCAATGAGTGGCTGACTTCAAATCCAGACAGATTAGGTCTTATCTCGGATCCAGTTAAGCAGCCCCCTGGTTTCGACCTTCCCAGGAAAATCTGGACGTCGCTGAACCGTATAAGAACTCAACACGGTAGATGTCAGTTCTGGAAGCACAAATGGAAAATTGCCGAGAATTCTTTCTGCAACTGTGCAGATGTGCCTCAGACCATCAGTCACATCGCCATGGGTTGCCCACTCCGAAGGTTCAATGGCCCAAAGAAGGAGATTCATCAAGCTAGTGATGAAGCTTTAGAATGGTTAGAGAAATTAGATATCCAACTCTAACAAAACTGAAGCTACTTGCAGATCAAGGTCTCAATCTGTATATAATTGTAAATACTGTATAATGTAAATAATTGTATATTGCTTCTTCATGCCATATGAAATATATATATTTAATAAACTAATAAATAGATGACGAGTACAGAAGAAGACCAAATCAGGGGCTATATAGATATACTGAGAAAGTCACAGATGTGGCCAGGAAGAGATGTCTGGCTTTCTACGGACATGTCTCAAGGATGAACCCAAAAGACTAACCAACCGGCTTCTCAACTACTGGGAGAATAGAAAGAGCTTTTCCACCGACGCTAGCAGAAGTTAACAAGGACATACCAGAACTGAAGATAATGGAAAGTGATATTAGAAGCCGATCACATCTCAGAAAGATACTTAAACAGAAGAGTTTCCAGGACAGACCACCCTGAAAGAAAACCGGCATCACCTGGACAAAAGAGAGAAAGAAGAAACATAGCCAGAGAATGCGCGAATATTGGGCAAACATCAAGTCCATCACCAAGCTAAATCGCAAGTATCTCAAGAGGAGTCATCCAACATGCCATCTATTTCTGTAAGAAGCAATGCCACTCAATTTATTAAATTTCTGCGAAAGTTTGCAAATGGCTATAAGGTTATCATAGAATCAAACATAGACTGTAAAATTCATCAATGCGCTTAAGGGGGTCAAGGGTTACCCTATAAATTTTACACGCGACTTAAACGTGCGGTATGTTGTACAGAAGGTCTATTATATCTCCAAACAGCCACATTATTTTCAAAAATTCCTGATTTGAAATAGTGCTTTTTTCAGCGTTTGGGGAGATTGGGCCATTGGTTGCTAAAAATCCTGAATTTTCATACACCACAAGTCTTTATAATTTATTAAATGGGTCTTCCTGGGGATGGGGACTTTCCACAACGGTGAGGGTCAGTTTTAATTTGACATACATATTGCGTTTCGTCTACGAGGTTTTCAATATTATTTTCACGTCAAGAAGTACACATTAGGTGAATTTAGTTTGAGAGCACATCACTGATCATATTTTTGTCGACAAACGGGTTCAACGTAAATATGATTTTGTTTGACACTGTGTGGTTGATATATCTTTATGTTTATGTACGCCTGTAACTCATGTTCGGGTGCTTAGATCATCGTAAGATTAGGTATTGTAACCATGAGTCAATTCACCAATCATTTATAAAACTCTTCATCGTAGTTCTCATAGGAGGGTGGGTATAGAGAAAAACTTTTCAAAATACATGCTAAAATAGGCGAAAAATAAAAATTATCCTAGAAAGACGAGCAAAGCATATGTTGCGCTTCTCAATGTGTGACACAAAACTAGGAAGTCTATAAAGGGTCTCCGAAAACCACATTTTAAGGCCCTTAAATTAACAGTGTCTGTGATATACCCAGAAAACCAACTTCGTTCTGATACACTTGTGAAGGAATGACAGGCCCCTAACCATTGCAACAGTATCTCAATTGATAACGTCTGGTTATTAATACCGAAGACCGTTCGAAGAGCGGGTAGTTCTGCTAGTAAATAGATAAATACAAAACTATATAAATAAATAAATAGAAGGAATATTGCAGACAGAAGAAACTCCAGGCAAAGCGAAAGAAAAAGAAATACAGTTGTTGCGTGATCCTAAGTGTCAATACGCTTGGAAAAGTAAATAGATAAATATAAAATAAATAGAGAAATACAGAAATAGATAAAAGGCTACGGTAAATAAATAGATACCATAATTAATTAATTAATTAATTAATTAATTAATAATTTATTTAATTCATTCATTAATTAACTAATGTTAAATAGATATTCGATAAATTAATAAAATAATTTGTGGGTTTGTATTTTTATTAGTGGTCCTGATACAAGAGATTGGGGGATGAGGTGGAGCGGGTCATTATGTGGCAAATAGCTCTTACAACGGGAAAATCTTCCTTATGCCAACCTCATGTGAGGAATTAATCTAAACATAGTATAATGTAAATTCGGCCCGGTTTCTTTGTAGGTTTCAAATAGCTATCTCATGTAGTACTGAACGTATTCTATTCAAGTTTGCACCAATAGAAAGGATGTCTATCAAGGGACATTTATGTGTAAAACTAAGGCCGTAAAAACAATGGTTTCGCTGATATTCCCATAAAAATACTCCCGGTCGACGAATTTGATGAAGGAATAGCCAAACGTTACCATGACAACGCCTACTCAATATGCTTTAGGCCTACATTATGTGAGCTGTCACGATTTACGTCAAGTAAGTTCTATCGGTTTATGTCAAGTAAGTCGTATAGACATACGACAAGGTCCCTGGATTTTTAGCCTATTTTCATTATGGAAAAATAGGCTCTTGATATCACCTTTTGTCCGTGTGTGTGTGTCCCTAATAAAAATCTAAATGGCTGGTGAGATTCCAATGAAACTTGGCACGGACATAGAACTATTTAGTCTGACCATGACCGTGCCCGTCAAAGTTTATTATGTCTCACCAATCCAACATGGCGGCTGTGCGAAATATTGCATAGGCATTTTATATCTCTGAAACTATTACTGATATCACAATGAAATTTTGAACGGTGATAAAGGGCGCTACTAGAAGTTAACCTGTTAGACTTTCAAAAACCCGTTATGTTCAAAACGAACATCGCAATCAAACGAATTTGAAACATTTAAATAGGCTTTTCTCGTGATTTAACCATCCTAGCGCAGTGAAACTTAGTACAGCAATTCTCTATACAAATTGTAATGCACTTACAGTAAAACCCCTGAAATCTATACTAATTGGGGATGTAGCCTGTTCGGATGTCAATTTGTTCGGATTAGCCGAAAATATCCATAACATAATAACCAGCCCTCGTTAGGGTATAGGACTGTACGTTGAGCTAGCGACAGTGAGGAAGAAGAAACTTCAACATACAATGTGACTTATACTGAAGCTGCATCTGCTCTTGGCATCGCATTGCGCTTCGTAGAACAACACGCAGTAGTCATGTCAAACGATGCCATGTTCATGCGACGCTGGCTCATTTACACTTTGTTAGATATGCTAACTGTACTTCTTTGTTATTTTTTCAGCTAATTATTTAAAATAACGTTATATTGTAGAATATATAATTGTTTTATTACTAAAATAAGTTTCTCGTTTTTGTGTTTTTGTTTTTTCTCAAACTTGAAATTATCGAAAATAACTCGTTCGGATTACCCGGGATTTCGGATTTCAGGGGTTCGGATTAGAGGGGTTTCACTGTACTTCTTATTTAGTCCAATTTATTACATAACCTCAAGATGGCGGCTGTACGAAATATTAAAATTACGTTTTTATTTCTTGTGTATTAATAATGCAATCAAAGTCAACGTTTGAATAATGAACCTACTCAATAATAGTCATCTAATAGTATATAACTACTGTATATGGCCTACATACATAAAAATTCAACATGACGACCATCCAAAATATTAAGACGGTTCTCAATATCTACGAATCTGTTACAGCAATCGAACTAAACTTTTGTATGTTGATAGAGGCAAGTAACAAAAGTAGGATATATGAAAATAGCCATTTAGTTCTTCATGGAACTACTTGTTATTATATTTGGCATCAGTATACTAAAACATTCCAACGGAAGAAACAAGGAACTACAGTCGAATGCCTCAACATCTGTTAAGGCATTGCAGTGAATTGATTTACAATCTGTTTATATGAACAGATGCTCGCCGCAGAACAGTTTTGGCACGTTTTAAACAAATTGTCAATATTTTATGAAATGAGAGTGTGATTCGCCGCTGCTGCGGGAATTCTCTTTCTTTTGTGACAATTGGATTCTTGTGTGACCAGTGGTATCGTTCTCGCCTGCTGTGCCCAAGGTTGCAAGATAGAATCCTGGTGCAGCCAGTTGGCATTTCAGGGCAAATGCGAGGAAGCCGTACCAGTAGATTTACTGTCACATTAATGATCCCTATAGGGGCATAATTCTGGCACCCCGGCGTATGTAAAACCCTTAGTAGTTATATGCAGTATATATAAACCCTGGCACTACAGCCATGAAGGGCCTAGGCCTACCAAGCCTACCAATATATTTTTTTGGGGCCGTATGGATTTTAGTGCCGGGAGTATTCGAGGACATGTTCGGCTCGCCAGGATTGTAGCTGCTTCGAGACGGACACCCAATGGGTGAGCTACAAGTACCGTTGGGGAGGAAAGTTGGAATGTAAGGACGAGGAGTTGGAAGGTAGCGGCTGTGGCCTATAGTTAGGGACCAACCCCGGCATTTGCCTGGAAGGAAGATGGGAAACCACAGAAGACCATCTTCAAGGTTGCCGACGGGGGGATTCGAACCTCTTCGCCTCCCAGATGTGAGCGACTGTCTACAGCCATGCCGTAACGACCACGGCTAACTTACCCGGTAGCCTACTGCCCAGCCAGTAGTTAAACGTTACGTAAAACTAATATAATTATTATCAGTTACTTGTTCCGGCTCGACGCGACACAGTTCTGGCAGGTGCTGTCGTCTTGTTAATTTGTTTAATCGCACTCAAATATATTTACGTTGACTATTCGCGAAATGCAATATCATTCCTGTACTACTGAGACGATTTGGGAGATTTCAGTACAAACCGCACCTTCTAACTCCCTCTGGTTTAAGAGCATGATTTGTGAAACATAAACCGTAGCGTTTTATACATATGATAATAATAATAATAATAATAATAATAATAATAATAATAATATCTAAGAAATTGAAAATACAGCACTATAGAACAGTAATTAGACCAGAATGCTTATATGCCAGTGAATGTCTAGAACTAAATTATAATTTGGATAAATTAGAATTATCAGAAAGAAAAATTATACGCAAAATTCTCGTTTCATTAAGAACTACATAGTTTTGGAAATTAAGAAGTAACAAAGAAATACATCGGAACATTGAAAACATAACGGAGACAATAAAGAAGAGACGATTGTTATTTTTTGGACATTTATATAGAATGAATGACATCATGTTAACCAGACAGATTTTTAAATATCTCTGGAAAAAGAAATCGACAACAGCCTGATTTCAAGAAGTGAAGAAAGATTTAGAAAGAAACAATGTAAGAGAAGAAGATGCACTAGAGAGAGAAATTTTCAAAAAGAATGGTATTGGGAATGGAAGGACTCCAAGGAAGGCAATATAAGAAAACAGGCTCAAAATGGTCGAAAGAGAGAAAGAAGACACACAGCGAAAAGATGAAGGAGCACTGGAGGAAGAAGAAAGAACAATAAAGGACTAAACATTGAAATTGGTTCGTGGTCCTCAGAAGACCCTAACGGAGAAAGAAAATAAGAAAGAAAATCATAATAATCACATGAATTCTCAAAATGTACATTTTACTTCATAGTGTTGTTCTAATACCATTTCGTAAGGCTATTGAACTTTCATTTTTATATCGTATTTGCACTCTAATAAACTGTTTACGACAGACATTCTGCCTGTAACAGAATGTGCTATTAAGTTTCTTTCTGCCGACAGACCTTTTATAACGATCGATGCAGGTTGGCAGAGTTGTTCTTTGTTGCCACTTTGCGAAGAGTTTTATTGTCTCTTAGAAGGCCGTCGGACGAACCGTTAAACGTAACTGAATAAAGCGAGAGGGAGACAAAGCAGTCAATGTAATTATCTTGTTCTGGTGCGGGCTGTGGCTATTAGCAAATAGCACCACTGACATAAACTAACTCTTTCACACCGTTAAGTACAGCATATGTTATGGATCACATGTCTTATGAATTTATGTATATATTTATTTATTTATTTATTTATTTATTTATTTATCGTATGACTTTTGTGCCGGGAGTGTCCGAGGACATGTTCGGCTCGCCTGAGTCTGTAGCTGCTTCCAGCGGGCACCTTTAGGGTGAGCTACAAGTTCCGTTCAATTTGAAGTAGTTCCAACTTTCGCTACCAAATGCCAATGATACCTAGTGGTGAACGTTTGAACTTTTATAGAGCGTTCCGACGAAATCTAACCTAACAATTCACTTTCGAACAAGTTTAGTCTGTGGAAGGATCTTTTACATGCCATAAATATATGACATGGGACCGCCGGCTTTACTTCCCCTCCGAAGGAAGGCATACTGAAGGCTTTTTAACGCTCTTAAAAAATTCGACGACTTCGGCCGGGTTTGAACCCGCTATCTTGGGCACAGCAGCTAAGCATGCTACCAACTACGCCACCGAAGCCGCTTATGAATTGATGCATTAGTCGAACGCAATCTACAATAAATTGTGAACAACAAATACGTACAATTCATATGTAGATTGTTTTGGGGGCTTGTCGTAGTAATAACAATTTGATTAGAAATACCAAAACACATTCAAATAAATTACCTTAATTATACCAAGTGAGCAATACACTTGTAGAACTCAGAATTTTTGGTAGGTTTATGCCGTGTTTTGTGCGGGATTTCGCCTATGAACACCAAGATAGGTTCATCAGCGGGCTCTTGGTGTCCGTGCTCGGAGTAATGAACTGCGCCTTCACACAAGACACGGTATATACCTAGAAGAATTGCTGAGTTCTAATTCCTTGGCCATGTGAAAGTCAATATACTGACTCTTGTAGAAATGTACTTAAACCAGTGTTTATACTGTATTCTATTCTTGGGGCTTGTTGCTTTGGGTATTTCAAAGCAGATGTAGCCGAGCCTTTGTGGACTAGCATGGAGGAAGGAGGGAGACCATTTTCGAATGGATTTGTGATTTTTAGCCTAGCAGCCTTGTTGATTTTAATGAATATTTTCTCATTAAGGGGTTTTAGCGCTTCGATTTCTTTACTGCTGTATTGGCAGTATATTTTGGGATTTTATCACATATTGGAAATATTATCTTCAACAACATAATCGTGGACATAGATATAAAGTCTGAGTGTAAGGGATCTGGTGATGATCGCTTGACGATCTAAACTAGTACAAGTGAATTTATTCATCTCATGCAATTTTATTTTCAGGTTTCAAGATTTCTCGCTCGTTCTGACATATCAAGAGGTGAATATTTCGCGTGATTTCTGGAACGAAGAGAAGGTCTTTAAAGGTTCTCTAGTGTAATAATATACGACGCTATACGTTATTGGAGCTGACGTATCGTATTGCTGGCATATTATTATGCCTACGATGAGTTGGAATTCATCAAAAACGAAGCTTCAAAAGCCTTGCCTCTTGCTGATACGGAGCTAATATCCGAGAGCTGGGATCTTGTTTCCGGCTCAAGACTTTCACTCTCAATATGCAGAGGAAGTTAAATCGGGAGACTGCTTCACAGATATGTAGAGAGATGACTATCGCTTGTTATCCGGGATTATACCAGCCCTTTGTGGTAATGTAGATTTACCAACTGATAACCACACGTCGTGGTTTTATAAGAAAATGGTAAATAAAAAATGGGGAAAGGCCACACTCAGGTTAAGCACTGTCATCTCTGAGATTCAAGCCGCTGATCTCAGGACTAATTGCAGCTTCCTTTTACGGTTATGGTTCGCACCATAAATCGTACGACTAAGCCGAGGGGTCAATCCACATCTCTTGAAAATCAAAGGAAGGAAGGAAGCTTGTAGTTTAACGTGACCGTTAATCTGTAGATCATAAGCCACGGGACCTCCTTTTTACGTGGAATCCGAACCACAGGACATGGCATTTCGCTTCGAAAATCTCACATGCATTTACCGGGAATCGAACCCGGACCGCCTTGGTGAGAGGCATACAGCTAGACCGCTGAGCCACCACGCCCCGTCTTGAAAATCATTACACTGATGACGGTAACACAACCACACTCTGTTATGTATGTCCTCTCGTCTGTACTGAATATAAAGCAACTAACAGTACTTGTCATGCGTTGCAAAGCCAATCAGAGAAAGAAGGAAAGAAAGACAGAAATAAAGAAAGATAGAAGAAAGAAAGTGTTATGAAATGATAATAAATAATGATGAACTGTATATAAATCAATCAATCTCTTAGAGGCATATATGGACAATTAAGTAAAGGAATTAAACAAATTAAGTCAGACACGAACAGAAATGTCGCTGCATGTATTTGTTTCCATTCAATTCTGTCAACAGTGATTACTCATACAACGAAAACACAAACTGCCGCTAAACTCTATGGAATACACTCATTTGTTGTAACGATTCGCGCGCACCAACACTCATTTACTGAAACTACTCACGTGCCATATATTGTAAAATGAATGTACTGATATAGAAACCTTCGCGGGTGACCGCACAACAACTCACCAAAGTTCATTTGTTGAAACGATTCGCGCATCAACTCTCATTTGTTGAAACTACTCACGCGTCATTTATTATAAAATGTATTTACTAATTCAGGAACCTTCGTGAGAGTGTAGCCTACATAGAAACTCACCAAATTTTCAACGCAATTGGATGAATATTATATGAATGCACACGGGACAAACAAACTATCATGAAACAATTAATTGTCATATTTAGAGAAGATAAGACTGTATGTTTGTATTTGTTTCTCTGTTCCTTATAGAAATACATATCGTGTCACCAATCTGATCCAACATCTGTATACTTACCTATTAAGGTCTTGCGGGTAACACTGTCTACTTGAAATTTGGACAGTCTGTTCCATTCCTTTCATATAGAACCTTTAGCATATGGTAACGTTTCTCACTCATATACCTAATTACAAGGGTGGACGCCAGTCTTAAGAATAGATCTTAAGGACAAATTTAGAAAGTAATAAGATATGTATATATAGCACATCCGAGTAGCTCTTTCTCAGGTTGTGAGGTGGACGATACACTATCACTTAATATCTCTAATAAGGCAAGGAAACACTATCAAAAGGTTATTATAACAATAATTCCAAGGAATATCTTGAGGTGCTACTCCACCAGCAGAGGCTTGGCTTAGTACACCAACTTGACGCTACTCTGAGTTCTATGACCGTCAAAGTCAGCGCTTCTTTCAGCCCTCAATAAGCACTCCATCTGTAGTCATAGCCAATAATTTTGATTCGTTACTTGTTCATGTTGATTACTTATGATCTATCGACACTCCTTTGTATGTTTTGCATTTCAATTCGCAGTGTCGGTATTTCTGATATTCGGTACTTTTTGAGGATCCAACCAGACTTCGGGCTCTTCTGAATCTCGAGCTCATTCGTTAGACGAATTATCTCAGCGGGATGGTTTGTTTTACAAGTCGAAGTTTCACTTTCACACGTATTGGACGTTTATAAGTAGAAGGTTCACAAGTTATTCCCATTGTTGAACTCACTGAACAAGAGTACCAATGACCGTTCCCAGGAGGTATACACATTGGTCTTGGCAAGAGTTTTAATTAGCTTTTCTTTTGAGAAGCCATAATTTCACTAGCAAATGATAACGAAAAAGTACTGTATTTTGATTATGACCCCGTTGGATCACTAAGGCATTAAGGCGCTCAACAGCAATCTGCTACACGTGATAATCTCCATAGTTCTAACTCCGGGGCTGCTCCAGCATAAATATAGAATGAACTATCCCTAGTTGAAGCATAAGAAAAAATAAAAGAAATTTAAAGAAACTTCCATTACTCTCAATTTCTAATTATGGGTTAATTTCAATATTAGCCTAGGCTAAAATAAGCGTAATATTGAGAAGAAGGAAGGACGAGACAAAGCACACTTTAGGCCTCACAACACAAGAAACAAAACTTGAAAGGTCGCGGGGAAACCCCAAAAATCACCTTATAATGCCCTAAAACCAACCATTTTTGATATATTTTCAGGATTTTACTCCCGCTTACAGAAATCTCAAGAAACAGCCAGCCGTTAAATTGGCAATGCCGGGACTTATTCGACCTTCCACTTGTGTGAATACCTATTTGTATTCTTCCTAAAATATGATTTTAAAACCTTGATATGTAGTTAGATGCAGCCCTCAAAGCGAAGTGTACATTTTCGATCCCTAAATAATGTAACATTCTCACGAGAGCTATCGTTTGTTACCCCTAACTCGCAAACGGGCAGGAAAAGCTAATTGTTGTTAAAAGAGTTTCGTATGACATCGTGGTTATCGTATGTGTGTGTGAAATCAGTCTGAAAACCTACAATAACGTGGCGTCTGTATCAGTGTTGACATTTGGGGGGGGATAGGATGATTAAGCAGGTCAGGTATTTAATACAGCAATTGTCTAGGTATTATACTGTATACAATTACCCTGGCCGTGCAAGCCATAACGCTAAGCACAACACCACGACGCGATTGCTTAACAGCGTCCATGTCTTTATTCAGCTCACAAAAATATGAAAATTATATGGGGGGAGTGGGGAGGGGAGAGGTCGGGGGGAAGGTCAAACTATTGCAAATGTGGAAGTAATTCTTAAAGTGTATCCCTAACCTGTTGGGCTATGTGTGATCGGGTGTTATCATGTTAAAAATTAATACAATTTAGTTTCGTTCCCGAAATTTTTGACTTCTTAATAATAATAATAATAATAATAATAATAATAATAATAATAATAATAATAATAATAATAATAATAATAATAATAATACCGTCCAATTACATGCCTTCCCACGATGTATAAGATCATCACGTCCTGTCTTAGTAGGAGGATATATGCTCACTGTGAAAAAAATAACATCATAGCAACACAACAAAAAGGATGCACGAAAGGGTCCAAAGGGTGTAAAGAAATACTTATCATTGACTCAGTGGTTTCTAACCAGGCCTTTACCAATAACAGAAATTTATTCACGGCATATATTGACTACAAGAAGGCCTATGATTCCGTGCCCCATGATTGGTTGATCCATATTTTGTCAGTGTATAAGATTGATCCTCAGATTATATATTTCTTGGAACACGCCATGACATCGTGGCGTACAGTGATGAGCCTTAGTACTACAAATGGCAGTATTGCAACAAGTATGATCCCAATCCACAAGGGAATATTCCAAGGAGACTCCTTGAGCCCATTATGGTTCTGTCTTGCGATGAACCCACTATCAAACCAACTTAATTCAACAAAATATGGATTCAGTATCAAGAAGAACTCCAGGGAGCTTGCAAAGCTCAACCATCTCCTGTATATGGATGACCTAAAGCTATATGCTGCCACCAGAGCACAACTAGAGTTTCTGTTGAAAATAGTGGAAACCTTTTCACAGGATGTGAAAATGGAATTCGGGCTGGAGAAATGTAAGACGCTGAACATTATGAAAGGCAAGCTGCAGGAAGGTGTATATGAAACAGCTCAGGGCCATCAGATTGCAACAATGCTCACTAGCGAGACCTACAAGTATCTGGGAATGAAGCAAGCCAGACACATAGAACACTCAGTAGTGAAACAAGATCTGACGAAGGAATTTGTCAGAAGAATTAAGCTTGTTTCTAACACCAGCCTCAACAGTAAAAACTTGGTTAAGGCAATCAACGCTTATGCTGTCCCTATTCTTAGTTACTCGTTTGGGGTCATCAAGTGGAGTAAAACTGACATTGCAAGCTTAGAACAGAAAATTAGAACATCACTGACCAAGTCACGAAAACACCATCCCAGGGCATCTGTGGAACGAGTCATGTTACCGAGACATATGGGTGGGAGAGGAATTGTTGATATAAACAACCAAGTAGCTCGACAGATCTATGAGCTAAGAAAATACTTCTGTTCTGTATCGAACCATTCGATGCTGCACAGGGCTGTCACAGAAGCAGATGATTCAACTCCACTACTCTTAAGTCAGCAAGAGACTCAAATTCAGGTGCGCAGTGATTTGGATAGATTCAATGCCTGGTTGTCCAAGCCACTACACGGAAGACATCCCAATGAAGTCATCCAAACTCACGTCGACAAGCTAGCGTCGAACTTTTGGTTGATTTCTGGGCAGATGTTTCCTGAAACAGAAGGCTTTATGATGGCTATTCAGGACCAGGTTGTCCCCACGAGGAACTACCTAAAGTTCATAACCAAGGATGCATCTGTGCAAGATGACCATTGCAGATACGGTTGCCCAACATCTGAGACTGTTCAGCATATTATATCGGGTTGTCGCCATTTTGCAGGGACAGAATATAGGAAGAGACATGATTTTGTTGCCAAGATAGTCCATCAAGAATTGGCTATACAACTTCAACTGCTGAGCCAAGAGAAAGTGCCGTACTACAAATATGCTCCTGAAAGTGTACTGGAAAATGACAGCTTTACGTTGTACTGGGATCGTACTGTATTGACAGACCAATCAGCTGTGCACAACAGACCTGATTTAGTTCTTGTTGACAAATGCATGAAGCACACCACCTTCATAGATGTGGCGATCCCAAACAGTGGCAACATACTAACAAAGCATGTTGAAAAGCTGTCAAAATACACAGAGCTTTCAGAACTGATAAGGAAGCAATGGCACATGGCACAAGTCAGGACAGTTCCTATTATTATCTCCAGCACTGGCGTGATTCCCAACAACTTAAAGGAATCGCTCACGGCGTTGAAATTAGACCCAGGCCTTTTCAAACTGATGCAGAAAACAGTCATACTTTCTACGTGTCGCGTAGTAAGGCTGTTCTTGGGCAATCAGGCCTGAAGCAATGAGGGGAATATGAAGCTACTACTCAATGCAGTCACCAAGAATTTGCTCCTTGTGATATGTACGGTATCTGGGATTGTAAATGTTTTCTTTCCAGCAAATGCTGAGAATGTGTAAGCGCATGCGCAAAATAAATAATAATAATAATAATAATAATAATGTGCAATGACAAGGTATGTGCTAACCAGAAATGACGAGATATACTAAATGGGGTAGGCAGGACTCCTGAGCTGTAATTAAGGCAACCTGTCTAGGAGATGGAAAAATCCAAAATTAAACCTTCAATGGTAGCGTCTGACCCGGATCGGACGGCTGCCAACAGCGTCTGTATCCCATGTAAGGGACGGCTGATAACAAAAACCTGGCTGTATGTATAAAAAGCAAACCCATCTAATGCATGATGGAGAAATTAACGAGTAATGCCTCGGATGAAATGCCGCTGCCTGGGGAGCGCCAGGGCACGTTTGGAGCCTGTGCTGGCCGTGACAGTATGCGAGCCGCCGGTGGTAGAGGGCTGAACAGGCGGGCCCCTACCGGGCAAGATCCCGAAATTACTACAGCCGACAAGCGTTTGCAAGATGAGCCTGAGCATCGAAGTGAATCATTATCTGCTGAAGGTGCTGCACAGGTAACTCAACCTGTGCTCACCCAGGCAGGACTGCCACGACTGCGTATTAAATGGACAAATGTCATGAATGAAACCATAATACGCACTTATTTTAGGGTTACTGACTTCGAGCAGAATTCAGTTGGTTATAGGCAACGCTTACATTCTGAATTTCGGTTGCATTACCCTGAACTAACTGTAGCCGAACTGAGAGTATCTGATCAATACAGGGCTATTCTCCGGAATAATCTTATCCCTAAAGCCAGAATGAACACCATTAAAGAAGAGGTACAGCGTGAGAAGGAAGGTGTGAATGGAGATACTCAGAACAGTTTTCCTGAAGAACTGGAGTCGGCACAAGCTGATAGCCATAACCTTCAAGAAGTAGATCGAATTTCCATGCAAATTAACGTTCATCACCAAATAGAAATGTTGAAGAATGAAATGATGACTACAGTCTTAGAGTTTTATGGAACTGATGCAAATTGCAGGCCGAAAATACCGAAAGTCAATGGTTCAAGAAAGCTGACAAAGATACTGAATATTATGAATCGGGATGTTTTGCCGGAACATGTTGAAGCATCTGCAAACCTGGAATCCCTTCATACTATTATTTACTGTGGTGCAGTAACTGTTGTGAGAGCTATGGGTATTGGACAACACGAACGGAAAAAGCAAATGCCATCGATGCCAAACTGGGAAAGAAGACTTGTTGGAAGGATTGAACAGCTCAGGGCAGATATTGCAAGAATGACACAATATGTTCGTGGTACAAGAACAAGAAAAGTACTGAGGAAAGCTGAGCATATAATGAGACAAAACACAGACCACACACAGCGAGATGTACCGAATTCAACACCTGAAGAGTGCTTGGATACCTTGAAACAAAGGCTGTCTGTTTTATCCGCCAGCTTTGCAAAGTATAGGGAGAGTATGAAGAGGAAGAAAGATAACTTTCTTTTCGCCAACTCGGAGAGAAGATTCTATCAGACTCTGGGTAAGATAAAGGATTCTGCGGACAAAAAATATCCGACTAAAGAATAAATTCAAGAATTTGGGGGCAAACAACTGTCTACACCAGGCTGTTCCAAATCCACGAGTTTGAGTATGAGTACACGAGAGTACTCAGCCTTGATGCTCGGAGCACGGCTACAGAGGGAATGGGGGTGATAGCTAATGCGTCACTGGACGAAGGTCATAGTACAAGTCCATGCACTTCCAGCCAGTCTTGATGTATCCACCGCGAATTGACGGCAGCCCCCCACAGCAGAGCTGTATTGCATGTTGCAGGTTTACTCACGTAAGGCGGCGAGTACTCCGCTGCTCACGGACGAGTTGCTCGGCTGGAACAGCCTGGTCTACACCATCTCATCACGGCACTCAATCAACTTGGTTGAGAGAAGAACAGCAAGCTTCCCAAAGATTTGAGCAAATGCAGCATGAGAAATTCACAATAAAGGATATTAAGGAAGTTATCAACAACTTAGCGAATTGGAAAGCCCCTGGCCCTGACCAGATCCAGAATTTTTGGTATAAGAAGTTCTGGAGCATCCACGATCGACTATGTGAGTTCATTAATGATTCCATCCTTCATCCTGATAGCTTGCCCGAATTCATCACACGTGGCGTCACATATTTGCTTCCAAAAGATCTTCAGAATACATGAGATCCTACAAAATATCGTCCCATCACATATCTTCCCACGTTGTATAAGATAATTACATCATGCCTGGCTAACAGGATATATGCACACTGTGAAAGAAACAACATAATTGCCGTGCAACAGAAAGGTTGTAAAAAGGGTTCATAAGGGTGCAAAGAACAACTAATTATTGACTCAGTTGTGTGTGGCCAGGCACACTTAAATCACCGAAACCTTCACATGGCTTACGTCGATTATAAGAAGGCCTTTGAATCTGTGCCCCATGACTGGCTAGTAGCAGTGCTGCGATTGTTTAGGATAAATGAGATATTTGTCAGTTTCTTGGAAAGGGTTATGTCAGCATGGCAAACTAGACTGTATCTCAGTACGCCACGCGGAGACATACGAACAGATGAGATAACGATTCGGAGAGGCATCTTTCAAGGGGACTCCCTTAGCCCCTTATGGTTTGTCCTGGCAATGAATCATTTATCTACCCAGCTTAACTCTACTCACTACGGCTTTCCTATCAAGATAGGAAAGAGAGTTGGTACTCGGCTAAATCATCTGCTATACATGGACGACCTTAAACTCTATGCCGAAACAGAGTCGCATTTGGAAAACTTGATGAGAATAGTTGAAGCATTCTCACGAGACATACAAATGGGATTTGGTTTGGACAAGTGTCGGACACTAAAGGTAGTGAGAGGAAAAGTACAGAAGTCTGGGTATGAGCTGGAAGATGGACAGCATATTAAGGCTATGTTGGCGGAAGGCACTTACAAATACTTAGGAGTAAACCAAACTAAGCATATTGACCATGTGTCAATAAAGAAAGATCTGTCCTATGAATTTGCCAACAGATTAAAACAAATCATAAAAACGCACTTGAACAGCAAAAACCTAGTAAAAGCTGTTAACACATATGCTGTACCTGTGCTGAGCTACTCCTTTGGCATAATCAAACGGTGTAAAACGGACATGGAAGGTCTTGAGCGAAAAATGAGAACGATGCTCACAAAAGGAAGGAAACACCACCCACGATCTTTAATAGAGCGATTTACTCTACCCAGAAGCCTAGGTGGACGTGGGTTCGTTGACATTGATAACCAGATAAAACGACAGATAGACAGCCTTCGGGAGTACTTAAACGCAGAAGCGAGGTCATCTGTACTTCACAGAGCCATCAGTGAGGCGAACAGATCAACGCCACTGGTCTTGTGTCAACAAGAGATTCAACACCACCAACATAGTGACCTTCAGAGGATGGAAGCATGGAAAGCAAAACCTTTGCACGGAAGACATCCAAATGAGGTGAGTCAAGCAAATGTTGATATAACTGCGTCAAACTACTGGCTCACTTCAGGACAGATCTTTCCAGAAACTGAAGGTTTTATGCTTGCAATTCAAGACCAAGTCATCCCTACGAGGAACTACCTCAAGTTCATTGTAAAAGATCCCACTGTACCAGATGATAAGTGCCGCTACGGCTGTCAACAGTCAGAAACAATACAGCATATTACATCTGCATGTAGGTATTTCCTGGCGACAGAGCACAAAGAAAGGCATGATTCAGTTGCTAAAATCTTGCATCAGGAGTTGGCTGATAAGTTTTAGCTTCTAAAAGGAAAGAAAGTTCCGTACTACCAATATCAGCCAGAGTGTGTTCTTGAAAACAATGAATACAAGCTGTATTGGGACCGAACTATTTTGACTGATCAATCGGTATCACACAACAGGCCGGATCTGGTGGTTGTCAGCAAGAAAATCAAGCAAACTACCTTGATTGATGTTGCGATTCCTAACAACAAGAATCTCCAGTCAAAACATGTCGAAAAGATCAGCAAATACAGCGAGTTGGTCGACCCCATCAAAAGACAATGGCATGTAGAACGGGTAAAGACCATACCTATCATTGTCTCAAGTACGGGCGTGATCCCAAATACCTTGCCCCAAGGCCTTAAAGAACTGGATCTGGATACGCAACTGTATAAACTAATGCAGAAGGCAGTAGTTCTATCAATAACCAGAATCGTTCGAAAGTTCATGGGTAGCGACATTCCAGCTTAGAAGTTGCTGTTTCAGTAACTGTATTTTGGTTCCCTGAAGCCCGTATAGTTATGTTGCAGTGTACCAGCAATGTGATAAATGTACTGTATAAAATAATAATAATAATAATAATGTTTGTTTACCAACGATCTGTCCCATACAATTTTGTCTATTACGTTGATATCTTGAAGGCCATGTTCAATTAATATTATTCAGTTATTCTTTGCTGTCAATAAAATTTTAATCCCCTTTTAATAACATTATCTGATATTTTCCCGGAATGTTGGTATAATTCGTTAGACCTGCTTTTCATGCATATCCCCTCATGGCCAAAGATTCTCTTATGGATTTTCGACTTTTGTTTTTCTAAATTTTGAATTAGTGATCTGACTCCAAAGATTAGGGCTTCTGATGCGTATAATGCTTCAGGTTGAATTATCGTGCTATAGTGTTTTAATTTATGCTTCGAGATACGGATTGTTTGTTGTATCCGTTCCAGATTGTAATTTAGATATTCTCTCTTTGTTTGTTTCACGAATTAGTATAACTATCAATATTATTATTATTATTATTATTATTATTATTATTTTAGTTTCGGTCACCTAGGGACCACGAGCCAATTTCAATGCTTTGTCCTTTGCTGTTCCTTCTTCTTCTCCAGTATTCCTTCATCATCTCATTATGTTTTCTCTTCCTTTCCTCGCACCATTTTGAGCCGGTTTTCTTTCCCTTCCTCGCTTGGAATCCTTCCATTTTTAGCACATTTTTCCTAAATATATCTCTTTGTAGTGTATCTTCTTCTCTGATATTGTTTCTTTCCAAATCCTTTTTGACTTCTTGTACCCAGGTTGTTGTTGACTTCTTGTTCCACAGGAATGTGCAGATATGCTTGGTGAACCTACTGTCATCCATCCTGTACAAATGTTCAATAAAATAGCAATCTCCTCTTCCGTATTGTTTCTGATATGTTTTCTATTTTTTGATATATTTCATCTTTACTTCTTAATTTCCAGAATTCTGCAGTTTTTAAAGGACCGAGTATTTTGCGTATAATTCCTTTTTCTACTACTTCTAATTTATCCAATTTGTGGTTCAGTACGAGACTTTCACTCGCATACAGGCATTCTGGTTAGACTATGGTGTTGTCGTGCTGTATTTTTTAGATCTTTAGACAAACACTTTTTGTTGCAGGTATTTCTAGTTATGCCATACGCTCTTTCCATCTTTTGTATTCTTTCTTCTACAGCAGATTCATCCAAACCATCTTCTTGAATAATGTCTCCCAAATATTTGAACTTCCTTACCCTCTTTATTTGGACAATATCTGTTACTAGGATGTCTGGAGCATTTTTTATTATGTTCGTTATAAATTTGTCTTTTCTACAGAAATTCTTAAACTTGCATTGTTGGCTATCTCTTCTAAGAAATTGACCTGTATTGCTGCGTTTGCCAGATTACAGAATGTATGGCAAAAGCATCTGCAAATGCTAGGCAGTTTATTTCAATACCTCTGTTCTTTCTTCCCATTGTTATTGGTAATAGCTTATGTTCTTCCAGGTTTTCATTCCAAATTCTTACTACTTTCTCCATGACGCGATTGAAGAGGAGTGGAGACAAGCCACCCATCACCTTGCTTTACACCTGTATTTATTTTGAATGGTTTAGATATTTACCCTGACATTTTATTTTTGATATAGTGTCCATGAGGGTGTCACGGATCAGGTTTGCCAATTTTGATTTAACTGCAAATTCTCGGATTACATTATCTAGTGTTTCCCTATCAGCTGAATCAAAAGCCTTTTAAAATTATTATTATTATAATTATTATATATTCGACACAAGAGACTAGCATATCAAATATTTCTTACTTCTCATCTTTCAAGGCCCGTGCCTCAATAGCCTTGTCCTTGTTGGTAGAAGCTAATATCCGCGGTTGAGATATCGTTTCCGCCACCAGCCTTGTTCTCTGTGAGTCTAGCGAATGAAAATCTCTCCTGGTAGAATCACGAGAACCTTTGCGGATATGCAAGGTATAGCTTGTTTCCTCCAGCTTCCGGACTGTGACGTGTTAGGATCAGAGCGGCTTACCTGACACGGTGTAAAGCTATTCCATGCCTGTCTTCTAAACCACAACAGCAGCATGCATCCGTGATAAGAAGAACATTATGTAAGGCTGAATGCCGTGCGACTGTCAAACTCTCTTCTTAATTCTAATTCATTTATTCAAATGTAGTACGGTGCATAATTAGGTATGTATTTACTGAGGGACAAACTGGACAACAGCCCAGGGCAGCAAATTTTTCTGGATAACTGTTCAAAACCACTTGGGCATTAAACGTCAAGATTCAAAGTTTACCCCCCAACACAAGGGTATGTTCACTGTCACAAATTGGCAATACTGATTACTTAAGGACAGAGAAGAAAAGGATCTTCCTAATCATCTTAGTGTTCTTGCTGTTCAATCGACTTGAAAGTGAAATTGTACTAATGGAGAAATGATTAACTTGCTTCCAAATGACGAGGCAAGGAGATAGCCCTTTATTATTTAAATAATTGGTGTTTTGGCCATTGATTGTGTATGATATCTGCTAAATTTAATGTAAATCCTTTGTAGGCTATTAAGTTTTTTATCTTTTTCCTATTTGTAATTTTAGTGTTTGCCGCGCAGAGTTAAATACACACACAGACGAACAAACAACCCCATATGTTGAGGAAAATTTAATAAATCTGCATATTAGAAGTCGGGGGTATAAAAGTTTCTTTTTGCTTTGCCCGGAGGCGCCAGGAGCCCTAAATACGGGCCTGGGTGCATTGTATAGCCAGGTGCAATTCCTCTGACAATAATGTTGCGCACAGTGTATATTTATATTTAAGTTGCTTCAAACATGAATAGTGGCAGACAACCTTACTCTTCCACCCCTTGAAACAATAATAACAAACGAAATAACTAACTAACAGTCATGAATCATGCCACGACTTCTTCTCCTTCCAGTTCTGGTTCAAAATTAATTAATTGGTATTGTCTGTCATTAGAACGTAGTGATTCTTAGTTATACAACCACATATATTTCTATTTTTGTATGTATGTTAATAGTATTCCAGATAGTTCTTGTTTTTATGAGTGTCGTGGGTTACGAGTTTGCTGTATGGGAGGTGGTTTTTACACTAGGATGCTCATCGATTCCCTTCATTCAAGATGGCGGGGGGACGTAATATTAATACATTGAAATCAAAAACTCAGGATAATTGTACAATTAAAGTAGACCTTGGTGATAAGGTAATGTCATATAAGAGTTCTGCATTAATATTAAGACTCACTCTGAAAACAGCGCCTAGCCACCATGTTGAAACTATAAGTTACCAATAATATATAACTCACCGTATTTTACAACTACTTAGCAATAAGGTAGACTTGTATTAGTGGATTTCTATGCACAAGGGATCATAGACTCAAATACATTGCAGAGGTTCTTTAGCGTGCAGGTAGATCATATTGACACGAGGTTGTCATATGTCAACGTTCTAAAATGTCATCGAATTGAGTCTTAATCCAACCCGCTATCTTGTGTATTGAAGGCCATTACCTAACTGATTGTTGCTGGGACACTTTTAGTCATCAGTCCCGAGTACTTGAGTGTGTATTGAACTTGTCTGATAACCTGTGTTTCTGTGATGACTGTAGTAGTGTATGTAACTGTAATCATTAGGATGGGGATGGGGTAGGCACTCCGAGAATTGATATAAGATACTATCCCGGCATTTACTTGGAAGTGTGGAAAAGCCCGCTGGAAATCCACAGTCAGTATGACCGCTGTCAGCTCCGGGATTCGAACATCCGATATCCGGACTTTCAGCAGCTCCACGTCGCGCCGCTGTCGTGCTGAGCAGTCTGCACATGGCTACGCCGGGGGAACTGTACCCACTTTCGTAGTGGTTGACCTCTTTTCTGAGAGCTATATTATCGACTGTTTATCCAACCTTATTGGTCCAATAATAAAACCTCAAGCTGTTATCGACACATGGCGATTCGCCCAGATACTTCACATAAATGACCACCCAAGCGGACTAATAGATTTCTTATCTGGGGCAGGTAAATTATCTTGTTTGACCAATCATGAGGACAGGATTATCGATTATGCGCCTGAACCAGCCGTTAGCCAGTAATGAGAACATAAAAGTCTTTTGTAACAGTATAGTTAATAAACCAATAGCTATTTTGTCAATCACAAGGACTATCGATTTAAATGACAGTGGAGTTTTTTGAATTAAAGCTAAAAAAAAGGGCAACGCTAGTTCTTCACGGAAATACGTGAGTTTTATCTTAAAATCTTGAAATCACATATTAATTATGTAAATCCTGAATATTTTAATGCGAACTTCGGCCTTTCTTTGAAGACCGACTGGTAATTTCAAAAGGCTAGGAAGATTCCTGACCAGCCACGCTTGCGTATTTCGTTCCTCTGCAAAGTTAATTCATTGTTATACGTTTTATAGCATAGTGCTGTCCAGAGAAAGGTATCAAATTAGTAACTTCCTTGAGCTATGTTAAAATGGCCACAGTTTGCAGAACTGGTAGATAGAATGGTCCAGTTTAAACGAACTGATTCTTGCAAATTGTTGTTGTATTTGATTCTTCAAGGGGCTTTGTGGCATAGTGCTCATGCAGCCCCGTGTACTTGGGTGTGTGTGAAATTTTGTCTGATAACCTTTGTTACTGTGATGGCTGTGTTGTGTGTGTAGTTGTAATTGAAATGGGTATTTGGAAGGAAGCGCCCGTGGTCTTAATTTAAGAACCATCCCAGCATTCACCTGGAGTAGAAATGGGTAACCACGGATAAACCACTTCCAGGATGGCAGAGCCAGGAATCAAACCCCGGCCTGCTCGATAGCAGCCAAGAGTGCTAGCCACAACACAACGAGGCTGGCTAAAAATTGTTGTTGCATGCAGAATTCGTTGTTATCTTATTTTTCTGAACTCATTGGTATACGTGCTACAGTTTTCAGAACCACATGTTATTGCTGAAAGGACAAATAGTAATTCAATATAAAATCCACCACGAATATTCTTTCGCAGCAGGCAAAATTCAAAAATAGACTTCAATAATTCAAATTGGCAATAAATAACCAGCTTTGTTTTCAAAGCATGCGGGGAGTCAGAGTATGCCTACAAACTTAAATTCTAAAGTAGATTACTTCGTTAGTAATCTATCTCATCATAGTACTGATATACTTACTGAAACAATATTTAAATAACATGTTTGTAAAGAAAAGCTACTTGTAACTAGTTGTAAAAAGAAGTGTGTAAGTGAAATTTGACGGTGAAGACATCACACCATTTTGCCCTAAAAGTTCCACTCTGCAGAGATCGTGTTATCAGAGTTTACAAAACGTTGCCTGGCAATGACAAAGTTAGAAAAGTTTTCAGAGCACATAACTCACTCAAATTCCACTCGTTCATGGAAAACTTTCACGCTCGAGCAGCTAGTCAATCATGTAAAGAGAATATTGTGTTCCCCAGGAGGAAATCTTCGGCTCAGCCCTGTTTCCAATGGTACGTCAACATGAGGCAAAGTTTTGCTTCAATAATTATTGATTGAAGACTATAAACGTCCATGGAACTTTTTTTTATGCGAAACATCTTTCCGCTCGGTTGCTGGATATTTTTGTGTGTGGGTGATTTTGTAAAAAGGGACGGAAGTGGGACGGAAATGCAACGGAAACAATGAACGCGCACGGTGGCGGAGATTGGTACAGCGACATACTGTTGGCCAAGTGGCTATGTGGAATATAAATTGCATACGGTTTACTTCAAAGTTTGGAGGCCCCATTACAGATATTCCTACAATAAATCATATTCAAACTGTCGTTCTTTGGTGTGGAAATATTCATTAAATCATATTTGCTGAAAACAATTATGATTTATTAAATCTTACTTCTTTTGCTGTGTCCTTATTTAATATAAGGACTCGAGGTACTGTCGGCCAAAATACAGACCTATGTGTAATGCATATAGCATACGGTTTAATTCAAGGTTTGGAGGCCCCATTAAAGAAATTCCTACAATAAATCATCTTCAAGTTGCCGTTCTTTGGTGTGAACATATTGATAATATCATATTTGCTGAAAGGATTTGGCACAGGAGTTTTACAAGTAGCGCGCGGTGGCAGAGATTGGTACAACGACGTACTGCTGGCCTTGTGGCTATGTGGAATATAAATTGCATATGGTTTACCTCAAGGTTTGGAAGCGCCATTACAGATATTCCTACAATAATTCATCTTCAAACTGTCATTCTTTCAATAAAATGCTAAATATAATTTTCAATTTTACTTTAATTTACTTGAGCAAGCCTCCGTGGCTTAGGCGGCAGCACGCCGGCCTCTCACCGCTGGGTCCGTGGTTCAAATCCCGGTCACTGTGCTGGACAGAACGGAGGCAGACAGGTTTTTCTCCGGGTGCTCCGGTTTTCCCTGTCAAAATTTAATTCCAGCAACACTCTCCACTATCATTTCATTTCATCTATCATTCATTTAATCATTGCCCCAGAGGAGTGCGTCAGGCCTCGGCAGCCGGCACAGTTCATATCCTCGCCGCTAGATGGGGGCTTCATTCATTCCATTCCTGACCCGATCGGAGACTGGAAGCAGGCTGTGGATTTTCATTTTAATTTACTTGAGCAAATGAGCCTGTTCGCCATCTCCTGATGAATACAGTACATTTGCATTTGTCAGTTGGCACAGGCTAGAGTAAAAGGTGGCTTTTCACCGATGTCTCAGTCTCACTCATGGCTGTGATTATATGGAAGCTACTGAGGTATGGGTGGTGCTTAGTAATGACATTCAGGGCACAGTCCGTGCCTGTGAATGCTGTGAAAGGTTCTACTCATAGGGTTAGGACTAGTGTTCTGACTCAGTGAGGAAAGCAATGGCAAACTACCTCACTCCTCTTCTTGCCTAGAACGCCTCAAAATAGCGCTGCCTTGGGTTTTTGTGGGTATCTACTCACATAACGTAACGGCGGTACTTTTTGAGGATCCAACCAGCCTTCGGGCTGACTACCTAACAGACAGACAATGAAGATGTATGAACATTTAGCTGAGGAAAATAGACAATTACAGTGAATGAGATATTTAATTTAATGTTATTGAAAACCAATTAATTCTAGCGATTACTTTGGCAAACATAGACAAATCAAGACAATAGCAGTGCAGTGGCGGAAGCGACTGTGGTTGTGGTAGGGTGGGTTGTCGAGAGGGAGCATTGACCTTGTTGAATAAGACGCCACTGCGCGCCGGTATATTACGATTGACATGTACGATGGGAACATGGCGCCCGCCATTACCACTTATTTTTGACGTACCCCCACTAAGTGGTACGCGTACCCCAGGTTGGTAACAGCTGGTGTAGAGAATGGAATTATTTGCATGTACATTTTAACTATTTCTATAATTAAAAACTGAACCCAATATTCAACGGCTTATAAAATGACGTGGGCTCAATCAACAAATTATTCTGTCAGTAAAAAATTATGTATAGTAAACTCCAGCCTAACTATTTAACGACATAGTTACACTCTTAAAAAGTACCAATTCTTATCCAGAGTCTTAGCCTTGATAAGTTAGAGATCCATTTTTGCAGAGTTTCAACGTAAGGTACTTAGTGTCCGCAGTACTGAGTTAGTACAACCAAAGGCGCTACTCAAGATTGTTTTTTTTAATTTCCTTCGTTAATTAGCAATATTCTAAATGAAAGGCTCCACACATGGAACATTGCCACTTTGTCCATATTTTTCTGCTTTAGTTGCAGCTGATACCTGTTATCTTCGTTTATATTTGCTTCAGGAGCGTTCGCTTTAATATTTCCAATTAATATTCTCTTTCTACTGTTTGTTCAAGCTTTTCACCCATTTTATCGCTTCACTTAAACAGACGCTTTCATGCAAACCGAACACCAAGCACGAACCTTTGACTCGGTGCATACTGCGACAGATCAAGCATTAACTGCTCGCACTTCAAAGGGAACCATTTGAATTCTTTTTCTATATTGTGAAATTCAGATAGGCTATACCACGTAGGCAGATCCTATGGACTGGAAAAATACGCAACCCTCCATTCTATGTCGACATCACAATATTCAAAACCTTTGTTTACATTCTGCGAAACAGGGGAATTTACTGGAAAAGAATTAAGTAAATAAAACTACAGTCCAGCCGCTAAGTGTCCAGCTCTGACGTTTGGCGATGGTGGAGAAGAGGGGTAAAGAGAACAACATAGCCAACTTACGGCATTGAGGAGCTGTTAATAGAACCTTGAAACTTGCCATCATTGGAATTCTTCTCTAGCGTCTTCACTATGTAACGTGGAAGTCCCGATTTGCAATTTTATGCATAATTTTTAGCCTATTTTCAATTTTGAAAAAATAGGCTTATGAGATCACCTTTTGTCCGTGTGTGTGTGTGTGCGTGTGTGTGTGTGTGTGAGGTGTGTGTGTGTGTCCCCCTAATAAATTCTAAACGGCTGGAGCGATTTCAATGAAAATCGGTAAGTACATAGCACTATTCCGGACGACCCCGACCGAGCCCTTGAAATTTTGTTACGTGTCACCAATCCAACATGGCGGCAGTGCGAAATATTTCACCAGCATTCAATATCTCCGAAACTATTTGTGATATCAACCTGGAATTTTGTACAGGGATAAAGGAAACTACTAGAAGTTCACCTATGTGACTTTTGAAAAACTTGTGACTACAAAACCAACATGGCGGCCACGCGAATTCGCGACTTTTAAATAGAAGTTTCTCGCGATTTAATCAACCAAACGCAATTAAACTTGGTGCAGTATATATTTATACACATTGTAATGCACCGATATCTAACTTCGTTCAATTGTTTACATAACCACAAGATGGCGGATGTGCGAAATATTTCACCCGCATTCTACATCTCGGAAACTATTACCGGTATCACACTTCAATTTTGTACGGAGATAAAGGGCACTACTGGAAGTTCATCTATAAGACATTCAAAAACCGGTTAACTACAAAACGAACATGGCGGCCAAGCGAATTTGAAAATTTTAAATAGACCTTTCTCGCGATTTCATGTTCCAAACGCAATGAAATCTGGTACAGGAAATATTTATACACATTGTAATGCACTGGTATCTAATTTAGTTCAATTGTTTACATAACCACAAGATGGCAGCTGAGCGAAATTTTAAAATCTCCTTGTTACTTCCTGTGTCCTAATCATGCGATTGAAGTTTGGATACTACACGTACACAATAATCTTCATGTAACAGTACATAACTCTAAGACCTACATATATAACAATCCAACACGGCGACCATCGGAAATATTTAGTCGGTTCTCAATATCTACGAATCTATTACAGCAATCAAACTGAAATTTTGTATGTTGATAGTGGCAATTAACATAAGTAGGATATATGAAAATAGGCTGTACAGTTCTTCACGGAACTACTTGTTTTGTTATTCCGATATTTTTCGGTTACAAAACCTAAATTTTTCAATCGCAGTGGAATTCCGCCTATGTTGGCGAAGCCGCTTACTACCATGAATAATGTTGTCACCTGCACCACTCAGCGGTTTTCCCGGTAAGCCGGTCTTTAAATTTAGCTGGATGTTGCCAAGGCTCTCTTCTGTACTCCAGTTGCTCTTTGTGTTAGTGCAGGTTTGTTGTTTTATTGTCTTGTGTGTGCACAATTACCAGTTGACTGTGTATAAGTATATTACTTTAGTAATATGGTCAGCGGTTCGTCCGAATTCATTTAAAAGCATGTGAAATATTTTATATAGTCCACGTTGTTTTATATTTCGTGGTACCGAACCGGCAACGCTGTCTCCCTCCCTCATGAGACATGTCAGAGCCGGACAGTCGGCGGCTGTACTGTATACACGACCGATCCGGTTCCTCTGTGTTTAACGCCATGTGTCATGATGACAATCTATCTCCGAACTTGGAAGACCAGTAAGATCCATCCCCACCATCGACCGTCCATAAAATGATTTTTTATGGTTTTCCATTTTGTTGTTTAGGAAAATGCTGCAATTGTACCTTCTAATACAGATGGCTCCTTCTTTCAAATTCTTGCCCAATATTCTTCTTCACTCATTCATTTTATCTCTAATTAATTAACTCATCCCATGAGCTTGGAGCCAGGCAGGAGGTCCGGTCGTAAAGTACATTCGCCACCTTTGACCCCAAACGATATATCCGAGAATAATGACGGGTAGAAATACAAAATGGAATTAATATTCTCCACAGGCATATCTGTCCTTATTTATTTATTTATTTATTTATCCTTTGGTGTTCTTCCTCTTAAGGGCAAGAGTTATCATGTTCACAAGTCGCGCGTATTTGGGTGTGAGTAAATATTACCTTGATGTGACTGTTCTAAGACGTGTTCTTGTGATTGGGTCTAAGTTAGCAAAGTAGACATCCGTGGCGTTAAATTAGCTATTATCCTGGCATTTGCTAGAAATAGAAATGGAAAACCTCGAACAACCACTTCTAGGATGGTCGAGAGTGGGATTCAAATCTCGTTTTATTTTGCATAATCCCCACGGGGCTGAGTGCTACCCTTTCCAACCCACATACCAAGATTATTAAGTGAAAATCTGCCTCGAAAACTGATCTACTTATTGGTAGATCCTCGTGGAAGCCATTTCTATCACCTAGGACAATAGGGTACGGAATATCTCCGACTGGGGTTTATAGCAAATTTCTAAATGGGTGAACGAACTCTGGACTTCTGTTCAATACGCTTTGACATCGTGGTGATTCGAACAGTCTCCGGACGAATCCTACAGTAAGTACAACCCACTGCTGTTATCATGAACTGTGGCAAGATTTAAACACTAGGACATGTGTT
Source organism: Meconema thalassinum (assembly GCA_946902985.2). Taxonomy (NCBI): domain Eukaryota; kingdom Metazoa; phylum Arthropoda; class Insecta; order Orthoptera; family Tettigoniidae; genus Meconema; species Meconema thalassinum. The sequence continues at coordinate 308,221,562 of OX336390.1, forward strand.
TGAGTTTGGTCACAAGAGAGGACCACTAAGGAACTTGCTCCATCATAGAGTAATGGTGGTCGGTAATAAGGTTGTAGTGTTGCACAATGACTAGATATTTTAGATAAATGATGATAATAATAATACAGGGATACATTAATAAAAGTGCTGAAAGAATTTGGAATAGATGACAAAACAATTAATATAATACAACAAACATTAAAAAACACTCGGTCACATCTTAAATTCCTTGGAGAGTTATCAGAACCATTTGAAATCAAGACGGGTGTGAGGCAAAGAGATGGTTTATCCCCAGTACTTTTAAATTCCGTCTTGGAGAAGGTAATAAGAGAATGGTGATTTGAAATGAGTCGGCAAAATATTCCTAATGGAATCAAGATAGGACACAAAAAGGCTGGATTTAAATTTGAATGTCTTGCATTTGCAGACGACATAGTGTTTTTCGCTGAGAATCTCGAGACTGCTTCAAAGCAGATAGAGGTTTTACAAGAAACAGCAGAAAATGCAGGACTGCAAATATCCTTTGAGAAAACTGAATACATGAACATAGTTCCCAAAGAACCAACATGGACAATGAAAACCAAGTATGGTGACATAAAAGAGTCCACAAATTCAAGTTCATAAAGGATATTCTTACTCCTAACAACGATGAGAAGTCAGCTATTGAAGAGGCAGCGCAGAAGATGGAGATTACATTCAGATTATGCCAGAAAACTTTTAAGTCCAAATCCCTCTCCTATGAAGCCAAACTCAGGCACTATAATACCGTGGTGAAACCTGAATGCCTTTATGCAGCGGGGACAATTGCCAGAAAGGGAATCACAGAAATAGAAAAGAAAGAACGTACATTTCTGAGGAAAATTCTGGGACCCTAGAAAGCAACAAATAATGAGTTTACCTTCCGTTTGTGATCAAATCAAGAGCTATATAAAAATGCGAGAACATTTCAACATCTATGAGGAAAAGACGACTAACTTTCTATGGACACTTGAGAAGAATGGGACCGGAACGCCTAGCAAATAAAATCCTCGTCTTTCAGGAAAGGAGAAAGACTCAAGTACCATGGTTCAAAGAAGTATATCAGGATCTTAAAGAAGAAGCTCCGTGAAGTACTAAAACCTATTTTCATATATCCTACTTATGTTAATAGCCTCTATCAACATACAAAATTTCAGTTTGATTGTAACAGATTTCTAGATATTGAGAACAGTCTAATATTTCGGATGGTCGCCATGTTGGATTTTAATATAAGTAGGTCTTAGAGTTATGCACTATTACATGAAGATTATTGTGTAGGTGTAGCATTCAAACTTCAATCGCATGATGAGGACACAAGAAGTAGAAACGAGATTTTAAAATTTCGCACAGCTGCCATCTTCTGGTTATGAAAACAATGGAAATAAATTGTATGCCAGTGGATTAACATTTGTATAGCCTAAGCATTTACCGTACCGAGTTTCATTGCACTCGGATGGTTAAATCGCGAGGAACGACCATTTAAATATTTATATTTCGCGCCACCGTCATGTTAGATTAGTGCTCACCAGGTTATTGAAAGTCCTATAGGTGCACTTATGTTCAGAGCCTCTATAAACATAAAGAATTTCAGTTTGATTGCTGTAAAAGATTCGTAAAAATTGAGAACCGTCTAAATATTTCGGATGGTCGCCATGTTGGTTTGTTATATGTATAGGCCATAGAGTTATGTACCATTAAAGGAAAATTATAGCGTAGGTTCATTATTCAAACTTGCACTTCCATGGAATGATTACGACACAAGAAATAAAAACTTAATTTTAAAATTTCGCACAGCCGCCATCTTGGGGTTATGTAAACAATTGAACTAAATTAGATGCCAGTGCATTACAATATGATAAAATATTTAATGTAACATATTTCACTCGGCTCGGATGGTTAAATCGCGAGAAAAGTCTATTAAAATATTTCAAATTCGCTTGGCCGCCATGTTCGGTTTGTAATCTACAGCTTTTGAAATTTACAAATATGAACTTGTAGTAGTGCCTTGTATCACCGTACAAAATTTCAGGGTGATATCAGAAATAATTTCCGGGATATAGAATGTCGGTGGAATATTTCACACAGCCGCCATCTTGTGGTTATGTAAACAATTGAACTCAATTAGATATCAGTGCATTACAATGTGTATAAACTATTGCTGTACCAAGTTTCATTGCGGTTGGATGGTTATATCGCGAGAAAAGTCTTTTTAAAAGTCTCAAATTCGCCTGGCCGCCATGTTGGTTTTGTAGTTACCAGGTTTTTGAAACTTGCTTAGGTGAACTTCTAGTAGTGCCCTACACCGTTCAACATTTCTGCGTGATATTATTAAAAGTTTCGGAGATATTGTGGGGGTCTGAAGCCATTTTTAGCCTACTTTCGATTTTTGCAAAAAACGAAAGTAGACTTATGAGATCACTACAGGGCCAAAAATTGTGTGTCTGTCTGTGTGTATGTATGTGTGTTTGAGAGTGTGTGTGTGTATGTATGTGTGAGTGTGTGTACTCTGAATATCTGTCCCCCCTTATCAATTCGAACACGGTGAAACCGAATTGAAGGAAATTTGGAACAGAGGTAGAACAAGCAAAGGGCACCTCAGTGTCATGTTTTATATCGCCGCCATCTTTACCAAAACTGAATGGCGGCCACTCAAACGTTCAAAACGTAAAATCAAACAGCGACTAACCAAATTATCCCATCTCTACCAAATTTGGTAACAACATACCTTCGTATAGGACGCGTCTTGTGACCGAACTACAAGGTCATCCGCCGTACAATTTCAGGATGGCGGCCGTGCGAATTGTGCAAACTTTATAATCCATATCATGGGACCCACCAGTTCCGATTATAGAGCCGAGAATCGATTTAACTGTTCTAAAGGAAGAGGCACGTCCGAAGTTAAAAGTTTATTTTGTAATACTATAGTGCAGAAGTGATTTTAAAAAGCTGAGCCGTTTCGGTAAGAAGACAAGATGGCAGCATATATCTTGTGCCTGACTTATATTTCACTAATTTGAGTATTGCATGCAATATAGCGTACTGATACAAAATAAATAAACTTTGTATGAAATGCTTTATAAATAAATAATATACTCCACTGATGAAATCGGTTAGTCTAAATCATTATTTGCTAACATGTTATATGTAAGTCATTTTATATAGAGCAATGTTCGTCGGCACAAATGGCTCCGTGGTAAAGCGTTGGCCTATCACTCATATGCTTATGGTTCAAACCCCATGAGAGTAATTTTTTTGCTTGAAATTTTATATATTTATTGTTTTGTAATGATTAAGACGTTTTAAAATTAAGCGTTATATTGTGCATATTACGGTGGAAAATATATATTTAATTAAAACATAATTCACCAGCAGATTTGCTCGAGACATCTAGCAGCCAAAAAGATAACTGCACGCCGGCCTACTTATTAACTTCAAGATTTTATTGAAAAGTCTCTTCTTATTGCCACTAGAATGCACTCGCCCTGTTAGAGTTATATTGTTCGATACTTCTCCACTAGATGTCACGACTGGTCTACGTGGGACTCCATTGGTTAGTACCGTATACCATTGGCATTCTATGCACATCGAACTTGAAGAATGGCAAGATGATACAACGATAAATTTTTACTTTTTATTTTAAAGGGTTTGTAACAGCCTATTGTGCGTTATTTGAAAATGTTATTTGAAGTAAAGAACAAAACGATTTCACATAGTAACTGACTTCTAGCCGTTGGTGCTAGTTCAGGTTATTAATTAATACTTTTATTTCAGGCAAATAGCAATCGAAAATATCCACATAGTTTGTATACATACGTCTCTGTAGGGTCAAGGAAAGATTTGTTAATTCAATTAGGGTTGTGAAAGCCATGCACAACCAGACGTGTAAAGACATGCCTCAACTCAAAGTTGGATGTTGCCCACGGCAGGTCGATTATGTAATAATAACAATAGTAATAATGTTATTTGTTTTACGTCCCTTTTAACTACTGCTGCTTTTAGATACGCCGAGGTGCCAGAATTTTGGCCCGAAGGGGATCTTTAACGTGCCAGTAAATCTACTGATACGGCTCCCTCGCATTTGTGCACCCTCAAATGCCTGCTGACTGCGCCAGGATACGAGCCTGCAACCTAGTGCCCAGCAAGCGAGAACGTTACCGATGAGTCGCGCAGCCAGTCCGGTCGATTATGTCTCCAGATCCATAACATTCTTGAGATACTTCTTATCTATCTTTCTTCAATGATGGTACAGTAGTAGTTTTTAGGTAGATTTCATTAGAAAGCTAACTATTGCAATGGGTCCCATGTTTCGACTTCCGGAAACTTTCGACATATCTTCGCGTTTCACATCCCCCAGACCCCAAAACCACCGTCAGTTGAAAAGTTTATATATAATTTATGTATGTATTGAACCCGCTGAGCTATGGTTCATGTGATATTTTTTTTATGACAGAGCATTTATGATGGGATGTTGTACTTTTGAACACACCCAGGAAGCCACGTGAAGCTGAGAGATCACGCGATACTTTGAAGTAGCGGTGAATCGCACTTTTGACTTTGGTGTAAACTGCTAATTATTATCTGAGGTCTTATTAATTATTTTTATCTTTCCTACGAGACTCAGAATATTCCATTTCGTCATGCTGCATTATTAAAACATTTTGGAGAATGTTTATTTTTACTTTAGGTAAGGTAATACCCTTGCAGATACGCAAAAAGGAACGTAAGTAGTCGCTCAACGTTTTCGTTTTGACGACCTACTTTCTAGAGACACCCAGTACCGGAGCACTGCGTCTTGAGAATCCGCCTTGTGTAGGCGTGGAATTACATTTGTCCTACGAGACGTAGAAGAATATCCGCTGTTTAGCGTTAAAAGTGATTATAAGGTGCCATCGAGCAAGCAAATACTAATATTCACTGTCGATGAAGTCCAGTGAATTAAATAAGAAGCTTGGGAAATAATTATTGGCAAGTATAGTGTATTGCACAACATTGCTGTGACATCACATATTACCCACGCGTATGTGGAGGGCAGATGCCTAGTGGAAATATACAGGTAATAGTGTTACAATTATCCTGAATAAGTGTGATTATAATAGTATGAGATATTTAAATTGCCAATGTGGAAATTTCATCTTTGAAACGTCGTATAATTCACGGATGCTGCGTGATACAAAAGTAGCGTCACTAGCACGTGCAGCATTATAAAATAGTATTAGCTCACATGCTAATCCACATCTGCAAGATTAAGGCTGTGTCGTATTTATAATTGAAGCCTATAATAGTCACGACGGACATTATAATTTTGGAAGTGAGAGGATGAATAATCACGCAACTTATTTCGCTACCCACGTGATTGGACTTTTATTCACCATGGTTGAAGCAGTCACCATGGGCTAATACCATCCCAGTATGGGGGGGTGACGTTTCTACAGGAACCAGCATGATGGTGGAACTTCCAGAACGATGAACGAGAGGGAAGGAGCCAAAATGCCATTTCCAGGCATATCCACGAAGATGTCGACAGGGACCAATCGAACCCTGGTCTTTGGGGGAGTCCAGATGGGAATCCTGATGAGGAGGATACCGATCCAGAGAGCCAGAGAGGTTTATGTACAACCCTTGTTGTGGAATAGAGAGCTGAGTGAGAGCTCCTCCATTTCGTGAGTTTTTGTCACACCTCTTCTTTGTTCTAGTTTCTGGTGGTATAGTAGTTATAATGTAGTTTGTGAATCAACCACATTCAGTGTCAGCCATTTTTCTAGGTAGGGATGTAACTAGATTAGTTAGATGTCATTTATTTCAGTTTAGAGTGAGACACCCTTGGGGTCAGACATTTTGGTCAGCCCTGGTGCAGCTTGGTGAACGTCGTGGAACGTCAATGCCTACCTTTTTGCTGAACCTGATCGTAGTCATTTTGAGGCTATTTTGTTCAACCCTACTTGGGGTAATTTTCAAGTCTTTGCTGACTGTAGTTATGGCAATCAGATGCCTTGGTTATTAATTGACTGCATTCTTCGCAGCCATCCTTTGTTACACCCCTGACTGTCGTTAGAACGGTCGTATCATTTAGGTAGTCGACAGTAACTACCAGTTTGTAAACGCATTATATTTCATTTTGAATAAGCTCAGAAGCTATTCTTGGTCATGTTTGAACCTAACAACTAGAAGGAATGTTTCGTTGCCTAGCATCGAACGCGGTTCCCAACGTATCATTAAGCAGATCTAGTGTGTGAATCTGTGCCACATTTATCATATTTTTCTTGTGTCGTGTGAGACACGTTTTTATTTGATGTTCTAGCAACTACTGAGTTGCATTTTTAAAGCAAAGAGCTTCAGTTATTGTAAGTTTACTTTCATTTAGACGTCTTTGGTAGAAAGACGGAAGTGTATTACTGTACTCAGATTTATAGCGTGCATTTGATACACGGACTCTGTAGAGATCCGTAACATATGGTAAAGTTTTTTATGAACCGGCCAAGTGCAGGTTTTGTATTGATTAAATCGCCGGCCTTGAATAAACTGGTTATGTAACCCAGTGACCTAGAGCACGCCTGCTTCATTGTGAGACAAAACTACTATAGACGAGGACAGAGTACAATTTGTATTCGCTTTTCCTTTCATTGCTACTTTGCTTATGGAAATCAGTTTCCACTCTTGTATTTGATCACTTGTTTTATGGATCGGTTTTTGTTAGTTTAACGCTCTGTTGCGTGTATTGTCGTATGACAGGTACAGTTATGTAAGGTTTTCTATAGGATGGTGAAGTCTACCCTGTTATAGCAGGATGTTATTGTATGCTTTGTCCGGGGATGATCCCGTTGACCAGATGTTACTGGAAGGTAACTGTTGTACAGGCCTATCCCAGAGTTATTGAACGCGAGCTTAGCGCCGCTGGTAACCCGTGTTATTGTGTGTCCGAGTTGTTATACTCGTTGATTATATTCCGACTGTTGAGTCGAGGCTTTTTGGTGGAGAATGATCTCAGTTGGAGACACTCCGTGCCCAGGCTATTGTCAATGTTATTCGCCATAAACCTACGATAAACCTATAAACCGACATTCTAATAATAAAATGCATAATTGTTGTAAAACAAGCCTAACTAACGATTCTTTCTATCTAACTTTGTTCTTTGCATTCTGGAACTGTTGACATAGCCGTGCAGTTGAAGATAATTTCCTTGTGAGGAAATGACTAGGACAGTTGACATTTTTGTAGCGACCTGAAGCATGTGCGAACCTAGAGTTCGTAGCTTGTGGAGCTCAGGCCATGCGATGTCAGACGTGGTCTCAACTGCGCATTCGTCACCGTAACTATACACATTAGATGACTATGGTTTACAAAGAGTAAACCAAGGTGTAGGCAGGAATTTTTAATAAAACTACTGTGTCTATTTCGTTATTAATTTATGATGTCAAGTGTATTAAACCCTACATGTTACTTTATTGTGTGCTGTTAGCACATAGTTATTAAGCATAATTAAATTGTTTGTTTTTCATGGCTGTACACTTAGCTTTTGGATGTAATTGTTTTCTTTTACGGACGTCATCGCCGTAAATTTTGTTAATTGATAGGACTTAGCTAGTTAAATTAATGTTAAATTTAAATGTCGGAATGGTACCATCCTAACCTAGATTTGTTTTGCTACCCTGTTAAATGTAAATTCAGATATTAGCTTGATCTTGTAACTTGAACTAGGGACTTGCGTCGTACCATATTCCTAGCGTTGCTGTTGTTGCTTTATCATTGTGAGTTAGATCTTTCGCGAGGGTTTTCAGTAACTTCTCAGGTAGGGGACCTGTTCTTTATCTTAGTTTATTTATTAATTTGCGGACTAGCCGATTATAACCCTCCGAACTAGGCTAGGGGCTTGTGAATTTTAATAAATTTTCACGGTGTTTTACATGAGTCTGGATGTTTATTTTCTCAGTCTAGTTTTAAGGTGAACCTTTCCTTAGGCGGTCTATGACCATCGTCACCATGTACCACGATCCCTGTGGACTACGGACTCTCGTGCCGCTTTAGCCTTTTTGGAAGGTCACCTGATCCTCACGGTACTTTTTATTCGATTTATGTGTCGTTAGTTGAGTCATCGTGGTTGTTGACATCAACTAAACGGTGACATAAAATGGCGCCCAACGTGGGGCCGACGTTAACGTGGTGACCCTCAGTGCCATGTTATTTTTTTGAGGATCCTAATGTTGATTAATGGTAAATTGACAGGACTGGGACGAACTTAGAAAGTCGTACTGCAGATCAATTGACCGCATGGCATTCATGTTTGATAGAAGTCCATGGGGTGAGGCTTTAGTGTTGGATAAATGAAGGATAGGATTTTCTTTGATGATGCCTCATCCTAAGTAAATGTAATACTTTGCTTTGCTCACCGTTGTCTTTGTAAATGTAGAAGCACTTAGTTTGCATACTCCAGCTGTACTCGTGATATTTATATAAATGAAGCAAGCTTTATACCACCAAGTAACTAATCATAGCTATAAGTTCCAGTAGAAATTGATCCCTCACTTTCTCATATATTTCTTATCTATGGATGAGGAAACTATTCGTCGTGTGTTTGGAGAGATGATGGCAGGTGTGAATGCCAATCTTCAACAGATTACGGCTGAATTAGGTCAGAATACTCAGGCTGTAAATACTGTCAGTGGTCATGTGGACCAGGTTAGACAGGAAGTCAACAATGTCAGTGGTCATGTGGACCAGGTTAGACAGGAAGTCAACAATGTCAGTGGTCATGTGGACCAGGTTAGACAGGAAGTCAACAATGTCAGTGGTCATGTGGACCAGGTTAGACAGGAAGTCAACAATGTAAGACAGGACTTAGAGATTAACACTCAGTCTATGAACAATGTAAGACAGGACTTAGAGATTAACACTCAGTCTATAAATAATGTTAGGGCTGATTTAACTCAAGTCAGGGCAGACATGGACACATATAGGATCGAAGCGAGAAATGATCTGACGACAGGTTTAGCAGCTGTTAGGGTTGATGTCATACGACACCATCAGGAGGCTAACCAGCGCGTAGATTGCTTAACCGACCAGATGAATAGAGCTATGGAGGAGGTGCAAAACCGATTGGAGGAGCACACAGCTCAAATTCAGACAACCTTGAATAAAGTCCAGATAGACATGAGAGCAGATCTGGAACATACCAGGGAAGAATTCGGGACTCGACTAGATCACGTCGAGGGATTTATCGGAAATGTGAAGAAGGACATGGCAACCATGAACGTTGGTTTAGTCTTGATGAGAGGAGCTGCCAATGCCGTTAATAACAACGTGAAGACTATCGTTGATGGCATGATGGAGATTAAAGAGGAACTTAACACCAACAGGAGAAACATTTCTGAATTGACGGAAACCGTAGCCAGTCTACGTGAGACAGTTGATGTTCATCATGAGGAACACAAAATTGACCTCATGTTATTGAGAGGTGACCTCAACGAACACGAAGCTACAGTCGAGGCTAAGGTAGCCGAGGTTAGAGACGATGTGGGTAAAATCCAAGAAAATATGTCCAGAGTTGAAGGAGATATCGATTCCTTACAAAAGAGATTTGAGGCAGTCGCGGTAACCGAGAGGTTAGACCTCAGTTATAACCTTAGGACGGCCATACGCGAGGTAGACACAAACCTCAAGGGAAAGGTTGACAGGATCGAGCTGCAATTGAATGACTTAGGCAACAAAGTCGCAGCCAGAACCATCCCAGGTCTTGAAGTAATAGAAAGACGCCTGGACAGACTCGAGACGACTCCAAGAGAGAGACACGTACACCCACAGATGGGAGAATCTCAGGAAACGCCTATATCTCAATCAGGAGGAATGATGCCTACCCATTTCCAACCCAGCGCGCCTATGGAACCGCAACCGTCACAATTCACTAATATAGCACAAGGTCAGACCTTGAACTTGAACGCTCACCTGTTTCAACCACCATCTAATCGAATTAGTCATGAGACTAACACTCCTACGCAGAGTTACATGCAAAATACTTTCAGACCCGCGAATACGCAGGGAAATGTCACCATAATTCGTTCAAGAGAGGAGCAACCAGCTCGCTTCTCGGGAACTGGGAGCGGTGTTACTCCAGTGGAATTCCTAGCAAATGTCGAAAGCTACTTACGTGATACTATGGTAACTCCAGAGAGGGAACTAAGAGTTATAGAGCGACTGCTTGAGGGACAAGCCGGTACCTGGTTCAGAGCATTCCGATACTCATTCACAGGCTACCAAGACTTTAAGGAAGCGTTATTAAGAACATATTGGTCGAGCGACATCCAGCAGAGCATCCGAGCTGAGATGTACACTCGAAGGTACAGTTCCAATACACCTACTCGTTATGCGAATTACTTCGCAATACAGCTCGCGAAGCTCCGTTGTCTTCAGCCTCCATTGTCCGAACAAGATTTGGTGAACACAATTGTTTGGCAGTACCCTGCGGATGTACAACGTGTGTTAATCGCTGCAGGGGCATCCACTTTCCAGCAGTGTGACCAGATACTGCGAAGGTTGGACGCTAACACAGAACAGTTTCCTACACACCGTCAGCAGAAGGCTGATAGGCGCGAGGATAGACATATGAATCTGACGACTGTTGATAAAGTGAGCCAGACGCCACAACAAACACAAACCACAGAGGATTCTGGGCGACGTGATAACAATTACAGTTATAACAGGAGAGAATGGAACAACACTCCGTATACTCGAAATCAACATGATGACCGGCGAAGTCATTGGGACCGGCGATTCGACCGAAGGACGGACGACAACCGACGTCATGAAAACAACCGCCGAGGGAATGAAGGAAGAAATCAGCAACACGGACGTATCCGTAGAGACTATCGATATAGTGGGGGTTACGACAGAAATCGAGACCCTAGATACCAGCCAGACAGGGATTGGAAAGGAAGAGCGCGGGAGAGCCGTGAGTACCTCCAACAATTGAGAGAATTGCAGATCCAAGAAGAGGGAGAACGGAACCCTACTTCGAGGGAAAATAGACATTCGGCGCAGGAGACGGAGCAGAACCAGCCCAGTACTTCTCGCCATGACAGAAAAAAAAACTCCGAAAAATCAATAGATTCTTGTTTGGTTGAGCACCGAGTAACTGCCTCTATATTACTCTGGGAGCCAATCCAAGAAGACTTGTTGGACGAACGACGAACGACGAACCACAATTATGAATTAACACGCCTACCCAAGATTGTAGCCACTTTGAATGAAGTCAGTGTAGTCATACTCATCGACACTGGAGCGATGATTAGTGTAATTTCCGCCGATTGCCATGCCAGACTTAGAGCAAACTCTGAGGTGACGGAGTTGCCCATTTCAGCTATAAGAGTCAGAGGTGTCATACCTGACCGCGTTGTAACGTGCAAAATTCAGATTTTGTGTACTGTGAAGATTTCGAGCCACGTGTACTTGCACGAATTTCTCGTAATGAAGGGCCTGCATCATGATGCCATTTTAGGCGCAGACTTCATTAGAAAATATGATGGAATCATTGACATGGGACGGAATACGGTAGAGTTCAAGCCGAACGAACCCATTCAGATGAGCCTAATTGAAGAAGAACCGGAATTCCTATCCGAAGTAGACGTAGTCGAAGCATTAAATGGCAAGGAAATTGAGGCGACACTAGATGCCGACGAAGAGGCAGAATCGTTATCAGCACCCACACATGAGGATCTTGAGGCAATACTGAACGAATACCGAGATATATTCGACACCACACCTGGTGAGATATTAGACTACGAGTATGATCTTGTATTACTGGACGATTCCCCATTCCAGAAAAGGATCTATCCGATTGCCGAGAAACATCTCGAAGAAGCTGCTAAGAAGATCCATGAGATGGAAGCAGCAGGTACAATCAAGAAATCACCGACTCCTTTCTTGAATCCCATAATACCTGTGGTTAAGGTAGATGGAAGCTTGAGACTTTGTCTTGATGCCAGAGCCTTGAATGAACGCCTAGCTCCTGAGCACGACAGACCGCCCAAGATTAGGGACATTCTCAGGAAGTTCAAAGGAAAAAGGATATTTTCATCATTAGACTTGGTTCAGTCTTATTACCATATCAGATTATCTGAGCATACTCAGAAATATACTGGATTCTTGTTTGATCAGACTACTTATGTATTCCAAAAACTACCATTTGGATTGAAAAATGCCGGAGCCGCATTAATCAGAGCACTTGATGCCAAGCTGACTCATGAAGTGAAGCAGAAAGTAATATGTTATGTGGATGACATAATCATAGCTTCGGGAACAGAAGAAGAGCATTTAAAGACATTGTGCCTTGTTTTTGAGAATCTCCGACAGGCAAATTTTAAGGTCAAGTTTGACAAGTGTCGATTTTTTCAGGAAGAAGTGAAATTCGTAGGACACATAATCAATGGAGAAGGATATAGACCGAATCCGGCAAAGATTAGAACTGTTGCTGCATTTCCAACACCAACCCGTGTGAAACACGTGAGACAATTCTTAGGAATTCTCCAATTCTTTGCTGCTCATTGTGAGAAGTATTCCGAAACTGTTGCACCACTGCAAGGATTGTTGAAAAAGAACTGCAGGTGGAACTGGAATGATGAATGCGAGATAGCTTTCAGGAGAGCTAAACAGATGCTTGTAGACTCAATTCAGTTAGAATATCCAGATTACTCTCGGAACTTTATTCTAGAAACTGATGCATCTGCCATTGGTATAGGAGCCATTTTACTGCAGGAAGATGATGAGAAGAAACGTCATTACATCGCTTTCTTAAGCCGACGTTTAAGAGCACATGAATCTCACTACTTCACGACCGAGATAGAAGCACTTGCAATTGTTTACGCACTTGAATACTGGCAGAAACTTCTGTTAGGTCAGAGGATTATTGTGAGAACCGATCATCATGCGTTGACCTTCATCTTGAGAACAAGACTGGCAAGCGACAGGATCACACGTTGGACGCTGTTTCTCCAACAGTTCGATTTGGAAATAGTTTATCGACCAGGCAGAGAGAATGTGTTGGCCGACATCCTCAGCCGGAATCCTGAAGCTACTGTTAATGCCATAGACATCGAGGGAGAATGCGAGGAACACCTTCGCCGATTTCGTCATTTACCTGAAGGACAGCGACGTGAGGAGGAACTCAGATATATTATCCGTTTCCTAGAACGAAGAATGGATCCACAGGATGATCATTATGCAAGGATTGCTGCTGTTGCAGATGATTATTTGATTTATCATCGTGTCTTATACAAGTTTGTAGACGAGGACCACACTCAACTGCGTGCAGTTATTCCTAGGAGATACCAAGAATCTGTTATTCTTATGGTACATTTATCCATTGGACATGGTGGAACAGACAAAACCATTGCAACTATCAAGGAGTCTTTCACATGGAAAGGGTTAGGAGCCACCGTTAGACAGTGTTTACGTGCTTGCGACGCATGCCAGCGGAACAAATACACGTCACACTTGCTGAAGGAACAACCTAGACCAATACTACCAACTCAACCTAGAGAGTTGTATGCACAGGACCTGTATGGCCCAATACCTAAGGCTCGTCGTGGGAATCGATACATCGTTGTAACGGTGGATGTGTTCACGAAATATACGATGCTTCATCCGATTCAAAAAGCTACTGCACATCAGATTATTCAGAGGATTAGACGTCAAGTGATACCGGAGGCAGGAAAGCCACAATTCTTGTTGACTGATCACGGATCACAGTACACCTCAGCAGAATTTGCCAATGCCATGAATGAGCTTGAAATAGGTCATGTTTTATCATCTATTCGACATCCAGAGAGCAACCCAACAGAATGCGTGATGTCTATTATCGCAAAATTCTGTCGATTATATTGTCAAGAAGAACACTGGCGATGGACTGAAGTCCTTGTTATTATGGCAAAATGTATTAATTCAACAGTACATGAAAGCACTGGTCAAATACCTATGGTCTTGCATTTGAACCAGATGCCGCTGAGAATATGGGATCGTGTGATTGTAAATCCACCTTGTTTACAACCATCACATGCCAGCAGACTTTTAGCTGCAAGAGAGACTATGGACAGACAAGCTGCCAAGCGCTTGAGAAGAACTAGACGCCAGAGGTTTAGAGAACCACTAGTAGAAGGAGACCTTATCCTTATAAGGAGACCCGGAATTTCTAGTCCTATAGACCGCATATACGGGAAATTTCTATCCTTGTATTATGGCCCTAGTCGTATCCGACAGCCTTTAAACAATGGAAGTTATGTGATAGAAGACATTAGGACAGGAGAACGCATTGGAACCTTTAATGCAGCCAATCTAAAAAAATATCACTCTTGAATGAATTTCAAAGCAAATAAAAATGTTATCCCAACATTTTATTTGAAACGACAGAGAGGCAGATGAACCCGCTGAGCTATGGTTCATGTGATATTTTTTTTATGACAGAGCATTTATGATGGGATGTTGTACTTTTGAACACACCCAGGAAGCCACGTGAAGCTGAGAGATCACGCGATACTTTGAAGTAGCGGTGAATCGCACTTTTGACTTTGGTGTAAACTGCTAATTATTATCTGAGGTCTTATTAATTATTTTTATCTTTCCTACGAGACTCAGAATATTCCATTTCGTCATGCTGCATTATTAAAACATTTTGGAGAATGTTTATTTTTACTTTAGGTAAGGTAATACCCTTGCAGATACGCAAAAAGGAACGTAAGTAGTCGCTCAACGTTTTCGTTTTGACGACCTACTTTCTAGAGACACCCAGTACCGGAGCACTGCGTCTTGAGAATCCGCCTTGTGTAGGCGTGGAATTACATTTGTCCTACGAGACGTAGAAGAATATCCGCTGTTTAGCGTTAAAAGTGATTATAAGGTGCCATCGAGCAAGCAAATACTAATATTCACTGTCGATGAAGTCCAGTGAATTAAATAAGAAGCTTGGGAAATAATTATTGGCAAGTATAGTGTATTGCACAACATTCCTGTGACATCACATATTACCCACGCGTATGTGGAGGGCAGATGCCTAGTGGAAATATACAGGTAATAGTGTTACAATTATCCTGAATAAGTGTGATTATAATAGTATGAGATATTTAAATTGCCAAAGTGGAAATTTCATCTTTGAAACGTCGTATAATTCACGGATGCTGCGTGATACAAAAGTAGCGTCACTAGCACGTGCAGCATTATAAAATAGTATTAGCTCACATGCTAATCCACATCTGCAAGATTAAGGCTGTGTCGTATTTATAATTGAAGCCTATAATAGTCACGACGGACATTATAATTTTGGAAGTGAGAGGATGAATAATCACGCAACTTATTTCGCTACCCACGTGATTGGACTTTTATTCACCATGGTTGAAGCAGTCACCATGGGCTAATACCATCCCAGTATGGGGGGGGGGGGTGACGTTTCTACAGGAACCAGCATGATGGTGGAACTTCCAGAACGATGAACGAGAGGGAAGGAGCCAAAATGCCATTTCCAGGCATATCCACGAAGATGTCGACAGGGACCAATCGAACCCTGGTCTTTGGGGGAGTCCAGATGGGAATCCTGATGAGGAGGATACCGATCCAGAGAGCCAGAGAGGTTTATGTACAACCCTTGTTGTGGAATAGAGAGCTGAGTGAGAGCTCCTCCATTTCGTGAGTTTTTGTCACACCCCTTCTTTGTTCTAGTTTCTGGTGGTATAGTAGTTATAATGTAGTTTGTGAATCAACCACACTCAGTGTCAGCCATTTTTCTAGGTAGGGATGTAACTAGATTAGTTAGATGTCATTTATTTCAGTTTAGAGTGAGACACCCTTGGGGTCAGACATTTTGGTCAGCCCTGGTGCAGCTTGGTGAACGTCGTGGAACGTCAATGCCTACCTTTTTGCTGAACCTGATCGTAGTCATTTTGAGGCTATTTTGTTCAACCCTACTTGGGGTAATTTTCAAGTCTTTGCTGACTGTAGTTATGGCAATCAGATGCCTTGGTTATTAATTGACTGCATTCTTCGCAGCCATCCTTTGTTACACCCCTGACTGTCGTTAGAACGGTCGTATCATTTAGGTAGTCGACAGTAACTACCAGTTTGTAAACGCATTATATTTCATTTTGAATAAGCTCAGAAGCTATTCTTGGTCATGTTTGAACCTAACAACTAGAAGGAATGTTTCGTTGCCTAGCATCGAACGCGGTTCCCAACGTATCATTAAGCAGATCTAGTGTGTGAATCTGTGCCACATTTATCATATTTTTCTTGTGTCGTGTGAGACACGTTTTTATTTGATGTTCTAGCAACTACTGAGTTGCATTTTTAAAGCAAAGAGCTTCAGTTATTGTAAGTTTACTTTCATTTAGACGTCTTTGGTAGAAAGACGGAAGTGTATTACTGTACTCAGATTTATAGCGTGCATTTGATACACGGACTCTGTAGAGATCCGTAACATATGGTAAAGTTTTTTATGAACCGGCCAAGTGCAGGTTTTGTATTGATTAAATCGCCGGCCTTGAATAAACTGGTTATGTAACCCAGTGACCTAGAGCACGCCTGCTTCATTGTGAGACAAAACTACTATAGACGAGGACAGAGTACAATTTGTATTCGCTTTTCCTTTCATTGCTACTTTGCTTATGGAAATCAGTTTCCACTCTTGTATTTGATCACTTGTTTTATGGATCGGTTTTTGTTAGTTTAACGCTCTGTTGCGTGTATTGTCGTATGACAGGTACAGTTATGTAAGGTTTTCTATAGGATGGTGAAGTCTACCCTGTTATAGCAGGATGTTATTGTATGCTTTGTCCGGGGATGATCCCGTTGACCAGATGTTACTGGAAGGTAACTGTTGTACAGGCCTATCCCAGAGTTATTGAACGCGAGCTTAGCGCCGCTGGTAACCCGTGTTATTGTGTGTCCGAGTTGTTATACTCGTTGATTATATTCCGGCTGTTGAGTCGAGGCTTTTTGGTGGAGAATGATCTCAGTTGGAGACACTCCGTGCCCAGGCTATTGTCAATGTTATTCGCCATAAACCTACGATAAACCTATAAACCGACATTCTAATAATAAAATGCATAATTGTTGTAAAACAAGCCTAACTAACGATTCTTTCTATCTAACTTTGTTCTTTGCATTCTGGAACTGTTGACATAGCCGTGCAGTTGAAGGTAATTTCCTTGTGAGGAAATGACTAGGACAGTTGACATTTTTGTAGCGACCTGAAGCATGTGCGAACCTAGAGTTCGTAGCTTGTGGAGCTCAGGCCATGCGATGTCAGACGTGGTCTCAACTGCGCATTCGTCACCGTAACTATACACATTAGATGACTATGGTTTACAAAGAGTAAACCAAGGTGTAGGCAGGAATTTTTAATAAAACTACTGTGTCTATTTCGTTATTAATTTATGATGTCAAGTGTATTAAACCCTACATGTTACTTTATTGTGTGCTGTTAGCACATAGTTATTAAGCATAATTAAATTGTTTGTTTTTCATGGCTGTACACTTAGCTTTTGGATGTAATTGTTTTCTTTTACGGACGTCATCGCCGTAAATTTTGTTAATTGATAGGACTTAGCTAGTTAAATTAATGTTAAATTTAAATGTCGGAATGGTACCATCCTAACCTAGATTTGTTTTGATACCCTGTTAAATGTAAATTCAGATATTAGCTTGATCTTGTAACTTGAACTAGGGACTTGCGTCGTAACATATTCCTAGCGTTGCTGTTGTTGCTTTATCATTGTGAGTTAGATCTTTCGCGAGGGTTTTCAGTAACTTCTCAGGTAGGGGACCTGTTCTTTATCTTAGTTTATTTATTAATTTGCGGACTAGCCGATTATAACCCTCCGAACTAGGCTAGGGGCTTGTGAATTTTAATAAATTTTCACGGTGTTTTACATGAGTCTGGATGTTTATTTTCTCAGTCTAGTTTTAAGGTGAACCTTTCCTTAGGCGGTCTATGACCATCGTCACCATGTACCACGATCCCTGTGGACTACGGACTCTCGTGCCGCTTTAGCCTTTTTGGAAGGTCACCTGATCCTCACGGTACTTTTTATTCGATTTATGTGTCGTTAGTTGAGTCATCGTGGTTGTTGACATCAACTAAACGGTGAGAGTATATATGTATATATATATATGTATATCAGTTTCTTGTGGACACGATAACTGCCGTAATTTTGCCCCAATCACTTTGAATTTTTTACATAATAAGTATCCCATTAAATTCCCGGTCAAGTTCGTTAATGGGCAAAATCGGTCAAAGGGGGTGAAAATGGGGGGCTTTTTTCGAAAAAGTGAAATATCACTATAACTCTCTTAATACATGAAATATCGAATCCATTCAAAGTTCATAATATGTGTCGGTTAAGTGCCAAAAATGTATGTCAAATAAGTTTTATGATAGCACCAACCATTGACCAAAGGGGTGGAAAAAAGTGGGTTTTCCGGGAAACATTAATCATATCTCTCTTAATAGGCACAATATCAAAACCGTACAAAATGGAAAATATTCCCCTAATAATTACCTAAAACTTTTGTCTGAAAGAAATTTTGATATGACCCACCATTACGCCAAAGGATGAGAAAAAAGATTTCGGAATTAAAGAAAATGCCAAGTACCATCAGAGGTTACCATGACAACGCTTCTAAATTGATCAGGGATGAGCTATCAGAGGTTGCCAAGACAACGCCATTGACGAGATCACATTCATTTTTAGCCTACTTTTCACACTTTGCAAAAATGAGGAAAAAGTAGACTTATGAGATCGATCCGGGAAAATGTGTCTGTCTGGCTGGCTGTGTGTGTGTGTGTGTGTCCCCCCCCCCCCCCTTATGAACTCCTAAATGGCTGCAGCAATCGAAACCAAATTTAGTATGAGTAAAGATGAATACCGGAATATCTCAAGCCCATATTTGAAAAAGATGTCAGTGCTACCAACTGCTAAAAAACGCATTAGAAATTTGAACTCCATGTTGGATATCATGGAAGGCATATATGGGAGCAATTCCAAAATTGGCACACATGTAGATAATACTATTTCAGTTTAATTTCCAGGAGGCCATTCATGACAGTGTTGCCAAAATAATTTTAAGCCTTCTGATAGGTCCAATTTTTAAATGCACATAACTTCTACTCTATCAATTGGATTTCAACCAAATTATGTATGTAATATAAGCACATTAGCAGGTATGACTGAGCGTATTATTAAGAGCCACCAGGGCTGCCAACTGTTAATAATTGTTCTCTCTACTTTTTATCCAAATACCAATATATCAGAAAGTATGCAAGCCGACAGCTTTAAACTCTGCACGCGTATAGTACCTGACATTTTACATTAATTTGGAGTATCTTATATACGTCAGTTCTACCAACATGATTCTAAGCCTGCTGATAGGACCAATTTTTAAATACATGTAACTTCTATACTGTCAGTTGGATTTCAACCAAATTTCGTATGTGCTATGTGTAATGTAACAGATATGACTATAAGTATTCTTAAGAGCAATTAGGGCTGCCAACTGTTAATAAATGGTGTCTATATTTTTTACCCTAATATCAATATATCAGAAAGTATGCAAGCCAACATGTCTATACTTTGCATACGTATAGCACCTGACATTCTAGATTAATTTGGAGTAATTAATATAAGTCAGTGTTGCCAACAGGATTCTATACCTGATGATAGCTCCAATTTTAAAATAAATATAACTTCTATACTAAAAAATGGATTTCATCCAAAATTGGCACAAAAATATATCATAATATTTCAGATTAATTCTGACCAGCATACGCATGACATTGTTGCCAACGTGCTTTTACGTGTGCTGATAGATCCAATGTATAACTCCATGTAACATCCTTTGGACTTCAACCACATTTTGTATTCTGTACCTTAAGAGATGGAATTAAGAATATATTCAGTCACCAGGGCTGCCAACTGTATTGTTGTATTAGGCTACATTATGCCTAGTATACAGTATTTCGAACTAATTAAGACATTCCGATATTACCAACTTAATTTCGTCATTATTCTAGATAGGTGGGTAGATTATTGGCTGAGGAATAACCCACCCACCAAGGGAAGATGATTAAGAAAAGGAAGTGGGTTTTGGACTGGAGAAAAAGGATAGAGAAATAGGATGAGAGTTCCACAAAAGTTATAAATTTAACCTTTAATGCATTTAGAGGCGGTTGCAACTGCAAATCCGCTCTCTGATACCTAAAGTGGGTACGAGCTTGGTCGAAGCTGACAGGAACCGCAGCTAAGACATGGGCGGTTTGCCAGAGAAAGGCTTTAGTGTATTTCCTCCCAAGCATGCATAAGACTACTATAGGGAAGGGTGATAGTCTGGCAAGACCAATAGTAGCAGATTTGTTCTGTATTGACGATTGCATGAACTTGGGAAGAGTAGTACTGTAGTATTTGCGAAATGATAAATCCAAAGACAAATATTTAATTTATTTAACAATTCAAAAGAAGTTGATAACTTTAACAAATATATATTTTCAATTTGGTTAACAATTTTGGGGTCACAGACCTCAGAAAACATTAAACGTTTGCTCCAGGCACTTAACAATTCTTTAGGTTTCAAACCTTATATATGTACTAAAATCTTTGTATGATTTAAAAAAGACAAATGAAGTAATTAAAGTTTAAACATTCAATTGAGTACAAGGAGTGTACTTTAAGAAATTTCCAGGTAACTATTTTAGAAAAAGTTACAACTTCGAAAATAACAAAGAAGAAAGAGGGTAGAATAAAGGAGAAGTTCCTACAACTTCTTATATTTATACAGAATTAATGTTGGTTAATTATACAAATAAGGGCAGGTCACTTACTGTGAACCTGAAGAGAAAATCAAAAGGAAGGTTCTCGACTTCCTATGGTTTAAGTAGGAATCACGAGCTAAATGGGGCAGTTTCCATTTCGTGAGACCTAGAAATAACTCACTCAAGAGTTGAAATAATTGTTTTCCCTTATTATAAGGTAGAAACAATGTACGTTTGAACCGTATATAAAACACGTAGTTATGCAGAAATTAAGTAATGCTAAACAGACAAGATGGAAGGGCACTTCGTTAGAGTCACACCTTATTGGAAATGATCCAGATTTATAATTTTATTAATATGGTTTGTTAGTAGAAGGTTTAGGAAAGATCGATTGGGATGGAGGATAAATGTTCATGGCCTTATTTAATGTAAACGGACGATCGCGACGCGGAAGAAATACTGAAAGCACTGTTTCTCACTATAGTCTTTTGAATAGATGAAAAATTCACTGTAGTAACACGAAAGTTTATGGGAAAGAAAGTTATTGCAATGATGAAAATAACTGGTCGCACGAGATCGGCGAGAGTCTATTTCTTGAGGAGTTTGTGAATTACAATTAAATGCGCCATAGAACATTCCAGCGGTGGAAGAAAATTCGCTATTGCAGTAATTTATAATGAAGATTCCTCATTTTAAATAGTATTCCCACAAGTGGGTGAAAAATACATGACGGCAAGACTTGTAGATAAAGTACAGGATCTGGAAGGTTCCAGAACGATCTTAATAGAAGAATGGGGCCAAAGTTAATCCAGCGGAGGAATTAGCTTGGTGATTTATAGACAGCGGGTAATAAATAATATCCCACGTTGTGAGAAGATTTCTCATTTGGTTAGCTTAAGAAAAGCAACTTTCCATTAAGGTTGGCTTAGACAGACAAAAGCTCAACATGGCAAATCCCGCGAAGAGGGATTATTTCAAAAAATAAATAATTTCACACTGCCTATAAAAGATCGTTAAAAGCATGTAGAAGTTAAAACCATGAAGATGAGGTTAAAACTTGAAGTTTGTACTTAACTTTGCTGCATGGCGAAAGTGAGGTTCTCCTTGATGTTTAAAGTTGCCAAATGGCGTGGAATCTAAAAAATGCCTCGTTAGGGCAGGAGGCTAGCTCTAGTTGAGCCTTAACTGAGTCGACGGCCGGCGCACTAGTGAGACCCACTCAGCGACGCACAGAGGGACCAAGGAAGGGAAAGGAGTGGGGGTAGGAGACAAAAGGCATACATATCAGCATAACCAACATAAGAAATGAAATTCTCTTGAGGAGATGGTCTTCAAAGAGTTGATAACAGGCGATACTAGCACAGCATGGTGAGTGAAAAAGTAAACGAAGTTCTCTTGCTCATGGAGATAACAGCTGGCGATGGTAGCAAGATCTGGTGGCCAGATGGAAAAGGAAGTCCTCTTGCACCAGGAAGAGTTGAAGAGCTTCAGAGATTCGCTGCTAGATGACGCTAGGTGGGTCATGGAAGATATATATCTAGAACAGACTCACAAAAGATATAAGCGACATGATCACCAAAGAGAAAATAGAAGATCACTGTTGGTGTTTGATGAAAAGGAAGGAATGAACAAGCAAAGAGCATTAAACTTTATATTCTCTCATACCGTGTATTCCAAGAATACACCAATAGGTTCATATACTGTAGATTAATCATTGGCATGAATCTTAATTTTAAGAAAAGTAGGCTCTTTAGTTCCGCACGGAACTTCTTGTTCCATCTGACTATGTGGGAAGCGGCTAACTGGTAGCATGCTGAACTTCTATGCCCAAGGTCGCTGGTTCAAAACCGGCCAAAGTCGTCGGATTTTCTAAGAGCGCTAAAAATCCCTCAGCATGCTTTCCTTCGGAGGGGAAGTTCCAACGTTCTTTGCAAGTTGCTAGTTGCGGTGGAATCTAGCAGCCAAGTTCACAGTAGGTGTCGTTGACGGTAGTATTTGGTACAAAATTAGGTACTACTACTTAAAATTGACCTTCTGCAGACCTTAACTAAATTAGAGACTAATACAGTCATCACAATTAACACCGTTTATCAGACAGACTCTACACACACCCAATGTACACGGGGTTACATGACCGCGTTGTCGCAGCCCCTAAACTGAGGAACCAACCAACATCTCTGCGGGAGATAAAATTTTGCGCGAAGAAGTAACAGACTGTTAGATAGTTACACATCAGTTCCAAACCTTGCATAAGGACATTGTGATCAAAAGTATTAAAATGAACCCCAAATATGACAAGAAAGTTACCATCCCCATAAGACAATAAAATGTTAAAAATATGCATAGAAAGACGAAAAAAAGGTTAATTAACCTCCAATTGTAAAATACATTCTCGCAATAAATGAGGTCTGATCCACCTACGAAAACCTGCATATTTCGCCTATTTTAGCCTATCCTCTAGTCTGCCCGGTGAAATCTACCTCCGCCTTCCGGCGTGCCGAGAGGAATTTTTTTCTAGGTTGTGGCGTTTGGTAGAGGTAAATAGTTTCTAAGGTCTTCAACAAAGAAATGATTCTATTATACTCTTTGATTATAACAACGAGTTATAACTATACTCATACATTTAGGAGAAAGTAGGCTATATGTTCTTTACAGAACATCTTGTTCAGTTTTGCCTTAGTAAACAAGAGTTTAGTGCTTTTCAGTCGGTCAACACGAATGTACCCGAAATAGCTGGGTTATGCCCTAATCCTGAAATACATTACATGAGATTAATAAATACACTAGGATGACCAGTTTCGATCCTCAAGCGATCATCATCAGATCTATGTCTGAAAATACAGGTGAAATGTTTTACAATATGTACAATTATTTAGCTATTTATGATGATGATAATTGTTGTTTTAAGGGGCCTAACATCTAGGTTATCGGCCCATTTAGCTATTTAGTTGCAGTACCTGGAGTAAGAGTGAACACGAAACTGCTCGTAGCTCCTAGCTCCAGCTAGGAAACCAACCAGATAAGTAGTAGCCTGTAATATTACAGTTTAACCATATTTGATTTTTTACAACCATATAGTCACTCCAAATATACAAACTCCGGATTTCTATCACCATTTAGCATTTCACCTAACATCATATATACTACATTTAGCATACACCGACAGTTCCATTACCAATACTGCAACTAAATAATTGTACATATTGTAAATATTTTCATCTGTATTTTCAAACATAGATTTTATAGCCTGAGTGTAATGGATCTGATGATGATCGCTTGACGATAGAAACTGGTCATCCTAGTGTATTTATTAATCTCATGTAATTTATTTCAGGATTAGAGCATAATCCAGCTCTTTAGGGTACATTCGTGTTGACCGACTGAAAAGCACTAAACTCTAGTTTCGGAGATATTGAATGCTGGTGAAATATTTCGCACAGCCGCCATGTTGGATTGGTGATACGTAATAAAATTTGAAGGGCACGGTCGGGGTCGGCCGAAATGGTGCTATCACCTTACTGAGTTTCATTGAAATCGAGCCGTGTAAAAGTTAATAGGGGGGACACACACAGAGACACACAGACAGACACACACACACACATACGCACACACACACACACACACACACACACACACACACACACACACACGGACAAAAGGTGATCTCATAAGCCTATTTTTTTCATAAAATGAAAATAGGCTGAAAATGTAGCATTGAGGAGGGGGATATTGCAAACAGAAAAGTGTTCAGAAGGAAAATTGCGGAGGTGACGGATCTGTCCGTAGAGAAACCCAAGAGAACTCGAAGGGTGTTCTCGGACGAGGAACGAGGAAGAGTGAGCCATCGAATGAAAGAGTATTGGCGTAACAGGGAAGAACATCAACAGTCAAGGCAGTTGTGTAATCGTAACCCATAGGAGGTTCAAACGATCCTAAATAATAATAATACCGTATTAATAATATTTTTTTCTTTTTTTTCCCTGGCACTACAGCCCGTGAAGGGCCTAGGCCTACCAAGCGACCGCTGCCCAGCCATTTGGTCTGCAGATATTGGGGTGACGCGCGTTCTGCGCATCGGGTCCCCTCGGCCGTTAATCTTGGTTTTCGTGATCGGAGCGCTGCCTCACTGTCAGACAGCTACTCAATTGTCCTCACGAGGCTGAGTGCACCCCGTTCCAGCCCTAACGTCAGTTTCTAAAATCCCTGACGGAGCCGGGAATCGAACCCGGGGCCTCCGGCTCGCTACCCCTACACCATGGGGCCGGCAATAATAATATTTCAGCAATAAATAAACCTTGTGCCTCTTACGTGCACAGGAATTCATAGTTTTGTTATTTAATACTTCAGAAAAACGTCTAGTACTGTGCAATGTATGAGAAGGCGAAGAGTTCCAACACTACTGTTTATATGCGCTCGCCGTGTGATCGTTGTTAGGCCCGAGCACCGACCAGATCTCAGTAGTGGAGGGTACGGCAGAGATGCTAGACTGGGTATGTCCTATCCCAGCAGTTAACTCGGCTGGTTGTTGCTCGCTGATTACAACAAGGGGGAAGACGGGCGGACGAAGACGTCAGAGATTTGCCGTCTACTGCCGATACCATGTCTGCAATGTTATTTGAGCGAGAGTGCGACACTTGCGGTTCTCTCTCGCCTATAGCTTACGCGGATTTGTTCTCGTGAAGATTTTCAAATACTCAATTTAATCTCAAAGTGAATGTTAAGTTCTCAGGACTACGGCATTCGTGACGAATAAGCTACTATAGATTTACCGAGGACGTGTATACCGTGTTCTCTGGTAATTAGTGTAAATAGTGCAACAACCAGAGCAATTAATCGCCGGCCGTCACTGTCATACAGTGAGATCAGATTTGGTCTGTGCGCTGTGTCAATCAGGTTGACAAGTCCACGAGGAAATCCACTGTCTATATACGACAGGATCGGATGCAACCGTAGCAACCTTCCGTTTAAAAAGGGACATGGATGAAGCCTATGCAGTCGATGCTGAAATGCTAAGAGCATACGAACCGTGTGTTCCATATCTTAGTGATTACTGATCATATACAAGATCCATCGTAAACGAGGGTCTGTGGTGGGATTGTTGTTTGGTTGCAGAGGCACTGTAACTCAATACACATGAAACCAAAGGAAAAGGTTGGGCGTCCAGCACACCACACAGGAACATATTAACTTATAGAGAATGCTGTAAAAGTGCTAGTCAGCATTTTAAACTACCACTTGCAATACTCGTAAATTTTAGACCCTATTTCATGACAGCTGTAATTACAACGGACAGAATTCAGGATCCACGTGGTCAATCACAAATTCTGAATGATCCCAGTTTTATTCCGTATTTCCTGTTGATATAGAATATGCTGTCAACATTGTCAAGTCTTTGCTATTCCATTCATTTAGAGGTTTTGTGGTATCGTGCTCATGTAGCTCCCGAAAAGGGGGCGTGTGTAATCTAACTGTTAACCTGTGTTATTGTGATGTCTAGATTTAGGATTGGGAAGTGGAGTGTAAGGCCTTAAATTAAGAACCATACCAGAATTTTCTTAAAAAGGATGTGATAAACCACAGTAAACCACTTCTAAGGTGGATGAGGTGGGAATCGCATCATGAAGCTGAGTGAACCGCGTGTCAGTCCTCAGACTTGAATTATATCATTTTCATATCTCGGATTCGAACCTGGACATCAGACGTGACAACATTTTCGTTAAAGTGTATGGAATGAAGAGAATTAAAATGTCTGTCGACAGTGGGGCTCAAACCGCGACCATCTGCTTTGGCCGCCACTGCTTGACAGACTGAGTAAATCTGGCAGGCACTTTAATGGTTTATACTCTACATTAACAGATGAAGAGCTTCCTTGGTCCTCAATGTGGTCGTGACAATATACTCTCTACTGTGGAGTTGGTGAGAGTGTTCAATGTTAAGAGCTATAAATGGACGTCCTCAGCCAATTGGAGCCAATAGCACTCAATGTGAGCACTCTTTTATGAATCAGAAGGCAGTGACAGGAAACCACCAAGGGGTTAAAATTGCTGCTGTGATTGATGTCATTGAGGTAGTATTATGTCGTTACAGAGAGTTGTCAGTATTGAGGATTCACTCGAAATAGAACCTAAAATGTATCCACGTATATAACTAGCAACCTTTTTTGTTTGATTTCTCAAATAACCTAATATCATCATATCTCTACATAGTTTAAAGCAAAGTCGCCGATTCTATTTAACAGGTAATCTCGAGAACCACTGGATGGATTTTGATGTGGTTTTCATCATTCTGTACAGTATTTCTCGAGGAAGGATTCTTTAAAAAACATTCATTTATGACCAAAGGAATCCGAGCAGTAACGATTTCAGTGATTCAAGTCAAAGAAAAAACTGCCGACCGTACGGCGTTTAAGCTTACACTGGGTAAACTGTTAAAAATATCTATATGTCGTAGTCAGATAGTGAAATCCGTCATTTCATGAAAATCCTAGGCACTTCATGAAGAGCCGGCATATGATGTAAAAAGGTACAGTTGCACTATCTGACGCGTGGTTTCATGAAATGACTAAATATCGCCGTCACATAGTGTAATTCATTTTGTACATCATCTGACGGGAAATCCAGCCCGTCACTTCATGAAGTACCGTAGCGGCAGCGGTGATCACGTGTGAGGGAAGTGAGACTTCCAAGAATAAATCAGATAAAAATGCGGACACTAAAGGGCTGTTATCTCCTCAGAAAGTGAACACTGTGACATATGGTACAAATGTCTAATGGTCTGGACTTCATTTATCCCCTAATTCCCTCCCCCAGCATCTTGCTTGGCCTTGCGCCTAGAAGGAATATTATGCTGCCGTACTGTGAACGGAAGAAGAACGTCGTTCAGATCCATTTTGTTTTTAAAACATGAGAGATAGATAACCGATAGTATAATATGACTTTATTTCGCTGTTCCACCCTTTAAAACAACAAGAACAAACTCAGTTACGGGCGCGTAATACACAGGTCTTGTACAGCTCTTAGCAGCCAACATTAATAGTGAAGTGGTCTCGGGGTATGGTGTAGGCTTCCGGATCACTACGTGGTGAGTTCAAACCCCACTGAAGGATATTTTTTTGCCAACTAACATTTTAATCTAGTTCAGTTGTTGCCTTGTTTTATAGTTGTTTTCTTGTATATTTTTTTTAAGGGCTAGGGACATCTTGATCATCAGCCCAGTGTATTTGGGTGGTTGTTTTCTGATAACCTGTGTTTGCGTGATGATAGAAGTAGTGTGTGGGTAAAGAATTTGGGAAGGTGTCTCGAGACTTGAAATGAAGTACCATCCCGGCATTTGCTGAGAGGGTGTGTGAAAAGACCTGGGGGAAAACGCCACAGTCAGCGACGGGATTCGAACCAGCATATTGGCCTACTCGTTAAATAGACTTATGAAATCAACTATGGTTACCACGGATAGGAACATAATTATGGTCGACCTCGGGAGGAAAAACTGAGAAGAGTTCCATTCCTACCTTAGCCATCCTGGAATTGGTTTCCCTTGGTTTCCCCCTTCTCCTCTAGGCAAATGCCGGGTTGGTTCCTAACTTAACCACGGCCGCCTCCTTCTCAATCTTAACCTGAACTACAAATACACACAATTCTACAAATACCATTATAATACTGATTATCAGACAGATTCTACACACTCCCAAGTACACAGGGCTGAATACACAAAAGCTTTACATTTGGTTGATTTAGTGGAGGGTTCACCTTCGAGAAAATCTCGAATTTCAGCCTATTTATTATAGACAGAAATATTTGAAAGAATGATTCTGCATTTTTCTTCATTGTGTGTATCTTACCTGTAAGTTATCGTTCCAGTTTTGTTGTTAATTCATTTGGAGGTCTTGGGTCACCTCAATCATCAGTCCCGTGTGATTGGGTGTGAATTGAAATTATATTTATATGATGACTGTAGGGGTGGGCGGACAATTGAACGAAGTTAGATGTCTGTGCAATACAATGTGTATAAACATATACTGTACCAAGTTTCATTGCGTTTGGTTGGTTAAATCGCGAGAAACGTCTATTTAAGCGTCACAACTTCGCTTGGGCGCCATGTTGGTTTTTTAGTTACCAGGTTTTCAAAAACGGCACATCGGTAAACTTCTAGTAGTTCCCATTATCACCGTACAAAATTCCAAGGTGATATCGGTAGTAGTTTCGGAGATATTGAATGCTGGTGAAATATTTCGCACAGCCGCCATGTTGGATTGGTGAGACGTAACAAAATTTGAAGGGCACGGTCGGGGTCGCCCGAAATAGTGCTATGAACTTACCGAGTTTCATTGAAATCGCTCCAGCCGTTTAGAAGTTATTAGGGGACACACACACACACACACACAAATCCTCACACACTCACACACACGCACACGCACACGCACACACAGACAGACACACGGACAAAAGGTGACCTCATAAGCCTATTTTTTTCATAAATGAAAATAGGCTAAAAATACAAATTGCATCAGTGAAGGAAAGAGAGAAAAAAGATACACAAATGAAGAACAAAAAGAAAAACTACAAATGAAATTATGAAAGTAAGCATTGCAGATTAGAAAAAAATTCTGTACAAATAAAATATATAAAAATAAAAATACAAACTTCAAGAAAAAAAAGAGATAGAGAGTAAAGAGTATCCGGTATTTCACGATTAGATTTAGGTTTTTATGTGAAAATTAATTTCGAAAACCATAATAAACAAGCATTAATTTATATCTTGGAATAGAACAATTAAATGAATTAATGTACGGCTTCATTGTGTCAGTCATTTCATGAAGTGCCGAATCAACAAACACCGGATCTTCATGAAGTGCCTCGGCTGATAATGTAAAATCATTTCTTACACCATCTGCCTAAATCGGTCCGTCACTTCATGAAGAAACGCGTCAGATGGTGTAACTATCTCTTTTTACATCATATGCCGGCTTTTCATGAAGTGCCTAGGTTCTTCATGAAATCACGGATTTCACTATCTGACTACGACATATATACTATGAGCGAAAGAATTGCTCAGCTTGAAAAGTTCTACAAAAAATCCGTGATAGCATCTCTATTTTTAATACATCGCCCACTATAAGGGTTTTGAAGTTTTCATTTCTTCCAACAATCTTCATTCAGTGGAAATTTAAATTACTAGCTTCGCAGCGAGTTTACGAATCAGCGAGTGAGCTTATCACCTCAGCTTCAGCCAGCATTAAACTGTCGAGTCGGGTCGAGTTAAGAATTCAGAGAAGAGTATATGTGTTAGGAACTTTGCTGTTCACCTCGGCTTTTCTGAATTGCGTCTGGGATCTGCCATCCGTGCGAATTTCAAGCCTATGCTGGGTAAACCGTTAACGATACCGGGCGAAGCCGGGCGTGTTCTACATAACCCCTACAGTCCATGAAGGGCCTAGGCCTACCAAGCGCCCGCTGCCCAGCCATTTGGCCTGCAAATATTAGGGTGACGCGTGGTCAGCACATCGGGTCCCCTCGGCCGTTAATCATGGTTTATGTGACCAGGGCGCTGCCTCACTGTCAGACAGCTACTCAATTGTCCTCACAAGGCTGAATGCATCCCGCTCTAGCCCTAACGCCAGTTTCTAAAACCTCTGACGGAGCCGGGAATGGATTCCGGGTCCTCCGGGTGAGAGTTGCGCTACCCCTACACCACGGGGCTGGCAGAAGAAGAAAATAACTGTTGTATTTAGCCCCTTGAAGCACCATACTCTACCAAGTGAACGCTGCCCAACCATGTTGGCCTACAGATTGTGGGTTGACGCGTGGTCAGCACGTCGGGACACCTGGGCCATTAATCTTGGTTGTCTTGACCGGGGCGCTGCCTATCTGATCAGACAGCTACTCAATTGTCCTCTCGAGGTTGAGTGTACCCCTTATCAGAATAAGATAAGGACAGAAAAGAAACAGGAATAAGGGAAATACAAGACAGGGATAAGAAATTCCCTCAATCCTCGAAGAATGAGGACTGAGGTATTCGGAAAACAGTAGAGCTATGAAAGAGAGATAGGAAAGGACAAGAGGAGAGGGTCCGCCCCAAAGTCAATGGAATAGAGGATATCGGATCCAACCCAGGAATCCCTCCGGATCGCCAACTCTCAAGCTCAGCAGTCGTGAGTCCTTAAGGGTGTTGCACTATCCTAGGTAAACCATGCATGACGTGGCTACATACTTCCTGCCTCCTCTAGGGCCTCATACAGAAGGCAGGAGATTCCATGAGAAAGAAAAGAAGAGGCCAGACATCTCGAAAAACGAGGATATCTAAAAAGATGAGATGGTGGATAAATGTAAGTCACCCTAGGTCTCGGATACCGTAATATGGTCGGGGTTAGGTGGTGTGGTGTGGTGTTCCAGTGGGCAAGCTGCTGGCCTATCACCAAGGACGACCCGGTTCGATTTCCGCTTAATGCATGAGAGATTCTCGAAGTGAAATATCACGACCAGTGGTTCAAATTCCACGTAAACATGGCCCCATGTCTCATGGTAACGAGATTATTGGTCACGTTAAACTACAAGTCACCTGTATAGTACATTCAAAGAGAACTACTATACTGTGACAACACCAAGGGACGAAAGCACGTTTACAACACAATACAAGACATCAGTCTTTCACGAAACATATTGATGAGTTTAATACAAGACTGAAATTTTTTGTAGGCCTAAATAATCCAATGTAATAACTATAGTTTCCAAATCTCGACTTGTGCACATTAAGTGTTTGATATTATTGAAAATACAGCGCACAAATTGTGCATAGGGTTAATAAATTTGAATATACATTAGTGTTTTCACCTTCCACCTTCACAAAATATCACAATGGAAGGTCCCCGGTTCTTACACGTGATTACGTGGTACTGACTACGTTGTTTACCACATAATTTACAAATACATGATACGTCTATGTCATGAAAGTAGGCCTACTCGGTGACGCACAGTTTATGGTGGTACCCATGTACCGCCATCGAGTTAACGAAGTGTCGTAGGTCTTGATTGGTGTTAGTCCACACCTTATTCGTCATGGCTTCCGTTATGCAAAATTCGAGCCTGATTTGATCCCTCTTCTTCACTCTCTCATGCATTAGTCTTTTTCCGGCGTCCGTAGATGGTAGTCCTCTCTTCGTCCGTAGGTCCTCAATGAAGAAGTTCTCCTTGGCAAGTTCGTACACTAGTCTAGATTTTGCCTATTTTGATAATCCCAGGGTAGCTTTTAGGAAGCGCGACTTCACTGCCTCCAGCGTCCTCTATCCCTTATGTGGCGATGGGCGCTATTTTCGCGTCGAATAATCTTATAGCGGTTCCCAAAGAGAGATTCGTGAGTGATTTAATGTCATATATGGCTTTAGTTGCCACCGTTGCACGAGACTTTATGTGGACTCTGTAGGCTCTAGCTGTTGTTTGCATTGTCATTGTTGGTAATTCTCTGTAAGTGTACAATTTGCCACCGGGGAATTATCCCTATTTGCAAATGAAGTAAATGAATCATAGAGATCATGGAACCGTCACCAATTTTCTTCAACAGAAAGATTTGAAACTTAATGAAGACGTCCACTGTATTTCTGAAAATTTTCACAGAAGAGCGGATATCGTAGCCATAAAGAGACATCAATAATGAAAACGCTGATCATTGTTCCAATTGTTTGCACATAAAGAAGGCACATTCGGTGGATCAAGAGTGTACGCCGTTCTAACTTCCAGACCAGAATTAAATATCTTGGCAGAGCCCAGAATTGAACCCGGGCCTTCGTGGTGACAGCCAAGAATGCTAGTCACTATGCAACGAGGCGGAATTTATGTAGAGAGTACAAAGACAGAAAAACTATATCTGAAAAGATAATCAAACAATATATTACAGAATTGCATTGATGACAAATGGAAGTTCTCTACCTATTTGGTAATATATTGTACAGAAAATAGAAAGCATTTAAACGGAATTAAAATGAGGGTCTTGACATTTAGCCACCGGCTTTGTATATTTCAGTTTCATTCACATTGAAACAGACCTGGAGACCTTTCATGGTTTAGTAGATCTATCTATCTATCTATCTATCTATCTATCGTATGGCTTTTAGTGCCGGGAGTGTCCGAGGACATGTTTGGCTCGCCTGAGTCTGTAGCTGCTTCCAGCGGATACCCTAAAGGGTGAGCTACAAGTTCCGTTCAATTTCAAGTAGTTCCAACTTTCGCCACCAGACATCAATGATACCTAGTGGTGAACGTTGAAACTTTGATAGAGCGTTCTGACGAGATCTAACCTAACAAATTTTGCTTTACACAAGTTTAGTCTGTGAAAGGATCTTTTACATGCCATAAATCTATGACATGGGACCGCCGGCTTTACTTCCCCTCCGAAGGAAGGCATACTGAAGGATTTTTAACGCTCTTAAAAAATCCGGCGACTTCGACCGGATTTGAACCCGCTATCTTGGGCATAGCAGTTCAGCATGCTACCGACTACGCCACCGAAGCCGCGGTTTAGTAGATAATCTACCAGAACATGAACACTGTTTGTAAAAGCAAAGTTAACTTGTACGATCCGTGCAAGTGCATTGAAAGTAGTTTTCGGAACATTTTATTATGCATTAACTTGTATAACTCAATAGAAATGTTAGAAAAGTTCTCTGACAGGAACGATTCGTTAGCGGGCGTCTGATTCAAAGGTAAGGTTATTCAGGAATATAAAAGAGTACAAATAAATTATCCCACACTTGTGTTTGTTCTTGGCGTGTGGTATAACAAGCAGGGAATCAATATATCTTCACAGATCTGCAAGTCTGAGAGACTTCGTGGTAGACCTGAATATATTCTGACACTCTTTATAACAGAAGTGTGCATGATTGAGTATATCTTCCCATTTATTTAAGAATTTTATACTAATGTAAAGTTGAAAACTTGTAAATTATAGATATTTAACAAATACAGATTTAGAATAGGCTATAGGCTATTTAACGGACGTAGATGGAGACACTACTGTGTGTTTCTCCATTTGCCGCACATAAATTCTAGATAACGGTTTTCGAAAATAAATAAATAAATAAATAAATAAATAAATAATAATAAAATATTTATAATACCTTAATAATTATTATAATTATTATAATATTACTATTATAATAATACCGCAGAATATATTCTACGACCAAATAGAGAGTTATATTTGAAATGTGAAAAATTAACTGATGTAATGAGAAAGAGAAGATTACAGTTTTTTGGGCACATCTATAGAATGGAAAATAGTAGACTAACTACACACATCTTCAACTTACTAGCTTGCCACGGTGGGTGAGTGGATAGCGTGTCGGTCTACTAACCCCAAGATTGCAGGTTCGCCCCTGGCCGCGGTAAGTGATTTTTGAAAGGCGGCAAAAATACGATACGCATGTCATACGATGTTGGCATGTCAAATAACTCATTTGAATTCAGTAGGCCGAGATCATAATGGCAAAATTAATCTCGGGAGTTTCCGCCAACACAAAGTTCCTCATTTCTCTACTAGAAAGCGCTATAGTGTTCAAGGAACTTAGATATCTATTATCTAACCTCCTTGACTTTCATAGTGAATCAAGGAACAACGAAATTCGACATGCAAGCTACCCTCTGGGTGTCAAATTACAAAGCTTGCTCCCGGCATCCGAGGCCATATGATATTATTTTATTCAACTTACTAACTAGTTACAAAACCAAACCCTGATGGTTCATTGAAATTGACAAAGATTTGACAAAAGCCAAAATTCAGACAGACACAATAGCTAACAGATCACTCTTCAGAGAAGCTATTCAAAAGGCAAAATTTCTAAAAAAGGAAGAAACAAACAACTGGCAGAAAGTGGACTCAAGAGGAGAAAGATCGTCACTCTAGAAGGATGAAAGAAATTTGGAAACAGCGGAAATTGAATACAATGGACAATAGCCAATGTTGATTCATCGTACCCTTCAAATGGGTTATTCTAAAGAAGAAGAAGAATTATATATGAACTGCAGCCAATGGCCATAGCAGGGTATTTTTGATTGAACGCCCGTAGGCTCCCAGCAAGTTCAATTTCAAGTAGTTCCAACTTTGGCTACCAGATGCTACTGTCACTGACACCTATGGCGAACGTTGGAACTTGATAGAGCGTTTCTAACCAAATAACTTACAAATTTGGCTACACAATACTAATTGTAGAGATAGATTCTTTTACATGCCATAAATCTATGACATGGGCTTCACTTCTCCTCCGAAGGAAGGCATACTGTACTGAAGGATTTTAACGCTCTTAAAAATCTGACGATTTCAGCCGGGTTCGGACCCGCAATTTTTGTCATAGCAGTTCATCATTCTACCGACTACGGCACCGAAGCCATTAGAATATTAATAATAATAATAAGCTCCCTTCAGTAACACTTGTAATCAAAGTAAAGCGCTCTCCCAGCAGCTCACACGTAGTAGGACCTGGATTGGCAACCACGGGACCCCCAGCTGAGTTCGACATTACTTGCCCTTACGTGTACCCAGCTGCTCTCTTTCCAGTTGACTTCCTTTGGTCAACTCGAATTTCTTTTACAAACGTGACGGTATTGGTATCTGAGGCCTAGGGTGCCTTTCATTTTCCCGACTTGTTTAGACGTTGTTTATATCTGTTCTGATGCTCTCATTCTTCAAGGGGTCAGACTTTATCTTACTTTTAGAGTATCTCCTGCCTTCTAAAAGGGGCCCTCTAGGAAGCTTGATGCATCCTGGATAGCACTACACCCTCAAGAGCTCATGGCTGGTGGCCACCCAGTTAGTTTCCTGAGCTGGGTCGAGTTATTGCGCCTGTTCCACTGACTCTAGGGTAGAATTTCTTCTATTTCCCCTTTCTTATCTGCCTTCCATGACCCTACTTACTTCTAAGTCCCACTATTTTCAGTCGAGGGGTGAGGGCATTTCTTTTCCCTGCCATTTATTTCTCTTGTTCCTCTTTCATTATCCATTTCTTCTCCTGGTGTGTAACTTATATAAAGTACACAGTTTTCACTGTGATTCTAGAGGCTTCCGGGGCGTAGTTGTTAGCATGCTGAACTGCTGTGCCCAAGATAGCGGGTTTAAACTCGGCCGAAGTCGTCGGATTTTTTAAGAGCGTTAAAATCCTTCAGTATGCCTTCCTTCGGAGGGGAAGTAAAGCCGGCGGTCCCATGTCATAGATTTATGGCATGTAAAAGATCCTTCCACAAACTAAACTTGGGTGGAGCTAAATTTCTAGGTTAGATTTCGTTGTAACGCTCTATCAATGTTCACCACTAGGTATCATTGACATCTGCTAGCGGAAGTTGTAACTACTTGAAATTGAACGGAACTTGTAGCTCACCCTAGGGGTGTCCGCTTCAAGCAGCTACAGCCTCTGGCGAGCCGAACATGTCCTCGGACACTCCCGGCAGTAAAAGGTATACGATAAATAAATACTGTCATTATCACCATGTAATTAGGAGCAGATGACCTAGATATTTATCCCCTGAACTCCGAAATATCCTATATTGCCCAGGCTAATATCCAACGTTTTATTACCCTTTTCATGACGACTCTCTACTTACTTTGACACAGACCTTTTGAATATATATGTATTTTTGAATTTCCATGAATCTTTTTAAAATTGCTTAATATTAACTGCAATTTCATGAACATTTACACCTGAAAAATTAAACTTAGGAAAATTTTTGAAACCGGACGTGTTAAAATGTAACACATATACGGAGGAATTAAATATGAATAATCCGGCCTTGTCCTCGTATATTGAAAATTCTGAAAGAAGGGGAAATTTTATATCTAGAAAAATATTTTAGCGAGAAATTGGAATCAAAGATATTTACGGTTTTTAGAACATTCCATTACTATATGATTCCACTTCTTTTAAAAGAACCGTCCACTAACTACACTTGTGTGAAGTTAAAATTTGTAGGTTAGATTCGATTAACGCTATATTAGTTCCAACGTTGAATCTAACAACCTTAGTCTAGTATTTAACTCAAAGGACAAAGGGACTTCTAGATCTACGGGAGTTGTCGCAGTCCCTAAACTGAGGATTCAACCAACCTGTTCTTCCATTTTAAGCACTAGCACCCATTTTGTTGTTGATGTTTCATGTCCCTTTACCCTTGCTTCTAAAACAGACATAACAAGTAGTTCCGTGAAGAACTATACAGCCTATTTTCATATATCCTACTTATGTTAACTGCCACTATCAACATACAACATTTCAGTTTGATCGCTGTAATAGATTCTTAGATATTGAGAACCGACTGAATATTTCGGATGGTCACCATGTTGGATTGTATATGTAGGTCCTAGAGTTATGTACTGTTACATGCAGATTATTGTGTACGTGTAGCATTCAAACTTCCATCGCATGATTAGGACACAAGAAGTAACAAGGAGATTTTAAAATTTCGCACAGCTACCATCTTGTGGTTATGGAAACAATTGAAATACATTAGATGCCAGTGGATTAAAATCTGAATAAGGATTTACTGTACCATGTTTCACTGCACTCGGAAGGTTAAATTTCGAGAAACGTCCATGAGAATATTTATAATTCGCGTCGCCGCCATGTTGGATTTGTGATCACCAGGTTATTTAAAGTCCTATAGGTGAACTTAAGTTCATAGCCCCTATGGATATGAAAAATATTTCGGATGGTTGCCATGTTGGTTTGTTAAATGTATAGGCCATAGAGTCACGTGCCATTAAAGGAAAATTATTGCGTAGGTTCATTATTCAAACGTTCACTTCGATCGCATGATTACGACACAAGAAATAAAAACTTAATTTTAAAATTCGCACAGCCGCCATCTTGAGGTTATGTAAACAATTGAACTAAATTAGATACCAGTGCATTACAATGTGTATAAACATTTCCTGTACCGGATTTCATTGCGTTTGGAACATTAAATCGCGAGAAAGGTCTATTTAAAATTTTCAAATTCGCTTGGCCGCCATGTTCGTTTTGTAGTTAACCGGTTTTTGAAAGTCTTATAGATGAACTTCCAGTAGTGCCCTTTATCTCCGTACAAATTTCAGGATGATTCCGCTAATAGTTTCAGAGATATAGAATGCCGGTGAAATATTTCGCACATTCGCCATCTTGTGGTTATGTAAACAATTGAACAAAGTTAGATGTCGGTGCATTACAATGTGTATAAACAAATACTTTTCCAAGTTTTATTGCGTTTGGTTGGTTAAATCGCGAGAATCGTTTATTTAAAAGTTGCAAATTCACGTGGCCGCCATGTTGGATTTGTAGTTACCAGTTTTTCAAAAGTTACATAGGTGAACTTCTAGTAGATCCCTTTATCACCGTAATGAATCCCAGGGTGATATCGGGAATATTTTCGGAGATACTGAATGCTGGTGACATATTTCGCACAGCCGCCATGTTAGATTGGTGAGACGTAACAAAATTTAAAGGGCGCGGTAGAAGTCGCCCGGAATAGTGCTATGAACTTACCGAGTTTCATTGAAATCTCTCCAGCGGTTTAAAACATATTAGGGACACACACACACACACACTCCACACACACACACACAC
Source organism: Meconema thalassinum (assembly GCA_946902985.2). Taxonomy (NCBI): domain Eukaryota; kingdom Metazoa; phylum Arthropoda; class Insecta; order Orthoptera; family Tettigoniidae; genus Meconema; species Meconema thalassinum. Next base: position 308,259,928 of record OX336390.1, read on the forward strand.
ACACACGGACAAAAGGTGATTTCATAAGCCTATTTTTAGCCTACTTTCGATTTTTGCAAAAAATGAAAGTAGACTTATGAGATTACACAGGGCGAAAAAAGTGTGTCTGTCTGTGTGTGTGTGTGTATGTGTGTGTGTGTGTGTATGTGTGTGTGTGAGTCTGTGTGTGTGTGTCTGTGTGTGTGAGTGTGTGTACTCTGAATGTCTGTCCCCCCCCCCCCTATCAATTCAAACACGGTGAATGCGAATTGAACGAAATTTGGTACAAAGGTAGCACTAGCAAAGGACATCTCAGTGTCATGTTTTATATCGCCGCCATCTTTACTAAAACTGAATGGCGGCCACTCAAACGTTCAAAACGTAAAATCAAATAACGACTAACCAAATCATCCGATCACTACCAAATTTGGTAACAACATACCTTCGTATAGGATGCGTCTTGTGACCAAACTACATGGTCGTCCGCCGTACCATTTCAGGATGGCGGCCGTGCGAATTATGCAAACTTTATAATCCATATCATGGGACCCACCAGTTCCGATTATCGAGCAGAGAATCGTTTTAACTGTTCTAAAGGAAGAGGCACGTTCGAAATTAAAAGTTTATTTTGTAGTACTTATAGTGCAGACGTGATTTTAAAAAGCTGAGCCGATTCAGTAATAAGACAAGATGGCAGCGGATATCTTGTGCCTGACTTATATTTCACTAATTTGAGTATTGCATGCAATATAGCGTACTGATACAAAATAAATAAACTTTGTATGAAATGCTTTATATATAAATAATATACTCCAGTGATGAAATCGTTTAGTATAAATCATTATTTGCTAACAAGTTCTATGTAAGTCATTTTATATAGAACGATATTCGTTGACACAATTAGCTCAGTGGTAGAGCGTTAGCCTATCGCTCAAATGCCTATGGTTCAAACCCGATCAGAGCTAGGTTTTTTGCTTGAAATGTTATATGTTTATTGTTTTGTAATGACTCAGATGTTTTAAAATTAAGCGTTATATTGTGCATATTATGGTGTAAAATATATATTTAATTAAAACATAATTCGCCAGCAGATTTACTCGAGACATCTAGCTGCCAAAAAGGTAACTGCACGCCGACCTACTTATTAACTTCCAGATTTTATTGAAAAATTTCTTCTTCTGGCCGCTAGAATGCACTCGCTCTGTTAGGATTATATTGTTCGATATTTCACCACTAGATGTCACGACTAGTCTACGTGGGGCTCCATTGATTACTATACCATTGGTATTCTATGCGCATCGAATTTAAAGAATGACAAGATGATACTACGATACATTTTTACTTTTTATTTTAAAGGGTTTGTAACAGCCTATTTTGCGTTACTTGAAAATGATATGTGAAGTAAAGAACAAAACGATTTCACATAGTAACTGAATTCAAGCCGTTGGTGTTAGTTCAGGTTATTAATTACTACTTTTATTTCAGGCAAATAGCAATCGAAAATATCCACATAGTTTGTATACACACGTTCTGTAGGGTCATGGAAAGATTTGTTAATTCAATTAGGGTTGTGAAAAACGTGCCTCAACTCAAAGTTGGATGTTGCCCACGGCAGGTCGTATATGTAATAATAATAATAATAATAATAATAATAACAAAAATAATAATAATAATAATGTTATTGGTTTTACATCCCTTTTAACCACTGCTGCTTTTAGAGACACCGGGGTGCCGGAATTTTGGCCCGAAGTGGATCTTTAGCGTGCCAGTAAATGTACTGACACGGCTCCCTCGCATCTGTGCACCCTCAAATGCCAGCTGACTGTGCCAGGATACGAACCTGCAACCTGGGGCCCAGCAAGCGAGAACGTTACCGCTGAGCCACGCAGCCAGTCCGGTCGATTATGTCTCCAGATCCATAACATTCTTGATATACTTCTTATCTTTCTTTCTTCAATGATGGTAGCAGTTTTTATCTAGGTTGTGGCGTTTGGTAGAGGTAAATCGTTTCTAAGGTCTTCAACAAAGAATAGTTCTGTTATACTCTTTGATAATAACAACGAGTTATAACTATACTCATACATTTAGGAGAAAACTCATGTTCTTTACTGAACATCTTGTTTCAAAATTGAAAATAGGCTAAAATACAAATGTACTTTAGTGGGTTTACTAATAGGACCCACGATTGTGCGCAAATTATGAGGAAAGTAGATTCAGGAATGAGATATGAAAAAAGTAATATTAGAAAACTAAAAGTGAGTTTATTAATATGGCACTAAAACAAAATTTTGAAAATGTTGAAGATTTTGGGCATTCGAAAGCCCCAACAATAACCACTACCAATTTAATGCATGAAGGGTTGTATTTATTTTTGCAGGCCTTGCGCTCATTCCTAACACAAACACACAAGTGCTTTATGGAGATTTTGGGTATTCAAGCCCATTATACAGTGAGTTCCTCTCATGACTTGGCCGACCAGCGCATTGAGATTATCTGCCTCCCGTTGACTGATCACTTCCTGTTACACAGCACGCACTTCGCAGTTCTGGCCCGTGCTTATAACGTGTATTAAGTTAGTGTTGATTTGTCGCTCCAACTGTTCTCGAGTTGTGGAGTGTTACTTTGGGGTATAATTTTCATAATGCCTTCACGTGTGTATACGGTAGAGGAAATTGTATTTATGTACGATAATTATGTGAAAACAGAGACTTGCAGGGAAGTCTTTAGACATTTCAGATCACATTTTCCAGGTGTGCACCCTCCACATAGAGAGACCGTACGGAATCTCGTAAAAAAATTGAAACTGGTTCTTTACTCGATAAGAAGCGAAGTGTTAAAAAACGTGTACTTAATGAGGAAAAAGTGAATGAAATCTCAGAAAGATTAGAACATTGTCTTAGATTGTCTTATGTTTTAGCTTCATGTTCTTTGATAACTCTTGGTCAGTCTTGTCTTTATTAAAAACGAGCATCTAAGAGATGAGATCCAGTGATCCACGCCGCGTTTTATTTTAATATACAGTTCACTTGCCCAGCATCATGGGTCAATCATTCACTTTTGGTCCTCCTGCGGTCAGGATGTTCGTTTTATTTAAGTAATAGAGACATATTTCATCATAAGCGAAACCAACACGACAACAGAAGTCTGGTGTGCAAATGGTTACGTCTTCACAACAAGGCAACATTAATTTGGTGCATAGGAGCCAAGTCTTTTTATCGCATCATTAGTGTACACCATTCTGAGCACGAAAGATTCAGGAAAGACTGTAAGCAGTACTATACAGGTCTGAATTCCTTCCCTATACATTCCTTACCCTTAAAATGGATGCAATTTCGAAGCTTGTTAAACAAAGAGCAGTGATAAAAGGCAGAATCACAAGAATAAGTAATTTCGTAGAATCATTCAACAGTGAGCATTCAATACATGAAATCAGAGCCCGTTATGACACATTGTTAGAGTTAGAAAGTAAGTATGACACAGTTCAATCTCAGTTGGAAGTTGAGGATGAAAATACAGATCAAACAGGGGACAGAGAAATGTCAGAGTTGATAATATTCAGTTTAAAGGCTAGGATGCAAAACATATTATATCCATCACAAGGTGACGCCAAAAGTGAATCCAATATCACAGCCAGTAGTTCGAATGACAATATTAACCTCAAATTGCCAGCAATCAAACTACCAACATTCAGTGGTAATTATGAGGATTGGTTATCATTTGCAGACAACTTCACATTACTAGTGCACAATAATGCAAACCTAGGAACAATTCAAAAATATCATTACCTACTAGGAGCAGTTCATGGTTCGGCAAAGGCATTAATTCAAAACCTTCCAACCACTGAAGCAAACTATAATGTAGCTTGGGAACTATTGTGCACTAGAATTCAAAATAAGAGACTCATAGCATCAAAGCATGTTCGTGAAATCTTAAATATTTCTAGAGTTAAGAATGAAACTGCCGAAGACCTCAGGCAATTCATCAGTACATTCTCTAGCAATTTACAAGCACTGCATGCATTACAGTTAGATACCCCACTTGAAGATGAAATTTTGACACAACATATCGTTGATCGCCTTGATTATGAGACTAGAAGAGGCTGGGTAGATTCTAGCAAAAATCCATCTCTTAAAGAACTCACATCATTCATAGAGTACCGTTGCCAACTCCTTGAAAGCATGCAACCTACTAGTAATCAAGTCAGGGTAAATGGTAGCAAGGAAATCTCATACAAGAGAAAGCCATCCTCTTATACACATGTCGCATATATTGACAATCAATGCACTTATTGTAAACAAGTACATAAGCCAGGACTTTTTGCATGTGAATCATTTCTGAAGTTGACTGTATCAAATCGCATTCAGTATGCTCGTGATAATAGGCTATGTTTAAATTGTCTTCAGGAGACACATAAAACGTCAGAATGCAAATCTGGCCACTGTCGTAAATGCAACTAGGCACATAATAATTTGCTACACCTTGAAAACAATGACAACGGCAGTAATGCGAACCAGATACCTTCTAACAATGAAGCACTATTTGCAAGCTTCCACACATCTGTCAAGGATGAACACGCAGATACTCATAACAAACCATATGTATTGTTGTGCACCGTTATTGTGAAAATCAAGGATCATAGGGGCAAATTTCATAAGATTCGAGGTCTCTTAGACAGTGGGAGTCAAACTCACATCACAGAAGACATAGTCAACAGGTTGAATCTGCTACGTAAGAAAGATACTACAGCTGATCTAGGCATTAACAACACTTCTTCAACAATGAAACACAGTGTTGACATACACCTTCAATCTACAGCTTCAGATTTCAACGCAAACATAAACTGTGTAGTAGTTCCTGCCATCACAGGACAAATGCCCTCTATAGAGTTAAATTACAAGTCATGGAATTCACCCAGCGACATCGTATTAGCAGACCCTAAATTCTACTGTCCACATAAGGTGGATTTGATCATCGGAGCAGAGCTATTTTACAACATTCTAAAGACTGAACAAAGAACACGGGCAGGTTTCTCTGTTTTACAAAATTCTCATCTAGGTTGGATAATTTCTGGTAAATGCCCACAATCCAGCAACAGAAATGCAATGTGCAACACAGTCACTTCTCTTTTCATCAAAAAGGAAGACACTCTTGACATTCAGCTTGGGAAATTCTGGGAAATAGAAGAATTGTATACCAAACCTGAAACTCCAGAAGAACAACAATGTACATGTCATTTCAAAAATAACACTACACGTACTTCTGAAGGTAGATATGTTGTCAAGTTGCCTCGAAAGGAAACTCTGTCACCTTTAGGCAAGTCCCATGATATAGCACAACAAAGATTTTACCAATTGGAAACTAAATTCAAAAGAAATCCAGCATTACAAGAGCAGTATTCACAATTCATGTCAGAGTATGAAATGATGGGTCACATGAAGGAAGTAAGTGCGATAGATGATTCAGAACACTACTACATGCCACATCACGCTGTATTCAAACAAAGCTCAACCACATCCACTAGAGTAGTTTTTGATGCATCAGCCAAAACAACCACAGGAGTATCACTCAACGACACATTGTTAGTAGGGCCAACTGTACAGCAAGATCTGTATTCGATTGTGTTGAGATTCCGAACCCATAACATTGCATTTACTGAAGACATTTCAAAAATGTATAGACAAATTCTGCTTCACGAGGATACCACTAGATTACAAAGAATCATATGGAGGGAATCTCCCCACACACCTGTCAAAAGTTACGAATTGCTAACAGTCACATATGGTACAGCGTCAGCTCCATATTTAGCAACTCAGTGCCTCAACCGACTAGCTGAAGATGAAGCAGCTTCTTTTTCACTTGCATCAGCTGTTATACAAAGAGATTTGTATGTTGACGATGCTCTATGTGGTGCTTCAATCATTTCGGAAGCACTACAGTTGCAAAATGAACTCATTACTTTACTCAACAAAGGAGGCATTCCCATCCAAAAATGGTGCTCGAACCATCCATCAATACTTGAAGCTGTTCCACCTGAAGACAGGGAAATGAGTTTACCGTACCAGTTTGACGATAACGATACAATACAAGCATTAGGTTTATCATGGCATCCCACATCAGACAAATTTTTAATTGCAACTAAAATCAAACATGTTCCTGCAAACAGCAGCATTACTAAACGCACAACAACATCCACAGTGGCATCAATCTTTGATCCATTAGGCCTCATTAGGCCATTAGTAATACCCTACAAAATATTCCTCCAGAAATTGTGGTTACACAAACTTGATTGGGATCAGCAGTTACCTGATGACCTGCCCTCAGAATGGAAGGCACTCCAAAATAAGCTAACACACCTTGATCACATTCAAGTGGACAGACATGTCTTAGGAACAGGAAGGTGTAGTACCATTCAAGTACACGGTTTCTCAGATGCATCTCAAACAGCATATGGAGCATGCATCTATCTACGGTCTGTCGATCAACAAGGAAAAACTTCAGTCAAGCTGTTGTGCTCAAAATCCAGAGTAGCTCTAGTCACACAAGTTACACTTCCTCGTCTTGAATTACTTGCAGCCACATTGTTGGCACACTTGATTCAGAAATCCATTCCAATCCTAAATCTAGAAATTAATGAAACCTATTTATGGACAGATTCTACAGTAGTCTTGTCATGGTTGGCTTCCCCTTCATCACGTTGGAAAACATTTGTAGCCAACAGAGTGTTATAAATTCAGCAATTAACAAATGTAGAAAATTGGCATCATGTTTGATCTCAAGAAAATCCTGCTGACTAAATTTCCCGAGGAGTTAAGCATCAAGAGTTGCAGCAATCTACACTATGGTGGTCAGGTCCATTATATTTATCAGAATATAAATGCAACATGCCTCAGACCACGATTGATGGGAATTACCACACCACATTGGAAGAACGAGCAGTAGTTACACTACTTATCACTGAACACACTGACATTACTAGATTTTCCTCATTTACAAGATTGCAAAGAGTTCTTGCCTACTGCGAAAGATTTATCCATAACTCCAAACAGTCATCCAACAAAACGACAGGACATTTATCAGTTCAAGAAATTCAGAAGTCATTGTATACATGCATTTGCATAGCTCAGGCAGAATCATTCAGTGAAGAAATCAAAGATTTACAGAAGCGAGGTGCTGTATCCAAAAAGAGCCAGCTAAAAAATCTATGTCCATTTTTACATGACATCATACTCAGAGTAGGTGGTAGTTTGAAAAACACATCATTACCATTTTCTACAAAACATCAAGTATTATTGCCATCCAATCATCATCTGAGATCACTTATTGTCAAACATGAACACCTACAGCAAGCCCATGCGGGACCAGGATTACTGTTAGCATCCATTCGTGAATGTTATTGGATTTTAAATGGTAGAAACATAGCCAGACAGCAAGTTCACAATTGCCTAATATGTCATAAATTAAAGAGAGCAACCATTCATCAGCTCATGGCAAACTACCCCAAGCAACGAGTTGAAGCATCACGTCCATTCAGTGTCTGTGGCATTGACTATGGAGGTCCAATGTTAATCCGCCCTCTTAATAAGAGAAGTAACATTCGACTTAAAGCATACATTGCATTATTTGTTTGTTTTGCAACTAAGGCTGTGCATCTAGAAATAGTCAGCAGTCTTACCACAGATGCATTCCTAGCAGCACTACGCCGGTTCATTGCCAGAAGAGGCAAACCTTCGGATATTAACAGTGATAATGCTACAAGATTCATTGGAGCTAACAAGGAGCTGCAACACCTTCATCAATTTATAACATTACAGCAACATAGAGAGGAAATTGCAAGTAACCTTCTTCAGTTTCAGTGTACAGTTATATATTGATTGCATTCAATCAACAGGGGGGAATATGTTTGTGCCTCTCTATTCTTTGATTGTTAGATTGTCTTTTGTTTTAGCTTCATGTTCTTTGTTAACACTTGGTCAGTCTTGTCTTTATTAAAAACGAGCATCTAAGAGATGAGATCCAATGATCCACCCCGCGTTTTATTTTAATATACAGTTCACTTGCCCAGCATCATGTGTCAATCATTCACTTACAAGATTACTGTAGAACACGAACTGCATCCACGTGATCATGATAAGCGGGTACGATTTTGTAATTGGATGTTACGAAACGTTCATGATGAAACAATTGATCCACGCTTAATATTTTTCTCGGACGAAACTTGGTTCCATTTACACGGTTATGTTTCGACGCAGAATAACAGATATTGGAGTAAAGAAAACCCCTATCGCATATACGAAATTCCTCTTCATGACGAACGGGTTGGAGTATGGTGCGCAGTGAATGGATACAGAATTATAGGATCTATATTTTTCAGGGCACAATTAATGCACAAAGATACAGGGATAATATACTAAAACCATCTTTTGACGAACTGACTGACACTGACGGTCGAAGTGGATATTTTCAGCAAGACTCTGCCACCGCGCATACAGCTCATGCCACATTAAACCAAATTGAGGAAATTTTTGAAGACCGTGTTATTAGTACGGACTTATGGGCGTCACGATCCCCAGATTCAACTGTTTGTGACTTTTACTTATGGGGGAACTTAAAGAATAAAGTGTATGTAAGAAACCCTCACACGCTGGACGAACTGAAAGAACATATCCGGTGAGAAATAACCTCAATTACGGAAGACGAACTTATGCTTGTGAATCGGAGTTTCCTAAGACGATGCCGGAAATGTGTGGATGTAGGAGGAGAACATTTCCAACCTCCTGTCATAAGATACGACCTTAGTTTATTTTTTCTTCCTCTCTTCATTTTAATTGTTATCTCATGTCATGCACGGATAAAGTGAGCCAAGTGCTGTTCTGTTCTTATTGCTATGTTATGCCGAGCGGGAAGTGATGAGTCAACGGGAGGCAGATAAGCTCGGTGCGCTAGCCGGCCAAGTCATGAGAGGAACTCACTGTACAACAATAACCACTACCAAATTAAAGCGTGAAGGGTTGGAATGACCAAAATCTTGAGGCTGATGATGCCCCTAAATGGAACAACACCGTTCAGTGTTCACTTCATCTGGGACTTGGTCCACAGTGGTGTTTGTTGCTAATCGCAACCTGCCCGAAAGCACGAGATTCATGTTCGAATCCCGGTTGTAGTCAAATTTTCAAGTCCTTAAGCCTCTTAGACAAGCTCCGGTTTACCTTGAAGGTTCGTCGTTGGAGACGAACGTTTGCAAATATACCGAGGCATGTGAATGATACTACTTGGCAGGTATTGCCACCTGAAGACGCTGGTGCTGTAGCACATTCTAAAAAGTATTTGACACACATGTCCATGTGCAGGTAATCCGAAGCGTCTCAAATTTAAGTGCATAGGAGAAACGTCTGACATTCGGCGTTATGTGATTATGTTTGTTGTAATTCATTTAGGATCTTTGTCATATGTAGCCGAGTGTACTTGGTAGTGTGTAGAATCTGTCTAATAACTTGTGATGGCTGCACTAGTGTGTGTTTTGTAGTCGTTCTAGGATAGGGTAGGAAGCACCCGAATATGAGTGTACCCCTATCCAGCCCTCAGACCAAAATTGTACTATTTGGCATAACCGGGAGTCATAATCAGGTTTTAATACAAACCCCGAAGCCACAGTCTGCCAGCCATCAACTTAATAATAAGCCATACAAATTAAAAACAACAAAGTTTTAAAGGATTGTATATTGGCTTTCACGGCCAAGGAATTAAAACTCAGCAATTTATTTCGGTTTATGCTGTGTCTTGTGTCAGGTTATGCCAAGGAACATCAATATAGTCTCATAAGTGGGCTCTCGGTGTCCGTGCCCAGACCCCCACAGGAGTAGTGAACTGCGAGCTACCTCCTTTCTTATGAAGCACACCTGTGCGTATTTACTGCTAGAGCTAAAGGCTCAAGTAGCCTTTCACCATCTTATAAAGCTTAAACTTATACTGTAGATACTTTAACTTTCTATATAGTAATAATATGGTTTTACGGCCCAAAAGTGGTACAGGGAACCTACAGACTAAGATCAAACAAGGAGATATATGAAAGGGTGGAAGACCTGGAAACAACAATTTAGGAAAAGATATTTACGTTTCTATGGACATATGGTTAGAATGGATCAACATGAATAAATAAACAAATTTTTGATAAAAATAAATAATCTGAAGAGCCAAGGAGGTTACACCAAGCAGATGAAGGAAGAACTCCGACGGCTAGGAATTACTGATGACGACTCTCGAGATAGAACACAATTCAGGGAAATACTTTCGAACATAAAGGTTCTTGAGGGAGAAAAGAGAGAACGCAGGGGAGGAAGATGGACAGCAGAGAGAAAGGTGCAACACTCTGAAAGAATGAAGGAAGTGTGGAGGAAGAGAAAGGAAGAAAAAACTAGGAGAAGGAAATGAAATTATATTTGCGTGGTCCTTAGTTTTGGCCGGTTCGCATAATGTAATGTAATATGTAATATGGTTTTAAGGTCCTCTTTCAACTGCTATGGCTTTAAAGACGCCGAGGAAGTGGGATTTCACCATGTAAGGATCACTTAAGGTTCCAGTAAATATCCTGATACAAGTGAAACGGTCTCTTTAGGCCTCACTTACTGTTGCGTGACAAATGTAATGCGTTTACTAGCCCTGCCTTGCACTTTGAAATATTTACTCTGACTAAGATATGTTGTTTGAATGGGCGCCAAGACCTCAACGCTATGTTGAAATCTAAATTTATATTTAACAACACCTAGCTCTGGTAGAACACATCCAAGAATCTTTTCACTCAGATCGTGGTATGATTTGATCATTAACCCAACTAACAATTGTATCAGGAGAAGGAATTTGGTCTATATCTAATGCTACCTACTGAAAGCAAAGATTGCATGGTTAAAAGAAATGAATTTATTATATAAAACAAGTATGGCAAAATTAATAATAATAATAAGTTTAAATTTAAATTGGAACGTTGCGATTTGAATATTATCGCTAGAGAATTACGTGAAAACGGTGTCGGATAAATTACTGATTTTACTCTTATTCCCAAGCTATGAAGTTACTGAAATACTGAATATAAAACAAATAGACGAGAGATTACGTAGTTCTGAGTCATACGCGCTTACCACTGGAAATTGCCGTAGCATTTCCCTCGTACTGGATGTTGAAGAGAGCTTCCCACAGTCTCCTGGACGTCGTCATCTTCTTCGTTAGTTGATGAGATACTTGTAGATATGATAACTTTATGGTCCGTACATCGGAACCCACACACGTGCAACCACACTGGTTAAGTTTTACAAAGATAGTCGTCCTTGCCTCGACGGCGCGCAAACCATATATGCACTCCTCGCCTCCCCTCTCTGGACCCGCCTTCTTCTCGCCCGCTCTCCTCTGATTGGCTGAGCCACCACGCGCTACTCCCCTCCTCAGGGTCATTACACTCGGCGCGAGGATGATGTCGATTACCGTTCCAGACCATTTCGCCTTTTCTTGATGCTGCAACCCACCTTGCGTCATGCTTCTTGACAAGAATAAGCCTGTAGCCGAATTCCCCGTGACTCATCTCTCTCACAATACCCTAACTGACAAAACTCTGTAAAATTCCGTAATCATATAATTTTCTATGATATTGTTGTTCGTAATAATTTGCTTGATAGTGTTTTCTATAACATTGAAAACCTATCGGTATGCTTATAATTTTATAAAAATGCTCCAAAATACCTTAATAATAATAATAATAAGTTAATAATAATAATAATAATAAGTTACATGAAAACCTCTCTTGGCTGAACAATTTGCCGCGTAAATAAATATAGAATGGCTTCCTACTGACTTATGCCAGTGGCGTAAAATCCCCTCGAAAAACACGTTACACAAGGGTGGCGTATTTTTACAGATGAAATATCATCGGTTTAAGATGAGATCAAACATGCTATCTTGGGGTTTGCCAATACTTAACTCACTTCACTGCTTTCCAAAATTAACTTGTGTGTCATCCAAAGGCTTGTTTATCTCTAAAAGGACATCGACACATTAATGCATACGTATAGTTACGATTTCAGGATGAGAAAAATCATCAACATAACAGGTGTAAAACATGGTTGCCATATGCAAGCAAAAATAGAAGTATTGCAGTTCATATAGGAAGTGTCCATATCTCGAATTAGAAACACACGTACAGAAAGTACAATGATAAAATATAATGATGACACAGTGTGTGACTTTACTACGCTACAATAGATCTGTCACTGCTCGCTTTCATGTGATGGCCATTGTATCCAACTCGAGATACACTTTGTATTCAGAACCCTCCATACCGTACACTACTCTGCACTTTCGCAATTCCAATATACAGTCTCAACTTGTACTTAACTTCTTCTGTACTTAACATTCAATCAACCTTAATAACAGAGAAAGTCATTGCATTCTCTTCGTAATCCCAATAGTTTTCTAGAAAATTATGGTTTTCAGTGTTAAAGCCCCGTCGAGCACTGCTCACAGATTGAAATCTTTCAGGTCAATATTTTTTCATGCAAATAAATAAGTAAATAAATAAATAAGTAAATAAATAAATAAATAAATAAATAGACAAATAAATAAATTAATTAATTAATACAATTAAATAAATTATTTAATTTAGTAATTAATTAAATAATTAATTAATACAATGGCATAAATAAATAAAATTAAATAATAATACATTATGCAACGAGCCTATAATGGCTATAATTAAGACACGAGTATTTTTATAAAACGAGCGTATGCGAGTTTTATAATTTCCATACGAGTGTCTTAATTACCATTATAGGCGAGTTGCATACGACTGTTTATGTTCGACGATAATTATAACTTTATTAATATGTTTTAACATAAATATTCAAAAATATCTATTGAGAGTCAGCCACTTGAATTTTGTGATCGGAGAGCGAGCGCTAGGTATGATATCTCTGTCTTTCAAGATCTCTGAACGACCGACGCATGCGCTCTGTGTGCTTGCAATGCCATATTATGCAGGCCATATGTTTTCATCTGCCGTCCCTCAGTAATATTGTCACCGGAGTCGTTTGAAGGCAATGCGCTGTGTAGAAATTAGGGTTGGTGATATTAAGGTGCAGTGCTATTTCTTGTCTCATATTCGCCAGTTTATTTACGCGAACATATGGACGGTGCGTATTCCATGTCGGTAATTTATTATAGTTCGATGTTGTGTTTATGTCCGACATGTTGGATTTTGAGCGCATGCGCGAAGGTATCGTTACCTAATTGGTCAATGAACGAGCTCTGATTGGCTGGAGAAACTGTATCGTAATGAAAAACAGTGTTATAATGACCATCATTATGATACAGTTTTCTGACACATAATAGTGAGGGTCGAACATAAATAAATATAATGAATGAATGAATGAATAAATGATTGAAAAAATAATAAAAAAAACATAAATTCCATGACGAGCTAAAGAGCCTACTTTTCTTGAAATTTTAGATTCGTGCCAATGATTTATCTAGAATAATGACGAAATTAAGTTGGCAATACTGAAATTTGTAATTCGATCGAAATATACCTGAAATGGCGTAGCCTAATAGAGCACTATAGTTGGCAGCCCTGGTGACTGAATATACTCTTAGTTCAATCTCTAACGCTACAGGATGTACCGGTACTTATAAAGTTTGGTTGAAATCCAATGGATAGCATGGACGTTACATGCAATTAGATATTGAATCTATTAGCACGCGTAAAATCATGTTGGCAACAATGTCATATAGGCTATGTGTTGCTCAGAATTAATCTGAAATATTATGATTTATTATTGTGCCAATATTGGTTGATATCCATAGAAGTTTAATGTATTTATAGATTGGACCTATCAGTAGGCTTATAATCCAAATTAATCTAGAATGTCAGGTACTAAACGTGTGCAAAGTTTAGAGCTGTTGGCTTGCATGCTTTCTGCCATATTCATATTAGGGTAAATAAATAGAGAGGGCATTTACTAACAGTTGGAAGCCCTGGTTGCTCTTAAAAATACGCATAGTCATATATGTTATGGTACACACAGTACATACGAAATTTGGTTGAAATCGAATAATTGATAGTACGGAAGTTGCATGCATATAACGATGTGACCTTTTAGCAGCCGTATAATCATGTTGCTACTCTGTCATGTATGGCCTCCTGGAAATTATATTGAAATATTATTATCTATATGTGTGCCTATTTTGGAATAGCACCCATGCATACCTTTCGAGATATCCAACATGGAGCTCAAATTTCAATTGTGATTTTTCAGCAGTTGGTAGCACTAACGTCATTTTCAAATATAACCGTGAGATATTCAGGTATAGATCTTTACTCATACCAAATTTGGTTTCGATAGCTGCAGCCGTTTAGGATCTGATAGGGTGACACACACAACAGACAGACAGACCGACACACATTTTCCCGGATCGATCTCATAAGTCTACATTTTCCTCATATTTACAAAATGTGAAAAGTAGGCTAAAAATGAACTACTCAACCAATTGAGCTGTAATTTACATGAGTACAATGTTTTTAACCAAAATCATGGCGGAGCAATTATTCCTATCACTAAACTGGATAAATTTCTAGTAGAATCCTATGAATTTTGTTAGTTATTCTAATTAGTTTCCAGGAAATTCTTGAACTTGTTAACTTAAAAAATCCAACGTAGTCAGTAAAAGGCTAATCCTATTTAGTTCAATATCATTTTTTTTAGAAAAAAGTCTTATATATTTTCTTCGATACTCTAATAGTCTTCAAGGAAATTATGGTTTTCTGTGGTAAAATCTGTGCCGAACACAATTTTAAATATTGAATACTAGTTCCTTCCTCACAAGTAACTACGAGTACATAACCATTCCCCAGAAACACGTTAATCTAGGCTAATCCTTACAAGAATAATTCAAAGTTATCTCAGAAATTTGCTTTGCAATCTTCTTTACTGTCCTCAGTATGAATGTGTTTCGAATGCACGACCTGTAATATTTAATGAATTAAGCTAATCCTATTACTACTGGTCCTGTGGTTTAGTTTGCTAACAATTATTTTTAAACTTCACGCGCTGCTATCCATGTATAACATATGCAATGGATTATCAAATACGCAATGGATTTGTTACAACACTTTTTGTTATTTTGAAACGGTAAAATGTGACATGACACAGGTGCCAATAACAGCTGTTGCGTTGAGCGGCGCATGGGCTGGCTCGCTCGTGGCACGGCGCAAGGAAATGAAGTAGCAAAATAACTCAGCCATCCAACTGGTTTCTTTTTCTGTGGTTCGCACATTTAATTTCATACAACGAATATGTCGCGAACCAAGTCCTTCCAACTGCATGCCTATCACCATTCTTTTTATTTTTTATTAATTCCTCTAATGGGGATGGCGTCAAGAAAGGTATGTGTCCATAAAGCACCTTCCTCGTAAGATTCACCCCATTCTCGTTGAAATGGAGCAGTAAGGGCTAGAGCTTAAGAGCGTCCGAGAACTACAGGCTTTCAAGTGAAATCATTATTATTATTATTATTATTTTCGTTATCTTGTTATATAATACGCTAAGGCTAAGGTGTATGTTTCACAAAACTCAAGCTCCTAAACCAGAGGGAGTTAGAAGGTGTGATTTGTACCAAAATCTTCCAAATCGTCTCAATAGTACAGGTAAAATCTTACATTTCTTGAAAAGTCAACGGAAATATATTTATTTGTTTATAAAGTGTGTTTAAACAAATAAACAAGACGATAGCCCCTGCCTGAACAGTATCGCGTACAGCCCGCATAGCACTAGGTCCGGGTGGGTAGTCTGTACACATGGAGCGCACACGACCCATCAGCGAGAGTTCTCGCACGGGCTCGCTAGTTATTATTATTATTATTATCACCATTATTAATTTATTCGTTTAGCCCAACTTAGGAGCACGTTAGAACTTCCAGTATTTAGCCTCTTCTTCCCATCCGATCACAGTGTTCTCTTTTGCGTTCTTCTGTCCATTCTGTTTTCTTCTGCTTGTTTTGAACTCTTCTTTTCTGACCTCGTTATCGATTTGTGGAAGGAATTGAAGTAGTCAAAAACTACCGGCCGGGATAGCTCAGTGCCATGAAGTAAGACATCGTCAGCCATCCTTCAAACTGCAGGGTATTGAGTTAACGCCATATAAACTTACAAGTTATGAATGAAATAAAATACTAGCATGCTACCCTTAATACGTTTGTCAGTGATTTGTAATGGGCGGAAGGTTATTTGTATGTTTACACTAGTCTTATGATTTTTCAAATAATGTGCTTAATTTCAAATTATTATTATTATGATTATAATAATTATTATAATTATTATTTGTGTTCTATTGTGATAGTTTTCTTTGTAAATAGCAATTTCTAGTAGTTTTTGTGTTATTTCTGCTGAAAGTATGGGTGAAAATATATACAATATATACACTTATTTAGATACAGTATTAGTTAAGATGGAGCCTCCGTTGCTTAGGCAGCAGCACGCCGGCCTCTCACCGCTGGGACCGTGGTTCAAATCCCAGTCACTCCATGTGAGGTTTGTGCTGGACAAAGCGGAGGCGGACAGGTTTTTCTCCGGGTACTCCGGTTTTCACTGTCATAATTTCATTCCAGCAACACTCTCCGCTATCATTTCATTTAATCTGTCATTCATTTAATCATTGCCCCAGATGAGTGCGACAGGCTTCGGCAGCCGGCACAGTTCATATCCTCGTCGCTAGATGGGGGCTTCATTCATTCCATTCCTGACCCGGTCGATCGACTGGAAGCAGGCTGTGGATTTTCATTTTTCATTAGTTAAGATAATGCAACTCGTCAATATTTGTTAGTTGTAGTCTATGTGATGATATGTTAAGGTACTGGAAGTGGTGATTGACCTCCGGAATTTGCCTGTTTAGAGTGAATATGTTGTTGTTGTAAATGGTCAATTCAGATTTTACTGTACAGGCTACTTATCTGGTTGAGTCTTGGGCGGTCCTGCTGAGAGCAGTCAAGTTGGTCATACATTCAGACGTAGATTTTATAGCCTAAGTGTAATGTATCTGATGATCGCTTAACGATCGAAACTGGTCATCCAAGTGCATTAATTAATCTCGTGTGATTCATTCAGGCTTAAGGAATAGCCCATCTCATTTGGGTACAATCGTATTGACCGACTGAAAAGCATCATACTTTTGTTTTTATTGAATGATAAGAGGTACGTGTGTACAAGTATATGATAAGGGCTTAGTTGCAGGGTATTTATTTAATGCCATTTATGAGCTGTTCACGTCATTATCTATGAATTCACTTTTGTTTCGTGTTCAGGTTTTTTAACGTTTAGGAGTATGAACTTACAACTTATAAATAAAATAGCCTATGATATAATCAACTTAAATACCATTATTTCGTTTTTCAGTGAAGGCGATTGTTATTGTAATGGGCGGATGGTTATTTTTATGGTAATACTTGTCTTTTACCTTCTTATACAGACTGCATTTAGTTCTGATCTGAAGAATGCACAAATGTGCTTGATGAATTGTTTTGAAATTTTGTCAGTTTCATGTCTGAAGTAGAATATCTTCCTGACTAACAGATGGTAATTTATCCCTTTCTATATGCACTCATACTCGATAAAATAACTGGATCACTGTTGCCAAACCCCCAGTTTGATTTAAAACTGATGTTGCGAAGAGAAAATCCAGACAATGTCTCGTCTCGCTACTAGCATAACGGCCAACTATGCAACACACAGTACGAGCGTGCTGTAAAGGTTGCCTAGTGCATGTACATCACGGCGTTGACACAACGAATCCGACTTCCTGTCACCGTCACAGCTCTCAAGAATAATATTTTATCTGTTGATGTTTGTAACTAGACCCGTGGTTGGAGTTAGTAGGGAGTGAAAAGAAAGTACAGTGCATGTACGGTAGTGGAGTGCATATACTGTGACCACACCACGGCAGGAATGACCGCATGTGCATGTTAATATTTCCAAGGCACGGTACTGTAGGGCCTCCAAATATGACACGACTCTGAGTCAAGGGGTCGTGTTCGGTTCTAGAATGTATTAGCTAAATTGATTATACTGTCTTATAGGTGGAGATATGCGATCTAACTGCAATAAATACACACAGATTTCCTAATCAGACAATTACTTTTAATGACGAAAGAAACAGAGAGTTCAAAAATGACTATTAATAACTCTATCGGGATTATTTATCAGTTAAAACAAATTAATTAATTATGCAGTTCTTGAAACCTTTACTTTTCATCCTATTGTGCATATTTGTCTTGACTAATATATTTTAATGAAATGCTGAAGTAAATGGCTGGTGGGCACCAGCTTGCTTACTATACCCCAGCTGGCATTCAATTTCAATAATAGCGCCTTCATGAGCTAGAGCGTTACTGTTATCGATCGCTACTTTATTTGGAAAATTCATCAACTATTAGGGAAGTTGGCGTTCCAATAGCGGAGCATTATAATATGTTCAATTCAATTTATATTTACTAATATTACATCACATCGTTGAAAAGAAACAATAAATGTGTATAGATACAAGGAAGATTCAAAAATAACGTTCTAAGAGCGCGCACGGAGTAACTATGTTTTAAGTTGTATTAAGGATACACAATAGCATGATACTGACTACTGTACTATTCAACATACTGAATTCACCTTTTTTAAAACACTTTTTCCACTGGTATTCTCACGCATGGTCGCCTCCGTAGCGTAGCGGTCAGGATAGTTAGCTGCCGTCCCGGAGGTCCTGGGTTCGATTCCCGGCTCTGCCACGAAATTTGAAAAGTGGTATGAGGACTGGAACGGGGTCTACTCAGCCTCGGGTGGCCCAAATGAGTAGAGGGGGTTCGATTCCCACCTCAGCCATCCTCGAAGTGGTTTTTCGTGGTTTCCCACTTCGTCTTCGGGCAAATGCCGGTATGGTTCCTACTCTAAGGCCACGGCCGCCTCCTTCCCACTTCCTTGCCTAACCGTCCCACTCTTCCCATCCCTTCATCAGCGCCCTGTTCGCTTTGCAGGTGAGGCCGCCTGGAGTAGTGCTGGTCACACTCCCCAGTTGTATCCCTGACTCAGAGTCTCAAGCTCCAGGACAATGCCCTCAGTGGCGGGAGAGGTGGGATCCCTCGCTTAGTCCGTGGGAAAAGCCAACCCTGGAGGGTAAAACGAAAGCGAAATAGCGATTCTCACGCATGATTATAATTATCTGCGCCCAGTCCCTAAAACCACGATGTGATGGATTTCTGAACAACCGTATCATCGATGAATCTTTTACCACCTTTCACGTGCTTCCTCAACGTTCCAAAAAGAGAGAAGTCACTTGGCCAGCCAGATCGTTGGTCATTTTGCACATCTTTTCAGTCATTATAGAACTCACTGCACCAAGCCAAACCTATTTCCGTGACATGACAATTACACTGTGTATTGACAAGTTGCTGATGTATTTCCGCCAATAAGATGTCCTTAAGACGCAAACACTAGAACACGCTTCGCACGTGCACGTTAGAACATGTTTCTGTGTGCTCAGCCATCTTTCAACTGATATAATGAGGGTTTGACGCTACATCTATGGACTGAACGATATATCTGTGCTCTGTTTGTGACCTGGTGAAATAGTCTAGCCTAAGGAGGAATATTTCATCCATAAGAACTCTTGTTGCCGTATTTTTAAGCTACCTTGCAATTACTTAATGAATATGTGTTCGTTTTTATGATTGCAAACAAAATAAAATTTCGAAACTTCATTCGGATGATTTATATTATTTTAAGGAATTGAATTTCATATGTAGATCACGGAAATATATTAAACTATGCGTGTCATATTAATGTGTTGTTGTCTGGTTGAGTGGGATTCTCAGAAAGGTTATATTCTACTGTGCTCTAAGTTCTCACACAGTAGGTTGGCATTTAAACCGCTCAAGGTGCGCATGCGTATAATCTATAATTTACGATACCTACAATCCAGAATTAGGGTAGGGCTATATGCTCTTGGTGTTCCACCCCTTGAAACAATCTCAACCATCACTAATGGAAAAATGACATGCTACAATTGTTTCTATGATAAATGCATGTTGCAGAAATTGGTAGATCACGTGTTTTTTTACATAGAATCATCCAAATGTTATTGATATCTAATTTCATCTGTTCATTTCATTTTATTTTTATATTAACAGTACAATGATAGTATTATTATTGTTATTATTATTATTATTATTATTATTATTATTATTATTATTTTACTTAAGCGAAAATTCCCCTACAGGGGAGCGATTAACCTTGATAACATGATATCATTTGGAGGTGTGTCTCCTCCGCTCCTCCCAAAATCTCTTCATTCTCACGGAATGTTCCCTCTTCCCCTCATCCGTCCACTTTTTCCCAGGTTGTCGTATTAATCTTGGTTCAATCTTAACATTCGCGATTTTCGTCTTCGAAATTTTCTATATTGATTACTTGTAAGTCTCTCTGTACCTCTTTAAGCCATTCTGTGCTGCATTTACTCTGTGTTATGATACCAAGTAGTTTCTTTGCCAATCTGGAGGTGGCCATCCTGTGTATGCGAGTGTAAAATTTGGCTCTGCGTTTTCTAATTTCGTCTGTTATCGTATTGATCTTTTAATAGAGTTCTGTACAAGGTCTCTTCATCCTAATGCCGTTTCTGTTGATTGCTCCGTAGATCTTCCGGAGAATGTTTCGTTCCTGTTTTTCCAGTAGAGGTGAAGAGATTTGAAGAAGAGAAGAAAAGGAGGGGCAGGGATATGTTTACAGAACACGAAACTTTGGAAAGAGATACTGGTGGCCTAGATGTTGATGACGAAGCAGAGGTTGTTGCAGAAAATGAGCATGACTGAAGTTCATAAAATTCAGAAGAGCAAGCAATTGAAATAGAGGTTGTTGATGATCTTTAAAATGTTTCGGGCATAAATGTATTTTTATTCAACTCGATGAAGAGTGTCATGAATTCCTTCATTTTCCATCAAAAGCGGAACTGCTTCAGGGATGGGAAAGACGATTTTCTGGAGGCAGCATTTAGTGCTTCTACGACGCGCCTGCCTGTGAGAGTTTCAAAACCGCGCCCATTGGAAGGCTAAGATGTTGATGACGAAGCAGAGGTTGTTGAAGAGAATGAGCATAACTGAAGTTCAGAAAATTCAGAAGAGGAAGCAGTTGAAGTAGAGGTGGTTGATGATCTTTAAAATGTTCCGTGCATAAATATATTTTTATTCAAGTCGATGAAGAGAGTGACGAATGATTTTTCTTCGCTTTCCATCAAAATCGAGGCTGCTTCAGGAGTGGGAAAGACGATTTTCTGGAGGCAGCATTTACAGCTGCTACGACACGCCTGCCTGTGAGAGTTTCAAAACAACGCCCGTCGGAAGGCTTAATACGAGAGGCCCATGTTATGGCAAAATTACGGCTCCCCTGGGTCTCAGAAACAACAGCCATTATTTGGGACAGTAAATGCACATGATTTTTATCTTACTAATGTACTGTAGAAACACTTTGTAGCTAAAAACTTGAATGTGATATGTTCAAGAACAGGTTTATTACGATACGAGATCGAATTAAACCTAAGCATATTTTCCCACGAACGTGTTGTTCTGCTACTCATGCGTCACATACGGTATCTTACTCGTCTTGCGTGACCTTACTCTGCTAGGACACTCAGCTAATCAAGAGGGGTAATCAAATAAATATTCACTTCCAAATTCAAATATCGATTTCAAAGTCCTGCTATCAGAAACGGAATGAATATTTAAGTAACATTCTATACGGAAAACGCTTTTCTCCACGGCTCCAATATGTTGGAAACTATGTGAAAGTTAATGTCTCAATTTTGTGCAAATTAGGTAAACATTAAAACTAAAACTACTACTCATATCTAATCAAGCAATCGATAGCTTAAAAGAGTAACAATGGCACGTGACATTAACCTTGAGTTCGTGACGTCACATGCCACCATAAGACAGTTGCCAACGGTGTAGTGAGATTTGCATACGTGCTACTTGCGTACACCGAATATAGGCTATGCAGGTCATTCTAAAGACATAGGTAATATTGTAGTTATGTGAAAAAGCATTATATGGCAAAACGATTGGTCTGGATAAAGATTATTGATGCTTGAGTGCTCCCACTGTGCGTCTATAACTCAGGGGTGCATATATTGCTCGCTACCTAATAATTATTGGTGTAGGAAATAACTGCTATGCCCATGATGGTGAGTTCAGTTAGTTAGTTAGTTATTATTGTTTTGAGGGGCGGAACTACGAGGTCATGTGCCCCTACGGCAGGTTCAAACTCGTCAAAAGTCGTCGGATTTTTAAGAGCATTAAAATTCTTCCGTATGCCCTCATTTGGAGAGGAAGTAAAGCCGGCGGGCCCATGTCATATTTTTATGGCACGTAAAAGAACCTGCCACTGCAATTGGTGGTTTGTAGCAAAATTTGTAGGTTATATTTGGCTAGTACACAACGCTCTTTCAAGTTCCAACGTTCGCAGCTAAGTGTTAGTGGCAGTAGCATCTGGTAGCCAAAGTTGGAACTACTAGAAATTGAACTTGTTAGGAGCCCTCGGGCGTTCAATCATAAATGCCAGGTTATGGCTATTGGCTGAGATTCATATATCAATAATTGTTGCAAGATACAGGCTACAGAAACGTATGCGTGGTGTTGACAATACCCTACTTGTCCAGGGGCATTGTGGCGCAGCGGTCAAGCTGTTGGCCTCTCACCAAGTTGGACCAGGTTCTATTCCCAGCCAATCCATGTGAGATTTTCGAAGTGAAATGCCATGCCCTGTAGTTCAGATTTTACGTAAATAGAAGGTCCCGTGGCTCATGATCGCATGATTAACGGTCACGTGAAACTAAAAGCTTCCTTCCTTCTCTACTTGTCCATAATTCACTGGCGTAAAGGAAATAAAACAGGAAAGGAGTTAGAGAGGCTACACCGGTTTACGCAACTAGCATAGGACCTAGAGGGTGGCGCGGATAATGCACGCACGCATCTAGCGCTCATTCGTCGCCAACTTCGAGTAGAAAATAACTGGAGCAACGCCTGGTATAAGTTATTTAGTATGCATGACGTATCATTGATGCCATTCCACCGAGATGTAATACAAAAACAAAGCGAGGCTTTCAAGACAACTTATTGTCCCCTTCTTAAGATTAGAATTAAATGGAGAATAATAGCATGGTGTCCCTAAAGTTTAAATTGTATTTAATAGGAAGCATTGTGCAAACATATACCTCTACTCCATCACCTCTGAGATAAAGAAGGTTGGTTGGTTGGTTCCTCAGTTTAGGGACTGCGACAACGCGGTCATGTAGTCCGGTGTACTTTGGGTGTGTGTAGAATCTGTCTCATAACCGGTGTTAATTGTGATGGCTGTATTAGTGTGTGTTATCTGTAATTCAGGTGAGAACTGCTGACGATCAATGTCAAGTAGTTCCTACGTTTGCTACTAAATGTTACTGTCAACGACACCTAGCCGTGAACTCGGCTAATAGAAGCCACCGTGACTGGCGCCTGGTGGCGAATGTTGGAACTAATAGAGCGATAATCAAATCTAACATACAATTTAGCTTCACACAATTGTCGTTAGTGGAAGGTTACATGCCATAAATCTATGACATGGGCCCGCCGACTTTATTGAGGGAATTTTAGCGCTCTTAAAAAATCCGACGACTTCGACCGGCGTTGAACCCGCTATCTTGGGCATAGAAGCTCAGCATGCTACCAACTACGCCACCGATGCTGCTTAATAGAAAGGATAGTTGTTGTTATTTCATTTGAGGGACTTGGACAACGTGTTCATCTATCCCCGTGCACTTGGGTATGTGTTGAATTTATCTGATAACCTGTGTTATTTTGGTATCTGAAGTACTGTGTGTATTTGTAATTCAGGTGAGGTGACTGTGGCCTTAAGTTAGGAACCATCCCGGCATTTTCCTGGAGTAGAATTGCGAAACCACGCAAAACCACTTCCAAAATGACTGAGATGGGAGTCAAACTCACTTCTTCCCAGTTTTGCCTCACGAGGCTGAATGTTACCCTGTTCCAGCCCTCATACCAGAATTAAATTATGAACTCGGACCTGAACCGCTTTTTCTTTTCCACCTGTAGTCTTCCTTTTTTTTCTCTCTTTTCTTCGGCGTGTCATTATCGGAATTGTTCTCTTTTCTTCTTGGTTATTACTGGCCAGAATAGCCGAGCAGATCAGTGGACATTTCTATAATTGCTGATCAAGGTTCGTTATAGTGATTTCTCACTATGCCGAATCGTGATTAGTGACACCTCTTCCCTTTTTAACTTCTTTTTCGTCAACTGTGACAACCCCTTGTTACTCTCTAGGCAGTCTTTTGTTTTTTCTATCCTGGTAGGACCTTTTTGTTTATGCACCCGCTCTCATTTTCGAGATGACTTTCTTTTCTATCCGTGTTTTCCCGTTCGTTTGTGTTTTCTATAAAGGTGCGCGTAGAGGTGCGAATTTAGTTTATTTAATGCAATTCCGTGGTGCCGGATTAATGTTGATACCATCAGGGTAAGTTACGTATTTTTATCTTTGCTCATTGTATGGAATACTAGGGCGTTTCGCCATTTCTAGTATGTCCATGGAGTATGTGTTTCGTTCCCGTTAATCTTTGTCCCCATTTCGTCGTATCTTTTTGTGTTGGTATTTGGTACGGCTTACTGAGTAGCGTGTGTTCAACAGTAAGACCTATGCCATGCCTCTTATCTTGTAGTTTGCCTCTTATCTTAGGATTGCGTTTTCTTATGCAAGTCCATGAGTACGGCTTAATCCCTTTCTGAAGTAATTTATTTTGATGGGTATCTTTTATTTTGTGTTGCAATACCTTTCTCGTAATTATTTTTAATATCGGTTTCTCGCCCCTTTTTGTGTTTATTCTTTTACGTCATATCTACGCGCGCTTTTATTAATACACCGTCCCCCACGCACTCCCTCATCTCCTTCAGGGCTATTTGAGCTACCGTTCGCTCCTTTGACGGTAGACTCACCTTCCCCGACTCTTTGTCTAGCCCTTTTAATCTTTATTTTTCACAATGTAATTTTACTCTTTACGAGTATACTTTCCCAAATGTGTTCCCCCCTTTACCGTTATCTCCTATCGATCATGACATTTTCGTTTCGGTCCTTTCACCCGTTATTTTACCTAACATCACATGTTTGACGTCCACTTAACCTCATTCATAGCATGTAATGCTTCCTCGTCATTCCTTGATGTTATCTCTTTGGTCAATGCATTACCTCTTCTTTGCCTACGTGTTGAGTATGTGTACCTTATTTATTAGTCCTTATTTCTTTAGGCTAAGCTAAGCTAGGCCCATAATGAAAAGCGCATTCGAATAGAACTTGCATTCACATGGCAGTGAATGTACGTTCAATCCATCGCCTCTGATACCTTCATAACCTTAGTCCGGTTTAATTGGCCCAGCGCCAGGCTAATCGGTACCCACTTCCACTGCGAACTACATCTTGCAAAAGGCCAGACGGCACAAATGGTAAGCAGAGCTTGGTCGCTATTCGAATGTATCGCTCTACATGTAACTACACCTAGTTTCATTCCCAAAAATGACATAAGAGGACCGCTTAGCCCACAAATACGTCCAACCGTATGTGTAAGTTGGCAATATGGTACTTATCGTTTATTTTTTGTTTTTCATGTGTCGAGACAAAAAGATGGCTGGAGTTTGTTGTGGAAACTGGATAAAAACAAAAACTGTTGTGGGAATCAAGGAAATGTTCATGAAGATTATTATCCAGGTGATAATTGTATGCCGTAGTAAGCAGCTTTGACTTCAGAGTAAAGGTAGGGTCTACATCAATTATATTTTCGTGCCTTTTCTGCGAGTGTAATGACAAATATGAATAACGACATCAAGTGTGAAATCGAGTCGCCTACTAATAGTGATGCGTTGCATTTAGCCAACACCAATTGTTCGACGAAACTTGATTGGGTGGAATTCGACCCCCTAGTTTCTACATTGCCTATCCCGTTAGCACATAACTCAAACTATCAAGGTGGAAATGTCGCCAATATAATAAACAAATGGAATGTCCGATATTCGGGGGAGGAAGGCACTTCCTCGGTATTTGAATTTACTACACGTATTGAAGAATTGTGTGCATGCTATGGTTTGGTTCCTGACAGTGTTGTTCAATGCCTCCCTATGCTATTATGTGGGAACGCTTTAAAATGGTACCGTCTAGTCCAGTATCCCTTCAGTTCATGGGTTAGTTTCGTGAATGCTTTGAAAAGGAGATTCACGCCATCTGACTTTGAGCATGCGTTAAAGCATGAGATTTTCTCCCGTACCCAAGCTCTCGGGGAGAATATTGATGATTACGTCACAGCGATACGTATCCTAATATCTCGTCTTCCAGTTCCACTGCCTTCTAGTGAAACTATTAATACTGTTTATTGTAATTTACATCCCTCCTATAAACAGTTTATTTGACGCTCTTCTGTATTAGATACTGAAGACATTCTTATTCAAGGGTGTGAATTTGAAGCAACTGCCCGACTGTGTAATCGATATATCCCACCTCCAGAGCCTTCTGAATGTATGTTTCCTGAATTAGCGTTCAAAATGAACGAACGTAGTAATAAGATCGATGTGCCTGCTTGTGGGGAACGTGGCAATAACACTACTCCAGCTCCTTGGTCGACACGACACTACAACAATAGAGGCAATACCTTCGCCTCTGTTAATTCACATAGAACTAATGTTCGCGTTAATGCTGTGAATCATGTCCAACGTACTATTCCTCGTTCCCATAACCTTGATGTAAATGCCTCTCCTCATGTGAATGATCCCACGTCCCCGGTCCGATGCTGGAACTGCTTAAAAGGGTCACATACCTACCGTGATTGTTTAGTACCGCTAATAGGGAAGTTTTGTTTTGGGTGTGGTTTACAAGGAGTAATCAAACTAATCTGTCCTCACTGCAATGCTACTTATACCTTGGAGGGCTGGTGAGGCTTTGCTATGACGAATCCTATCGTGAGGCTAAGAAGATTTGTTTCAGCAGACTACGCTTCGGTGACAACTGATTTTCCTTCCATCAGTAAGATAGGTTCAATACAGGAAGATATGCCATTACTTTTCAGGTAATTGACTAGGTCTTGGTGAGCTACACTCTGTGAGCAATGCAGGGGCGTACCGTGGAACTTGTAAGTAATGACTGCCTGCAGCAAGTACCTTCTTCTTCTCTTGACTGTGCATTTCTCTTGTGACTTGTTTTTCAGCTTATTTCTTCAAGTTTACGTGCTTTGGCGCGAGATGACATTGCTATCAATTTTAATTATCTACTTCTTTTCAGGTTATTCCTTCGAATAATATTTAAATAGATGACGTCTAGTCATTTTTCCTCGTCCCTAATTAATCTTTGTCGGAGTATCGTGGTAGTCGCCACTCAGCTGTATCCCATTATTAGAATAAGATAATATCGCTCTCTATTAATCGTTCTTTCTTGTTTTAGTTAATGATCATATCTGCTCTCTGACATCCTACCTTGAGAGATTATGGAAGACAGCTTTTGCGTACTTATATTTATTATATATTGTAAATCTCTATCTTTGTAACTTTTGTATAATATTTGGCGAGGAAGCTAGGGTTTTTATTTTATTTTAACTATTTTGTTTTATCTGGTTTAACTTAAGTTCTTATTGTGAAATTTTCGTCTTTTGATTTTTATATTTTTCTTATCTTCATTGAAGTACACTCTTTTGTGTCCTCGCCGTCTTCCCCTAATTCTAGGCTCTTTCCCGTCACGTTTCGTGATGTACCCGATTTTTTAAATCCCTTCTCCCTTCCTTATGTTTAATTAAAATTTTTGTTCGTCTATTTTGGTGGACGCAACAAAAATTTTGGGGGTGTGCGTGGGATCTGAACCGTTTTTTCTTTTCCACCTGTAGTCTTCCTTTTTTTCTCTTTTCTTCGGTGTGTCAATTATCGGAATTGTTCTCTTTTCTTCTTGGTTATTACTGGCCAGAATAGCCGAGCAGATCAATGGACATTTCTATAATTGCTGATCAAGGTTCGTTATAGTGATTTCTCACTATGCCGAATCGTGATTAGTGACCCTCTTCCCTTTTTATCTTCTTTTTCGTCACCTGTGACAACCCCTTGTTACTCTCTAGGCAGTCTTCAGTTTTTTTCTATCCTGGTAGGACCTTTTTGTTTATGCACCCGCTCTCATTTTCGAGATGCCTTTCTTTTCTATCCTTGTTTTCCCGTTCGTTTGTGTTTTTTATAAAGGTGCGCGTAGAGGTGCGAATTTAGTTTATTTAATGCAATTCCGTGATGCCGGATTAATGTTGATACCATCAGGGTAAGTTACGTATTTTTATCTTTGCTCATTGTATGGAATACTAGGGCGTTTCGCCATTTCTAGTATGTCCATGGAGTATGTGTTTCGTTCCCGTTAATCTTTGTCCCCATTTCGTCGTATCTTTTTGTGTTGGGGTACGGCTTACTGAGTAGCGTGTGTTCAACAGTAAGACCTATGCCATGCCTCTTATCTTTTAGTTTGCCTCTTATCTTAGGATTGCGTTTTCTTATGCAAGTCCATGAGTACGGCTTAATCCCTTTCTGACGTAATTTATTTTGATGGGTATCTTTTATTTTGTGTTGCAATACCTTTCTCGTAATTATTTTTAATATCGGTTTCTTGCCCCTTTTTGTGTTTATTCTTTTACGTCATATCTACGTGCGCTTTTATTAATACACCGTCCCCCACGCACTCCCTCATCTCCTTCAGGGCTATTTGAGCTACCGTTCGCTCCTTTGACGGTAGACTCACCTTCCCCGACTCTTTGTCTAGCCCTTTTAATCTTTATTTTTCACAATGTAATTTTACTCTTTACGAGTATACTTTCCCAAATGTGTTCCCCCCTTTACCGTTATCTCCTATCGATCATGACATTTTCGTTTCGGTCCTTTCACCCGTTATTTTACCTAACATCACATGCTTGACGTCCACTTAACCTCATTCATAGCATGTAATGCTTCCTCGTCATTCCTTGATGTTATCTCTTTGATCAATTCATTACCTCTTCTTTGCCTACGTGTTGAGTATGTGTACCTTATTTGTTAGTCCTTATTTCTTTAGGCTAAGCTAAGCTAGGCCCATAATGAAAAGCGCATTCGAATAGAACTTGCATTCACATGGCAGTGAATGTACGTTCAATCCATCGCCTCTGATACCTTCATAACCTTAGTCCGATTTAATGGGCCCAGCGCCAGGCTAATCGGTACCCACTTCCACTGCGAACTACATCTTGCGAAAGGCCAGACGGCACAGACCTCCGAGGTGACAGCTAAGAATGCTAGCTGCTAGACCAGGAAGTGGACTAACAAAAAAGAAGATGGTAACCAAACTGTAGAATGCAGTCAAGATTTGTTCAAAAGACAACCATCACCTTCCTTAAAGTTCTTAGGGTGTTTAGGTTATCTCACCCTTAGCCATTTACATCACCTCTCGAATGTTTCTGGGTGTAAAATTTCTCTCCATACAGTTGTTTCATGAAAATGAATTCATGACATGATTAGCTACAGCAGATTTCCTGGTAGACTAAATAATTATTTTTAAGCTGCATCTTGTTAGCCTGAGAAATCTGCTGTAGCTGCTTGAGCGACAGTAAGCAAGGCCGATGCAGCGGTTCGAGCTGCCTTGTCTAGCGTAAGTCAGGCATGCGCCTAGTCTGGTGACAGCCACACTCCATCAAGGAACACTCTGTACTGTACCCATGTGAGTAATCTCGATGGAAAGTATGCTTCTGCCTCCGGCTAGCATCAGGACTCAGGCGTGTACCGTTCTCCCATTGAGCAGTTGCATATTTTGGATTTGAGGCTAAAAGGTATCAACTCTACAATGATAAGGCACAACTCTACTCTAAAGACTTTAATTCAGTAAAATTCATGGCTTCAAACAAATAATGAGAACACAAATCCCATAAACAACACATAAACAAACAAAGTTACTCCCACAATCCATTAATTATTCACATAGTTGAACACATTTAATCCATATCACTATTCAATCTTTTACCATTATGTGGACTTTAAACTTTACTCAAGTGCACTGATGCACATGTTATGTTTCACAAAACTGAACTATTACATTCATGTCATCTAATGTGACTTCTTTATATTCACAAAGTTACTTGTATCCTACAATACATCTGAATTTACATCGTGTGTACTATCTGTGTTACATCTCTCTCTCTCACCAAATGCTTTCATGCATTAGCCAACTCATGGTTTGCACTACATCTACTTGCAACACCACAATTACGTAAGTCTACCCCCTCCACTCCCTTCTTTTTATATTTACACTGCATGTCATTGTGATTTCATTAAATAATTTCTGTTATCGTTGTGTCGGATAGTATACTATTACGCTACACTTACGAGCGTAGCCTGTGGCAACGAGTAACCAACTTCATTAACTAGGTGTCAGTGACAGTATCAAATACAACATCCAACCATTCGTTAGATTGCTAAATTTTTATATCATCAGGGAAATATATGATTAGCAATGTGTTTTAAACCACACACATTTATTACACATTATAACAATTCTTCCTTTCATTGACAAGCAAGGTCTTAAATCTGTCCGCTCAAGAACGCGAACCTTCACAGTTGGTTCAGCAACCCCAGCCCCTTGGACTGCCTGCATACAATGGAAAGGGTAGGGTCGTTCACGGCTGTAAACCGCCCCTTTGTCTTCCCGTTTCCTGGACTTTTATCTCCCAAGCAGTTTTACAACTTTGAATATAACATTGTGGTCGCAATGATCCACGTGATCCCATATGATCTGAACTGAATATTATGCAATGGTTCTGGGTGAGCTTATATATTTAATCCTATCCTTAGGACATTAATAACGGCCTCAACAGGTCCGTATCACAATATGAAGGCACGAGATTCATAGAACACAGGTCTAGTGGTTAGCCGGTATCTCAAATAAAATATTACGGTCAGTCAACAGCTGCCGCCAATGATTCGCTTCAACGAGCCGAATCACTCAACATTAAGTTCTCGGGGAATCAGGTATAGCGTCGAGGTGTCCAATGTTCTCCCCGCGCTTACCACAGGATTCGGACCCGGAACATTTCATATCCAACATCGGAGATAGGGTTACACACTAAATACGCTCCGGCATAAATTAATATCTCTGTACGCTCATGCTGTACGAGATTTCACACGTCGATTAGATCACCTGGCCCCTTACCTGTCCATAATCTCGCCTTATAATAAAGAGAACTCTGTTACTCTACAATGCTTAATCAAGCCACAAATTCAATTCACTGTCAAGCTCCAACATCCCGTGCATAATTATATTCCCATTAATGCAATATATTTAATATTAACTCTTTTCTCGTCCCTTAATGTAATCTACTGCTTGGCTAGATAAATAATCCAATTAGCGTAACTATATCTTGCTTAAAACCTTTCATCCTGATGTATTCAATTATACCGTTTATCATTATTATAATTATTATTATTATTATTATTACTGACATACATTATCCTTCTGACACAACGTAACTACTTCAATGATCGAACATTCGCGTTTGTCACGTTAAGTTTCACATAACTGAATTGCCATTATTTATTAGTAGCATTAATAGTGGTAACGATTAATCCACTCTCTGATGTATACAACATCTTAACTTTACTGAAATCAAACAATAAACATATGAAGATATGCCTCCTAGTATTGATTCTTACTGGCATATTTTATACTTCCGAAATCACATTACATGCAGTGACTATCCCTCTATAGTAACATGATTTGTGGGGTACTTACGTCGGCTTTATCCAGGTGGCTCCGACCACCATATTCCAGTGTCACCTGCCATCGGCTTACTTAGTGACACATTGCCATCTTGCAAATACACATATTATATGACATTTGATTTATAAACACACGACACTTTTCCATTTTATAATGAAGCTAATGCTTCCAAAACACATAACACTATATAACACTGGTTATATTATTACTTTAAGAGATATTTTACATAACATCGGTGCACAAACACACGTTACACTTTAATTCCTGATTGGTTGACATTCCCTAGCATGTATCGAAAGTACAGGTGCGGACGGCCCCTTTCTTCGGTCCTACCCCTTCCTGATTGAATCTCCCGATCATCTGCTCGCGGATTCACCAACAGTTTCTCGATCATCCCTTGATAATCTTCCTACTATTGCAGCGATGTGCTTACATCTCGTCATGGACGCTACTTACTGGTATACTCCAAATATGTATAACCAATCACTATACTTTACTGCGCTCAACATTGTACACTGTATTTACATGAATTATCACTTTTCACAGTCCTGCCTAGTATATCACACGGCACTTAATAAACATTATATAACAGTCTTACTGCACGGCTTCCCATATTGAAGTCCGAGCATCCTCTCTTAACCTCGGTAATATGCATTTCGCATAATCAAGTTTGTTAATTACCGACTTCATTCTTGGTTCATGACCATGCATGAATATATTCTCACATGTGTGTTACATTGCACAGCTAACATGCTGATTACGCGTGAAATGTTTAAGTCTTTGTGTGCGCCTGGGCGCTGCGTGGCTTTCAACTGCGACTGCTTCAAAACAACTCTCCCTCCGACTGGGTCTAAAACTGTCACGAACTGTAACTGCGGTCAACTGTAAAACTGTTCGCTTCGACTGGGTCCACCCTCTTATATCTGTTTCACACAGAAAGTAGGGCAATAATTCCCGCGATAAATCAGCTCCTCTCCTAGGGTGATTCTGAACTTGGAATAATATCCATATTGTTCCTTTTTCTTCGCTGGTCACAAAAATGTATGTGTGTTCGAGGATCGATCGGCCACTTAATTTATATTAATTATCTTATCCTTGGCTTGGGGACGCTACTTCACTGGGAATCCCTGGCAACATCCTCAAGTCCATCCGCGAACACCCATAGTCCTGAAACATTACGCACTGCATTAAACATGCCTTGATTTCGCCGTTTTATGGCTCTAAAATTAGCCTCCTGGCTAAAGATTCACCTGTGCGCAACTCTCATGTCATTGCATTGCTCCAATCATGAGTAATCAATGATTTTCCTTGGGATCTTCCCGTTCCATTCTAAAGTCTATTCTCAAACGGGGAAGAACCTGGTCATTATTTAACCTCCCGACCCCTTGCAGACGACTTATCTGGGTCAGCAAGATTGACGTGGCGCCACGGGCCTCCTCCCACAATTCTGGGGCTATTTGCTAAACGTCAAACTTTGAAACTCCTGTGTTTCAAATACAGCATAGCCTACTTCATGTAGTCCAAATAATGCTATCTTCCACTATTTTCCTGCATTATTTCACTAAATAATGTCAGTAACAACTGATATCACACCAGTAATTAAATATATAATTTCTTCTAGGGGTTCTTACAATGAAATACCCTCACAGATCTCGGGTTCGTTCCCTGGTGGAACCTTCATTCAGAGCTCAACTTATCTCCGAGATCCACGTTCGGGACCAGTCAGCATGACCACCTCGGGTTCAGTACATACATCACAATATATTCAATGATTTCCGCAGTGGGCACCGTTAAGTAGAAAATAAATAGGCCTAGTTTCTCTCGCATGTTTTCTGTGAATTATCATCTTAATTGTTGACTCAGAACAAGCAATGCTAGACTGAGCAAGTAGTTTGACAAAGTGTATCGGAGCAATGACGTTCCTAAATTGACACGTTTATCCGTAAATAAACACGTCAATAATACGATACACAGAACATATTGAAATGCTACAAATTTATTCACGCCTATAAGAGTTTATTTACGACAAGAAGTAATCCCATACTTCTTGTTCAGATAGATGTTGCTTATCTTCTAGGACAGTCATGTACTACGAGTAATCAGCTATTAAAGCGGCAAAAGCACTTCAAACATGTGACAATCAGTACAATTTTCTGTTTAACTGTTCTTCACTGCAGCAAATTGACATACACTTTGTGTTATATGTGTCATGTACATTACCTTTGTAAACATTTGTGCAGTAGGCACCTCCCAAGAAAGTAAAACCCTCAACAAATTAAAAATTAAATGAAATTATTTATTAAAAAAAAGATTAAATGCCACGTACAGTGTGACATAAATTTCCCATACATAGCAGATGGTGGCATGGCAAAGTGGCTTCCTACCTGTTGCTCAGCGACATTCCCCTGCCCACGCTGTGACGTCACTCACCCGCGTTTATAGTGATTGATTCTGGCAGTAATCAATTGGTCGGTGGTCTGAGGTCACAGTTCTATTCCACACGTGAGGCTCAACTGCCTAGCACGCATCACGATGACAGGTGCTCTGTACTACACCACTCTCTGTATATATGTGATTTATTGGCCTGTCAGTTACACGATTCTAAAGTATCCTACTAATGATTGAAGAAATAGTAGTAGGAGAAAATGAGAATAATATAGATTTTCTACCTCTTAGGCTGATTTGCAAATCTGAAGGGGTGTTTGTTTACTTGCAGTAGTGTGGTCATGTCCTCGATATCTCGAATCGTTAGGGGATGTCAAAACAAATTCGACTTATCGAAAATTCGAGTTATGGAGATCCATAGAAAAAGTGTTCAAATTTGTGATATAGGCCTACTGGTCGTAAAATACTCTATGTAAGCTTACAACATATTGTTGTCTAAATGTTTATAATAACGAGTAGTTCTGTAAAAAAAACTAAACAGCCCATTTTCATATACCGATATCCTACTGGTCTGACTTAGGACACAAGAAATGAAAACGAGATTTTAATAATTGCACATCTGCCATTTTTAAGTTCTCATAAAATTACATTAAATTAGACATCAGTACTGTATATTAAAGCTTGTATGAAGATACACCGTGGCAAGATTCACAGTGCTCGGATGAAAATTCGCGAGAAATATCAACTTAAATATTTAAATTTCGCACCGCCACCATGTTGGTTTTGTGCTCAGCATGTTATTGAATGATCCATAGGTGCACTTCTGTTAATAGACTTTATCAACTTACAAAATGTCAGTTTGATTGCTATAATACATTCGTATATATTGAGAACCATCTAAATATTTCGGGTGGTCACCATGTTGGATTGTTATATGTGTAGGCCATAGAGTCATTTCCCTTTAGATGAACATTATTGCGTAGGTTCATTATTCAAACATTCACTTCGATCGCATGATTAGGACAAAATGATAAAAACTTAATTTAAAAATTTCGCACAGCTGCCATCTTGAGGTTATGTAAATAATTGAACTGAATTAGATGTCAGTGCATTATAATGTGTATACACATTTTCTGTACCATGTTTCACTGCACTCGGATGGTTGAATCGCGATAAAGGTCTATTTAAATGATTCAACTTCGCTTGGCCTCTTTGTTAGTTTTGTACTTACAGGTTTATAAAAGTAACACAGGGAAATTCTAGTAGTATCCTTTATCACCGTACAAAATTTCAGAGTGATATATATTACTGCTGCGGGGATTTAGAATGCCAGTAAAATATTTCGCGCGTCCGCCATGTTGGATTGGTGAAACGTACCGGTATTAAAATTTGAAAGGCACGGTCGAGTTCGGACAAGGTAGTAGCATGCACTCAACGGGTTTCATTGAAATCGCTTCGGTCGATTAGAATTTTAGGGGGATGGGGGGGGGGGGGGTTACACACACATACACGGACAGAAAGTGATCTCACAAGCCTATCTATCTCTTTTTTTTT
This sequence comes from Meconema thalassinum, assembly GCA_946902985.2. Taxonomy (NCBI): domain Eukaryota; kingdom Metazoa; phylum Arthropoda; class Insecta; order Orthoptera; family Tettigoniidae; genus Meconema; species Meconema thalassinum. The sequence continues at coordinate 308,295,702 of OX336390.1, forward strand.
TTTCACTAAATGAAAATAGGCTGAAATTGGATGTTCGTAACGATGACTTATGGTAATTTGCTGTTTTAAGGGGAGGAACAACGAGGTCGTGATGACAGTCTTATAGCGTTATACAAGTAAGTTGCATATTAAGCATAGAAGTTGCACAGTGTTGACTCATCTAGAGTAATCGGTGGAAAATTCGAATTAGAACCTTCGAATGAGACAAGTTTCTCTGAAATATTACGTAAATATTCCAGATAAAGAACAACTTGAAGTGCCATGGATATAAATTTTGCTTCGAGATATCAAAAACTTCGAGTTCTAGAAATTTGACTTAAGGGAAAGAAAAGGAATAAATTATAGAAAGTTTGATCGGTAAGTACTACGAGTTATCAAATATTTGAGTATTGGAGGTTCGAGAAACCGGTACCGATACAAGTTAAGACCACGCCAATATGGTATTTCTAATTTTCTGAGATCTCACGGGGTCCGGTGTTTGAACAAAGCGAAACCATTGATTTAATAGTATAATAATGTTATCATATGAAAGGGATACGGTTAGAAACAGTATACGCGATCTGGAAGGGTTTCAAGACGAGGTACAGTTCAGGCCACGGTTTTTGGCCGGTGAGCACCGATTTCCCAGTCGTACAGAGGACAGGTTGCGAACCTCAGGCATGTGATATTGATACGTGAGTTGCTTTCCACGCAACTGAAAACTCACTTATCAATTACATACGCGCAAGGCTCGCAGACTGTTCTCTGTACGTCTGTGAAATCGAGGCTCACCGGTCAAAAACCGTGGCGTAAGCTGAGTGCTACAGAGACCGGAAGAGATTGGACGGGAAACCAACGGCAGCAGCACAGCGAACGTATGAAGGAGTACTGGAGCCAGAGGAAATTACTTCCGAACAAAGCAGAAATAGTGAAATTGTAGCGTGATCCTAAGTGGTCAATTCGCAAATAAAACAAGTAGTTCCGTGAAGAACTATACAGCCTATTTTCATATATCCTACTCATGTTAATTGCCTCTATCAACATACAACATTTCAGTTTGATTGTTGTGATAGATTCGTAGATATTGAGAACCGTCTAAATATTTCAGATGGTCGCCAGGTTGGATTTTTATTTATGAACTATTACATGAAGATTATTCTGTTCGTGTGGTATTCACACTTCAATCGCATAATTAGGACACAAGTAGTAAAAACGAGATTTTAAAATTTCGCAGCTGCCATCTTGTAGTTATGAAAACAAATGAAATAAATTAGATGCCAGTGGATTAACATTTGTATAACCATTTGACGTGCAAAGTTCCACTGCACTCGGATGTTTAAATCGCGAGAAACGTCCATTTAAATATTTATAATTCGCGTCTCTGCCATGTTGGATTTGTGCTCACCAGGTTACTGAAAGTCCTATAGGTGAACTTATGTTTATAGCCCCTATGAAAAAAAAGTATCAGTTTAATTGCTGTAAAAGATTCGAAGATATTGAGAACCGTCAAAATATTTCGGATGCTCACCATTTTGGACTGTTATATGTATATGCCATAGAGTTATGTACCATTGAAGGAAAATTATTGCGTAGCTTCATTATTTAAACTTTCACTTCGATCGCATGATTACGACACAAGAAATAAAAACTTAATTTAAAAATTTCGCACAGCCTCCATCTTGAGGTTATGAAAACAATTGAACTAAATTAGATGGCAGTGCATTACAATATGTATATTCATTTACTGTACCACATTTCACTGCGCTCAAATGGTTAAATCACGAGAAAAGTCTATTCAAATGTTTCAACATCGCTTGGCCTACATGTTCGTTTGGTACTTTACAGGTGTTTGAAAGTTACATGGATAAACTTGTAGCAGTGCCCTTTATCACCGTACAAACTTTCACGGTGATATCTGTAATATTTTCGGAGATATAGAATGCCAGTGAAATATTTCGCACAGCCGCCATTTTGAGGTTATAAAACAATTGAACTAAATTAGACACCAGTGCATTACAATGTGTATAAACATTTGCTGCACCAAGTTTCATTACGTTTGGATGGTTAAATCGCGAGAAAAGTCTATTTAAATGTCTCAACTTCGCTTGGCAGCCATTTGGTTTTGTAGTTACCAGGTTTTTTTAAAGTCTCATAGGTGAACTTCTAGTAGTGCTCTTTATCACAGTACAAAATTTTAGGGTGATATCTGTAATAGTTTCGGAGATAATGAATGCTGGTGAAATATTTCGCACAACCGCCATGTTGGATTGGTGAGACACAATAAAATTTGATGGGCACCGTCGGGGTTGGCCAGAATGGTGCTATGATCTTACCGAGTTTCATTGAAATCGCTCGAGTCGTATAGAAGTTATAAGGGGGAACACACACACGCACACACATACGGACAAAAGGTGATCTCATAAGCCTATTTTTTTTCATAAAATGAAAGTAGGCTAAAAATAAACAATGGTATCATAATACCAAATACGTATAATGACAGAGAGTCATGATCAGTTAAAAGGAGTGGCGTGATGGTTTAGTGGTCACGCTGTTTGCCTCTCATCAAGGCGGGCTGGGTGCGATTTCCGGTAAATGCATGTGAGAATTTTGAAGTGAAATACTGCATACTGTGGTTTGGATTCCACGTTAAAATGGAGGTCACGTGGCTCATGATTGCGAGGTTAACGGCAACGTAAAACTACAAGCTTCCTTCAGTTAACAGAAAAATAATGGAAATACGACCATTTTCAGATCATTCGTATTCCAGTCTCAACAACGATATGTCATATTGAATAGATTATTATGAAGTATTCACAATAAAGGCCACTGCTAGTTTGCGGTCAGTAGCTAGCATCAGTGGGACCAATTCCAAAGGTGTAATATAGAGTGAGTCGTGTGAAGAAGCTCAAATAGCCTCTGGCCCAAGGAAATAACACTGTCACAATATGTAATTGGATTCCCGCCGCTGTCTGGTTTAAATCATAGCCTCAAGCCACCGCTATCCAACGCACGTTCAACTTCGCAAGGTCACCCAGAATATTTTACTCCTTATTCTGTGGCTTTTTTCCGTTTATAATGACTCATGACCCGGGTAATAATTATTATGTTGCCTAGTGAGAAATATTCTACACAGCCACAAGTCAACTGTTTGCCAGCGATCCAGGCAAGTGTCCATTTCGTTTTTAGTGGCTAGCATTCTCAACTATCACTGTGGATGTCCGTGTTCGATTCCTGGTCCTGACAAGATATTTAATTATGGTCTGAGGGTTGGAACGGCTTCACTCAGACTCAAGAGGCAGAACTGAGGGGACATGGATTCGATTTCTACTCTTTCCACACACGCTGTTAAATAGGACAAACATAAAACTGATTTAAGAATGTAGAAAGTTTAGAAAAATGAGACTGGTCACCACCCGTTCTTATTTTACGAATTCACTCTACAGACGAGGCAGTTGATGTTTAAATCAGTTAGTGAGCTGGATATTGATTTCCTAATTAATTAGTTTATTTATGTATTTATTTATTGAATCATTGATTTATCCATTTATTTATTTATTTATTTATTCTATTTTCATTCATTCATTAATTCCTTATTTATTTATTTATTTATTCATTCATTCATTCATACATTTATTTATTTACTTCTTATTTATTTTTTATTATTTACTATTAACTATAGTGGTTAAGGCAATAAAGCACAATGCCACAGGAACAGAATGTGTCCAAACTCAGTGGATTCGCACCTCACTGTCGGCCATCTTTGAAGTAGTTTTCCGTGGTTTCCCATTTTCAACTCCAGGCGAATTCTGGAATGATGCCTTCTAATACACCACGGCGTTTCCTTTAACTCCCTGTCTAGTTTTATTAATTTTCAGTCATCAGCCAGTGGAGTAGCCGAGGGCGTTAAATCACTTACCCAAAACGTAATGGGGAGCTGCAGCATGTCCGGGTGTATGAGGCTCAAATCCTGGCGCTAACAATGGCTACCCTGAGTGTGGTTTGCTGGGATTTTCCCCCACTAACTCCACGCAAATGGCGGGAGGGTGCCTTATTTCAAAACTCTGGGCACCTGCTCCATCCCCAACCCCAATAATTACAGGTACACACACATTAGTTGTTGTTGATTCATTTAGGGGCATTACGACAACGTCGTGATGTAGCCCCGTGCACTTCGGTGTGTGTAGATTTTGTCTGATAACCTGTGTCACTGTGATGTCTGCACTTGTGTATGTATTTGTATATGAGTTAGGATTTGGGTAGGAAGCTGCCTTGGCCTTAAGTTAGTAGGAGTGGAGGGAAACCACTGAAAACCACTCCCAGGATGGCTGAGGAAGATATCGAACCAACCTCTTATCAGTTTTGCCTCACGAGGCTGAGTATACCCCACTCCAGCTGCCAGACCAGAATTAAATTTCTTCTCAGAGCCGGGAATCGAACTCGGGTCTCCGCGTTGTTAGTCTAGAATGCTAGTCACTACGCAAGGAGATGGACCATCGTCACAGGATCGCATACACAAAAGTACACTGGGCTGTTGATTAAATGAATTAACGACGAATAACTCTTCACTCATTTCATTCCAAATTACTGTAACTCCTCAGATGACGGTTGGCACAAGGAAGAGCATCCAGCCGTAAACCCAGTCGCCATATAGAAAGGTCATAACACCTCTTCCCAGACCCCGGATTAATGGGAATGCTATGTGGTAGATATACATTTAACTCCTTAATGGCGTCATCTCAGGGGAGATGTGAGCTGTGGAACTGAATTTATATTACCTGTAAGTTGAGTGGTGTTGGGCAGAGTGTTGGTTTATGAGCGGTTAGGAGCGAGAACATCTGAATAACATGCACGGTCTTCACTCACTTCAACTTGACTGTGCTATAAACTGTCCCTCCGTTGACTCGATATTACCACGCTCTGCTACCCTTAAACTTATGATACAGTAGGGGCCAACAAACCAAAACAATATATATTCAATGATGTACTGGATTGTTGGTTGTCACAACATGGATCTGGGTCTGACTTACGGTACTACCAAGATATATACAGTTATTTGTGGTCAGAGGGCTGGAAGCTTTGTTATTTTCTCCCAGAGGGCAGGTTGCATGTCGAACTTTTGTCGTTCCTTGGAGTGCTATGTAAGTCAAGGAGGTTAGATATCAAAGCTCTTTTACACTATAGCGCTTTCTAGTAGAGAAAGGTGGAACTTGGCTTGGGCAGAAAATTTTGCCACTATGAACACGGCCTACTGAATTCAAATGTTTTTTTAACATGCCAACAACGTATGACATGCGTGCCGAGATTTTTGTTCCCTTTCAAAAATCACTTACCACAGCCAGGGGTCAACCTGCAAGCTTGGTGTTGGTATTCCAACACGATAACTACTCTCCCACGGTGGCAAGCTACTGAGTAGTAGTGGGTTCAATTCACATCTCAGCCATTCTAGGAGAGTTTATTCATGCCTTATCACTTCTAGTCCAGGCGAATGTGAAGATGGTACCTAAATTAAAGTCATGGCTGCCTCCTGCCCAAATCCCAGTCCCAGTTACTATCACACACACTAGTACAGTCTTCATATTGACACGGGTTAACAGACGGCTACAGTGGCGTAGTTAGTAGCATGCTGAACTGCTGTGGCCAAGATCGCGGGTTCAAAACCAGCCGAAGTCGTCGGATTTTTAAGAGTGTTAAAATCCTTCAGTATGCCTTCCTTCGGAGGGAAGTAAAACCGGCGATCCCACGTCATAGATTTAAGATATGTAAAAGAACCGTCCACTAACTAAACTTGTGTGAAGCTAAATTTCTATGTTAGATTTCGTTGAATTGCTCTATCAAAGTTTCAACGTTCACCACTAGGTGTCAGTGACATCTGGTAGCTAAAGTTGGAACTACTTGAAATTGAACGGAACTTGTAGCTCACTCCATGGCTGTCTGCTTGAAGTAGCTACAGCCACTGACGAGCCGAACATGTCCTCGGCCACCCCCGGCACTAAAAGCCATACGCTAAATAAATAAATAAATAAATAAATAAATAGGTTATCAGACAGATTCCACATATACCCAAGTACCCGGTGCTACATGGCCACGCTGTCACACAGCTTCTTAATGAATCAACAACAATGACGAACTCGTTGTCAAACGTTTCCACTCATTGAAATATATTTACAATTGTATTCTCTAGATCTCATTGAGGACCAATGGGGGCTTCTGATATTAGGTCATGTTTTGTACAGAAAGTTCCATTCCAGGTGAAATGTAGGAAATTAAACTCCTAATCCATGTGAGACTCTAACTAATTACCTTGGCTTTGTACATCGTTATTTGAACCATGAACTGACCTCTGTAAAGCAAAATATATAGGTGATAGGTTGGAGTCCAACATGGGTCAGATCTCTACATTCCATTCCAAAGACTCTTCCTTTGTATGCAATACCAGACCCAATATATCAAAGCCTTACTTTTTAATCATTAGCCATTACTGGCTTATGAGGTCACCTTTTGTCCGTGTGTGTATGTGAGTGTCCTCCCACATTCATATTGAAACATAAGTTGCTGGACCTATTTCAATGAAACTCGGTGAGGATATACTACAGTACTACATTTTCCGACCTCGGACGTGTCTTTAAATTTTTTATCTTTGTCATCAATCTAACATGGTGGCCGTGCGAAATATTTCACGGGTATTCTATATCTCTTAAACTGTTACTGGTATCATCCTGAAATTGTGTATGGGCATAGGTAATACTAAGTTCATCTATGTGTCCAAACCTGCCTAGTACAAAACAACATGATGTCTAAGCAAATTTAAAATATTTAAAAGGAATTTTCTCGTGATTGATTTATTTGAGTGTAGTGAAACTTTACACGGTAATTATTCGCACGTTCGAATATTCGAATTTCCAACCTATTCAAACATTCGAATTTTGAAACATTCGCATTAGTGCAATGACCAGATTATTCGGTCAATAATCGAATGAATCGACGAACAAGTCAAATCATTCAATATGTTCGAATAATTATAATAAACATCTAAACAAAGAGCAAAGACAGAATAAAGGGAAAATGAAAGAGAGAACGAAAGATAGAAAGAAAGAAAGAAAGAAAGAAGCAAAGGAAGAAACAAATAACAAGTGATGCTTGTTTTGAATTATATTTATTTACTAGCTGAAGTACCCGTGCTTCGCTACGGGTCGTAAATAAATTAAAATGTGAAGGTAACAGTTAAAACAGGGGATAGGCGAGGTGCTGCGCAGAGGGAGATTAAGGATGGAACATTTTGTCCAACTACACCGGTCTGCTTTGACCGTGTTTTATAGCACACATTTAGGTTTTACTCGCTAACGGTTGGAGATACATTTCGGATAGAAAATGCAATTTTTAACCTCGAACATGCCATCAAAAGTTTGCTATTTCTTATCGTTCTCTTTTTATTTGAAATGGAAATATGAAAGTTTAAAACCAAAGGGTAGAGTGACGTCACTAAAATGGTCGCCATCTTTAATTAGTGCAAAGTATTGAAATCAAAAGTAACCTGTATGTTAACCAGGTAAATCTGCTACTTCCATGTAAAATTCATGTAAATCGGACCAGTGGTACTTGCGTGATTGAGTAATACACAGACACACACCATCTCATTTTTAGTCTCGCTTCGCTCGCGTCATAGTCGTGTCATATTGTTATTCAATGAAATGCAGGTTTAACCCCGTTAACACCCCTTTAGAACCTGAATATCCAAAAATCCCTCCTTAGTAGATGGTTTCGACACACAACAAACATATCCTCAAAATATCATTCTTCTAACATTAATAGTTTTGGTTGGTCGATGAGAGTGAACATCCAAAAATCATTCCTTAGTGGACGTTTTTCTTCCAGAATTTCACCCCTCCCCATAGGCCCCTTAAATTGGATTTATGAAAAAACGGTCGAACACCTATTTTATTTATTTATTTATTTATTTATTTTAAGCTGATTGATTTCCTCCGAGTTTCAAACTACTCGCCTATGTCGTTTAAGAGATACACGCTCCGTTAAGAATCTTTCAACCCCCACTTTTCATCCCTTTCTCCTCATAATATACACTATATCGAAAAACCATTAGACATGTGTCAGCATATTTTTAATGATTAGTATATATGCCAAGTATCAATCCCCAAATGAAACCACTCGTGAGATATTGTTATTCAATGAAATGCACGTTTACCCCCTTAACACCTATTTAGAACCTGAATATTCAAAACTCTTACCTTAGTGGACGTTTTCGACATAAAACGAACATATCCCCAAAATTTCATGTTTCCAACTTCAATAATTTTGGCTGGGCGATGATGAGTGAGTGAGTCAGTCCGGACATTTTCTTTCATTTATATTTGATAATTTCACCCCTCCCCATGAACCCCTTAAATTGGATTTATGAAACAAACGGTCGAACACCTATTTACTTATTTAAAGCTGATTTCCCCCTGAGTTTGATGAGTGAGTAAGTGAGTCAATCAGTTAGGACACTTTCTTTCCTGTTTTATCCCCCCAGAATTTCACCCCTCTCCAAGGGCCCCTTAAATTGGATTAATGAAAAAACGGTCGAACACATATTTACTTGTATTTTAAGCTGTTTTATCCCGCCGAATTTCAAACTTCTCGCCTATGTCGTTTAAGAGATACACGCTCCGTTAAGAATCCCTCAATCCCCAATTTTCACCCCTTTCACCTCATAATATACACGACATCGATAAACCTTTAGATATATGTCTGATTATTTTTAATGATTAGTTTACATACCGAATATCACATCCCCAAAGAAACAACTCATGAGATATCGTTATTCAATGAAATGCACGTTTACCCCCTTAACATCTCTTTAAAACCCGAATAAAGAAAAATCATTCCTTAGTTGACGTTTTGACATATAGCGAACATATTCCCAAAATTTCATGTTTCCAACATTAATAGTTTTCGCTAGGCGTGATGAGTGAGTGAGTCAGACAGGACATTTTCTTTCAATTATTTTTACCAGAATTTTACCCCTCTCCATGGGCCCCTTAAATTGGATTGATGAAAAAACGCTTGAACACCTATTAAATTATTTTTTTAGCTGTCTTTTTCCCCTGAGTTTGATGAGTGAGTGAGTTAGTCAGTCAGTTAGGACACTTTCTCTCCTCCCCCCCCCCCCGAATTTCACCCCACCCCCATTGGCCCCTTAAAATAATTTACGAGAAAACGGTCGAACACCGATTTACTTAATTTTTTAGCTGATTTTTTTTCGCTGAGTTTCAAATTTCTCGCCTATGTCGTTTAAGAGATAGGCCTACACGCTCCGTTAGGAATCCTTCAACCCCCACTTGTTACCCCTTTCACCTCATAATAATACATCACATCGAAAAACCCTTAGACACGTGTCTGCTTATTTTTAATGATTAGTTTATATGCCGAGTATCACATCAACAAATGAAACCACTCGTGAGATATTGTTATTCAATGAAATGCAGGTTTAACCCCCTTAAGACCCCTTTAGAGCCTGAATATCAAAAAATCCTCCCTTAGTGTACGGTTTTCAGATACAACGAACATATCCCCAGAATGCCATGGTTCCTACTTCAATATTTTTGACTGGGCGATCATGAGTGAATGAGTCATGACATTTTCTTTCATTTTTTTCCTTCAGAATTTCACCACTCTCGATGAACCCCTTCAATATGATTGATCCAAAAAACTGTCGAACAGCTATTAACTTACTTTAAAACAGTCCCCCCCCCCCTGAGTTTGATGAGTGAGACAGTCAGTCAATCAGTTAGGACACTTTATTTCCTGTTTCCCCCCACCCCCCAGAATTTCACCCCTCCCCATGGGCCCCTTAAATTGGATTTATGAAAAAACGGTCAAACACATATTTACTTATTTTTTATGCTGATTTTTTCCGCTGAGTTTCAAACTCCTCGCCTATGTCGTTTAAGAGATACACGCTCCGTTAGGAATCTTTCAATTCTTACTTTTCACCCCTTTCACCTCATAATATACACCACATCGAAAACCCCTCAGAGACGTGTCTTCTTCCTTTTTAATGATGAGTTTATATGTCGTGTATCATATCCCCCAATGAAACCAATCGGGAGATATTGTTATTCAATGGAATGCAGGTTTAACCCCCTTAAGACCCCCTCAGAACCTGAATATCCGAAAATCCTCCCTTAGTAGACGGTTTTGACATACAATGAACATATCCCCAAACTGTCATGTTTCTAACTTCAATAATTTTGGCTGGGCGATGATGAGTGTGTGAGTGAGTGAGTGAGTCAGGACATTATCTTTCAATTTTCTTTTTTCAGAATTTCACCCCTCCCCATGAACCCCTTAAATTTGATTTAAAAAAATGTCGAACAGCTATTTACTTACTTTAAAGCAGTTTTTTTCCCCCTGAGTTTGATGAGTGAGTGAGTCAGTCAATCATTTAGGACACTTTCTTCCTGTCCCCCCCCCCCCCCAGAATTTCACCCCTCCCCATGGACCCCTTAAATTGGATTTATGAATAAACGGTCAAACACATATTTACGTATTTTGTATGCTGATTGTTTTCCGCTGAGTTTCAAACTCCTCACCTATGTCGTTTAAGAGATACACGCTCCGTTAGGAATCTTTCAATCCCCACTTTTCACCCCTTTCACCTCATGATATACACCACATCCAAAAACCCTCAGACTCGTGTCTTCTTATTTTTAAGGATGAGTTTACGTGCCGATACGTGCCGAGTATCACATCCCCCAATGAAACCAATCGGGAGATATTGCAATTGAATGAAATGCAGGTCTACCCCCTTAACACCCCTTTAGAACCTGAATATCCAAAAATCCTCTCTTAGTGGGCATTTGCGGCCCTTTGGGAAGCTGCATACCAAATTTCATTCCAATCCGTTTGGTGGTTTCTGAGATTTCGTGATGAATGAATGAGTGAGTGAGTGGTATTAGACAAATATATAGTAGAAGATAGTGTCAAGTCTTTGTTATGCTAAACTCGGTTGACAGTGCTGTGTGAGTAGATGAGTAACTAACGGGATTTCAAGTAAAGATCCTCTTTTTCTATACCGGTAGTGCAGAGCAGAACTGGCATCCAGTCGGCCGTGTCTCGACTTTAGCTATGTTGCCATGGAAACTATCTGGCTTGCCATTCCTTCATGAGTATATTTTATGATTTGATTAGCCTGTGCTTGAGTGCAAAAGGGCCGAAATCAGAAGAATGAGAAAGACTATCGAAAATTCATGTAGCCAGCGGTTCCTTCTGGATCCTAAACTATATGTATGCAAAATTTGGTTGAGATTGGCGGAACGGTGTACATTTGTATACGGAACAGACCCACATACCCACATACCCACATACATACAGACTTTCACTTTTATATATAAGATAAGGATCTATCAGGTTGAACAGGGAATGGATTTACCCCCATCCGACGCCTTGGATTCGCCCCTGCTTCGAACAACTCGCCCACAGGACATATTATTTAACACAAATTGCTGTAATTTTCTGGTTCTTATCATCTTAAAATAATGCAAATATGTGAACTTTTCAATCTTCTTATTATATAATACGCTAAGGTGTATGTTTCACAAAACAGAGGGAGTTAGAAGGTGTGGTTTGTACCAATATATTCCAAATCGTCTCAATAGTACAGGAAAAATCTTGCATTTCGTGAAGAGTCAACGGAAATATATATTTGATTACAACGTGCTTTTGAACAAATCAACAAGACGATAGCACCTGGCACAGCTTACAGCCCGCATAGCAGTAGAGCAGGACGGGTAGTCTGTACACATGGGGCGCACACAACCTATTATGCGAGAATTCTCGCACGGGTCCACTAATTTATTTTAATAATCGACTATTCGAAATACTCGAGTACTTTGAATATTCAATTACTTCAAACATTCAAATCATTTATTCAAAGTTTGAATTAGCGAATATTCAAAGCAGCCGAATTAATGGAACATTCGAATGGTATGCAGAGTCCTAATAACTACACACTCAATTGCATGGTACACGCATTAGGAATTTAAAAGAAGTAAAATCAAACCCGTTTGATGGCTTCCAAACAGCTCTGTTGATTCACTAATAAGAGTTTTCTGCGCCTTCTAAAACTTTAATAAATATATTAAAATTATTTACTAAGCCTCCGTGGCTTAGGCGGCAGCACGCCGGCCTCTCACCGCTGGGTCCGTGGTTCAAATCCCGGTCACTTCAAGTGAGATCTGTGCTGGACAAAACGGAGGCAGACAGGTTTTTCTCCGGGTACTCCGGTTTTCCCTGTCAAAATTTCATTCCAGCAACACTCTCCACTATCATTTCATTTCATCTGTCGTTCATTTAATCATTGCCCCAGAGGAGTGCGTCAAGCCTCGGCAGCCGGCACAGTTCATATCCTCGCCGCTAGATGGGGGCTCCATTCATTCCATTCCTGACCCGGTCGGAGACTGGAAGCAGGCTGTGGATTTTCATTTCATTAAAATTATTCGTGCTTTTGGGATATTGCCGTGTGAAAATAAAATTTAAAATTCTAAACGTTTCGAAAGGAACCTTGCCTCCTTTTTCAATAGAAATAAAACAATGTGGCCAACTAATGTGTGTCAATGAGCTTACAAAAAGAGCCTCCGTGGCTTAGGTGGCAGCACGCCGGCCTCTCACCGCTGAGTTCAAGGTTCAAATCCCTGTCACTCCATGTGAGATTTGTGCTGGACAAAACGGAGGCGGACAGGATCTTCTCCGGGTGTTCCGGTTTTCCCTGTCACAATGCCATTCCAGCAACACTCTCCACTATCATTTCATCTGTCATTCATTTAATCATTGCCCCAGGGGAGTGTGACATGCTTCGGCAGCCGGCACAGTTCATATCCTCGCCGATAGATGGGAGCTTCATTCATTCCATTCCCTGACCCGGTGAATCGACTGGAACCAGGCTGTGGATTTTCATTTTTCAATGAGCTTATAAAAACTATAGAAATTCCTCTGTTCGTCACCAGACTGCAGCCAGAAACTTCTGTATGGACCTTGGTAGAAAAACGTGCCATATTAATTAGAACGGCGGACAGAGTAGTAAGGAAGGAGAAGGAAAAGGGTGCGGGGGAAATATTTAGACTCCTCGAAGAATGAGAATGTCCAAATAAGGAGAAAGGGCGGGGAGAGGGATGGATGGATATAAGGAAACAGAAACAAAAGGGAAGTGTATCTGTACGGTACCCAACGTCATACAGGCCTCGGCGAAATAACAGAAGGAAACTCCCAAAAGCATGAATAATTTTAATGGTATTCCGGACCATGAAAGCTTTAATAAATCCGTCTAGTGGAGTTTAAATTCCACCCCTCAATTGGGGACAGTTTTTTGGAAAAGCGTAGACCACATCTCAAGAAAGTGTGACAGCCCTGCCCTAAATGAAAGACAACAGACCAACAAGAGCAAAGCATACTTGTGAGCAACGAGTTTTACTTTGAGATAGCTGGAGAAATATGCGTAAAAGTGTTGCTGTTATCTCTATTGCTCTTCATTAGGCGACATCTCCTCTTCCTGGTGCATATTAAAACACCTACTCGGTCCCTTTATCTCCAGCGTTCTTATTTTCACGCTCCATTAATTCCCGGCAATACTGTTTCTGATCGATGTCGGAGCAAATGAGGCATGGAAAATTACAATTGCCTCTCGTTGAGGCACAACTATTTGACGTACACAGTCGAAGTTCGACATAAAATATGGAGGAGTATCAAATTTATCTGCTTCGTTATTGCCTTCATGCGTGGTATAGAAATAATAAGATAGTCGGAATATGTGGTATGGTTGTCGAAGCGGTGAGCTTCAAAATCCAAGATAGCAGGTTCAATTACTGATCAATCCTATGGCACTTAACTCTTCGTCGGTCATGCTAAATATATTACGCGATTTGTCGCAGTATATCTATAGGATACACTGAAATTTCACTTATAATTCTCAATTAATTTTTGACAGTGTAATTTATTAACATTTCAAGGGCTTTTAAATACATGTATCCACTTGTAAAGAGTCCATTAGTTCATATTTTTAATAATCCAGGTAATACGAACGTACACAATCATTACCCATCGTACGAAAACACCACTACACTTTTTAATATGGAATGACTGACCACAGGTGCCTTCAGAGTACAGTTCATGGTGTAGTGGCTAGTACTCTTGGCTATCGCCCCAGAGGTCAGGGTTCGTTTTCCGGCTCTGCCAAGAAATTTTATTCTAGTTTGAAGGCTGGAACGGGGTGCAATCAGCCTCGTGAAGAAAACGATTTAGATTCCCAGTTCGGTCTTCCTGGAAGTGGTTTTCCGTAGTTTCTAGACAAATTCTAAGATGGTTCCTAACTTAAGGCCCTGTTCACCTCCTTCCCAATCATCATCAGAAATACAAATACACACAATACCACAGACACCACAATAACACAGGTTATCATACAAATTCTATGTGTATAAGTATATACATAAGTATAGTTGATTATAGGACTACAGAACTTTAGGATCCTCAAGAGCGTAGATATTGATGCCACATTTATTTGGCTTGAGAGCCACTATTGCATGGACAGAAGAAAGGAAGAAACTTCATAGTGGGAGAATGAAGAGGGGCTGATAACCTCGCTGTTCGTCCCCTTAAAGCAACAACAACTAACTACTAGAATGAAGAGATTTTGGGAAGAGAGGAAAGCAAAGTTGCAAAACTCCTTTAATCCACTAGTGAATGTTTGTCATGAAAATTATCCTTATTCACAAGTGGATTAAACGAGTTTTGCAACTGGACGACTCAAATTCAAATTCATCTGTTAAATAAGTTCCTTCGCACTCCTTAGTTGGCATAACGTTGTAAACACATTACCAATAATAATCATGATGATTTCAACAATAATAATAATAATAATAATAATAATAATAATAATAATAATAATAATAATAATGAAAATCCACAGCCTGCTTCCAGTCTCCGACCGGGTCAGGAATGGAATGAATGAAGCCCCCATCTAGCGGCGAGGATATGAACTGTGCCGGCTGCCGAGGCCTGACGCACTCCGCTGGGGCAATGATTAAATGAATGTCAGATGAAATGAAATGATTGTGTAGAGTGTTGCTGGAATGAAATTTTTACAGGGAAAACCGGAGTACCCGGAGAAAAACCTGTCTGCCTCCGTTTTGTCCAGCACAGATCTCACATGGAGTGACCGGGATTTGAATCACGGACCCAGCGGTGAGAGGCTGGTGTGCTGCCGCCTAAGCCACGGAGGCTTCAATAATAATAATAATAATAATAATAATAATAATAATATTTTTTTAAATTAAATAATATTTATGTTACATTATTGTGATGTGTCTCACGAATCTGATGACAGTACAGATTATCTGTGAGACATATTAATTATTATTTACAACATATATATATGTATATAGATTATATTTCAGTACAAGAGTGCATGCATTTTTTTTTGTAATGTTAATGATAAAATATTAATGTAAATAATTAAAGATACAAAAAATTACACTATGGTAGTTATATTAATAAATTTATGTTATGAGTTAATGTTTGGTTAAGTAATATTTTTTAATGCGACTTATAGCTGGTTGTTTGCTGTTAATGTTTGTCAGTCCAGGTGGTAGTTCATTAAGTAGTGATGGTATAATATAATTTTGTCTCTTGAAACCATAGCTATTTATACATAAAGGTTTAACATGTTTAGTACTTGTTATGGCTCTTGTTTGTATGTTGTGAGAGACCTTATGCCTGAATCTTGGATCATGGTAGTAGAGATTCAGTACAGTAATTTGAAACAACTCTTTAATATTAAAATAAGGGATATCAGTGAAATATTTAAAGAACCTGTTTTGGCTATCTTGAAGATTATTAATTAAAGTTGTGTTTTGATTTCCCCAAGCTGCTATAGCATATCTTAATTTGCTTTCAATCAGAGCACTGTAAATTGTTTTGTAAGTTTTCCTATCTACATAAAATCGGAGATTGTAGAAGATGTAGAGGTTTGCTCTTAGGTTTTTTATTATGTTTACTGTGTGTGTGTTCATTTTAAAGTGTTCATCAAGGGTAATTCCTAGGTATTTTTGTGTCGAAGTACTATTTATGAAGGTGTTACATTTGCAACCTGCCAGGATGTTTTGGTGTATGCATGATAAGCTGTGGTGCGTTAGTTTGTATTTTTCTTGTGTGAAGTGATCAACTCTGATGTGCATTATTTTAGATTTGGTTGTATTTATATACAAATTATTGTCATGACACCATCTTGTGATGTTATTGAAGTCTTCTTGAAGTCTCTCAAAAGCTGTTTTAGAGTCTTTATGTATGGTATATATAGTGGTGTCATCAGCATAAATAAATATTTTACTGTGTTTAATGGCTTCATTCATGTCGTTTACGAACAGGTTATATAGTGTAGGTGAAATAATGCTGCCTTGAGGGATACCTTGTGTTCCTTCTACTGCGTCACTGATAGTGTTATTGACCTTCGGGGGCGTGGTGGCGCAACGGTCAAGCTGTATGCCTCTCACCAAGGCGGACTGGGTTCGATTCCCGGTCAATGCATGTGAGATTTTCGATGTGAAATGCCATGTCCTGTGGTTCGGATTCCACGTAAAACGGAGGTCCCGTGGCTTATGATCGCGAGATTAACGGTCACGTTAAACTACAAGCTTCCTTCCTTTTTTTATTGACCTTCATAATAATAATAATAATAATAATAATAATAATAATAATAATGTGCCACTTCAGAAAGAGATGGTGCAGGTCTTCAATTGACAACCATATATCGTGATGAAGATAAAATAGCGCCGAGTCTCCAAGCTAGAGCAATCTCTACTTAGAACAAAACAAATTCCCCGATTCTTGGATGTCACGGGTAATCTTGAGAACCACTGGATGGATTTTGATGCGGTTTTCACCATTCTGTAAAGAATATCTCGAGGAAGGTTTAGGTAGAAAATTATTTATTTATGATCAAAGGAAGCCAAGCAGTAACGATTTCAGTAAAAACGTCGAAAAAAAGTTGACGTCCATGCGCTTATTAAGCTTACGCTGGGCAAAACGTTAAACATATCTATATACTATGAGTGTAAGAATTGTTCAGCATGAAAAGTTCTACAACATAGTCCACGAGAACGTATCTCTATCTTCAATACATCGCCCACAATAAGTGTTTTTACGTTTTCATTTCTTCCAACAATCTCCATTCAATTACTGAGATGACAGTTTATGAGCTAGTTTTCGTGTTCACTGCGAGAGGGAAAACGACTAATGTCGTATACAAGGAAATCTTATAAGACCTCAGTTAAAAGTAGCCTATCGCCTTGCGTTGATAACTGTTCTCGGGCGAAGCCGGGGCGGGTTGCTAGTTACCTAATAAGAAATTAAAATCCCACATAATATTCGGGAACGAGGGACCCTTTAATTCAAAGCCTTGGGTGCTAACGGTGTCGGACATTTTATATTGTTGTAGATAGTCCATTGAGGGGTTTGTACATCCTGGTGATTGTGCCCCATGTATTTGTGTGTGTGTGTGTAATTTTATCTGATAAGCTGTGTTATTGCAATAGCTGTTCTTGGACCTGCCTCTTACCTGGAAGCCCAGGGTTCAATTCCTGGCCTCGTCAGGGATATTAGAAACTGACGTGAGGGCTGGAATGGGGTGCACTCACCCTCGTGTGTGTATTTATAATTCAGGTGGTAGACATTTTATGTGCTCTGCCGAAGCTATAACAATTTATTCGAATGCTAAATTATGTGGTTTAATAACATATTTATACACGTTCCTCGCTCTATTGAAACCGCAGATGTGTGTTGATATGTCCGTACTCACCGATCAGTCTCATTTCGTAACGGGCCCGGGGTGATAAAACCTGCCATCTCCCTCTATGTTAAATTGACAACTCATTTGATTACAGATTAATTGCGAGCGATACGACCATCATATTCACAAAGAGATTGCAATCGGCAATAATAAGAGAACTTATAACGATGTAACGTACAGTCAGTCACCTCTTCAATGATTACTCTACCTATTTCCGTAAATTGAGTCGGCTAATCATTGAATATTTTCGGCCCCGTGGTGTTGGGGTAGCCTGAGCCTGCGCGCCAGCACCTGCCGGCTCCGTCAGGGATTTTAGAAACTGAAATGACGGCTGGAATGGGGTGCACTCGCCCTTGTGAGGACAATCGAGTAGCTGTCTGTCAGTGTGGCAGCGCCCCAGTCACGAAGATCAAGATTAACGGCTGAAGGGATCCGACGCTGACCAGGTGTCACCCCTTAATCTGCTGGCCAAATGGCATTGTAAACCAGAGCCCTACGTGGTGGCTTGGAAGGCAGTGAGTTCGATTCCCACGCAGGTAGTGAATTTTAGAAACAAAATCCAAATGGATCTGGGGTTCACTCACAACAGAAATGTTGGTGTTTCATTTACGGGGCTTGGGCACCGTAGTCATTTAGCCATAGTCTATTATATATCAAAGTCTAGGTCCGCCTGGTTGCATAATGGCTATCATTCTTGGCTCTCACCACGGGTTCGATTCCTGGCTCTGCCAAGAAATGTAATTCTGGTCTGAGAGATGGTACGGGGTACACTCAGTCTCGTGATACAAAACTGAGAAGAGGCGGATTCGATTCCTACCTCAGCCATCCTGGAAGTAGTTTTCCGTGGTTTCCCACTTCTACTCGAGGCAAATGCCGGGAAGGTACATAACGTATAGCCACGGCTGCTTACTACCCTAATCCTACCTCAATTAAAAATACACACACTAGTACAGACATCAAAGACACAGAGTTTATCAGACACATCCACACACACCCAAGTACACGGAGCTACATGACCACGATGTCACAAAGCCCATAGAAGAATCAACAACAACTATCTATATATCTATCGAATCTGTCTGATAACCTGTATTATTGTGGTTTATTTATTTTATTTATTTATCGTATGGCTTTTAGTGCCGGGAGTGCCCGAGGACATGTTCGGCTCGCCAGAGTCTATAGCTGCTTCCAATGGACACCCAGAGGGTAAGCTATACGTACCGTTTAATTTCAAGTAGTTCCAACTTCCGCTACCAGATGTCAATGGTACCTAGTGGTGAACGTTGAAGTTTTGATAGAGCGTTCCGACGAAATCTAACTTAGAACTTTAGCTCCACACAAGTTTAGTCTGTCTACCTACTACGCCACAGGGAGAGACTGTTTGTAGCCTATTCGTAATTCAGATGAGGATTGGGAATGAGTTTGGCGTGAGCTGAACCATCCCGGCTTATGCCTGGACTAGAAGATGGTTAAAGCCACCTCTTCTCTGTTTTGCCTCACAAAGCTGGGTGTACCCCGTTCCAGCCCTCAGACCAGAATTAAATATCTTAGGAATCGAACACGTACCTCCGGGGTGACAGCTAAAAATGCTAGTCGCTACACCAGAAAGTATAGTAGACGGACCCTTGGGGGGGGGGCACATACAGCTCAAGGAGCCACAACAATAACGATTTAAATATTGTAACTGTTTCTGCCACAAATCTTGTACAACAATGATATACATATCCAAGGAAACACCCACACCTTGCTATTAGAAGCAAAGTTAAAAATTTTCAAAATTCAAATCAGAAGTATTTTTATATTTTTTTTCAAAATTGGTTCTTGTTTTGTGCTGACCTTCACCGTTTCCCTGATATCTCCCGTGTTTATAGGGATTTTTGAAGTTTTCTTTTCTTTAATGTGGGTGTTAAACCTTCTGCTACAAAATGAATCTCGCATATTTTCACATTATTTATTAATTCATTAATTAAGCGTCATTATTTAGATTTTTATTCTGAGCAAACTCAAAAAAAAATTTGAAGTTTCATAGAAAGACTAATTAAAGTCACAACGGTTTTGAGTGAGATTCATTTTGTAGCAGAAGGTTTACCACCCACATTAAAAAATAAAACTCCAAAAATCCCTATAAACACGGGAGATATCAGGGAAACGGTGAAGGTCAGCACAAAACAAGAACCAATTTTGAAAAAAATTAACAAAAATAATTATCATCTCAATTTTGAAAATTTTAAACTTTGCATCAAATAGCAAGGTGTGTATGTTTCCTTGGATATGTATATCATTGTTGTACAAGATTTGTGGCAGGCACAGTTATAATATTAAAATCGTTATTGTTGTGGCTCCTTGAGCTGTATGTGCCCCCTTGCAACTTCAGTCAAGTGACTAGTTTGCGTATTGATGTCATAACGTTGGTAGCAGTAAATTTCCCCGATATGGTCAATTAACTGCGGTGGTTGTGGTGGTGCCTATACCGTAGCTTGACATTATAACGACATGGTCTGCATAACAGCACGATGGTGGTGAATATCAAATCACTCCCACATTGAATATTGCTCAGATCATTTTAACTGGAATCATTAGGCTTTATCCTTCCAATTGAAGGAACTGTTTCTTAGGATTCGCCGTAAATCTTTGTAAATGGGTAGATAGCGTTACAAACAAAGAGGTATTAAGACGAGTGGGAGAGGAGAGATGTTTTTGGCGACTGCTAATGAAGAGAAGAGATAGGTTGGTAGGACACGTACTAAGACACCCAGGAATAGCAAGCTAAGTTATGAAAGGAAGGGTCGAGGACAATAACTGTAGGGGTAGACCAAGGTTAGAATATGTTAAACAGATTGCCTCGGATGTAGGGTGTGGTAGCTATGTAGAGATGAAACGATTAGCTCCGGACAGGGAGGCATGGACAGCTGCATCAAACCAGTCAAAAGACTGAAGGCTCAAACATCAACAAACTATCTGTCCAGATATTTTGCATTTCTGGCTAAAATTTCGTTAACTTCTTACTGTATGTTATATAATCTGCCTTTTCGATACTAAAATATGTAGTTTATTATAATTTAACAAACAAAGATGGCTTTGAAGCCATTTTTTAGCTTTCAGTGGGTCAACCAAAATCATTCAAATTACATGAATGCGTGAAAAAACAAGATGTTCAGTAAAGAACATATAGCCTACTTTCTCCTAAATGCATGGGTATTGTTATAACTATTTGTCCTTTTCAAGGAGTATAATTGAATGTTGGTTGTAGTAGCTTGTTGAAATACAACGTCCTATAGGGATATTAAACATGAATATGAGGTGCCCTTTGCTAGTGCTGCCTCTGTACAAAATTTCATTCAATTCGGTTTCACCGTGTTTGAATTGATATGGGAAATGGATTTGCACACATACCTGGCCGCTATTTGCAAACTATTGGGCTGATGACCTTGTAGTCAGTCACAAGATGCTTTCCACAAAAAGGCATGTTGTTGCAAAATCTGGTAGAGATCAAATTATTAGGATGGTCGCAATTTGATTTATGCTTTTAACTTTTGGGTGGCCGCCATTCCGTTTCCGTCAAGATGGCGGCGATATAAAACATGACACTGAGGTGCCCTTTGTTAGTGCTACCTCTGAACCAAATTTCGTTCAATTCGGTTTCACCGTGTTTGAATTGATAGGGGGGAATAGATTTGCACACATACATGTCCACCATCTGCAAATTATTGGGCTGATGATCTTGCAGTTTGGTCAGAATATGCTTCCCACATAAAGATATGTTGTTACGAAATTTGGTAGAGACTAGATTATTATGTTGGTCGTAATTACATTTTAGATTTTAACATTTGGGTGGCCGCGATTACGTTTCCGTCAAGATGGTGGTGATATAAAACATGACACTGAGGTGCCCTTTGCTAGTGCTACCTCTGTCCCAAATTTTGTTCCATTCGGTTTCACCGTGTTCGAATTGATAGGGGGAATCGATTTTCACACAAAGATGGCCGCCATACGCAAAATATTAGGCTAATGACCTATTAGTTTGCTCAAAGGATGCTCCCTCCATAAAGGTATGTTGTTGCAAAATTTGGTAGAGATCGGATGATTAGGTTAGTCGTAATTTGATTTAAGCTTTGAACATTTGTGTGGCCGCCATTACGTTTCCGTCAAGATGGCGGCGATATAAAACATGACACTGAGGTGCCCTTTGCTAGTACTACCTCTGTACCAAATTTCGTTCCATTCGGTTTCACCGTGTTCGAATTAATAGGGGGAATCGATTTCACACAAAGATAACTGCCATCCGCAAACTATTAGGCTGATGACCTATTAGTTTGGTTAAAGGATGCTCCCCCCATAAAGGTGTGTTTCTGCAAAATTTGGTAGAGATCAGATGATTAGGTTAGTCGTAATTTGATTTAAGCTTTGAACATTTGTGTGGCCACCATTACGCTTCCGTCAAGATGGCGGTGATATAAAACATGACACTGAGGTGTCCTTTGCTAGTGCTACCTTTGTACCAAATTTCGTTCAATTCGCATTCACCGTGTTCGAATTGACAGGGGGGCGGGGGGGACAGACATTCAGAGTACACACACACACACACACACACACACACACAGCCTCACACACACACATACACACACACAGGCAGACACACTTTTTTTCGCCCTGTGTTGATCTCATAAGTCTACTTTCATTTTTTGCAAAAATCGAAAGTTTGCTAATAATCTGATATAAATTACACGTGATTAAGATTTATATAGATTGTTACGGACTATTGAAGAAGGAGAAGAACAAGAAGAAGAAGAAAGCTTAGAAATTACATGTTTACCTCGTCAAGTGAGCATCATCACCTCCAAATGAAAAAAGAAAAAGAAAATCCACAGAGCCTGCTTCAAGTCGACCGACCGGATCAGGAAATGGAATGAATGAAGCCCCCATCTAGCGGCAATGATATGAACTGTGCCGGCTGCCGTAGTCTGTCGCACTCCCCTGGGGCAATGATTAAATGAATGGCAGATGAAATGAAATTATACAGGAGAGTGTTGCTGGAATGAAATTTGTGACTGGGAAAACCGGAGTACTTGGAGAAAAACCTGTCTGCCTCCGTTTTGTCCAGCCCAAATCTCACATGGAGTGACAGGGATTTGAACCACGGACCCAGCGGTGAGAGGCCGGCGTGCTGCCGCCTAAGCCACGGAGGCTCCATTATCACCTCCAAATAAGTAAGACAATTAGCTCTATTAAACAGTACCAAACCTACAGTGACATCCACAAACAGTATGTGCCCTCCAAAAACAAAATAGAAGAAAACCCGTCAGAAACCTTGAATCATCATCATTATTATTAACTTTCACGTGTTAGGCCTTGCGGCCTGTTACGATCTCTTGCCAGTGTTTCTTTGGTATTCCCAGGTTTTTTCGACCACTTGGAGCATACGGAAGAATATGTTTAGGGACTCGGCTAGAACTCGTCCTGTCCACATGTTCTTTCCATTTTTAGCCAATTTTCATTTATGAAATCATAGGCTTATGAGATCACCCTTTGTCCGTGTGTGTGTGTTTGTGTGTCCTCCCTAATAAAATCCAAATGGCTGGAGCGACTTCATTGATACTTGGTAAGGTCATAGTACTATATTGTCCTACCGCGACCGTATCTTTCCAATTTTATTCAATCAAACCAATTCAACATGGCGACTGTGCGAAGTATTTCACCAGCACTCTATAACTCCTAAACTATTACTGATATCACCCTAAACTTTTGTACAGTGATAAAGGGCACTACTAAAATTTCACCTATGTGACTTCCAAAATCCTGTTAAGTACAAACCGAACATGCTGGTCAAGCAAAGTTGAAACATTTACATAGATTTTTCTCGTGATCCGAGCGCAGTGAAACATGATACAGGAAATGTTTATGCACATTGTAATGCACTGACATCTAATTTAGTTGAATTGTGTACATTACCTCAAGATGGCAGCTGTGCAAAATTTTAAAATCGCGTTTCTATTTCTTGTGTCCTAATCATGCGATTGAGTTTGAATAATACACCTACGAATTAATCTTCATACAATAGTACACACCTTAATGACCTACGAATGTATGAATCCAACATGGCGACTATCTGAAGTATGTAGTATCTACGAATCTATTACAGCAATCAAACTGAAATTTTGTATGTTGATAGAGGATATTAACATAAGCAGGATATATAATCATAGGCTATATAGTTCTTCGCGGAACTACTTGTTCCCTACGCTAGTAAACGCAGTAAGTAACTGATAAGTAAGGCCCGAAAGTTCATGAGTCATGTACCCAGCCCAGCGACTCACTTAATATTCATAACCGACCTGCGTCTTCCACTAATTTTGGGTTTTAAATGTCATTTTGTTATTATTATTATTATTCGCTGGAAACGCAAGGATTGTATTCTGTTAAAACTTTAAATATACATAACACACTTCCTTGAGCAATTACTGGCCTCACCCATCTCAAGCAGGTAGCCAGGCCAAGCCCAAGGTACGTCATAAGCTCACTGAAACAGAGGTCATATAGTACACTTTGAGAGGACATATATTTTTACTCTCAAAACATAGCTTTGATAGCGATTTCCAGGAAAGTCAGACTGGCGCTAGCAATTGGTCAGCAACCCTGGGAAACAGCCTGTCTCTCCTTGTCCATTCTTATTTCTTAGAATCAAAGTTTCCAATGAGTCAGACAGGCACTAGTAAAACATGCCCATACCCTAAAAGACATTTTATCATTGGCTGTTGCTCTCTCCTTCCACAGCCTTATTAAGTATTGGTTATTAACTAATTAGATGTATTTCTTATTGGTGAATCTTATTCGGATGACCTCGACTATATTCGGCTCATGTCCCCACCAAACTAACTTAATATTTACGCTAATGTAATGGCCTCTTCAACAAACATACTGCTAGCTTTGTAGATTACTGTGTACGCTCTGCCAGACAAGCAAGCTAGGCTTCATGTCATTGTATATATTGTAAAATAATTGGTGCTGGTTAACCAATAAATAACTACTTTTCAACGTCTTCATTCTTTGGAATATATAATAACTCAGACGCGAGGAGAACCTGCGTGGAGTCGAAACAAGTAGATTCTCACTCAAGTATCTTAGCAACAAATATAAATTTGATAAGTTGATCATTCCTCACCTAGACAACCGGCTGGAGATCTACAAACTTATATCATGCACTATTAAATGAATAAATATGCATGCAAAAATGCACTAATGATTGGTCAAATATGCACCGCGTTTCAAAAAATATGCACTATGCAATAACTCACTCCGTATTCTTTAGCGTTTCTATTTTGAGTATAAAGAAAATATGAACAGATGGACAGATAACTACACATTTCTTTAAAATATCTCAACTAAG
Organism: Meconema thalassinum; assembly: GCA_946902985.2. NCBI lineage: Eukaryota > Metazoa > Arthropoda > Insecta > Orthoptera > Tettigoniidae > Meconema > Meconema thalassinum. The sequence goes on from OX336390.1 coordinate 308,320,898, forward strand.
AAGCAGTTCTAAATAGTAGGAAATATTATTTTTTGGAACTTGAAGCGGTGTTGACCATCAATAATTTGTTTATTATGTTCATTTTTAAGTATAACTGATATACAATTTAAAAGCCACTGAATTATTAAAATGAAAATAATTTTTCAATATTTACATAGCAAATGCTCAATAAATATAATTGATATTAACTTGCAAAAGGACAGAAATGTACCATAATTTCAGTACTATTCTATGATAATCTCATGGAGTCGGAATCGAAATATACGACTTTAAGAACATTAAATACCAAAAAAAGCGCTTCAAATCAACAGGAAATTAGAATATATGCCATTTTCAAGCAAAGATATGCACTTATACAGGCAAGGATAACAATATGATGCTTTGTGTCAAAAAAGAAGAAGCATGTTTTGGCATGAACTTCCAGACCTTACTGATAAGTATTAAAGCATTAAGCGCATATTTCACATATTCCAGCAATTGGAATGATTTTTGTGTTGACCGACTGAAAGCAACAATCTATCTATGGGGATGAGAGGCGATGAAATTCCACGTGGCTGATGGTTTCTACGGCCGGATGCCCTTCCTGACGCCAACCTACAAGAGGAGTTAATGAGATATGAAATGAATGAAGATGAATCAAAGTTCAATTTCAAGTAGTTCCAACTTTGGCCACCAGAAGCCACTGTCACCCAGCGGCCAACGTTGGAACTTGATAGAGAGTTTCTAAACCAAATAACCTACAAATTCAGCTACACACTACCAATTGTAGTAGTAGGTTCTTTTTCATGCCATAAATCTATGACAATGGCCCGCCAGCTTTACTTCCTCTCAAAAGGAAGACATACTGAAGGCTTTTAACGCTTATAACAATCCGACGACTTCGGCTGGGTTTGAACCCGCGATCTGAAGCATAGCAGTTCATCATGTTACCGACTAAGCCACCGAAGCCGTTGACTGAAAGCTACAATATTAATAATTAATTTTAAATAATAATTAAGGTACATTGTTGCAAATTGTTGCACACATACACGGCCGCCATCTTAAAACTATTTGGCTGATGACCTTGTAGTTTGGTCACGCTTCCCACATGAAGATATGATGTTGCAAAATTTGGTAGAGATCAGATGATTAGGTTAGTCGTAATTCGATATAAGCTTTGGACATTTGGGTGTCCGCCATTACGTTTCCGTCACGTTAGTGGCGATAAAAAACATGACCTACCTCTGTACCAAATTTCGTTCAATTCGGTTTTGTCGAGTTTGAATTGATAGGGGGGAGGCACATATACACACTCATACACACACACATACTCCCGCACACACAGACAGACTGACAACTTTTGGCCCGTGTGGATTTCAGAAGTCTACTTTCATTTTTTGCAAAAATCCAAAGTAGGCTACATATAATTTGACTAAAATTAGCACCTAGTACCATACAGGATGCAAGCAGAGAAATATCGACCTTCCAGACACCACGAGTTATTTGGGCTGCATAAAACAATATTATTGGGAGCAGCTGATTCACCTGGTATACCCCACAAATATCCATCACTTCCGCGTTGAAATAAGAATGATTCCCTGTATCACAAGTTTCATTCGAACCATGTTATGCTTCTTGTATCATGCAGGACATACTTGCATCAGAGTTGAAATTGAATGGTATTGTTCTGACGTTAAATTTGTATCCAACTCAGTGAACAAGAAATGAAGGAACTGAGAGAGACATTAATTGATATACGTAAAGGTTGAAGGTGAAATTATTAAAACTTTGAGATTTGCTGATGAAATTGTCATCTGTCCTAATTCAACAGAAGATTTGAATTGGTGTCTAAATGGTATGGATTCAGTCTTCAGAAAAGAGTTCATGATGAAAATCAATCAAGGTAAAACAAAAAGAATTATAGAATCGCAGGATATCAGAAACCCCATCTGAGATCGAATTGGCAGGTGAAAAGCCAAAGGACGTCCCCTAATTGAGAAGCAATATAAGCAGTGATGGACGAAACAGAGAGGATATAAAAAGTAGGTTGGCATTTCTACAGAAAAGAAATCTATTCTCATCAAATATCAATTTGACTTAGGTGTTAGAAGGTTAGTTTTGAAAACCTTTGTCTGGGGCGTGGCACTCTATGGAGGTGAAACTTGGACTGTTGGCGCAGCAGAAAAGAGGAGAATGGAAGCAATTGAAATATGGTGTTACAGGAGAATGATGAAGGTCAGTGGGTAGATAGAGTAACACATGGTTGGTTGGTTGGTTCTTAAGTTTAGGGGCTGCGACAACGCGGTCATGTAGCCCCGTGTACTTTGGGTGTGTGTAGAATCTGTCTGATAACCGGTGTTAATTGTGATGACTGAATTAGTGTGTGTTATCTGTTTTTTTTAATTTAAGTACTGCAACTTAGAATTTTTCAAATAGTTCCTACTTTTGCCACCAAGCGCCACCGTCAACGACTACTAGGCTAAGTTCACAACTTAGCTGCTAGACGCCACCGCAGTCGGCTCTTGGCAACGAACTTAGAAACCTAAGAGCGTTGTTTACAATAACCTATCCAATTTAGCTTCATACAGGTGCAATTAGTGGAAGGATCTTTAACATGCCATAAATCTATGACATGGGACCGCCGGCTTTACTTCCCCTCCGAAGGAAGGCATACTGAGGGATTTTTAACGCTCTTAAAAAATCCGACGGCTTCGGCCGGGTTTGAACCCGCTATCTTGGGCATAGAAAGAGTAACACATGTAGAAGTATTGACACGAGTGTGAGAGGAGAAATGCTTCCAGCGAGTGGCAACGAAATGAAGACGGCAAATACCAATGCACGCAGAAATAGCAAACTTAATTATGGAAGGAAGGGTCAAGAACAAGATCTGTAGGGGTAGACCAAAGTTAATATATGTTAAACTGAATGCCTCGGATGTAAGGTGTGGTAGCAATGTAGAGATTAAACGATTAGGTCAGGATAAAGTGACATGGGGGGAGGGGGCTGCATCATACCAGTCAAACGACTGAAGACTCAAACAAAAACAGCAACAGAGCATAACATCCAATACAATTGGGTATAATCACGTTGACTGACTGAAAAGCGTAAATTTCGTTTATTGAGGCAACACTGAAAAATGACTTCCAACACGATAACGTTTGTTCGGGGCAGATGACTTCGCTCTTCCGCCCCTTCAAGCAATAACTATAACTAACATCTTTTGTTCTCTCTTATTATAGCTGAAATTTCGATGCGATTGAATTGAACAGTTTCTTCTAAAATTTCACGTAGTATTATTAAAACGATTCCTACATTAAGCATCCACAGTTGGCGGACAAGTGATAAGATTACACTGTTATAGTAATTTACTTCAGGTGACGCAGACGTTAGGAACTTTGGAAGTGCCCTGTTATCGCTTACCTCGCCATGCCCCACAAAGCCTGGCCTCGCTGTCACATTACAAGACGCCAAGAGGCTCGGAGTCGGAGCTGTGGACAATGCCACAATCCCCTTGCTTCAGCAGATAATCCCGTCTAGAGAACAACAACGGCCCTGTCGCACTGTACAGCCTAGCTCACAGCGAGGAGGAGCAATAATCTAATTGACTGATGCCTCACCTGTTGGCTTCATAAAACTCACAGATATACTCGTACATCTTTAACTCCTTCGGAAACAAGCTGATTTTATTTTCATTGCAATTAGTTTGAAATCTTGTAGTTTTACTTGGCTCTTAACTACCTGCGGTGGTGCAGCGGTAACGTTCTCGTCTGCTGTTTCCAAGGTTCCAGGATCAAATCCTGGCGCAGTCAGTCTGCATTTGATGGTGCTTCAATGCGAGGGAGCCGTCTCAGTAGATTTACTGGCACGTTAAAGATCCGCTTCAAGAAAAAATTCCGGCAACCTGGCGTCACTAAAAGCCGCAGTAGTTGTTGGTTGTTGTTGCTTATTTTCGGGGCTCCGACATTGTGGCCCTATATCCCCTTGTAATTGTATGTGTGTGTGTGTGTGGAATTTGTATGACAACCTGTGTTATTGTCATGGCTGTACAAGTGTGTGTATTTGTAAATTGGGGATAGGATTGGGAAGGAAACGGCCGTGGCCTTAAGTTACGAACCATTCCGGCATTTGGCTTGAATAGAATTGGGGAAACCACGGAAAACCACTTCCAGGAAGGCTGAAGTCAGAATCGAACACGCTTCTTGTCAGTTTTACGTCACGAGGCCAAGTGTACCCCGTTCCAGCCATCACACCAGAATTAAAATTTGCTTACAGAGCTGGCAATCGAACACGGATCTCCGGGGCGACAGCTAATAACGCTAGCCACTACACCATTAGGTTGACTCCTTAGTAGTTAAAAGAGACGTTAAGCCAATAATATTATTTCATTTACGGGGAAATTGAAACACCGGACGTGACATTTCACCTCAGAAATCACATATGCATTAATGCTCAGCCACCATCTGGAATATATGGGCTTGGATGAAATTTTGCCTTTGGCATACAAATATCATATGCAGTTCGACATTATTGCTAATTTGAGATAATGTACAGTATCTCTAACATAGGCTATATAGAGTTATTTGAATGTATATTTTATAATTTCAAGATGGCCGCTGCACGCTATATTCAGCTATGTATGTACACACATCAAAAAAAGTTTTGCATCACCTCGGTTCCCAGATCTCCGGCATATAGACGTTGACTGTGTATATTGTATCCAAGATACAGTCCCTTTGACTGTTCATAGATGTCACTAAAACTGCTCAAAGATGTAAACAACCATGCATGAGCAGGGCTTATTAGACGGAGGGGGTACGACAGCCGATCAGTTCCAGTCATTCCACCAGGACGAAGGTACGCTGCTCATGTTGTCTGTAGTTCTACCATGCCTAGAAGGTCAATACCGCAGTTCGATCGCGTCCGCATTGTTACTTTGTGTCAAGAAGGGCTCTCAACAAGGGAAGTTTCCAGGCGTCTCAGAGTGAACCAAAGCGATGTTGTTCGGACATGGAGGAGGTACAGAGATACAGGAACTGTCGATGACAGGCCTCGCTCAGGCCGCCCAAGGGCTACTACTGTAGTGGATGACCGCTACTTACGGATTGCCGCTCGGAGGAACCCTGACAGCAATGCCACCATGTTGAATAATGCGTTTCGTTCAGCCACAGGACGTCGTGTTTCAACTCAAACTGTGCGCAATAGGCTGCATGATGCGCAACTTCACTCCCGACGTCCATGGCGAGGTCCAGCTTTGCAACCCCGACACCATGCAGCGCGGTACAGATGGGCCCAACAACATGCTGAATGGACCCCACGGAATTGGCATCACGTTCTCTTCACCGATGAGTGTCGCATATGCCTTCAACCAGACAATCGTCGGAGACGTGTTTGGAGGCACCCTGGTCAGGCTGAACGTCTTAGACACACTGTCCAGCGAGTGCAGCAAGGTGGTGGTTCCCTGATGTTTTGGGGTGGCATTATGTGGGGCCGACGTACGCCACTGGTGGTCATGGAAGGCTCCGAAACGGCTTTACGATACCTGAATGACATCCTCCGACCCATAGTGCAACCATATCGGCAGAATATTGGAGAGGCATTTGTCTTCATGGACGACAATTCTCGACCTCATCGTGCACATCTTGTGAATGCGTTCCTTCAAGATAACGACATCGCTCGACTACAGTGGCCAGCATGTTCGCCAGACATGAACCCTATCGAACATGCCTGGGATATGTTGAAAAGGGCTGTTTATGGACGTCTTGACCCACCAACCACTCTGAGAGATTTACGCCGAATTGTCGTTGAGGAGTGGGACAATTTGGACCAACAGTGTCTTGATGAACTTGTGGATAGTATGCCACGACGAATACAGGCATGCATCAATGCAAGAGGACGTGCTACTGGGTATTAGAGGTAGTGGTGTGTACTGCAATCTGGACCACAAATGCTGAAAGTCTAGCTGTATGATGGTACAACATGCAATGTGTGGGTCTCATGAGCAATAAAACGAGCTGAAATGTTGTTTGTGTTGATCTCTATTCCCTTTGTATTTAAAGGTTCCGGAACTCTTGGAACCGAGGTGATGCAAAACTTTTTTTGATGTGTGTATAATGGTAGTGAGAACTTTAGTATGATACTCATCTCTAACTAAATTTCACGTTAATATACCAATAACGGGACACATTAAAGCAGGCAGTTTTTGCTACAACAAATACAATGTGTGGTAACTAAAAGAAATTCAGTGAAAGAGCCACACGCAACACGAAGCCATAAACACCACCTCCAAAGCACAATACATACGAACGAATCTCGCCTTTCGCATTTGACGAGGGTAGCTTTGTGCGTACGAATGTCACAAAAATCAACACTGTTAAGAGAAATTCGTTTTTCGTGTGTTGGTTTAGAACACCAGTGCGCCTTTACAGCACTCTGCTCGCTCCCTATTAAGTGTATTCCGCCTGCCTGAAACAGTGTGTTTGGTTAGAAAACATATAGTCCGCGTCACCTCAAATAAAATACTACGAAGGTGGATCAGAAAGTTAGTTGCACTAACGTGATGCAGCAGCGCGCTGTGTGTCGCAAACGTGGGCACAGCGGAGAAAGGGACAGACACTGCCCACACGTCTGTTAGGCAGGTCTCTGTGGTGTCTCGTCTTGTATGGTGTGAATAGCGGCCAAATGCAATGGCGCGTCGACTGGACGTTCACTCCAAATATGAGGTGCGTGCGACAATCCGATTCCTATGGGCCAAAAGGAAGAATTGCACGATTAAAGAGAAGCGCCGGGGGAAGTTGAGCGCCGGTGTGATTTTGTTGCACGATTACGCAACAGCTCACAAGGCCCGCCAAACGAGGGAACTGCTGCAGTGTTTCAAGTGGGAGGTCTGGCAATATCCACCCTACAGTCCCGACCTAGCGCCATGTGACTTTCATCTGTTCGGTAAGCTCAAAATGGAGCTCGGTGGTCGACGTTTCCATACCGATGAGGAGGTGAAGGCCGCTGTCTCCGTGTGGTTGCAGAACGCTGGAGGAATCCGGCATCGACAAGTTGGTTGTGCGTTCGCGAAAATGTTTGGAGTCTCTTGGAAACTATGTGGAAAAGTGATGATACATTGTATGTCGTTATAGGCGTGTTGCTGTTGTATAGGTGGTGTAATAAATGGCCATAACTGGGAAGTGCAACTTATTTTTTGATCTGCCTTTGTAACAATGTAAACTTTCCATTTGTCTACCATAATACAAACATGGTAGTTTATTGTATAATTTCTTGCTGTTATGTTGATCAGAGCTACGTTCACTGTTGCCACTCTTGTTTTAACGTCACCAAGCTCTTCAGGCACGGAAATTGCTAGTTAGAATGTAGCATGAAGTTTAGCAGCATGAGCTGATTTTCGTCTCTCTACTGTAATGTGATGTCATTTCAGGGTCCCATGCCATCTCCTTGTTTACCCAGAATACAAAACATAACCTATAAAGCAACGCCTATTGAATAACATTCATACATTTTCATTTGATATAAACTGCAAATTCTATCTCCTACATAGGGGCGCGATGGTGCAGTGGACAAGTTGCTTGGCACTCACTAGGGTGGACGGGGTTCGATTCCCGGCTAATGCATGTGAGATTTACGAAGTGAAATATCACGTTCTGTGTTTCGGATTCCAAACAAAACAAGAAGTTCCGTTAAGAACTATACAGCCTACTTTTCATGCCAATGATTATTCTACAGAATATGAACCTATCTAGAATAATGACGAAATTAAGTTGCTAATATCGAAATTTCCAATTAGTTCGAAATACTGTATACCTGGCATAATGTATCCTAATAGAGCACTACAGTTGGCAGCCCTGATGACTGAATATATTCTTAGTTCCGTCTCTTACGGTACTAAATACAAAATTTGGTTGAAGTCCCCTGGATAGCATGGACGTTACATGCAGTTAAACATTGTATCTAACAGCGCGCGTAAAATCCTGTTGGCAACAATGTCATGCATGCATTGGTCAGAAATAATCTGAAATAATATGATCTATTGTTGTGCCAATTTTGAATGAAATCCATTAGTTAGTATAGAAGTTACATGCATTTTAAAATTGGACCTATCAGCAGGCTTAGAATCATGTTGGCAGCACTGACGTATATTAGTTACTCCAAATTCGTCTAGAATGCCAGGTACTATACGTGTGCAAAGTTTAGAGCTATTGGCTTGCATACTTTCTGATATATTGATATTAGGGTAACAAAAATAGGGACAGCACATATTAACAGTTGGCAGCCCTGGTTGCTCCTTAGAATACGCATAGTCATATCTGTTATGGTACACATAGCACATACGAAATTTGGTTGAAATCCAAATGATAGCATGGAAGTTACATGTATTTAAAGTTGGACCTGTCAGCAGGCTTAGAATCATGTTGGTAGCACTGACGTATATAAGTTACTCCAAATTAATATAGAATGTCAGGTACTATACGTGTGCATAGTTTAAAGCTGTCGGCTTGCATACTTTCTGATATATTGGTATTTGGATAAAATAAATTAGGAGCATTTATTAACAGTTGGCAGCCCTGGTAGGTCTTAAGAATACGCTCAGTCATATCTGGTTATGTACACATACAACATACGAAATTTGGTTGAATTCCGCTTGATAGTGTAGAAGTTATATGCATTTAAAAATTGGACCTATCAGGAGGCTTATAATCATTTTGGCAACACTGGCATGTTTGGCCTCCTGGAAATTAAACTGAAATATTATGATCTGTACGTGTGCCAATTTTGAAATAGCTCCCATTCATACTTTCCAAGATATCCAACATGGAGCTCAAATTTCAATTGCGATTTTTTAGCAGTTGGTAGCACTGACATCATTTTCAAATATGGCCGTGAGATATTCAGGTATAGATCTTTACTCCTACCAAATTTTGTTTCGATTGCTGCAGCCGTTTAGGAGTTGATAGGGGGGGACACACACACAGCCAGACAGACAGACAGACAGAAGGACAGACAGACAGACAGACAGACAGACACACATTTGCCCGATCTCATAAGTCTACTTTTTCCTCATTTTTGCAAAATGTGAAAAGTAGGCTAAAAATCCTCTCGGCACGCAGGAAGGTGGAGGTAGATTTCACAGGGCAAACTAGGGGATAGGCGAAAATAGGCAGAATATGCAGGTTTTCGTAGAAGGATCAGACCTCATTTATTGCGAGAAAGTATTCTACAATTGGAGCTTAATTAATTTTGTTTTTCGTCTCTTTATGCATATTTTTAACATTTTATTGTCGTATGGGGACGGTAACCTTCTCGTCATTTGGGGTCCATTTCAATACTTGTGGTCACACTGTCCTTAAGCAAGGTTTCGAGACAGATGTGTAACTATCTAACGGTCTGTTACTTCTTCACGTCAAATTTCATCTACCACAGAGATGTTGGTTGGTTCCTCAGTTTAGGGGCTGCGAGAACGTGGTCATGTTGCCCCGTGTACTATGGGTGTGTGTAGAATCTGTCTGATAAACGGTGTTGATTGTGATGGCAGTATTAGTCTGTAATTCAGGTAGGGACGGCAGATGGTCAATTTCAGGTAGTAGTTCCTAATTTTGCTACCAAATACTACGGTGAACGTCACCTAGCTGTTAAATTTGCGACAAGATGCCACCACGACCAGCAACTCGCAACGAACTTTGGAACTTCCCTTCCGAAGGAAAGCATACTGAGAGATTTTTAGCGCTCTTAGGAAATCCGACGACTTCAGTCGGCTTTGAACCCGCGACCTTGGGCATAGAAGTTCAGCATGCTACCAGTTACGTCACCGAAGCCGCTTCCCACAGTCAGATGGAAAACTGAATGTGATCTCGTGCAATGGCGTTGTTATGGCAACATCTGGTGGCTCATCCTTCATCAATTTAGTAGCGTTGTCATGGAAACCTCTGATGGCTCTTGGCATTTTCTTCAAATTCCGAAATCATTTTGCTCATCCCATGGCGTAATGGTGGGTCATATAAAAAAAATTACGAGCCTTACAGTAGTCGCATATGATGTGTAACATCTGACATAGAAGAAACCTCACGTGAAATTGTTGATACACCGGTATTTTATAGTATTATTGGCACAAATATTAATCTATTGTAAAAGGGATGTTTTACAGATATTGTAGTTTATAATACGGAACTCATTTTATTAGATGATTTGTAGCTTCCACCAGCACTAGCCTAAATAAAGAATACGATATGGATAAACTTGATTGATAGACAAGACACCGCTCATAACCTTAAATTCCTTATAAACAGGTCCTCTTGATCACAGACCAACAAATAATTTCATATGGATTCTGTTAAAATGAGTCATATTGATATGATAAATATCGTTTAAAATGATAATCTGGTAGCAAAAATATCCACCTCGCACAGGATTCGAACCCAAGATCTCTAGATTCACAGTCATACGCAATAACCTCACGGCTATTTCGACTACGCAAATATTGTCCACAAGATGGTGCTTATTTCCACGTTCCAATAATACTGCATTGCGGAATTAAGTTTCATTTATATTTTGCTTGTTTCGATAATGTTCCTGAGTGACGTTGAGTTTAAAATGCCTTATGCCAATGCAATGCCGACTACTTACAATGTTTGATATTAAAGCATTTTACTATTTAAATACTGATACGAAGACTTCGAACATGAACCATGTCATTTGTTTAAATCACTTGACACCAGAGTTCGCATAAGCGTTTTCCTTTCAGTATGTCATATATATTCCACATGGCCGAGAGTGCGTCATGGTATCAATTTTCGACACCGCGCGCTGATTGTTTCTCTTACCAGTGCCAGCTGGATCGATCGATTGAGTTGGCTGTGCGTCTCATACTTCCATTCGATCCACCACTGCCAGCTAGGGCACACTTCCATTCGATCGATCGAGCGGGCAGTGCATACTTCCGTTGTCCACCACTGCCAGCTAGTACACTTCCGTTTGATCGATCGAGCGGCAGTGCATACTTCCGTTTGAACCACCACTGCCAGCTCGATCGTTCCGATCCACTTCCGTCCCCAATTTTCAATATCACTCCCACAAAACTATCCAGCAACCGAGCGGAAAGATGTTACACATCAAAAAAAAATTCTGACAAAAGTTTTAGGTTATTATTAGGGGAATATTGTCCATTTTGTACGGTGTTGATATAGTGCCTATTAAGAGAGATATGATTAATGTTACCCGAAAAACCCACTTTTTCCCACCCCTTTGGTTTATGGTTGGTGCTATCAAAAAAACTTTTCAAATATATATTTTTGGCCTTATCCAACACATAGTATGAACATTGAATGGATTTCTATATTTCACATATTAAGAGAGTTATAGCGATATTTCACATTTTCGAAAAAAAAAAAATTTTCCCGCCCTTCGACCGATTGTGCCCATTATCCAACTAGATCGATAGTTGAAAGGGATACATATTATGTTAAAAAATTGAATTGATTGGGGCGCAATTACGGTAAATATCGTAACCACAAGGAAGTGATATATACATAAATCTATCTATATATATATAAAAATCAATGTTACGAATAGTTTGTCTGTATGTATGTCTCCTATGCGTTCATATACCATTCGTCCGATTGCGATGAAACTTGGGTGAAATGTTGAGTACACTCCAAGGAAGGTTTCTGACTTAGTAAATCCATTTTACAATAGGTAGCGCACGCGTAGATTCAACAAATGAGCGACGATGCGCGAAGCGTTTCAAGAAAGTCCCGTATGTGTTCATATACCATCCGTCCGATAGCGATGAAACTTGGGTGAGATGTTGTGTGCACTTACGTGAAGGTTTCAATATTAGTGAATACATTTCACTGTAGATAGCGCACGAGTAGATTCAACAAATTAGCGACGACACGCGAAGCGTTTCAACAAAGTCCCCTATGCATTCATATACCATTCGTCCGATAGCTATGAAACTTGCGTAAAATGTTGTGTACACTGCAGGGAAATTTTCTGGCTTAGTATATCCACTTTACAATAGGCAGCGCACGAGTAGATTCAACAAATGAGCTACGATGCGCGAAGCATTTCAACAAAGTCCCATATAAGGTCATTTACCATTCATCCGATAGCGATGAAACTTTGGTGAGATGTTGTGTACACTCCAGGGAAGGTTTCTGGCTGAGTACATCCATATCACAATAGGTAGCGCAAGAGTAGAATCAACAAATGAGCGACGACACGCGAAGAGTTTCAAACAAGTCCCGTATGCATTCATAAACCATTCGTCCGATAGCTATGCAACTTGGGTGAGATATTGTGTACACATCATGGAAGGTTTCTGCCTTAGTAAATCCACTATACAATAGGCAGCGCACAAATAGATTCAACAAATGAGGGACGACGTGCGAAGCGTTTCAACAAAGTCCCGTATAAGGTCATATAGCATTCTGCCGTTAGCGGTGAAAATTGGGTGAAATATGGTGGACACACCAAGGAAGGTTTCTGGCTTAGTAAATACATTTCACAGTAGGTAGCACACGAGTAGATTCGACAAATGAACGACGACACGCGGAGCGTTTCAATACAGTCCCCTATGCCTTCATATCCCATTAGTCCGATAGCGATGAAACTTGGGTGAGATGCTGTGGACACTTATGTGACGGTTTCTAACTTAGTAAATACATTTTACAGTAGGTAGCGCACGAGTAGATTCAACAAATGAGTGACGGGGTGCGAATCGTTTAAACAAAATCCGGTATGCGTTCATATATTATTCATCCGATTGCGATGAAACATTGATCAGTTATTGTGTACACGCCAGTGAAGGGTCTCGACTTAGTAAATCCATTTCACAATAAGTAGCGCAAGAGTAGGTGCAACAAATGGGTGACGACGCGCGAAGCGTTTCAACAAAATCCCCTATTGCGTTCATATAACCTTCTTCGATTGCGATGAAACCTTGATGAGTTATTGTGTACACGCCAGGGAAGGGCTTCGACTTAGTAATACATTTCTCAATAGGTAGCGCACGAGTAGATTCAACAAATGAGTGACAGCGCACGAATCGTTTTAAGAAAACCCCGTATACGTGCATATACCATTCATCCGATTGCGATGAAACATTGATGAGTTATTGTGTACACGCCAGGGGAGGGTTTCGACTTAGTAAATCCATTTCACAATAGGTAGCACACGAGTATATGCAACAAATGGGTGACAACGCGCGAAGCGTTTCAACAAAATCCCCTATGCGTTCATATAACCTTCTTCGATTGTGATGAAACCTTGATGAGTGTACACGCCAGGGTAGGGTTTCGACTTAGTAAATCCATTTCTCAAGTAGGAAGCGTATGAGTAGAATCAACAAATGAGTGACAGCGCACGAATCGTTCAAACAAAATCCCGTATACGTTCATATGCCATTCATCCGATTGCGATGAAACTTTTGAAAGTTGTTGTGCACGCTCCCACGAATGATTCTAAATTAGAAAATCCATTTTACGATAGCTTAGAGGCAGTGAACGGAAATTGAAAAACATGTTGTATATCCAAAATCACTTCAAGAAACAGAATTTCAACGCCAACACTTTCTTTGATTGGCATTGCAACGCATGCCGGGTACAGCTTGTATATATATAAAAAGGAATGTCTGTGTGTTCGTCTTTTATGCGTTCATAAACCATTCATACGATTGCGAGCAAATTTTGGTGAGTTGTTTTAAACACTTCTGGGATGATCATAGGCATAGTTAATCCATTTCACAAAGATAGCGCGCGAGTAGTTTAAACAAATGCGTAATGGCGATGCATTCATACACAACTCGTCCGATTGCGATTAAATTTTGGTGAGTTGTTGTGCACAGTCCCGGAAAAGTAATAGGGGTAAAAATCCAATTTACAATAGATGGCGCGCAAGTAGCTTCAACAAAATGGCGTGCGTTTATTTCAAGAAAGTCCCACATGTGTTCATATACCATTCATCCCATTGCGTTGAAACTTGGGTGAGAAGTTCTGTACACTTCAGGTAAGTTTTCTGGCTTAGTGAAATCACTTAACAATAGGTAGCGTACGAGCAGATTCAACAAATGAGCGACGACGGGCGAAGCGATTCAACAAATTCATGTATGCTTTCACATACCATACGTCTGATAGCGATGAAACTTGGGTGAGATGTTGTGTACACTACAGCAAAGGTTTCTTGCTTAGTAAATCCACTTAACCATAGGTATCACACAAGTAGATTCAAGAAATGAGCGATGACGGGCGAAGCGTTTCAACAAAGACCAATATGCGTTCACATACCATTCGTCCGATAGCGATGAAACTTGGGTGAGAGGTTGTGTACACTACATGCAAGGTTTCTGACTTAGTAAATCCATGTTATAATAGGTAGCGCACGAGTAGATTCAACAAATGAGCGACGACGCGCGAAGCGTTTCAACAAATTGCCGTATGCGTTCATATACCATTCGTCCGAAAGCGACTAAACTTGGGTGAGATGTTGTGTACACTTCAGGGAACGTTTCTGGGTTAGTAAATCCACTTAACAATAGGTAGCGCGCGAGTAGATTCAAAAAACGAGCTACGACGCACGAAGCGTTTCAACAAAGTCACGTATGCGTTCATATACCATTAGTCCGATAGCGAAGAAACTTGGGTGAGATGTTATGTACACTCCAGGAAAGGTGTCTGGCTTAGTAAATCTACTTTACAATAGGAAGCGCACGATTAGATTCAACAAATGAGCTACGACGCGCGAAACGTTTCAACAAAGTCCCGTATGCGTTCATATACCATTCGTCCGATTGCGATTAAACTTGGGTGAGATGTTGTGTACACTCGAGGAAAGGTGTCTGGCTTAGAAAATCTACTTTACAATAGGCAGCGCACAATTAGATTCAACAAATGAGCTACGACGCGCGAAGCGTTTCAAGAAAGTCCCGTATGCGTTCATATACCATTCGGCCGATAGCGATGAAACTTAGGTGAGATATTGAGTACATTCTAAGGAAGGATTCTGGCTTAGTATATCCACTTTACAATAGGTAGCGCACGAGTAGATGCAACAAATAAGCGTCGACGCGCGAAGCGTTTCAAAAATGTCCCGTATGTCTTCATATACCATTCGTACGATAGCAATGAAACTTGGGTGAGATATTGCGTACACGTACGTGAAGGTTTCTAACTTAGTAAATACATTTCACAGTAGATAGCGCACGATTAGCTTTAACTAATGAGTGACGACACGCAAAGCGTTTCAAGAAAGTCCCGTATGCATTCATATACCATTCGTCCGATAGCTATGAAACTTGGGTTAGATGCTGTGTACATTTCAGGGAAGGTTTCTGGCTTAGTAAATCAACTTTACAATAGGCAGCGCGAGAGTAGATTCAACAAATGAGCTACGACGCACGAAGCGTTTCTTCAAAGCCACGTATGTGTTCATATACCATTCGTCCGATAGCGATGAAACTAGGGTGAGATGTTGTGTACACTCCAGAGAGGATGTCTGGCTTAGTAAATCTAATTTACAATAGTCAGCGCACGAGTAGATTACACAAGTGAGTGACGGCACGCGAATCGTTTCAACAAAGTCCCGTATAAGGTCATATACCATTCATCCGATAGCAATGAAACTTGGGTGAGATATTGAGTACACTCTAAGGAAGGATTCTGGCTTAGCAAATATACTTTACAATAGGTAGCGCACGAGTAGATTCAACAAATGAGCGACGACGCGCGAAGCGTTTCAACAAAGTACCGTACGCGTTCATATAGGCCTACCATTCGTCCGATAGCGATGAAACTTGGCTGAGATGTGGTGTACAGTCCAGGGAAGGTTTTTGACTTAGAAAATCCATTGCACTATAGGTAGCGCACGAGTAGATTCAACTAATGAACGAAGGCACGTGAATCGCTTCAACAAAGTCCCGTATGCGTTTATATAGGCCTACTATTCAACCAATTGCGATGAACCTTGGGTGAGTTGTTGTGCACACTACAGGGAGCGTTTCTAATTTACTAAGTCCATTGTATAATGGGTTGCGCACGAGTAGTTTCAACAAATGAGTGACGGCGCACAAACCGTTTCAACAAAGTTCCATCTGCGTTCATATACCATTCATCCGATTGTGATGAAACTAGGGTGAGTTTTTGTGCACACTGCAGGGAAGGTTTTTGACTTAGTAAATATATTGTACAATAGGTAGCGCACGAGTTGATTCAACAAATGAGTGACGGCGCGCGAATCATCTAAACAAATTCCCGTAAGCGTTCATATGCCATTCATCCGATTGCGATGAAACTTTGATGATTTGTTGTGAATACGCCAGGGAAGGTTTTCGACTTAGTAAATCCATTTTACAATAGGTAGCGCACGAGTCGATGCAACAAATGAGTGACGATGCGTGAAGTGTTTCAGTAAAGTTCCATCTGAGTTCATATACCATTCATCCGATTGCGATGAAACTTTGGTGAGTTGTTGCGCACGCTCCCACAAATGTTTCAAAAGTAGTAAATCCATTTTACGATAGCTTAGAGGCAGTTAACGGAATTTGAAGAAAAAATTGTGTATCCAAAAGCACTTCAAGAAACCAAATTACAATGCCAACACTTTCTTCGATTGGCATTGCAACGCATGCCGGGTACAGCTTGTTATTATATAAACTTTTGAACTGACGGTGGTTTTGGGGTCTAGGGGATGTGAAACGTGAAGATATGTGAAACTTTCCGGAAGTCGGAACATGGCACCCATTGCAATAGTTAGCTTTCTAATGAAATCTACCTAAAATGGATGCCCCGCGGCTAATGCTCGCAAGTTCAAGCATCCTTCCCCAGAGAATTTGGGGATGAAATGTCATTGTGCATATTTTCCTTGCGATTTGACCAACATGTATTCAAGTTTTAACGAGATCGGGAGATTCATGTTTGCGATGCCATGGCAGTGATCTTCATGAGGTTATTGACTAGTGGGACAGCAGGTCTGTGTTGTCCCTGATACCCCGAGTGGTCGCTACAACTTGACATTCAAACTTTCACTCCCGATACCAGGGTCTGCCAAACTCAGCCATATAGGAATTTTAGCAGCAAATATTTTATAGCGTTGACTTCGTAATCTCGTAAAAGAATTGCTTTTCAGTTTGTCAACACGTTTAAGCACCTAATTAAATTAGAAGTGAATACACTCAAGGTGTTCCCTGTTTGTGGTAAGACAGTGTGTGTAGCCCTCCATCTCATAGTGCACGCTGAATAACATGAAGTGGTTTGCACGCTCAGGGCTCACAGCCGGCTGGTGAGTAGTCCACGGAAATTATTGGCACCAAGGGATCTCTCAGCATAGTCTGCTATTCCTTTTGCTACTGGTTTCTTTATCTCTATCTGTCATACCTGTCTGGTATGGTCCTTGTTACTTACAAGTCCCCCAACATACATTCTTCAATGAGGGAAATTCTTCTGTCTCTTCGTTTACTTATTTATTACTTAATTTATTTATTTATTATTAAGATGCGTTGTAACAATGATAATAATAATAGTAACAATAAATCCATCTTCCGCAAAGCAAAATTACAGCATTACAACACGGTATAATAATAATAATATCGTATGGTCTCGAGTGCCTGGTGCAAGCTTTTTTATTTGACACCCAAAGGGTAGCTTGCATGTCGAATTTTGTTGTTCCTTGAAGCACAATGAAAGTCAGGGAGGTTAGATATCTAAGCTCCTTGAACGCTATAGCACTTCTAGTGGAGAAATGAGGAACTTTGTGTTGGCGGAAACTCCCGAGATTAATTTTGCCATTATGAACACGGCCTACTGAATTCAAATGGGTTATTTGACTTGCCAACATCGTATGACATGGTGTCGTAAATTTTTGCCGCCTTTCAAAAATCACTTGCCACGGCCAGGAGCGAACCTGCAAGCATGAGGTTAGTAGACCGACACGTTGACCACTCACCCACCGTGGCAAGCTATTACAACACGGTAATCAAACCCGAAGCACTATACGCCTCTGAAACACTGATCATTGGGGCTGATCACCGATTAATGATATAAAAAAACAAGAAAACATCTTAAGGAGGATTTTGGCCGAATTTGAACTGAGAGAGTATAGTAGAAAATGAAATCCCAGGAGATTTATCAGCATTCGGAGAAAATCTCGGACACATGCAGGAAAAGACGTTTGACATTTTATGGGCATATTCTCAGAATGAGCGATCACAGGATGACTAAAATAATTCTTAATCATACTTTCTCAATGAAAGTTAAGAACAACTGGCTGATTGAAGTTGAAAATGTCCTTCAGGAAATAGACATCTCAAGTGATATGGTACTGGACAGATCTAAATCCAGAGAACTACTGTCGACCAAAACATTATGTGCACTCGAGTTTGCAGGTTGTTTGTGAAGTAACTAATAGGCCTACATAAAATCCAATACCATCATCATATTCGTCGTTCTATTTTAAGTTAGTTAATGTAGGTTTGGCAATTTTAATTAATATTTTAATATTTGTTATCGCAGTTAGAACACTAAATGAGCCCGTTTTTGAGCGTGTTTCAACCATGCGACAACTTTAAGAATCGGTTCCTCAAAAATCCGTCATCAGATCGAATCCAAATTGTATTACAGTATACATTAGAATGTTTTATAACTATTTTATAAATTTCAAAATTTTGCGTGTCCAAGAAACAAAGTTGTTATCATTTTTTTAAGGTAACGTTTTCTCGGCTCGTGGTGGTTGGAAAATTGCAGTCTTAGTCACGTTGTAATCCTTATATAACAAAGGGTTATGCTGTATGACTGAGAAATACGCAAATTAATTCTCTAATTTTATATCGGTTTGTATTTGTACGTGATAAAATGACATGGCTCAGCTCCTAGTCGATGCGGTGAAAGTTGTACAGCGTTGCCGTGACGGCTCACATCCGCGTGGCATGCCGCGCCTCGCTTGTAATTGCATGGGCAGATTCCTTCACTATTTACGATTGTCTGTCTGTTGGATTTAATGATAGATGAAATATTTCCTTCGGGGCAAAATTCAGGCAACTCTGCGTCTCTAAAAGCCACAGTACTTAGAAGGGATGTGAAACCAATATTATAATTGCCGGACCCCGTGGTGTTGGGGTAATGCGTCTCCCTCATACCCGGGGCGCTGAGTTCGATTCTCGGCTCCCTTAAGGATTTTAGAAACTGACGTGAGGGCTAGTAAGGGTGCACTCAGCCTCGTGAGGACAATTGAGTAGCTGTCTGACAGTGAGGCAGTGCACCGGTCACGGAGACCAAGATTAACGGCTGAGGGGGCCCGACGTGCTGACCACACGTCACCCCATAATCTGCAGGCCAAATGGTTCGGCAGCGGTCCCTTGGTAGGCCTAGGCCTTTCATGGGCTGTTGTGCTACGGGGTTTGGTTTTTATTATTATTGTTATTATTATTATTATTATTATTATTTTATTGACCTAATGTTAAACAGAAGTAGGAAAATGATACTGTTATTGGATTATCTGTACGCCTATTGGCTATTTCATAAACAACCACCAAGTTGTCATAATATATTGGTCCACAGTAACACGCAGTTGTCCAGAAACACGTCGATGATTTATATATCTCCACCTAATTCACTCAAAGCCATGTTATGGATTTAAATGGTCGTAAAAATTTGTCACAGCATAACCTACAGATGCGTGAACTGAGCGATATGATTAAAATAAATATTCAGAACAGAACGCGATTGCTTTAAATAGCCAGTCGCCAAGAAAATCTGTAAAATTTACTATAGGAATAGGTAATCTCTCAAATACAGAAGACAAGGCAAAAAGTATAAATGTGGTAAGAGACCGATGACAAGAAACCTTACGTTCCGTAACGCCTGAGATCTGGAAAAAATGTGTAAAATGAGCCATACAAATTGAAAAAAAGAAAATATTGGGAAAAAGACCGCCTTCCGGGTTATATTGAAGTACAAGTTGTAATTAATATTGACAATTCCAATTCATTAAAAATTGATGACGATATTTTTGGTGATGAGTTGCAAAATAACCTGAACCAATGTATAATTGTAAGTAGACAAACGCATATAAAGAAAACAGAGAAAACTTTAAAATAACTAAAAAATTAAAACAATTTACGTATAGCTGCTATTGGAGGTCCAAAGCCCTCTTGATAAAAGCTGATAGAAAATGTTTTTCATGACCTCTTAATACCATTAGTTGAATTAATGAAGATAATCAAAAGTTAATCGTAAATAGTGAAGGAATGTGCCCATGCAATTTCGAGCGAGGCGCTGCATGCCACGCGGATGTGAGCCGTCACGACAACGTTGTACAACGTTCACCGCATCGGCAAGCAGCTGAGCCATGTCATTTTATCACGTACTAATACAAACCGATATAAAATTAGTGAATTCATTTGCGTATTTCACAGTCAT
This sequence comes from Meconema thalassinum, assembly GCA_946902985.2. Classification (NCBI taxonomy): domain Eukaryota; kingdom Metazoa; phylum Arthropoda; class Insecta; order Orthoptera; family Tettigoniidae; genus Meconema; species Meconema thalassinum. The sequence continues at coordinate 308,341,282 of OX336390.1, forward strand.
ACAGCATAACCATTTGCTATAAAAGGATAACAACGCGACTAGAGACGCAATTTTCCAACCACACGAGCCGAGAAAAAGTTACCTTACACAAATGATAACAACTTTGTTTCTTGGACACGCAAAATTTTGAAATTTATAAAATAGTTATAAAACATTCTAATGTATACTACGTTAAAATTTGGATGCGATTTGATGACGGGTTTTTGAGAAATTGATTCTTAAATTTGACGAATCGTTGAAACACGCTCAAAAACGGGTTCTTTTGTGTTCCAACTGCGATAACAAATATTAAAATATAAATTAAAAATGCCAAACCTACATGAACTAATGTAAAATAGAACGAAAAAAATGATGATGGTATTGGATTTTATTTAGGCCTATTAGTTACTTCACAAACAACTTTCAAACTCGAGTGCACATAATATTATGGTCGACAGTAGTTGACAATCATCAATTTTCATACCAACCAAACAACATTGCATCAAATAAACCTGGTCGGAGGAGCGCAGAAGAGCCATAGCGAGAAGATGAATGGATTTTAAGAAGACAAGAAAGCAAGTTCAGCTGGATAAGTTGAATTGCGCTCCTAAGATGACCATTACGATGTAAAACAAGTGGTTCCTTGAAGAACTATACAGCCTATTTCATATATCCTACTTAAGTTAATTGCCTCTATCTACATACAAAATTTCAGTTTGATTGCTGTAATAGATTCGTAGATATTTAAAAACCGACTAAATATTTCGGATGGCCGCCATGTTGGATTTTATATATGTAGGTCCTAGAGTTATGTACTGTTACATGAAGATTGTTGTGTACGTGTAGCATTCAAACTTCAATCGCATGATTAAGACACAAGACGTAACAAGGAGATTTTAAAATTTCGCACAGCTGCCATCTTGTGGTTATGGAAACAATTGAAATAAATTAGATGCCAGTGGATTAACATTCGTATAAGGATATACTGTACCAAGCTTCACTTCACTCGGATGGTTAAATTGCGAGAAACGTCCATGTGAATATTTATACTTCGCGTCGCCACCTGTTGGATTTGTGATCACCAGGTTATTTAATGTCCTATAGGTGAACTATGTACATAAAAAATCAGTTTGATTGCTATAATAGATTGGTAGATATTCAGAGCCGTCTAAATATTTCGGATGGTCGCCATGTTCGATTGTTAAATGTATAGGCCATCGAGTCATGTACCATTAAAGGAAAATTATTGCGCAGGTTCATTATTCAAACTTTCACATCGATCGCATGATTACGACACAAGAAATAAAAACTTAATTTTAAAATTCGCAAAGCCGCCATCTTGAGGTTATGTAAACAATTGAACTAAATTAGATACCAGTGTATTACAATGTGTATAAACATTTCCTGTACCAGATTTCATTGCGGTTGGCACATTAAATCGCGAGAAAGGTCTATTTAAAATTTTCAAATTCGCTTGGCCGCCATGTTCGTTTTATAGTTAACCGGTTTTTGAAAGTCTTATAGATGAACTTCCAGTAGTGCCCTTTATCTCCGTACAAAATTTCAGAGTGATACCACTAATAGTTTCAGTGAAATAGAATGCCGGTGAAATATTTCGCACTTCCGCCATCTTGTGGTTATGTAAACTATTGAACCATTTGTAACGTGTTTTTCGAGGGTATTTTACGGCACTGACATAAGTCAGTAGGAAGCCATTCAATATTTATTTACGCTGCAAATTGTTGAGCCAAGAAAAGTTTTCATGTAACTTATTATTATTATTAAGGTATTTTTAGAGCGTTTTTTTTAATAAAATTATAACTATACAGATAGGTTTTCGATGTTATAGAAAACACTATCAAGCAAATTATTACGAATATTATCGCGGAAAATTATATGATTACGGAATTTTACGGATTTTTGTCAGTTAGAGTTTGTTGAGAGAGATGAGTCACTGGGAATTCGGCTACAGGCTTATTCTTGTCGAGAAGCATGACGCAAGCGGGGTTGCTGCTTCAAGAAAAGGCGAAATGGCCTGGACCTGTAATCGACTTCTTCGTCGCGCCGAGTGTATTGACCCGGAGGTGGGGAAGATCGCGTGGTGGCTCAGCCAATCAGTGGAGAGCGGGCGAGGAGAAGACGGCTACAGAGAGGGGATGCGACAGGTGCATATATGGTTTGCGCACCGAGGAGGCAGGACGATTATCTTTGTAAAACTTGGCCATTGTGGTTGCTCGTGTGGTTGGTTCCGGTGTGACCGGACCATAAGTTAACATATCTACAAATATTTCTTCAACTGACGAAGAAGATGACGGTGTCCGGAAGGCTATGGGAAGCTCTTCAGCATCCAGTACGAGGGAAATGCTACGGCAATTTCCAATGGTAAGCGCGAATGACTCAGAACCACATAATCTCTCGTTTCTTTGTTTCACATTCAGTATTTCAGTAACTTCATAGCTTGGGAATAATAGTAAAATCAGTAATTCATCCGACTCCGTTTTCACGTAATTCTCTAGCGGTAATATTCAAATCGCAACGCTCCAATTTAAATTTAAAATATATTATTATTATTAATAATTTTGCCATATATGTTTTATATAATAAATTCATTTCTTTTAACCATGCAATCTTTGCTTTCAGTAGGTAGCATTAGATATAGACCAAATTCCTTCTCCTGATACAATTGTTAGTTGGGTTAATGATCAAATCATACCACGATCTGAGTGTAAAGATTCTTGAAGGTGTTCTACCAGAGCTAGGTGTTGTTAAATATAAATTTAGATTTCAACATAGCGTTGAGGTCTTGGCGCCCATTAACACAACATATCTTAGTCAGAGTAAACATTACATTTGTACGCACAACGTGCACTAAAAAATACGTTTCACTTGTACGCTCAACGAGGGCAAAGTAAAACCCGTTTCACTTGTCGCTACCAACATGGGGCCGAAAACCTAATAACATTTGTGGAAGGAGAAGGGTATATATTGCTGTGCCTGTATTTTGGGGGTTTTTCATTTATCGGTGTGTATCAGCATGGGTAGTGTTGAGGAAGAGATGAAGTTGCGTAGTGGTCACCAGTTGGATAGTGAAGATACGAGCAGTATGGCTAGTCTTGGAAGTGAAAGCAGTACAGGGATGTCGGAGGTAAATCCCGATACTGAGGGAGGTAATCAAAACAGTCAAGCAGGGTTAGAGAGTTTGCTTCTTCAGTTTATGCAACAAAATAAAATAAGTACAGATGCTTTAAACGCTAAACTTGAACAAAATAATGCTAAACTCGAACAAAATAGTAGGGAAAATAAAGAGAGTAATAGGGAATTGAACGATAGTTTAAATGCTAAACTCGAACAAGATAATGCTAGACTTGAACAAAACAGTAGGGAAATTAGTGATAAATTCGAACTGATTAGAGGTGAGATCAGAGGGGTGATGGAAGAGAAGGCTAAAGAGATTATTGCAGATGTAGACAGAAAATTAGGAAAAGTACAGGAGAAGTTAGAAATTAGAATCAGTACACAGGCTGAAAATTTAAAAGAACTAGTGCAACGTGAAACACAGCAGGTCAAAAAGCAATTGGGGGGGGGGGGGGGGGGGATTGACAAAATTCAGGTAGCAACTAAAGAGGTTAAAGAACAGCTGGGGGGAAGAATTGATAAAGTACATGCAGAAATAATCACTGAAGTTAATGATTTAAGGGAGAGGAATAAGGAAAGCATTAATGAGATTAGTGAGAAACAAGCTAAATTAAGTGGTAAAGTTGAAACATCGGAAGGGAGCATTAGGTTAACTGTAACTAATATTGAAAGAAAAGCTGAAGAGGAAATTGCTGAATTAGAACAGAAGGTGAAAGCTAGAATTAGGCAGGAAAATAGTCAGAGTAGGCCAGTTTATGTGAATAGCACACACAGGGAAATAGAACTAGGCAAATTCAGTAATCGGCAGGGTTGTCCAATGGAGTTCATGAATACAATAGAAAATAAATTCGGGGAGAGGTTGGAAGATGGTAGTATTGAGTGGTGCCAGGTAGTTGAGATTTTAGAGCAAGCGTTTGTAGGGGAGACAAGAAACTGGTTTGCTGTCTACAGAGACAATTTCGAGAATATTTCAGATTTTAAAGTTAAATTTTGTGAGAAATGTTGGAATGAGGTAATTCAGTCTCAGCATCGTGAGGGAATTGTGTGTGGGAAATATAACCCAAGGGGAAACTACACTATGACGGAGTACTTTTTAGGACAGGTATTGACGTGTAAATATCTGGATGGTTTGAAGGAGGAAAGTGATATAGTCAGGCTATTACTAAGACATTTTCCATATAGAATCAAAGAAGCTGCCTGTATCCAAAATTTTAAATCTATTTCACAAGTGGAAAATTTATTAAGTACATTCGATGCTCTGGGAAGAGGTGGTTACGAGGAGAATTTCGGTAGGAACCAGGGTAACCATAATAACAGGCCTAATGAGAATAGGAATCAGGAAGTTCAAGGGAACAGTGGCGAAGGGGCCAGCGTCCAAAATAGGGGGAAGCAAAATAATAATAATAATCAGCAAAATCAGCACAGAGGAAATGGGTATGTTACGAACTACCAAGGTAGAAATAATGATTTCAGGGGAAATCAAGGCCGAAATAATGATTTTAGGGGTAACCAAGGGAGGTATAATAACAGTAATAATTATAACCAGAACAGGAGTCAAGGAAGGAATCAGCCCAATGGTAATAACGGACAGAGAGATACCGTTAACACAACCCAGAACAACCAGACCAGTGCAGTAGTGAGTAGTACTACACCCAGTGGTAGCCATACTTTAAACACGAACCAGGCTGCGATGTAAGGTCAGAATCTCAGTCTGTAACATGCCCTGTCCATACACTTATACAGGAACCCTATGACCTAAATGTAAGAAATGAATTATTACGTGAACTAAATGATGAAGGTATTATTCAGGAGGTGGTTAGTAAGAGCCCCATAGTTAAATTTAACGTGTCCGAGGCGTACACAGATGTTTTAATTGATAGTGGTTGTATGAAGAGTTGCATAAGTAGTGCATTTTATGATAAAATGAAAGGAACTGGAGTAAATTTTGAGAAGATACCAATTAAAAGCACTTTTGTTATCACAGCTGTTGGGAAGAGGTCTAAAATAATTTCTAAGCAAGTTTTAGTAGACATTAAAATTAATAATCATGTAGAAAAGCAGATTTGTCTTGTAATTCCAAATTTAGTATTCAGTGTTATCTTGGGTTCAGAGTGGCTAAGTAGAGTGTCTGGTAACTTATGTTATGATGTAGGGAGTTTAAAATTTAAATGGGGTGATTCTGAAGTAGAAGTAGCGTTCAATGACCATATTCAGAGAAGTAGTGTTTTAGGTGTGATTTGTACTTTAAATGAGATATCGCCAGCCGTAGAGCGGGGTTCTCCATGTTTTGTGGGCAGTGTGATTACGAACGGTAGTCTAGAGGACTCGTTACGTGATGCTGCATTTCAGGGAAATATAGAGGTGGAACATTGTGTTCGGCTCTATGATGTATTATTGTGTAATAGGAGAGTTTTTGAGGATCGCATTGGTATGGCCAATTGCTATACACATTCATTAAACGTTATTGATAGGTCAGTATTCACAGGACATATATATCCTGTACCTTTCGCTTATCAGAGTGCAGCTGAGGCACAATTTAACCAGATGCTTGAAGATGGGATTATTGAACACTCTCACAGTCCATATGTTAATTCTTTGATCACGGTACCCAAGGCCGACGGCACAGTTCGTATTTGTTTAGACGCTCGTTTGGTTAACAGTAGAATTAGTTCAGATCAGCTGAAATCTATGTCAATAGAGGAATTAATGCAAACATTTGAGGGGAAGAAGTATTTCACTTGTGTAGATTTGAGTTCCAGTTTTTGGCAAGTGCCACTTATGTACGAAGACCATTTACAGCTTTTAGTCATAAATATAACATTTATCAATTTTGTAGAACACCTTATGTGTTAAAGAATAGTTCAGCAGCTTTAATTAAGGCTTTAAACATCGCATTAGGGGATGACACAGGAGAGTTTGTAACCATTTACATTGATGATATGTTAATTAGTTCATGCAGTTTTGAGGAGCATCTACGTCATTTAGATATAGTTTTTCAGAAGTTAGATCAGGCAGGGTTCACTTTGAAGCTGTCTAAGTCGTCATTCTGCCAGTCAGAAGTGACATTTTTAGGTCATAGAGTGTCGAGTAGAGGTGTAACACCAGAATAAAGTAGGGTTAATAAGATACTTAACGCAGAGGTGCCACAGAATGTTAAACAGTTAAAAACATACCTGGGAATTTGCAACATTTTTAAGGGGGTTCGTTCTTAAATACTCAGGGTTGGTAGAACCATTCAGGGAATTGCTTAAAAGTGGGACTCGGTGGAGATGGGAGTCCAAGCATGATCAGGCTTTTAGAGCGATGAAGGAAGGTTTTGAGAAAGCTGTAGTGCTGAAATATCCTTTAAAGGTAAGGAATATGTGGTTATGACAGATGCTTCACATATAGGCATTGCTGGAGTATTATGTCAGAAAGATGATGAGGGTAATCTGTGCATTGTGTCTTTAGCCTCGCGAGGACTGACAGCAGCAGAGAAAAGATACACGATTACTGAGTTAGAGCTTTTAGGTATTGTTTTCAGTTTGGGGAAATTTAGAATGTATTTAGTAGGGGGGAAATTTGAGATCCATACAGATCACCATGCATTATAGTATATGAGGACTTGTAAACTCAGTTCTAACAGAGTTAGTAGGTGGATTCTTGCTCTGCAGGAATACGAATTCACAGTAAAATATATTAAAGGCAAAGATAACATTCTTGCAGACATGCTATCAAGGGATTATGTAGGGATTATCCTGTGGTTAAAGCAGAGGACGGTATTTTAGTATGTGCATGTGTGGACAGTAGCAACAGGGCATCGTTACAGACATTGAGAAATATGCTAGTGGAGCAACGTGATGACGTTAAGTTAAGGGAGCCACTGGCTAGGTTGGAAATAAGCTAGAGAAAGTCATGTCCAAGTTCTTTTTATCTCTACGAGGGCCCATTTATAGTTTCCAAACGTATTGGCAAAACAGCATATGTGCTGGAGGATAGTGAGGGAAACAGATTATATGGGACGTATAATATACATAGTCTACGAAAGTATGTGTCATAAAGTAAGTGTGTTTAGCTGGCGAGCCAGCCTATCAAATGAGTAAGTGTGGTATTTGGTGCGGGGAAGATCTGGTCTTCCAGGCAGGCGTATCAGAAGTCACACAGGGGGGTAGTATGTAAGTAATTGAGAATTTTTAAGGTACAGGGAAATATGACGGGATTGTCAGATGCTCTTGAGCACTAAAATGTCTCGATACACCAAGGCCAGAATTTGGTAGCGCTGGTGAATTCCCATTTGTCTCCTAGAGATGGGTGAGCGCTTGAACAGGGTATTTTTGCTTAAGGCGTCTACGAGACAAAAGATGGGCCACCAGAAGGCGAGACAGTCCTTCATGAAACTCATACATTACAGCACACGTGATTTATGTTTACGGCCTCGCCATATAAGAATTGTAAGTGTGTAATTTAAGGTAATTAGTACAAAGGTATTATTTGAGTGAGGAGAACTGGTCTGAGTTGAGAACTAGTATTAAGTAGAATATGGTCTACGGGAACTTAAGAAGACAGGGCGATTACGGCACAGAAATATTTGGTGTTATATGTAATGCGCACTTACTGTTTTTTTTTCAGAAGTCATTATTAATTTCGTATTATATACAGAGAGATTAAGTATTATGGTCACGATGCGCTGCCACAATAGTGTGATCGTGTGCTCCGTGAAATCAGTGAGACTAAGTTTCACCAGATGGAAGCGACCTCCAGTGAAATTAGGAAGTTCTGTGGTGATATAAATATATCAGAACACCTTTGATGCGTGTGATGTGACACCATATATACACAGTGCTCACACATTATTTATGTATATCTTTCCCAACATGGAGATATTTGAGAGGCGGAAATATCCGTGGAACATTAATCTAAGTGAAAAACATTGGACTGGTTGCACAGGGCAATCCAAAATGACTACAGACTTTGTCGCAAAGTGCGTAAAGAAAATCATGAGTGTATGTATATGTGATTTAGGGTGATTTAATTTATGTAATATGTATTATGGATGGGGATTTATTAACGTGTCTGGGATAATCGCATGATGGACCGTCGTCACGGTAAATCATCCGATTATCCGAGGCGAATATGTAACGTGTTTTTCGAGGGTAATTTACGCGACTGACATAAGTCAGTAGGAAGCCATTCAATATTTATTTACGTGGCAAATTGTTGAGCCAAGAGAAGTTTTCATGTAACTTATTATTATTATTAAGTTATTTTTGGAGCGTTTTTTTTTATAAAATTATAAGTATACAGATAGGTTTTCGATGTTATAGAAAACACTATCAAGCAAATTATTACGAACAACATTATCGCGGAAAATTATATGATTACGGAATTTTACGGATTTTTGTCAGTTAGAGTTTGTTGAGAGAGATGAGTCACTGGGAATTCAGATACAGGCTTATTCTTGTCGAGAAGCATGACGCAAGCGGGGTTGCTGCTTCAAGAAAAGGCGAAATGGCCTGGACCGGTAATCGACTTTTTCGTCGCGCCGAGTGTATTGACCCGGAGGTGGGGAAGATCGCGTGGTGGCTCAGCCAATCAGTGGAGAGCGGCCGAGGAGAAGACGGCTACAGAGAGGGGATGCGACAGGTGCATATATGGTTTGCGCGCCGAGGAGGCAGGACGATTATCTTTGTAAAACTTGGCCGTTGTGGTTGCTCGTGTTGTTGGTTCCGGTGTGACCGGACCATAAGTTAACATATCTACAAATATTTCTTCAACCGACGAAGAAGATGACGGCGTCCGGAAGGCTATGGGAAGCTCTTCAGCATTCAGTACGAGGGAAATGCTACGGCAATTTCCAATGGTAAGCGCGAATGACTCAGAACCACATAATCTCTCGTTTCTTTGTTTCACATTCAGTATTTCAGTAACTTCATAGCTTGGGAATAATAGTAAAATCAGTAATTCATCCGACTCCGTTTTCACATAATTCTCTAGCGGTAATATTCAAATCGCAACGCTCCAATTTAAATTTAAAATATATTATTATTATTAATAATTTTGCCATATATGTTTTATATAATAAATTCATTTCTTTTAACCATGCAATCTTTGCTTTCAGTAGGTAGCATTAGATATAGACCAAATTCCTTCTCCTGATACAATTGTTAGTTGGGTTAATGATCAAATCATACCACGATCTGAGTGTAAAGATTCTTGAAGGTGTTCTACCAGAGCTAGGTGTTGTTAAATATAAATTTAGATTTCAACATAGCGTTGAGGTCTTGGCGCCCATTAACACAACATATCTTAGTCAGAGTAAACATTACATTTGTACGCACAACGTGCACTAAAAAAACGTTTCACTTGTACGCTCAACGTGGAGCAAAGAAACCCATTGCACATGTTAGATGTTGGTGCATTACAATGTGTATAAACGTATACTGTACCAAGTTTTATTGCGTTTAGTTGGTTAAATCGCGAGAAACGTCTATTTAAAAGTCGCAAATTCGCTTGGCCGCTATGTTGGTTTTGTAGTTACCAGTTTTTCAAAAGTCACATAGGTGAACTTCTAGTAGTTCCTTTTATCACCGTAAAAAAATTCCAGGGTGATATCGGGAATAGTTTCGGAGATATTGAATGCTGGTGAGATATTTCGCACAGCCGCCATGTTGGATTGGCGAGACGTAACAACATTTGAAGGGCACAGTCGGGGTCGTCCGGAATAGTGCTATGAACTGACCGAGTTTCATTGAAATTGCTCCAGCCGTTTAGAAGTTATTAGGGGAACATTCACACTCCTCACACACACACACACACACACACGCACACACACATGGACAAAAGGTGATCTCATAAGCCTATTTTATTTTTTTATTTTTTTCAAAATTGACAATAGTCTAAAAATAAGAATATAAATATTGAGAAGAAAGGGACTGGAAAGCCTAGCAAATAAAATCCTCATCTTTCAGGAAAGGAGAATGACTCAAGTACCATGGTTGAAAGAAGTTTATAAGGATCTTTAAAAATATGTGGCATTGGGGAGGGAGAAAATGCAAACAGAAAAGTGTTCAGAAGGAAAATTGCGGAGGTGACAGATCTGTCCGTAGAGAAACCCAAGAGAATTCGTAGGGTGTTGTCGAACGAGGAACGAGCAAGAGTGAGCCAACGAATGAAAGAATATTGGCGTACAGGAAAGAACATCAACAGTCAAGGGAGTTGTGTAATCTTAACCCTTAGGGGGTTGAAACGATCCTAAATAAATAAATAATAATAATATAAAAATTAGGAATCATACTGGTATATTTATTGGCTTTCATGGCCAAGTAATTAAAACTCATCAAATCTTCTAGGTTTTTGCCAGGTCTGTTGCGGGGTTTCGCCTAGGTGCATTAAGTCAGGCTCATCACCGTGCTCCAAGAGAATTGCGGGAAGTGTGATCTTCTACGATCCGACATCTTACGACTGGGAGTTCCGAGGACTTTTTCCACCCTTCTAAAATTGACGTCGTCAGCTAGAATTGGACCCACGATCTTAGCATCGGCAGAGGGACACTTTGTCACTGACCTACTGTGGAAGCATAGGAATCGGATGATATTAGAGATTATTCCATCATTAATATTAAAATGAATTAATTAGTAAAAATACCCAAATTACCCCAAGAAGTAAATCAAAGCCAACTCCGTACAGGCCATGGAGGCCCTGGGAGTAGTGGAGGGTGAAAACAGCACTAGATGAGGGTGAGTTGTCAGCTCCATGCCCAGCCGTCTTTGCTCCCAGGAGCACTCATTTCTGTAGTAGGCTGAGTGAACCCCAGAGCTATTTGCGTTTCCGAAAATGGCAGTTTTGTTTCAAAAATCCACTACCCGGGTGGAGATCGAACCGACTCCCTTTCAGTAGAAGCTCATTGCCTCTACTGACTGCGCTACGCAGCCCCATCCAAATTATCCACATGTCATAAAACTTCGAATCATTGAATAGAAAGTTGTTTCACATATGGGCTTTGCTTATCTCTTGACTCGTCACATTGCAAAGGCATGACGAGGTGTAGCCTAATATATTGCCGGTGGTGACAAGCCTACGATCGAAATCATTGCGTAGGAAGGATATTGCTTTTATATTGGATCCCACGATCAGATGTATTAAGAACTCCAGTCAGCCAGGAGAGGTCGACACAGAGACACCGGTAGTATACGAGCCAATCGTCAAGCAGAAAGAGTTGTATACAATTCCCAATGTCATGGCTGTGTGAGCTAAAGGAACAACCCAACAAGTTTAGTACTTCCAAGAATGTACCGTATATTCTGATACAGCCAGTTTGTTCATAAAAAGATCCCTTTAAATTTTAAGACTTCAACTATACAGTGATCACTAAAATTACGAGACTCATATGTTGGTGCCACATACAAGTTTTTCTGGTGTCAGGGCTGCAACGGAGTAAACTCAACATAGTGAGACAGAACCGTGAAAAGGCGAGTTCAATTCCCATCTAAGCCATTCCGGAAGTTGTTTTCCGTGGTTTTCCTAATTCTACTCCAGGTAAATACCAGGATAGTACCTACATTAAGGCCACGGCCTCCTTCTACCCAAATCCTAGCACCAATTACCCACACTAGTACAATTATCACAGTGACAAAAATTTATCAATCAGATTCCACACACACACAAGTACACGATGTCGCAAACCCCCTACAACAAATACACGTTATTTTAAATATCCATGATTTTTATTACACAGTTGTATTGTCACTCTGCCAGTTTTATACACCCTATCAACGTAGGAAGTAGAAATAAATGTAATAAAATTAGTATGAATAATAATAATAATAATAATATATTTTTAATCGCTTATCCTTCCAGCACGGCTTTGCCCACGGACTCTGCGAGGGATCATTCCATTACCATCGTAAGGATGGTGTCTGGGAGCTGAACGTACATTGTCAGCAGATACAACCGGGGATGGTGATAAGCCAATCGCCCAGGTGACCGCTAACATGGGTCTAATTACGGAAGGGCCAAGGAAGGAATTTTGCAAGGAAGTCAGCTATGGACCTGTTGAAAGGAACCGTCCCGGTATTTGTCTGGTGGTGAAAATGGGAAACCACGAAAACCATTTTCTGGACGACCGAGGTGGGATTTGAACCCACGCTCTGTGGATTCCAGCGAGGCACGAGCTACTGCGTTAGCGTTCTTCAATCTCTTCGCTATGAACAGAGTCATGTTTAGTAAGTTTTGACACGTTATTGAAAATCTTACCAAGAACAATCACTCCTCTCATTACTAAGATCGGTTTTGTTACAGACATTGAAGTGACTTTTTCAGTCAATAACGTTCATTATGCCTGGTATTATTCCGCAATAATACGGCATAGGCTACTACAAACACTATACATACGAGTAACAGCTATCTCGACTTCATACGACATAAAAGAAATGGTTTGTAAACCATTTCTTTCTTTCTTTCTTTCTTTCTTTATCGTTTTCCCTCCTGGGGAGGCTTTTCCTACGGACTAAGCGAGCGATCCCATCTCTACCGCCACTGGCAGTGTCCTGGAGCTTGAGACTCTGAGTCGGCGATACAACTGCGGAGTGCGACTAGCACGTCGCCCAGGCGGCCTCACCTGCAAACTGAAAAGGAGCCGGATGGAGGGATGGGAAGAGTGGGAGGGATAGACCAGGAAGAGGGAAGGAGGTAGCCGTGGCCTTACGTTAGGTTCAATCCCGACATTTGCCCGGAGATGAAGTGGGAAACCACGGAAAACCACTTCGAGGATGGACGAGGTGGGAATCAAACCCCTCTACTCATTTGGACCACCCGAGGCTGAGTAGACCCTATTCCAGTCCTCATACCACTTTTCAAATTTCTTGGCAGAGCCGGGAATCGAAGCGCGGGCTTCCTGGGTGGCAGCTAAGCACGCTGACCAGTACACCGTGGAGGCGACGTAAAATCATTTTCTGCCTCATTTTAGAGAATGTGAGAGTGCACTTTTGTAATTTGAAAGATATGGTTAATTGGCTCTTAGGTGAAACATTGAGAATTAATTCTCAGTTTTGCCTCATAAAGCTAAGTGTAGCCTGTTCCAGCACTCACACCGGAATTAAAATTTCTTGGCAGAGCCGGGAATCGAACGTGGGCCTCCAAGTCGTGAGCCAAAAGTGCCACCCACCACACCACTAGAACACTATGAACTACCACTGATTCACAGGTTATCAGACAAGTACATGGGGCTGAAGACCAAGAAGTCCCAAACCCTAAAATGAGTTACCCACAACAGCCAAAACCTTTGACCTAAGACAACAACTTACTACGGGGTGTGGTGAAGCTTAATTTCCCTATGGCACGATGTTTGGTCCAATGTGGAAGGGAGTTAAAACAATCTTTCCTTTGCCACTGAACCAAACCGGAGTTCTTACCTCAGCACTAGCCATTGTCTGATATGCAAGGGTGAAAAGATAATAATAATGTTATTGGTTTTAAGTCCCTTTTAACTACTCTGGCAGAGAACTCAAGTATAACTTGTTAGTGTACGGAGTTCCGGCTTTCTCACCGAGCTACGGAATGCCAATGCGACGGTGGCCGTGCGAGTGATAGGGGAGGGGGAGTGCAACAGGTAGGGGCTGGTTTGGCACGGGAGAGGTCAAGGTTCACAGGTTGTTTCAGAAGTACTGTCTGATTCACAGGTCAAGGTTCACAGTATGGTTGGCAATTATCGTCTTAATCACGGTGGGCAAGGAGAAGGTTCATAGGATTGTTTGCAATTATGATCTGTTTTACAGTGGGAGAGGTCAAGGTTCATAGGATGCGTTACGATTTTCATCTGAATCACAGTGGTACAGGTCAAAGTTCAGAGAATGCGTTGCAATTTTCGTCTGAATCACAGTGGGAGAGGTCAAGGTTTATAGGATGCGTTGCAATTATCGTTTGTTTCACAGTAGGAGAGGTCAAGGTTCATAGGATAGGTTGCAATTTTCGTCTGAATCACAGTGGGAGAGGTCAAGGTTCATAGGATTGTTTGCAATTATCACCTGATTCACCATGGGAAAGGTCAAGGTTCAGAGGATGCGTTGCAATTATCGTCTGATTCACAGTGGGACTGCTCAAGGTTCTTAGGATAGTTTGCAATTATTGTCTGATTCACAGTGGAAGAGGTCAAGGTTCATAGGATGGTTTGCAATTATTGTCTGAAGCACAGTGGAAGAGGTCAAGGTTCATAGGATGGTTTGCAATTATCGTCTGATTCACAGTGGAGAGGTCGAGGTTCATAGGATGGTTTGAAAGTATCGTCTGATTCACAGTGGAAGAGGTCAAGGTTCATGGGATGGTTTGCAATTATCGTCTGATTCACAGTAGATGAGGTCAAGGTTCAGTGGATGCGTTGCAATTATCGTCTGATTCACAGTGGAGAGGTCAAGGTTCATAGGATGGTTTGCAATTATCGTCTGATTCACAGTGGGATAGGTCAAGGTTCATAGGATGGTTTGCAATTATCGTCTGATTCACAGTGGGATAGGTCAAGGTTCATAGGATGGTTTGCAATTATGGTCTGATTCACAGTGGGAGAGGTCAAGGTTCATAGGATGGTTTGCAATTATCGTCTGATTCACAGAGGAAGAGGTCAAGGTTCATAGGATAGTTTGCAATTATCGTCTGATGCACAATGGGAGAGTTCAAGTTTCATAGGATTGTTTGCAATTATTGTCTGATTCGCAGTGGGAGAGATGAAGCTTCATGGGATGGTTTGCAATTATGGTCTGATTCACAGTAGGAGAGGTCAACGTTCATAGGATGGTTTGCAATTATCGTCTGATTCACAGTAGGAGAGGTCAACGTTCATAGGATGGTTTGCAATTATAGTCTTATGCACAGTGGAAGAGGTCAAGATTCATAGGATGGTTTGCAACTATCGTCTGATTCACAGTGGGAGAGGTTAAGGTTCATAGGATGGTTTGCAATTATCGTCTGATTCACAGTAGAGGAGGTCAGGGTTCAGTGGATGCGTTGCAATTATCGTCTGATTCACAGTGAAGAGGTCAAGATTCATAGAACGGTTTGCAATCGTCTGATTCACAGCAGAAGAAGTCAAGGTTCAGAGGATGCGTTGCAATTATCGTGGGAGAGGTCAAGGTTCAGAGGACGCGTTGCAATTATCGCCTGATTCACAGTGGAAGAGGTTAAGGTTCATAGGATGGTTTGCAATTTTCGTCTGATTCACAATAGAAGAGGTCAAGGTTCATAGGATCGTTTGCAATTTTCGTCTGATTCACAGTAGAAGAGGTCAAGGTTCATAGGATGGTTTGCAATTATACCCTGATTCACAGTAGAAGAGGTCAAAGTTCAGAGGATGCGTTGCAATTATCGTCTGATTCACAGTGGGAGAGGTCAAGATTCATAGGATGGTTTGCAGTTAACGTCTTATTCACAGGTCGAGATTCCCAGGTTGGTTCGAGAGTATCGTCTGATTCTCAGCATGATTCGCAACTATTGTTTGATTCCCATGTATACCAGTTGAGAACCACACAAGAAAATATATCTCAGTTGGGTACACTTCTTGATTTTCGGACGTTCGAGTTGCGTCTCGCAATTTAAAATCAAACAATTCCTATCCCACTTTAATCGGATTTAGGACTGGAAACCATGTGCCTACGACTTAATAGATGTAGTCAATAACTGAATGGCTTGCACAGTAATTTGAAATAAGTGAAAATCGCAAATTCAATTACCTGTAGGACTGATTCCACTGTACATTGGCAGCTGTTGCAGTGAGAATCCAGTTTTCTGGTTAGGGTTGTATCAGATATGCTCATTTAGTTGTGAAAGACTCACAAAAGGCTCAAGTCCTTCAGGGTGGGCCCAGTAAACTGAGACCCTATCAGAAAAGCAGCACATATTTGTGGGTGTTGAAAGTCTAGCTTGTCATCAAATGAAATCGTGAATTTCACTCATTTCTACTTACTGCATAGTTCAATATTTACGACAGGAATTTGTGTGATATGGCTATGACTCACTTTTCTGAATTGTGTAGTATAGGCCTACGTAATTCCCAACTTTTCGATGGTGTTTTGGCTTCACCTGATATTTCTGACATTCACTCAAATCTATTTTACTCCGTCACTAGCAGTTTCAAGTAATTGAAACTTGTCAGGACGTGAATCTGCGTTCAGTTTGGAATGACAATTTTCGCAAGCATACGTCGTACGTGTCAGAGAGCATAAGAATAATTATGCCTATAGTGACGCAGGATATTTACAAACAGACTTGTTATATAGTAGAATTTTCAAAAACGTAATAGGATAACTGCAGTACAGTTTGGTCATCTGATTGAAATACTTTAATGCAGTTTATTTGTGGGTCTTCTACGCAGGTTTACTGTTTACCACGTATTAGAGTAGTTGTTGAAATGTTGTTTAGTGATTCTTTTTTAGGGCTTTGTGGCATCTTAGTCGTACTTCAGCGCGAGTGAAATCTGTAGGATAACCTGTATCGTTGTGCCGATTGTACTATTGTGTGTATTTGTAACTGGGGCTTGGATAGGGAATGAGATGGCCATAAGCTTACATTACTGTAGGGTAAGATGGAGCAGATGTTAAAACCGAGGAAACAATTTCTAGAAGGCTGAGGTAGGAATTGAACCTAAGGAAGGAAGGAGGAAGGATGGAAAGAAGGGAGACAGGAAGGAAGAATGTAATGAAGGGAAGAAGAAAAGAAAAATACGATGTTCAGTAAAGAACATATAGCCTACTTTCTCCTAAATGCATGGGTATTGTTATAACTCTTTGTCCTTTTCAAGGAGTATAATTGAATGTTGGTTGTAGTAGCTTGTTGAAATACAACGTGCTATAGGGATATTAAACATGAATATCCCGCCCTTTGCTAGTGCTACCTCTGTAAAAAAAATTCATTCAATTCGGTTTCACCGTGTTTGAATTGATCTGGGGAATGGATTTGCACACATACATGGCCGCTATTTGCAAACTATTGGGCTGATGACCTTCTAGTCAGTCATAAGATGCTTTCCACAAAAAGGCATGTTGTTGCAAAATCCGGTAGAGATCAATTTATTAGGATGGTCAAAATTTGATTTAAGCTTTTAACATTTGGGTGGCCGTCATTCCGTTTCCGTCAAGATGGCGGCGATATGAAACATGACACTGAGGTGCCTTTTGCTAGTGCTACCTCTGTACAAATTTCGTTCAATTCGCTTTCACCGTGTTTGAATTGATAGGGGGAATCGATTTGCACACATACTTGGCCACCATCTGCAAACTATTGGGCTGATGATCTAGCAGTTTGGTCAGAATATGCTTCCCACATAAAGATTTGTTGTTGCAAAATTTGGTAGAGACTAGATTATTAGGTTGGTCGTAATTACATTTTAGCCTTTAACATTTGGGTGGCCGCGATTACGTTTCCGTCAAGATGGCTGTGATATAAAACATGACACTCAGGTGGCCTTTTCTAGTGCTACCTCTGTACCAAATTTCGTTCCATTAGGTTTCACCGTGTTTGAATTAATAGGGGGAATCTATTTTCACACAAAGATGGCCGCCATCCGCAAAATATTAGGCTAATGACCTATTAGTTTGGTCAAAGGATGCTCCCTCCATAATGGTATGTTGATGCAAAATTTGGTAGAGATCGGATGATTAGGTTAATCGTAATTTGATTTAAGCTTTGAATATTTGTGTGGCCGCCATTACGTTTCCGTCAAGATGGCGGCGATATAAAACATGACACTGAGGTGCCCTTTGCTAGTGCTACCTCTGTACCAAATTTCATTCCATTCGGTTTCACCGTGTTCGAATTAATAGGGGTAATCGATTTTGACACAAAGATGGCCGTCATCCGCAAACTATTAGGCTAATGACCTATTAGAATTGTCAAAGGATGCTTCCTCCATAAAGGTATGTTGTTGCAAAATTTGGTAGAGATCGGATGATTAGGTTAGTCATAATTTGATTTAAGCTTTGAACATTTGTGTGGCCGGCATTACGTTTCCGTCAAGATGGCGGTGATATAAAACATGACACTGAGGTGCCCTTTGCTAGTGCTACCTCTGTACCAAATTTCATTCCATTCGGTTTCACCGTGTTCGAATTAATAGGGGTAATCGATTTTGACACAAAGATGGCCGCCATCCGCAAACTATTAGGCTAATGACCTATTAGATTTGTCAGAGGATGCTCCCTCCATAAAGGTATGTTGTTGCAAAATTTGGTAGAGATCGGATGATTAGGTTAGTCGTAATTTGATTTAAGCTTTGAACATTTGTGTGGCCGCCATTACGTTTTCGTCAAGATGGCGGCGATATAAAACATGACACTGGTGTGCCCTTTGCTAGTACTACCTCTGTACCAAATTTCGTTCCATTCGGTTTCACCGTGTTCGAATTAATAGGGGCAATCGATTTTCACACAAAGATGGCCGCCATCCGCAAACTATTACGCTGATGACCTATTAGTTTGGTCAACGGATGCTGCCCCCATAAAGGTATGTTGTTGCAACATTTGGTAGAGATCGGATGATTAGGTTAGTCGTAATTTGATTTAAGCTTTGAACATTTGTGTGGCCGCCATTACGTTTCCGTCAAGATGGCGGCGATATAAAACATGACACTGAGGTGTCCTTTGCTAGTGCTACCTTTGTACCAAATGTCGTTCAATTTGCGCTCACCGTGTTCAAATTGATAGGGGGGGACAGACATTCAGAGTACACACACTCACACATACACACACACACACAGACTCACACACACACATACACACAGACAGACAGACACACTTTTTTTCGCCCTGCAGTGATCTCATAAGTCTACTTTCATTTTTTGCAAATATCGAAAGTAGGCTAATAAAGAAGAAAGGAAGAATAGAAGGAAGACAGGAAGGAATTAAAGAAGGAAGAAAAGAACACCTCTCTGATTTTCTACGATATTTACGGCTATCATTCACACGAACATATGGTCATTCAGCTACCATAAATTCGCTATATTCTTCACAATATTTCAAGAATCTTGCAAATATTTCTTCACGTAGTATTAACGGTTTAAATGTAGGGCCTACGTCTCACAGTATGTACTAGCACTTCTACAATACTTCACGAACACGTTTTCCACGCAGACATTTTAATGTAGAGTGTCCCCCATGACAGGCGGAAGCAAACTCTTAACGGCCGATTTCCCGCTTCTTCCTCCTCGCGTCTCCTACCAATCAAATCACTTGAATTCGTAGAACATTCAAGTTGTTTATAATAAATCATGTATGAAGGACTCAATCGTTGTAGGATTGTGTGGACTAAAATCACAGTATTAGCCTACTTTCGATTTTTGCAAAAAATGAAAGTAGACTTATGAGATCAACACAGGGCGAAAAGAGTGTGTCTGTCTGTGTGTGTGTATGTGTGTGTGTGAGTCTGTGTGTGTGTGTGTGTATGTGTGTGTGTGAGTCTGTGTGTGTGTGTGTGTCTGTGTGTGTGTGAGTGTGTGTACTCTGAATGTCTGTCCCCCCCCTATCAATTCGAACACGGTGAAACCGAATTGAACGAAATTTGGTACAGAGGTAGCACTAGTAAAGGACACCTCAGTGTCATACTTTATATCACCGCCATCTTTACCAAAACAGAATGGCGGCCACTCAAATGTTCAAAACGTAAAATCAAATTACGGCTAAACTAATCATCCGATCTCTACCAAATTTGGTGACAACATACCTTTATATAGGACGCGTCTTTCATCCAAAATTCAAGGTCATCGGCCATGCCATTTCAGGATGGCGGCCGTGTGAATTATGCAACCATTTTAATAAATAGCTTAAGACCCACCAATTCCGATTATCGGGCCTAGGGGGGTTTAAGCTATCCTGAAGGTCGTGATCCGTTATTTATTATAATTTAATATTATAATATTATACTGTATGAGTGGCTTAAAAGAGCTGAGCCGTTTGTGTCACACGACAAGATGGCAGCTGTCCTCATGTGCCTGTCTTATATTTCAGTAGTTTTAGTATGTTGTATGTGATATACCGTACTGATACAATAATATAAACTTTGTATGAAATGATCTTTAATGAAGATGTACTGCAGTGAAGAAATCGTTTATTTAAAGTCATTATTTGCCAACAGTTTGTATCTAATATGTCAGTTAAGAACACCTGACGTCATGGATACGGTTAGCTCTGGGCTAGCATGTTAGTCTGACACGCAGTTGACTGAGGATCGAATACTGCTACAGTTAGGTTTTTTTTTCTTGAATTCTTTTACAAATGATGTGCACGAGCTTTTCCCACAGATACTGAATAAAATGTCATTTAGCTCAAAGGAGAGGATAAAGTATACACTCGTATATCAATAAAATCACAGTCCCAGCATCGCACATAAACAGAAGACATTAGAAAAAGGAGAATAGAAGAACTAGATACACGTTGTCATTAACCACAGCCTTCTTAATGCCTCTGTACGGTGCTGTCCTCTTGTGGGTTATGTGGGTAATATTGTTCCAAACATAACGCTGTGTAAATGCCTGAGCTGGCCTCCTGAAGTATGGCAATTTTGTAATACTGGTAGTTCAACTATTAGCCACGATCGCGCTCCGAATACCTTTAAACACTGCCAGCTGGATCGCCTCCCTCTTGGCTACTTTAAACTGCCTACTCATTCAACACCCATAGAACACTGCCATCGTAGTACATTACGATGGCCTTGCATAGGCGTACAAGATAAAGATTAATTCACTGATAGGTCGCAGCACCACCTACTGTGATTGGGGCGGAAGATTCTTAATTTTGCAGGCTGGCTTAATATAGAGATTAACGGACGTGAATGCATTACAATAAGTTAGTAGTTTTGTTATTCAATCATCATAAAGTATATAATATTGATCTTGACACTTACTGGCTTATTATCAATATAAAAGAAAACAAACAATACATTGTGGTTGGGGTGATTGTTTTAGGGATGAGGACAAAGAGTCATAAAGATACCCATACATTTAGGAGAAAGTAGGCTATATGTTCTTTGCTGAACATCTTGTTTTTATAATAAATAAAAGTATTCTCCAATACAAATCTGCTGTTGGTTGGTAGTTGGTTCCTCAGTTTAGGGGCTGCGATAACGCGGTAATGTAGCCCCGTGTACTTTGGGTGTGTGTAGAATCCGTCTGATAACCGGTGTTAATTGTGATGACTGTATTAGTGTGTGTTATCTGTTTTCAATTCATGTGAGGACTGCAGACATTGAATTTTTTCAAGTAGTTCCTTCTCTTGCCGCCAAACGCCACCGTCAACTACTAGTTCAGAACTTGATTACCAGATGCCACCGCAGTCAGCTCCTGGTGACGAACGTCGGAACCTAAGAGCGTTTGTCGAATGTTTAACCTATATATAATATAGTTTCACACAGATGTAATTAGTGGAAGGTTCTTTAACATGCCACAAATCTGCTGTGTTCTGTGATGCGATTGCACAGCTCACTCGATCCATGGTCATGCTATTAGGAATCTGTTCTTGGTGTCCTAGCTCCATAACCTCGCGGATATTTGATCTTCAAGCTTGAAATAAGTGATTCAAACTTTTACATTTTATTGAAGTTTCTCTAACTGAGATGGTTTGACATTACGTAAAGGGGGCCATGGCCTAGGCACAAAAACTGCTGCTCTTGGCGCGAAAATTACTTTTACGTCTTTGAAAGATTCCTATATTTTTCTCCCAAGGAGGCAAAGTTGCCATGACAACGTAATTTCACGTGTCTCTCATACTCCCCATACATGATCATTTTCATGGCAGGAAAGGAAGTATAAATCATTATGCAGAATTGCTCTTCAGTCGGTCAACAGAAGAGTACTCAAATAGATTGGGTGAAAGATACGTTACATGATTTAGTTATACATTAACACATTTCCTTAAGAAATAGTGTGGTCTAATTGAATGATATGTTTCGGTCGTCAAGCGACTATCATCAGATCTAAATATACAAGACAAAATAGCTCTACAGTACAAAACACAACCAAACCCACAATGACACCCACGAACGGTCGCTACCCTCCAACAATAACTCGCTAAAACCACGGCAAAATCTTAAAACGTGCGGCAACTATTATTGATAAATACTAAAGCATACCCGAAAAAAGAACTACGGTACATAATTTAATACCTAGACGGTTACAAAACTGAGGAATTAAGTACCACAATTTTTTTAAACATAAAAGCGTGTTATTTTGTAATATTATATTATTTCATTCAGGTTAGGGTATGTAAATACTTGTTTTCTTGCCTAAGATATTTGGGCACAATTTGTGTTGACCTACTGAAAGATTCCTTTCTTTTATAGAACTAGGCAACACTGAAAAATGACTTCTTGTTGTTCTTCTTCCTCTTAATTTCCCGTTTCCAGTTCCCTGGATCGGTTTGCGAATCAAGGACCTCTGCAGTTGTCTATCCCTCCACCATTCATTTCCTTCTTTCAATATTTTTTTTCTTTTACTCCTCTTTTCTCTATGCTTTCCTTCACAGTAGCTATCCACCTCTTTCTGGGCCTTCCTCGTGGTCTTCGTCCTGGTATTTTCTCCATAAATATTATTTTTGGTACTCTATATTCTTCCATTCTCATCATATGTCCGTACCACTTCAGCTTACTGGTTTCTATCATGCCTTGCAGTTTTGGGAACCCAGTTCTCTCCCTAATGTCCACATTTCTGATTTTATCCCTCCGTGTCATTCCAATTATTCCTCTAAGGAACTTCATCTCGGCTGCTTGGATTCGGCTTTCATCGCGTTTTGTTGAGGTCCAAAAACCTGCTGCATATGTCAAAATTGGTGTGTAATACATTGAGAATAGAACTTTCTTGCATTTCTGTGGGACTTTCTGGTTCCATACTAAACACACTGGTAAAACCCTTTAGCTTGTTGGATTCTCTCTCCAATTTCCTCATTTATTGTAACATCTTTATTTTGAAAAATAACAGAAAAATATCTTATATCACTCCAAAATTGAGAAATGACAATCACTCCAACAAACAGTCTCGTTCCACCAACTAAGCTATGAAGGTGTAGCTACTATTGCTGTGATAAACTCAACCGTTAAGCCTCAAATTAGAATTGTAAGCAAATATGCAGAAATGACATGACCTATGAGTACTCTGCTTCGATGATGGTAAACTAGAACCGTAAAATATAACAGTGTATAAATTGATTCTGAATATAACTCGCCTAGAAGCATCCTTATTCAGCACGTGATCTGGAGATGATCTCGCTAGATGTCGGCGTGCAACTGAATATATTCCCCCGAGACAAGACGTGACACTGCATGAACACACTAATCTGTTCCATTAGTTCTGTATGTGCTGCGCTAGTTTACCGTGCCTGCTCATACCTTATCGCTATCACAACTCACTCACCAATTGAGATCTATGTTTTAATAGAAACAACAAGATTTACAGGGACCTTCATGGCCCTAAACACAAGACCTCATATTTTGCGCCATCAATTTCTGGAAGAGGGGGATTTTAGAACCACCCCCATTTATCTACTGCAGGTTATGTTTCATAATGGGTCTCCATCAGAAAATAGGGTCCTACTTAAACAGCTGTACGATTTTAAGAACACAGGGAAAGAAGGGGATAAGTTTTAAAATGTACAGCAAATTTATTTTCAAAAATAAATCAATTATATTTGTTTCCCTTCCTACTACCTATAATTTTCTTAAACATTTTAATAGATATGGAGTAAAATACATGTAAATATGGTTGGAACGTTAAACTATAAATTTCTAACCCCCCTCTGGCGTCCTGGCAAGATGAACTGTCCCTCGGGATGCTCCTTTTGGGTTATACAAATGTAAACATCTGTATGCAAGCCAACCAAGACATCTAAATTAGCAAAGAAAAGTTCACAGGACGAAGCTGGAAGACGAAACGGACTAAAACAGTTCAATGAATTTAGTGGAATTGTGATTTATTAATTTAGATGCCATTTCATCACATGCCAATGAACTTTGCTACTAATAGGTTGCATACATTCAACAAAATTCGTGAAGCCAATTAAGCTTGCGTCGAATTTAGGAAAATTCCTTACTTTTCAGAAATAACATACTATAAGACTGACTTTAAAATAGTGTACTCTTCGTTTCGATACAGTTCAGTCATTAGAAATTCAGTCCCACCGTTGTCTTGACAGACATGTTGCATAATTACAATAACCCGTACAAAAGGAGAAACGGCAACTTTTCTATCTTGGTTGTGCGATGGGTTACGGTCTCTTCAAGAAGAATCTCACGCGTAGAGGAACAATCCAAAACAAGGAAGGAAGCTTGTAGTTTTACGTGACCGTTAATATCCAGATCATGTGCCACGGGACATCTATTTTTAATGTGAAGTCTGAACCACTAGACGTAATATTCCACTTCGAAACTCTCACATTCATTGGCCAGGTAACGAACCCGGTCGACTTTGGTGAGAGGCAAGGAGATTGACCACAGCACCATCACGCCCCCAATCCAGAACAGAATGCATTTGCAAACCAAGAAGCTGTATGTTAACATCCGATGGACCACAAATAGGTAGAGGCGTTTATAATTCTGACTTTAAAACAAGAATAATAAACACAATTTAACAAAACATTCTCGTGAGTTCGACTTGAAAATGAGACTACAGCTGAGATTCGAACCCAAATCTCATGCTGTCCGGGCAGATGCGTTAAACTCTTTACATCATCGAGACCTACGCTCCAACAGCGATACACTTCACAGTCTTATATGGGGAGGTGCTGATGAGGTGGCATCTGGAATGATGAGGAGATATCCACAATAACCGAGACGACATACACTCGAAACCACTGTGCGCCTGTCTGAACCTGACTAGGGTAAGATACAGTAGACCAGTATGACCTAAAAACCGTTTGTATGTTTAAGAGAAAGAAAGAAAGAAAGAAAGAAAGAAAGAAAGGTCCTCGTCACACTGAGGAACATCGAACAATGGATATGTTTTTCACATCTAGATGATGAATACTTGTTAACCTTTCTAACAAGGTTATATTACAGACGAGCACGTGTTTACACCACTCGCAATTTGCATGAGGATAGGTCTGTAAACAATTTTCTTGATAACGTTACTGACACACAATGTTAGGTATATTTGCATTGACATTGCGGGGACAAATAAAAAGCCAGATCAGGAAAGGCAGCCATGAGATGCAGGTAGTATATGCGCGCGCCCACTTAGGAGCAAGGTGCGCTGTAGACCGTCTCACTCATTGTGTATAATGCTAATCTATTGTATCACGCAAAGTTTAGCTTGAACTTCAGTCCAAAAACATATCCATGTGGAAAAGTGAAGTCGGTTTCTGCAATTGTGAAATATTCAAAAGACTGTCTTCAGTGGTCATGAGAAACATAGGAGCTCCTATCTTGTAGAATATATACTCATACTTTGGCCACAATTGACTTGAGAAGTGGCTTCGATGGCGTAGTTGGTAGCATGCTGAACTGCTGGGCCCAAGATAGCGGGTTCAAACACGGCCGAAGTCGTCGGACATTTTAAGAGCGTTAAAATCCTTTAGTATGCCTTCCTTCGGAGGGGAAGTAAAGCCGGAGGTCCCATGTCATAGATTTATGGCATGTAAAAGATCCTTCCAGAGACAAAAACTTGTGTGAAGCTAAATTTTTAGGTTAGATTTCGTTGGAACGCTCAATCAAAGTTCCAACGTTCACCACTAGGTATCAGTGACATCTGGTAGCAAACGTTTGAACTACGTGAAATTGAACGGAACTTGTAGCTCACCCTATGGGTGTCCGCTTGAAGCAGCTACAGCCTCTGGCGAGCCGAACTAAACGCCATACGATAAATAATAATAATAATAATAATAATTGACTTGAGATCTCGCACAGGTGTCGCGTGGTGGTAGGCGATGCCGTCAGCTCCTGGTACTGCGAGTGTCAACAGAGTGGGCCACTTGATGTGGCACGACCACGCCCTCGGACAACACACTATCCGTACCCTCGTGGCCAGCGGGGGATCGATTGCTACCGCAGTCTCAAAGTCTCAGCGCTCTTTCAGTATTGTCAACACTAGCAAGAGCAGTTCCGCAATGCTCTTCAAGATGCCAGCGTTCAATGACCTATGGTATAGGAGGCGCTGCGATTTATTGGGCCCTAAGCAAACATTCTTTGAGGTCCCTTCTAGAAGATAGATTGTATTGACTTAATGCAAAGGGCTATTTCGCGAGTATATTGTGTTGATATGATTATACAGTATTATTGAGTTAGTGAGTGTTGTTAATCGAATTGGTTGGTTGGTTCCTTAGTTTAGGGGCTGCGACAACGTGGTCATGTAGCGCCGTGTACTTTGAGTGTGTGTAGAATCCGTCTGATAACCACTGTTAATGGTGATGGCTGTATTAATGTGTGTGTTATCTGTTAGGGAGATTTAATTAGAAAGCTAACTATTGCAATGGGTCCCATGTTTCGACTTCGGGAAAATTTCGACATATCTTCGCGTTTCACATCCCCCAGACCCCAAAACCACCGTCAGTTCAAAAGTTTATATATAATTTATGTATATATATATATATATATATATATATATATATATATATATGTATGTATAGACATCAGTTTCTTGTGGACACGATAACTGCCGTAATTTTGCACCAACCACTTTGAAATTTTTACATAATATGTATCCCCTTAAAATCTCGGTCGAGTTCGTTAATGGGCAAAATCGGTCAAAGGGGGTGAAAATGGGAGGCTTTTTTCGAAAAATTGAAATATCGCTATAACTCTCTTAATATCTGAAATATTGAATCCATTCAAAGTTCATACTATGTGTCGGATAAGGCCCAAAAATTTATTGACCAAAGGGGTGGGAAAAAGTGGGTTTTTCGGGAAACATTAATCATATCTCTCTTAATAGACACAATATCAAAACCTTACAAAATGGACAATATTCCCCTAATAATTACCTAAAACTTTATCTGAAAGAATTTTTGATCTGACCTACCATTACGCCAAGGGATGAGAAAAATGATTTCGGAATTAAAGAAAATGCCAAGTGCCATCAGAGGTTACCATGACAACGCTTCTAAATTGATGAGGGATGAGCTATCAGAGGTTGCCAAGACAACGCCATTGCACGAGATCACATTCATTTTTAGCCTATTTTCAATTTTGAAAAAATAGGCTTATGAGATCACCTTTTGTCCTTGTGTGTGTGTGTGTGTGTGTGATTCGTGTGTGTGTCCCCCCCCCTAATAAAATCTAAACGGCTGGAGCGATATCAATGAAACTCGGAAAGTTCATAGCACTATTCCCGGCGACCTCGACCGTGCCCTTCAAATTTTGTTACGACTCACCAATCCAACATGGCGGCTGTGCGAAATATTTCACCAGCATTCAATATCTCCGAAACTATTACCGATATTACCCTGATATTTTCTATGGTGATAGAGGGAACTGCTATAAGTTCACTTATGTGACTTTTGAAAACCTGGTAACAACAAAACCAACATGGCGGCCAAGCGAATTTGCTACTTTTAAATAGACGTTTCTCGCGATTTGACCAACCAAACGCAATGCAACTTGGTACAATATATGTTTATATACATTGTAATGCACCGACATCTAACTTCGTTCAATTGTTTACATAATCACAAGATGGCGGATGTGCGAAATATTTCACCGGCATTCTATCTCTCTGAAACTATTAGCGGTAAACCCCTGAAATTTTGTACGGAGATAAAGGGCACTACTGGAAGTCCATCTATAAGACTTTCAAAAACCGGTTAACTACAAAACGAACATGGCGGCCAAGCGAATTTGAAAATTTTAAATAGAACTTTCTCGCGATTTAATGTTCCAAGCGCACTGAAACCTGGCACAGGAAATATTTATACACATTGTAATCCACTGGTATCTAATTTAGTTCAATTGTTGACATAACCTCAAGATGGCGGCAGTGCGAATTTTAAAATTAAGATTTTATTTATTGTGATGTAGTCATGCGATCGAAGTGAAAGTTTGAATAATGAACCTACGCAATAATTTTCCTTTAATGGTACATGACTCTATGGCCTATACATTTAACAATCCAACATGGCGACCATCCGAAATATTTAGACGATACTGAATATCTACGAATCTATTTTAGCAATCAAACTGCATTTTTTAATGTTCATAGGGGCTATGAACTTAAGTTCACCTATAGGACTTTAAATAACCTGGTGATCACAAATCCAACATTGCGGTGACGCGAATTATAAATATTCACATGGACGTTTCTCGCAATTTAACCATCCGCGTGCAGTGAAACTTGGTACAGTAAATCCTCATACGGATGTTAATCCACTGGCATCTAATTTATTGCAATTGTTTCCATAACCTCAAGATGGCAGCTGTGAAAAATTTTTAACTCTCCTTGTTTTTTTTTTCTTGTGTCCTAACTATGCGATTGAAGTTTGAATACTACACGTTCACAATAATCTGCATGTAACAGTACATAACTCTAGGACCTACCTATATAAAATCCAACATGGCGACCATCCGAAATATTTAGTCGGTTCTCAATATCTACGAATCTATTACAGCAATCAAACTGAAATTTTGTATGTTGATAGTGGCAATTAACATAAGTAGGATATATGAAAATAGGCTGTATAGTTCTTCACGGAACTACTTGTTCCATCTGTCTCTGTGGGAAGCGGCTAACTGGTAGCATGCTGAACTTATATGCCCAAGGTCGCTGGTTCAAAGCCGGCCAAAGTCGTCGGATTTTCTAAGAGCGCTAAAAATCCCTCAGCATGCTTTCCTTTGGAGGGGAAGTTCCAACGTTCGTTGCAAGTTGCTGGTTGCGGTGGCATCTAGTTGCCACGTTCACAGCTAGGTGTCGTTGACGTTAGTATATGGTACAAAATTAGGAACTACTACTTAAAATTGACCGTCTGCAGACCTTGCCTGAATTACAGACTAATACAGTTACCACAATTAACACCGTTTATCAGATTCTACACACACGCAATGTACACGGGGTTACATGACCACTTTGTCGCAGCCCCTAAACTGAGGAACCAACCAACATCTCTGCGGGAGATAAAATTTTGCGTGAAGAAGTAACAGACTGTCAGAGTTACACATCAGTTTCAAACCTTGCATAAGGACAGTGTGATCGCAAGTATAAAAATGAACCCCAAATGACAAGAAGGTTACCAACGCCATAAGACAATAAAATGATAAAAATATGCATAAAAAAACGAAAAAAAAGTTAATTAACCTCCAAATGTAAAATACTTTCTTGCAATAAATGAGGTCTGATCCTGCTACGAAAACCTGCATATTTGGCCTATTATAGCCGATCCCCTAGTTTGCCCGGTGAAATCTACCTCCGCCTTCCGGCGTGCCGAGAGAATTTTTTTAAATTCAAGTAAGGACTGCACACAGTAATTTCAAGTAGTTCCTACTTCTGCTAACAAATGCTACCGTCCACGACACCTAGCTTGCGGACTTGCTTACCAGATGGCATCGCAGTCAGCGCATGGCGGTGAACGTTGGAACTAATAGAGAGTCTCAATTCTAACCTACAATATTTGGCTTCACACAAGGGTAGTTAGCGGACGGTTCTTTTTCATGACAAAAATCTATGACATGGGATCGCCGTCTTTACTTCCCCTCCGAAGGAAGACATACTGAGGATTCTTTAACGCTCTTAAAAAATCCGACGACTTTGGCTGGGTTTGAACCCGCGATCTTGGGCATAGAAGCTCACATGCTACCAACTACGCCACCGAAGCCGCCTAATCGAGTTGTAAGTAGTATAATTTAACTATTTTGTGTACTTTCATGAATATATTTGCCACCGGGTCAATAGTCACAGTTGCAATAAATTATATTAGAGGGCCTGGGCGAAAAGTAATCTCGCATGTGTTAAACCAACCGCCCGGTTTTATTGGCATGTGGACTCGACGTGACATAGTTCTGGCAAGGGCTGTTGTCTTGTTTATTTGTTTAACGCATCTTACAAATTATCGATATTTATGAAAGCACAGTGTAATTCGTCACTGCTGCATGTAATTCTCTTTCTTTTGAATGACCATTTGTTACGTTCACTTGCTGGTGAGCACCCCATGTGTATATACCACCCGCTCAGCTTTACTGATATGCGAGCTAGACACGATACAGTTTGGCTTTTGAACACAATTGTTATTTCAATTTTTCAGTCGCCAGCCACAATGTAATGGCAATTACTGGGAAATACAAAAGATAACCTGAAAAAAATTACGAGCCTTACAGTAGTCGCATATGATGTGTAACATCTGACATGTCATTCGAATAATTCCATATTACTTCCTCGCATTATTGAAAGAATGAACTCGTAGTGCTACCTTGTGCCAGCAAACATGAAAGGATTCTCCAATGCATCTGCAGTAGTGACATATACCTGCAACTGTATGCGGGAGAAATCCACTGCCTACTTGATGCGAGCTGCGCTCCATTCCGACCAGTTAGTGAACCCATGCCAGCGATGTTATTGAAATTGGCCTCGTTTTGACGATCAGCGCACTGCAAAGTATAGGCGCGATTAAAAATTAGGTGTGCGGAAAGTATATTAAATGTGTTTCTCCCAGTAATATGTTTAGACCAACGAAGTTTCAATTATTGTTAGTAGTCGGCGTTAATATACCGAATTCCTACGTTGTTTGGAGTGTTTGTTGATGCGATATAGATTCCACATAGCCACATGGCCGACAGTACATCGATTGCTTGCATTAAATAAGAATACAGCAAAAGTATGAAGATTTAATAAATCGTAATTGATTTCAGCAAATATGATAAAATGAATATTTTTTACACCAAAGAACGACAATTTGAAGATGATTTATTGTAGGAATATCTTAAATGGTGTCTCCAAACCTTGAACTAAACTGTATGCGATATACATTCCCCATAGCCTCACGACCTACAGTACGTCGTTGTACCGATCTACGCCACCACGCGCGCTTATTGTTTCCGTCCCATGCACTTCCATCCCATCCATTTCCGTCCCTTTTCCAAAATCACTCCCACAAACATGTCCACCTACCGAGCGCCACAAAAATATCCAGATACCGAGTGGAAAGATGTTACACAACAAAAATGCATGTGATTAAAGTATATATTATTATTCTTAGCCTATATCATTTTTACCCTTATGGAGAGTGTTTGAACATATCTCATGATGACACAATTTTCACTTCTCTCCCTTCTTCCTATTCTCTTCCCAAAATCTCGTCATCCTTTGACTGTGCTCCTGTTACCGTTGTTCTGTCCACAATGTTCTTGTCTTCATCTTTTCATTTGCTTTACATTTTGTATTCTTAATTTTATTTCTGAATTCTCTTCTCTCTCCAATCATTTGCCTATCGATCCCCACCTGGCTTAAGTCTTCCTCTATTTCATGTACCAATTAGATCTCCTGCTTGAGCTGTTTAATGTATTTGGGCTAACCCTACAGATGTCAAACATCCACCTACGTTGCCGAACATGTCCTCGGACACTCCCGACACTAAAAGCCATACGATAAATAAATAATAAATAAATCCACTTACGCTGTCTCGCGTACGTATTTTCTCTCACTATAAGGATAGCTCAAATGAATTTGAGGATGAAATGTCATCTAAGACTTTTGTAAAAATTCAGACTTTCACGACCGGCGTTGAAATAGGAATCTCTGTTTCGCGGGCTTATAGACCGTGTTCTAAGGACATTTTGTCGTCCTTAGAACACGCCTTATAAGCCCGAGAAACAGAGATTCCTATTTTAAGACTTGTGTCGTTGTATCTGGTCAACATGAATTCAGTAGGTCATGTTCATAATGGCAAAATTAATCTCGGGAGTTTCCGCCATCACAAAGTTTCTGATTTATCTACTAGAAAGCGCTATAGTGTTCAAGGAGCTTAGTTATCTAACCTCCTTGCCTTTCATAGTGCTTCAAGGAACAACGAAATTCGACATGCAAGATACCCTCAGGGTGTCAAATAACGAAGCTTGCACCCGGCAACTGAGGCCATATTACGATATTATTATTATTATTATTATTATTAACATGTGCAAAGGTTCATGCTTGTTATGTTCCCTTGTGAGACTGAGAGCCTTTTCTTTGTATTGTCCGACTGAAAAGTTGTAATATCATTGTCAATAAAGCAACACTCAAACAATGGCTTCAAAGCACTCTATTGTTGTTCAAATCATTCTAATACGTCATCACTATTAATTTGTAATTTGTTTGACATTTTTTCTTCTTCTTTTTCCCTTACAGGTAAGTGACAACATCTTGTGATTCCCGTGACGAGTAAGTCTCCTTTGATCTTGTTGATGCTCCTGGCTACAACTCTAAGGTAGGATTAAAATAGCATCTTTTAAGCTTCTATTATGCACAGCTCTTTAAAATGTCCGCAAGTTACATTCACCGGCTTGTTATATTTTGCATCACACAATCTTTCAACCCAGACGAAATTGAGTTGTTTCATTTGAGGGGCTTGGAGATCGTGTTCATTCAGTCCCGTGCCTTTGGAATGTTGTCTGATAACCTGTGTTTTGTGGGGTCTGTATTAGAGTGTGTATTTGTGATTCAGGTGAGGATAAGAAAGGAGGTGGCCGTAGCCTTAAGTTGGAAATCATCCCGACATTTGCCTGGAGTGGAAGTGGGAAAACACGGGAAACCACATCCACAATGGATGAGGTGGGATTCGAATCTACCACTTCTCAATTTTGCCTCACGAGGCTGAGTGTATCCCGTTCCAGCCCGCAGACCAGATTTCTTTTGCAGATCCTGGAATCGAACGAAACCCTACGGGGCGACACCCAAGAATGCTAGCCGCTTCACCACGAGGTGGTTAAGATGAACTTGAGAGTGATCTTAGTATGTAAATTCATATTTTACAAGTTACTGCTGGAGACAGTTGAAAGCTTCATCAAGTTTTAAATGCCTGTGCATATGTGCTGCTTTTCCGATGGGTCACAGTTTACTTGATCCGCCATGGAGGACTTAGAGCCTTTAATACACACTATAATAGAATGAGCGTATCATATGAAGAGTTTAGTGGTAGAATAGAACATATCCTTTTTTTAGTATTTTTATATTATTGAGAGGTTTTTCCTGGTTCTAAACAATATCCAAGGTGATTTTGGAAACAATCAGTAAGGTCCAAGTATACGAATAAATACATTGGACAAGAAGCATTTTCCTATAAATCAAGGGAATAAACAGGCCTTGAAACAGTTGTACAGAAGTTAAAGGGAAGACAGGCAGCGACAATGTTTGTTCTTTATTGCATGATTATTATATTTTACAATCACCTGATCATGAAAATTAGAGAATCATACGCAAGTCAAAATAGGAATCACCCTGCCTTTCGATTTCTTCGCCAGGTTCGTTGTGAGAAGATATTTGATTCAATAAAAGTGACTGATATGGAAATGATTTCCTCAAACCAAAATGAGCTTCCTGATGGACAGTTCATCTTACAAGGACGTAGTTAGAAAATAACATTCGTATTTCCAACCACATGTTTATTTTTATTCCAGATATGATGAAAAGGTTTAAAATATTATAGGCTGAATGAAAGGTATCTATAGCCTAATTGTTACGAGAGAGTTATATATTCCTGAGATTCATCATCGACTTCAAAGTAAAATACTAGTTCCGAACTGTATGCTTACTCAATTATTATCTGGACTTGGGAAATTGACGTCATACTTTGAGCGGTTTCACATGACTATTTTAAATGACTATACATGCTTTTGTGGATCCTCTCAAACTGTAAATCACATGCTTTTCGACTGCCCTGCTTTTGAAAGAGAAAGACTTATTATAAAATGTCACCTGAGTTAGTGCAATAATGAACTGACTAAACCTCTGCATCCTATATTTTAAAAAATTGTTGTTTTGCTCATATTCTTATATTCATCCATCATATCCTCCATAAGTTATTATAATGCAATATAAGTACTATTGTAAATATTTTGTAATTGTCAGAATAGGACTTTTCAATGTTTTGGAAACTCAATAAAATAAATAAATAATAGCCTAAGTGTCTATTTTCATAGAATAGAAATGTGGCAAACGTCATTTACTGAATCATTCAAATTTTTGACTTAGCCCCTTCCTTACTTGTGCAATCATGTCTCCGTGGTGTAACGATAACGCCTCGCCTGCTGGACCCAAGGTTGTCGCATTGAAACGTGGCGCCGTCAGTTCGTCAGTATTCATCACTACTATGTTGTTGTTGGTTATTCTAGGATCATTGAGACATCGTGGTCACGTGTACTTGGGTGTGTAGAAGTTGTCTGATACTGTCATGTATGTAATAGTGTGTGCACTTTTAATCGAGGAAGGTCTTGGGTATAAAGCGGCCGTGGCCTCAAGTTAGGTACCACCCCGGCATTTGCCTGGAGTAGAATTGGGAAAGCACGGTAAAACACATCCAGGATGGTTCAGGTGGGAATCAAACCAAGCTCTTCTCAGTTTTGCCTCACGAGGCTGAGTGTATCCCGTTCCAACCCTCAGGCCAGAATTACATTTCATGTTAGAGCCGGGAGTCGAACCCGTGCTGACAGCCGAGAAAGCTAGCCACCACGCACTACTAAGAGTCACTGTTTCGATGTGGCTGTGGAAGAGCTCTAAACA
This sequence comes from Meconema thalassinum, assembly GCA_946902985.2. Lineage (NCBI taxonomy): Eukaryota > Metazoa > Arthropoda > Insecta > Orthoptera > Tettigoniidae > Meconema > Meconema thalassinum. The sequence continues at coordinate 308,376,005 of OX336390.1, forward strand.
GGATTAACGATGAATTCTTTTAATTGGAGCGAAACATTTTAAGGGAGGCGTGGTTGCGCAGTTGTCAATCAATCACCACGGCGGACCAGGTTCGATTTCCGGTCAATGAATGTGAAATTTTCGAAGTGAAATGTTATGACCTGTGGTTCGGATTCCTCATGAAAAGGAGATCCCGTGATTCATGTTCGCGAGATTAACTGTCACGTAAATCAACAAGGTATCCGCCTAGTTGCGGAGTATCTAGCATCTCTCACTGCCAGTCTGTTAATATATGTATTTCTGGTCTGAGGACTGGAACGGGCCTCGTGAGGAAAAATTTAGAAGAGGCGGGTTCGATTCCTACCTCAGCCAACCTGGAAATAGTTTTCCTTGGTTTCCCACTTCTACTCCAGGCAAATGCCGAATTGTTACCTAATTTAAGGTCACGGCCACTTACTACCCAAATCATACCTCAATTACAAATTTCGCACAGTAGTACAGACAACACAGTGACACAGGTAATGTGACAAATTCTACACATACCCAAGTACACGGAGTTATATTACTACGATGTCACAAAGCCCCTTAAGGATTAAAAACAACAAAACTACAAGCTTCATTCCTTAAACATTTTAAACAGTCTTGTTCCGTCTCATACGCCCCCACCCCCAGAGGCTCACATCTAGTGGGACGTGGGTTGGCGATCACGGGGCCCCAGCTGAGTCCGGCATTGCTTCCACTTACTTGTTCCGGGCTCCTCTTCGTCTTCTCTCCTGTCGACCTCACATGGTCAACTCTTGTTCTCTTCCGACCCCGACGGTATTAGGGTATCCGAGGCCTAGGGAGTTTCTTCCTTTCCCGCCTTAATTGGCCCTTGTCTCAGTTTTTCTGATACTCTCCTTCTGCGATGGGTCAGCCTTCTTTATCTTTTCATGTTATCTCCTGCCTTCTGCTCAAGGCCCTTAAGGAGGTAGGGAGTATGTAGCCCCACCACTTCTGGTGTACCCGGGATATTGCTACACACTCAGGGGCTCACGGCTTGCGAGTTCTGGAGCTGGCGACCCCGAGGATTCCTAAGCTGGGTCCGGTTTTCCCCCTTTTATCCATTATGGGGTGGACACTCTCCTCTTTCACTTTCCTATCTGCCTTTCATGGCTCTCCTTCCTTCCAAGTCCCTCAATCCGCATTCCTCGAGGGTTGAGGGCATTGTTTTTTCCTCCTGTCCATTATTTGCCGTATTCTCCTTTGGATTTCCATTTCTTCTTCTAGTATGAAAGTTAGTAGTTAGTTTTAGCTGTAGTTCACATTTCATTGCCATCTTCACGATCAGACAAACCATTAGGGGCCGATAACCTAGATGTAAGGCCCCTTAAAACAACAATTATTATCATCATCATACGCGCCCCTTGTGCGTCGTGTTGCTCTTCCGGTGTACACCAGGTTTCATCAGCGTGTGACGCCAAGCTTATCGAGATGTAGACTCACACAGCAATGTTTGCCTTGGCCGAGTGGTTCACACAAGAGACCGTGAATATGATCCCATCTAACACAACACAGCTAATGGTGTCTGCTCTACATAAAATCAACACCGCGATATTACGTTGCAACACATCGATACGACCCCGTGTGGCTAGAACACTGTTCCATTTCTCACTTTTCATTTACGTTTGAGGGTTACCTCGTTGAATCGGAGGTAGAGTGTCCATCTCCTGACCGCAAAATTGCTGTTCGATTCCAGGTCGAAGAAATTGGATATTTGAAGGACGGAAAAACTCCACGGTGGCACTCCGAGTAGTCCTATTTTGGCTCGTTCACGATCTATCGTCACAATTTTTTAGCCTACATTTCACATTTTGCAACAAGTAGTTCCGTGAAGATCTAAAGCCTATTTTCATATATCCTACTTATGTTCATAGCCACTATCAACATACAAAATTTCAGTTTGATTGCTGTAATAGATTCGTAGATATTGAGAACCGACTAAATATTGCGGATGGTCGCACGTCGGATTATTATATATGTAGGTCTTAGAGCTATATAGGCTACTGTCACATGAAGATTATTGTGTACGTGCGGTATTCAATCTTCAATCGCATGATTAGGACACAAGAAGTAAACACGAGATTTTAAAATTTCACACAGCTGCCATCTTGTAGTTATGGAAACAATTGAAATAAATTAGATGCCAGTGGATTAACAATTGTATAAAGATTACTGTACAAAGTTTCACTGCACTCGGATGGTTAAATTGTGAAAAATGTCCATGTGAATATTTATAATTCGCGTCGCCACCATGTTGGATTTGTGATCACCAGGTTATTGAAAGTCATATTGGTGAACTTATGTTCATAGCCGCTATGAACATTAAAAAAATCTATTTGATTGCTGTAATAGATTCGTAAATATTGAGAACCGTCTAAATATTTCGGATGGACGCCATGTTGGATTCTTATATGTATAGGCCAAAGAGTCATGAACCATTAAAGGAAAATTATTGCCTTGGTTCATTATTCAAACTTTCACTTCGATCGCATGATTACGACACAAGAAATAAAAACTTACTTTCAAAATTCGTACAGCCGCCATCTTGAGGTTATGTAAACATTTGAACTAAATTAGATACCAGTGCATTACAATGTGTATAAACTTTTGCTGTACCAAGTTTCATTGCGTTTGGTTCAGTAAATCGCGAGAAAAGTCAATTTAAAACTTTCATCTTCGCTTGGCCACCATGTTTGTTTTGTAGTTAACTTGTTTCAGAAAGTCTCATAGATGAACTTCCAGTAGTGCCCTTTATCTCCGTAAAAATTTCAGGGCGATACCGGTAATAGTTTCAGAGATATAGAATGCCGGTGAAATATTTCGCACAGCCGCCATCTTGAGGTTATGTAAAGAATTGAACGAAGTTAGATGTCTGTGCATTACAATGTGTATAAGCATATACTGTACCAAGTTCCATTGCGTTTAGTTGGTTAAATCGCGAGAAACGTCTATTTAAAAGTCGCAAATTCGCCTGCCCGCCATGTTGGTTTTAAAATTACCAGGTTTTCAAAAGTCACATATGTGAACTTCTAGTAGTTTCCTTTATCACCGTACAAAATTCCAGGGTGATATCGGTAATACACACATCAAAAAAAGTTTTGCATCACCTCGGTTCCCAGATCTCCGGCATATAGACGTTGACTGTGTATATTGTATCAAAGATACAGTCCCTTTGACTGTTCATAGATGTCACTAAAACTGCTCAAAGATGTAAACAACCATGCATGAGCAGGGCCTATTAGACGGAGGGGGTACGACAGCCGATCAGTTCCAGTCATTCCACCAGGACGAAGGTACGCTGCTCATGTTGTCTGTAGTTCTACCATGCCTAGAAGGTCAATACCGCAGTTCGATCGCGTCCGCATTGTTACTTTGTGTCAAGAAGGGCTCTCAACAAGGGAAGTTTCCAGGCGTCTCAGAGTGAACCAAAGCGATGTTGTTCGGACATGGAGGAGGTACAGAGATACAGGAACTGTCGATGACAGGCCTCGCTCAGGCCGCCCACGGGCTACTACTGTAGTGGATGACCACTACTTACGGATTGCCGCTCGGAGGAACCCTGACAGCAATGCCACCATGTTGAATAATGCGTTTCGTTCAGCCACAGGACGTCGTGTTTCAACTCAAACTGTGCGCAATAGGCTGCATGATGCGCAACTTCACTCCCGACGTCCATGGCGAGGTCCAGCTTTGCAACCCCGACACCATGCAGCGCGGTACAGATGGGCCCAACAACATGCTGAATGGACCCCACAGAATTGGCATCACGTTCTCTTCACCGATGAGTGTCGCATATGCCTTCAACCAGACAATCGTCGGAGACGTGTTTGGAGGCACCCTGGTCAGGCTGAACGTCTTAGACACACTGTCCAGCGAGTGCAGCAAGGTGGTGGTTCCCTGATGTTTTGGGGTGGCATTATGTGGGGCCGACGTACGCCACTGGTGGTCATGGAAGGCTCCGAAACGGCTTTACGATACCTGAATGACATCCTCCGACCCATAGTGCACCCATATCGGCAGAATATTGGAGAGGCATTTGTCTTCATGGACGACAATTCTCGACCTCATCGTGCACATCTTGTGAATGCGTTCCTTCAAGATAACGACATCGCTCGACTACAGTGGCCAGCATGTTCGCCAGACATGAACCCTATCGAACATGCCTGGGATATGTTGAAAAGGGCTGTTTATGGACGTCTTGACCCACCAACCACTCTGAGAGATTTACGCCGAATTGTCGTTGAGGAGTGGGACAATTTGGACCAACAGTGTCTTGATGAACTTGTGGATAGTATGCCACGACGAATACAGGCATGCATCAATGCAAGAGGACGTGCTACTGGGTATTAGAGGTAGTGGTGTGTACTGCAATCTGGACCACAAATGCTGAAAGTCTAGCTGTATGATGGTACAACATGCAATGTGTGGGTCTCATGAGCAATAAAACGAGCTGAAATGTTGTTTGTGTTGATCTCTATTCCCTTTGTATTTAAAGGTTCCGGAACTCTTGGAACCGAGGTGATGCAAAACTTTTTTTGATGTGTGTAGTTTTGGAGATATTGAATGCAGGGGAAATATTTCGCACAGCCGCCATGTTGGATTGGTGAGACGTAACTAAATTTGAAGGGCATGGTCGGGGTTGTCGGGAATAGTGCTATGAACTTACCGAGTTTCATTGAAATCGCTACAGCCGTTTAGATTTCATTAGGGGGAAACCCACCCAAGAATCACACATGCACACACACAGACACAAGGACAAAAGTTGATCTCATAAGCCTATTTTATTTCATAAATGACAAGAAGTTCCGTGAAGAACTATACAGCCTACTATTCATGCCAATGATTATTCTACACCGGGTGAGTTAGCCGAGGTCGTTGCGACATGACTGTTGGCAGTCGCTCACATCCGGGAGGCGAGGAGGTTCGAATCCCCCCGCCGGCAACCTTGAAGATGGTCTTCTATGGTTTCCCATCTTCCTTCCAGGCAAATGCCGGGGTTGGTCCTTAACTATAGGCCACAGCCGCTCCCTTCCAACTCCTCGACCCTCCCTTCCAACTTTCCTCCCCAACGGTACTTGTAGCTCACCCATTGGGTGTCTGTCTCGAAGCAGCTACAAAACTGGCGAGCCGAACATGTCCTCGGACACTCCCGGCACTAAAAGCCATACGCTAAAAAAAAAATATATATTCTACAGAATATGAACCTATCTAGAATAATGACGAAATTAAGTTGGTAATATCGAAATATCTAATTAGTTCAAAATATACCTGGTATAATGTACCCTAATAGAGCACTACAGTTGGCAGCCCTGGTGACTGAATATATTCTTAGTTCCATCTCTTTAGCTACAGAATACAAAATTTGGTTGAAGTCCAATGGACGTTACATGCAGTTAGACACTGGATCTATCAGCATGCGTAAAAGCATGTTGGCAACAATGTAATGCGTAAGCTGGTCAGAAATAATCTGAAATATCTTGTTGTGCCAATTTTGGATGAAATCCATTTGTTAGTATAGAAGTTACATGTATTTTAAAATTGGACATATCAGCAGGCATAGAATCATGTTGGCAGCACTGCCTTCTATTAATTACTACAAATTAATCTAGAATATCAGGTGCTATACGTGTACAAAGTATAGAGCTGTTGGTTTGCATACTTTCTGATATATTGATATTAGGGTAAAAAGAAATATGGACAGCATTTATTAACAGTTGGCAGCCCTGATTGCTCTTAACAATACTTATAGTCATAACTGTTATGGTACACATAGCACATACGAAATTTGGTTGAAATACAACTGATAGTATAGAAGTTACATGTACACACATCAAAAAAAGTTTTGCATCACCTCGGTTCCAAGAGTTCCGGAACCTTTAAATACAAAGGGAATAGAGATCAACACAAACAACATTTCAGCTCGTTTTATTGCTCATGAGACCCACACATTGCATGTTGTACCATCATACAGCTAGACTTTCAGCATTTGTGGTCCAGATTGCAGTACACACCACTACCTCTAATACCCAGTAGCACGTCCTCTTGCATTGATGCATGCCTGTATTCGTCGTGGCATACTATCCACAAGTTCATCAAGACACTGTTGGTCCAAATTGTCCCACTCCTCAACGACAATTCGGCGTAAATCTCTCAGAGTGGTTGGTGGGTCAAGACGTCCATAAACAGCCCTTTTCAACATATCCCAGGCATGTTCGATAGGGTTCATGTCTGGCGAACATGCTGGCCACTGTAGTCGAGCGATGTCGTTATCTTGAAGGAACGCATTCACAAGATGTGCACGATGAGGTCGAGAATTGTCGTCCATGAAGACAAATGCCTCTCCAATATTCTGCCGATATGGGTGCACTATGGGTCGGAGGATGTCATTCAGGTATCGTAAAGCCGTTTCGGAGCCTTCCATGACCACCAGTGGCGTACGTCGGCCCCACATAATGCCACCCCAAAACATCAGGGAACCACCACCTTGCTGCACTCGCTGGACAGTGTGTCTAAGACGTTCAGCCTGACCAGGGTGCCTCCAAACACGTCTCCGACGATTGTCTGGTTGAAGGCATATGCGACACTCATCGGTGAAGAGAACGTGATGCCAATTCTGTGGGGTCCATTCAGCATGTTGTTGGGCCCATCTGTACCGCGCTGCATGGTGTCGGGGTTGCAAAGCTGGACCTCGCCATGGACGTCGGGAGTGAAGTTGCGCATCATGCAGCCTATTGCGCACAGTTTGAGTTGAAACACGACGTCCTGTGGCTGAACGAAACGCATTATTCAACATGGTGGCATTGCTGTCAGGGTTCCTCCGAGCGGCAATCCGTAAGTAGTGGTCATCCACTACAGTAGTAGCCCGTGGGCGGCCTGAGCGAGGCCTGTCATCGACAGTTCCTGTATCTCTGTACCTCCTCCATGTCCGAACAACATCGCTTTGGTTCACTCTGAGACGCCTGGAAACTTCCCTTGTTGAGAGCCCTTCTTGACACAAAGTAACAATGCGGACGCGATCGAACTGCGGTATTGACCTTCTAGGCATGGTAGAACTACAGACAACATGAGCAGCGTACCTTCGTCCTGGTGGAATGACTGGAACTGATCGGCTGTCGTACCCCCTCCGTCTAATAGGCCCTGCTCATGCATGGTTGTTTACATCTTTGAGCAGTTTTAGTGACATCTATGAACAGTCAAAGGGACTGTATCTTTGATACAATATACACAGTCAACGTCTATATGCCGGAGATCTGGGAACCGAGGTGATGCAAAACTTTTTTTGATGTGTGTATTTAAAAATTGGTACTATCAGCAGGCTTATAATCATGTTGGTAGAACTGACGTATATAAGTTACTCCAAATTAATCTAAAATGTCAGAATATACGTGTGCATGGTTTAAAGCTGTTGGCTTGCATACTTTCTGATATATTGGTATATGAATAAAAAAAATAGAGAGGGCAATTATTAACAGTTGGCAGCCCTGGTGGCTCTTAAGAATACGCTCAGTCATATCTGTTTTCGTACAGATATTACATACAAAATTTGGTTGAAATCCAATTGATAGTGTAGAAGTTATATGCATTTAAACATTGGACCTATCAGGATTAAAATTATTTTGGCAACACTGTCATTGTTGGCCTCCTGGAAATTAAACTGAAATAGTCTTATCTACATGTGTGCCAATTTTGGAATAGCTACCATGCATACCTTGCAGGATATCCAACATGGATCTCAAATTTCTAGTGCGTTTTTCAGCAGTTGGTAGCACTGACATCATTTTCAAATATGGACGTGAGATATTCCGGTGCACATCTTTACTCATACTAAATTTGGTTTTGATCGCTGCAGCCGTTTAGGAGTTGATAGGGGGGGACACACACACAGCCAGACCGACAGAAGAACAGACAGACAGACACGGGGGGCGTGGTGGCTCAGCGGTCTAGCTGTATGCCTCTCACCAAGGCAGTCCGGGTTCGATTCCCGGTCAATGCATGTGAGTTTTTCGAAGTGAAATGCCATGTCCTGTGGTTCGGATTCCACGTAAAAAGGAGGTCCCGTGGCTCATGATCTCAAGATTAACGGTCACGTTAAACTACAAGCTTCGTTTAGACAGACAGACAGACAGACACACATTTTCCCGGATCGATCTCATAAGTCTACTTTTTCCTCATTTTTGAAAAATGTGAAAAGTAGGCTAAAAATGGCTAAAAATGAGGAAACAGTTCAGTTATGAGATTGGCCCGAGAAAATGTGTGTCTGTCTGTGTGTTTCCCCCCTATCAACTCCTAAACGGATGCAGCAATTGAAAGCAAATTTGGTATGAGTAAAGATCTATACCGGAATATCACAAGCCCATATTTGAAAATGATGTCAGTGCTACCAACTGCTGAAAAACCGCAATTGAAATTTGAGCTCCATGTTGGATATCTTGGAAGGTATGCATGGGAGCAATTAAAAAATGGGCACACATATAGATAATAATATTTGAGTTTAATTTCCAGGAGGCCAGACATGGCAGTGTTGCCAAAATTATTCTAAGCCTGCTAATAGGACATATTTTTAAATGCATATAACTTCTACACTATCAATTGGATTTCAACCAAATTTCGTATGTACTATGTGTACATACACAGATATCACTGAGCGTACTTCTTGTTGTTATTATTACTAGACAAAATGAATTAATCCTTGCGACAGATCACAAAATAGAGTTCCAGTTTCACTGCCACGTGACAGGGAAAGCGAAGTTGGAGTACTGATATATTGTGTGTCTTACTAATTTCTATCTTTCTTGTCGTGCTTGATTAATCGTGTTCCACGACCACTTGGGTAGCTGCAGCAAGTCCGAAGAGCGTACGTTCTAATTCCGGCGATGGCAGCGGCTAACCTGTATGTGGTTTCTCCCTGGGTTGTCCACGCTCCCTCCAGGAAAATTCATGGATGTCCTTTATTTTTAAATTCCCGGGGCACCTACCCCATTCCCGTCCCTAATGCAGTTAACACACACTACCACTGTAAAGTCATCACATAAATACAAGGTATTAGACAAATTCAGCACTCTCCCAAACACCCTGGTCTGATGACCAAGGAATTCCAAGTCTCTAAATTGAATTATTAGCTTCATACTTTCTTTCTTTCATTCTCGCTGGCTACCTCTCCTGGTGTAGCGACTAGCATTCTTGGCCGTCGCTCCGGAAGATCGGGTCCGATTCTCGATTCTCAGATTTTCCGATTCTTTCTTTCTATCATTGTTTCCTTTTTGGTTATTTTCTTTCGTTGCTTATTTTTCCTAAATTGAATTATTAACATCGTATTTTTTGTTTATTTCTTTCATTCTTTCTTTCATTCATTCATTCATTCATTCATTCATTCATTATTTCATTATTTATTTATTTATTTTTTCCTTTCATTCTTTATTTCTTTTTCTCTTTCATGCTGTCATTCCATCTTTCTTTCTCCCACTCCATTTTCCTTTCTTTCTATCTCTCTTCCTTCCTTTTTGGGCCAGATGACCTTGTAGTTCCACCCCTTAAAAACAATAACCAACTATAATTCCTTTCTTCTTTAGTCTGCACGCATTATCCAGTGTATACCATCAAACTCCCCTAGAATGGTTATCTCCTGTGTATAATATTGGAACTCTTTATATCCAGTCCGTGCATTATACAAAGCCGCCCAATGAGAATTCATAACTGAAAATGCTTTCTTATTACATATAAGATAGTTTTGCACACAGAACACCATCTCTCTAGCGAATAAATCTGAACTTATATGACACAAACGGCATCATTTGTAGAGTGAACAAAAGTGAGGCAACTTGAAGGAATTTCTCATCACGCTTCTTGGAACGCATTATTAGCATACTTCTCTCATATAGAAAAATAAATGGGCTCAATCTTGGATCGTATGGTCATCCGGCACTATGTATACAGGGTGTAAAATAATAATTTTAAATGAATGGCAGAATGGGTTTGCCTGATGGATATATCCATTCCCATAAAGCAGCCCAGGACATGTCAGTGAGGTAAGATGTTTGTGAAGGACGTCTCAATACTGTAATTTAGTTCAAATTTAATGGTTTTTAGTCGGCCAACACTATTGTACTCAATATTGTGATGGGTGTTTCCCTAATCCTGAAGAAACTTACATGAGATTAATAAATAATTAATTAGAATGCTCTGCCAGTCAATACAAATTCTATTTAAATGTTAGTACATGTTTCGATTTGCGATGATATCTTCTTCAGCGTTTATACAATGCTAACATAAAACAAGATGTTCAGTAAAGAACATATAGCCTACTTTCTGCTAAATGCATGCGTATAGTTATAGTCCTTTTCAATGAGTATTGAATGTTGCTTGTAGTGGCTTGTTGAATAATAACGTGTTATATTATACATTAATTGATAATCCTCACCTGAATTATAAATACACACACTAATACAGCCATCACAATGACACTGGTTAGCAGAAAAAATTCAACACTCACTAAATGACTAAATGATGTCCATGTATCTCAAATGAAACAATCACAACTACAACTTCCTACCCAAATCCTTCCTCGTAAAAGACGCATCTTACATAAAGGTATGTTGTTGCAAAATTTGGTCGAGATCAATTGATTAGGTTAATCGAAATTTGATTTAAGCTTTGAACATTTGGGTGGCTGCCATTACGTTTCCTTCAAGATGGTGGCGATATAAAGCATGACACTGAGGTGTCCTTTGCTAGTGATACCTCTGTACCAAATTTCGTTCAATTCGGTTCCGTCGTGTTTCAATACTTGATAAGGGGGGGGGGGCAGATATACACACTCACACACAGACAGACTGACAACTTTTGGCCCGTATAGATCTCATAAGTCTACTTTAATGGTTTGCAAAAATCAAAAATAGGCTAATAAAATGGATATCCGTACAAATAATTTGATTAAATAAATGTTATAAAAATATAAATATAATTTTCAAAAACACTCTGGAGATGCTGTTTCCAACCTGGTCAATAGAGCCGTGAATGATGGTTGTGAAGTTAAAAGAACTGACAGATGAAATTGAGACTTCCACTCTAAACATCTACCAAATTTAAAGCCACAATTTATCTTGACATTTCCCACGGGAAATTCTACCAAACATTTTTTTAGCATATGGCTTTTAGTGCCGGGAGTGTCCGAGGACATGTTCGGCTCGCCAGTTTTTGTAGCTGCTTCGAGACGGACACCCAATGGGTGAGCTACAAGTACCGTTGGGGGGGAAAGTTGGGAATGGAAGGTCGAGGAGTTGGAAGGTAGCGGCTGTGGCCTATAGTCAGGGACCAACCCCGGCATTTTCCTGGAAGGAAGATGGGAAACCACAGAAGACCATCTTCAAGGTTGCCGGCGGGGTGATTCGAACCTCCTCGCCTCCCGGATGTGAGCGACTGCCAGCAGTCATGCCGTAACGACCACGGCTAACTCACCCGGTATCAAACAAATACACCACACAGACAGCTTCAGCTCAAAACATGTCTTTAGGAATATGATTTTTATTAAAATTAATGTCTGATTTTGTCCCTTTTTAGTTACAGTGAGATCGGGAGAATCATATCCCTCATTTGAGCCTTTTAACTCAAAAGGTAAATTCTATTTCTTACATCGAGACAGTTAATATTTTGCAAACCATTCATTCAAGCAATCAATTAAAACCCTGATCTCCCAGTCTCATTCACGGCCGTGATTATATGGAAGCTACTGATATATGAGTGGTGCTGAGTAATGACCTTCAGGGCACAGTTAGTGCCTGTGGATGTTGTGCAAGGTTCTACTCACAGGGTCTAACTCAGCGAGGAAAGCAATGACAAACTACCTCACTCCTAATTTTCCCTAGTACGCCTCATTATAGAGCTGCCTATGGCGGATCTTTTTAAAGATCCAACGAGCCCCTGGGCTGACTACCTTACAGATAAGAAATATTCTATCTTTGCTGTGGCCCTTCAATTTAATCAGTGGGCAGGGCCGACCTTAAATTATTCACTAAAAGACATGTTTTTGTTAAATAGGCGAATATTATTTTGGCTAATTCCTTGATATAATTTTAAATATATATATTTACATTCAATTATACTAATTTCATCATTATTTCAAATATTTCATCATTTTATAATTTTTTCTAATTCACAAACTATTTTTTTATAAAAGTATACTATCATGAAAGAACTTACAACATTATTAAACTGATAACTAATTTAAAGATTAAAATTTTAAATATACTTTACAAAAAATAACTTTCAATTTGGAGCCTACCCCCAAACTATTTTCTAGATCAAATAATTATTCATCAACTTGAACAATTACTAAAACTAAACTGAATTAATTCATTTCTTAGAAAACTAGACATCTTAAAGAACGATTAATATTTCAATACTAATATACTATTCCTAATAAATATATTACAATAGCTTGCATATTACATTATCTCTTTTTAACTCTAGAAATATAAATGTATCAACTATCCTTGGTAATGTACAATTAATAATCTACTTTACCAAAAATATTATTTCATAATATTGCCAATATGTTGTTTGTGATAGGTTGGATCACCCACACTCCTGCAATCACTGTATAAATGCCCTGAAAGCTGTTAAATACCGACCCCTAACGTATGCAGTCTCATCGTTAATGAACAGACCATGCACAATGAGCGAGTGACGTAGCTACCTGCGTCAGAGAGCCTGTTAGTTATTTCCTGCTTTAAAGAAGTGACGATAATATTGATTCTCAAAAACTTCTTCCTTTGTCAGCTCTCTTGTATCTTGACATAAACTTAGTAAGTTTGCTCGGGAGAGCCTGACGTTTGTGGTGAAAAGGAGAGTTGCAATCACGTCAATGGTTGGGCTACCAACTTCCTTCACCGATGACGACTTGAAAAACACTTCACTCAACGCTGACTTAAATTTTCTGTAAAGAGGCCAAGTTACGCTCGTCATATGTTAAGACTAATTGAGAAGCCAAGAAAATGAGGTAAAAAAGCGTAGTTGTGCTCGTTAGAAAATGCATCACAATTGCTTGTGGGAGTTGGAAGTTCACAGAACGACGGTTCGAATCCTTGAAAATGAAATATTTTTTAGTTGGTCAACACGATTGCAGTAATGCTAAATCTGAAGGAAATTACATGCGATAAATTATTATACTTGGATGACAAATTCCAATCGTCAAGCGCTCATCATCAGATGAGATCAATTTAATTATAACTTTAGGATGCCCAGTTTAGGTCGTAAAGCAATCATCATCAGATCTAATCTGTGTAATAATTAATCTCATGTTATTTTGAAGGTTTAGGGAACAACACCCATTACAATTCCGGTGCAATCGTGTTAACCGACCGAAAAACATTTAAATTTCTTGAAACAACATGTTGTTGTTGATTGTTTTAGGGATTTTCCACATCGTGGTCATGTAGCCCCATGCACTTGGGTGTGTGTAGAGCTTGTCTGATAACCTGTGTCACTGTGATGTCTGTATTAGTGTGTGTATTTGTAATTGAGGTAGGATTGGGTAGGAAACGGACCTGGCTTTAAGTTAGATACCATCCCGGCACTTGCTGGAGTAGAAGTGGGAAACCACGTAAAACCACTTCCAGGAGGGCTGAGGTAGAGATTAAACCCACCTCTACTTATTTTTGCCTCACGAGATTGAGTGTACTCCGTTCCTGCCCTCAGACCAGAATTAAATTTCTTGGCAGAGCCAGGAATCGAACGCAAGCCTCCGCAGTGACTGCCAAGAATTCTAGGCACTACGAAACGAGGCAAACTAAATTGAAACAACAATAATAACAACTCACCATTAAAGCGTTGGAAATTTTTTATACATTGTTCTCTGAGCCTCTCATTACCGATCAGCAGTATGAAAATAGAATAGGGCCTATAGATAATTTTAGCCCTTCAAAAATGTGAGCAATCGAACAGTTGTTTACATCCATTCATCGTTCAAGAAATCGGATAAATACTTTCGGTAACATTTATCATGAAGAATGGCTTGTTATAAGCTGTACAGTAATATCCCGAGCGGCGGTTTCGGTGGCGTAGTCGGTAGCATGCTGAGCTTCTATGCCCAAGATCGCGGGTTCAAACCCGGCCGAAGTCGTCGGATTTTTAAGAGGGTTAAAAATCCCTCAGAATGCCTTCCTTCGGAGGGGAAGTAAACCCGGTGGTCCCATGTCATAGACATATGGCATGTTAAAGAAACTTCAACTAATTACACCTGTGAGAAGATAAATTATATAAGTTAAGAATGTAAACAATGCTCTTAGGTTCCTACGTTCATTACCAAGAGCCGACTGCGGTGGCGTCTAGTAGCTAAGTTAGGAACTAGTAGTCGTTGACGGTGGCGTTTGGAGGAAAAAGTAGGAAGTATTTGAAAAATGCAAAGTCTGCAGTCCTTACTTGAATTAAAATAACAGATAACACACACTAATACATTCATCACAATTAACACCGGTTATCAGACAGATTATACACACACCCAAAGTACTCGGGGCTACATGACCTCGTTGTCGCAGCCCCTAAACTGAGGAACCAACCAATATCCCGAGCACACTGTTTATTTAAGTGCCTTATAAAAGAATACCAACGAAAGCATAGTTTACATCTTATAAATAAAAATGAAAGTCTGTATGTATGTGGGTGGGTGGGTCGGTTCCGTATACAAATCTACACCGTTCCACCAATCTCAACCAAATTTTGCATACACATAGCTTAGGAAATCCCGTTAGTTACTCAACTGCTCACACAGCACTGTCGACCGAGTATAGCATAACAAAGACTTGACACTATCTACAAGATATTTGTCAAATACCACTCACTCACTCACTCACACATTCATCACGAAATCTCAGAATCCACCCAACGGATTGGAATGAAATTTGGTATGCAGCTTTCTCAAGGGCCGCAAACGCCCACTATGAAAGGATTTTTGGATATTCAGGTTGTAAAGGGGTGTTAAGGGGGTAGACCTGCATTTCATTGAATAGCAATATCTCCCGATTGGTTTCATTGGGGGATGTGATACTTGGCATATAAACTCATCATTAAAAATAAGAAGACACGTGTCTGAGAGTTTTTCGATGTGGTATATATTATGAGGTGAAAGGGGTGAAAAGTGGGGATTGAAAGATTCCTAACGGAGCGTGTATCTCTTAAACGACATAGGCGAGGAGTTTGAAACTCAGCGAAAAAAATCTACATAAAAAGAAGTATATATGTGTTTGACCGTTTTTTTTCATAAATGCAATTTAAGGGGCCCATGAGGAGGGGTGAAATTCTGAAAAAAAAAAACAAAAAAAAAAACAACCAGGAAAGAAAGTGTCCTAACTGATTGACTGACTGACTCACTCATCAAACTCAGGGGAAAAAAAGCTGCTTTAAAGTAAGTAAATAGCTGTTCGACAGCTTTTTTCATAAATCAAATTTAAGGGGTTCATGGGGAGGGGTGAAATTCTGAAAAAAGAAAATTGAAAGAAAATGTCCTGACTCACTCACTCACTCACTCACTCACACAGTCACTCATCATCGCCCAGCCAAAATTATTGAAGTTAGAAACATGACAGTTTGGGGATATGTTCATTGTATGTCAAAACCGTCTACTAAGGGAGGATTTTCGGATATTCTGGATCTAAAGGGGTCTTAAGGGGGTTAAACCTGCATTTCATTGAATAACAATATCACCCGATTGGTTTCATTGGGGGATGTGATACACGGCATATAATCTCATCATTAAAAAGTAAGAAGACACGTGTCTGAGGGGTTTTCGATGTGCTGTATATTATGAGGTGAAAGGGGTGAAAAGTGGGGATTGAAAGATTCCTAACGGAGCGTGTAACTCTTATACGTCAGAGGCGAGGAGTTTGAAATTCAGCGGAAAAAAATCAGCATAAAATATTGGTAAATATGTGTTTGACCGTTTTTAATAAATCCAATTTAAGGGGCCCATGGGGAGGGGTGAAATTCTGGGGGGGGGGGGGGGAAAGAAAGTGTCCTAACTGATTGACTGACTCACTCACTCATCAAACTCAGGGGAAAAACTGCTTTAAATTAAGTAAATAGAATTTCGACAGTTTTTTATCAATCAAATTGAAGGGGTTCATCGGGAGGGGTGAAATTCTGAAGAAAAAAAAATTGAAAGAAAATGTCCTGACTCATTCACTCACTCATCATCGCCCAGCCAAAAATATTGAAGTTGGAAACATGACATTTCGGGGATATGTTCGTGTTATGTCAAAACCGTTCACTAAGGGAGCATTTTTGGATATTCAGGTTCTAAAGGGGTCTTAAGGGGGTTAAACCTGCATTTCATTGAATAACAATATCTCACGAGTGGTTTCATTTGAGGATGTGATACTCGGCATATAAACTAATCATTAAAAACAAGATGTTCGGGAAAGAACATATAGCCTACTTTCTCCGAAATGTATGGGTATAGTTATAACTCTCTGTCCTTATCATCTCCTAATTTCTTCCTATTTGAAGTGCAAATTGGCACACAGGATTTGAACAGTGGCGTTCAAACCATAGTTTATAATTTACCCCAGCATTTTGCAATTTCATCAGCAAACACTCCAAACACCGACTACTTACAATAATTGAAACTTCGTTGCTCTAATAAGGCCCATCTACAATGCGCAGTCGGCAGTCCGTAGTTGGTAGTCCTCGGTCGGCAGTCGCGATCGACTCCGTGTATACTATAGGCACCATACACAACATGAAGTTGCAGTTGGTAGCTGGCAGTTGGCAGTCGAGAATTTTATCCTTGACTGCCAACTACCCGACTGCAGCAATGTAATAGCCAATCAGAGCAGATCAGAAACTGACGTCACGTTGTTGTTCTGTGTCGTGTACGAATGATATAGAACTAAGTGAAGTAACTTCGCAACCCGTAAATTTATAGGCTAATCTTAAATACACGGTATAACAAAATAATCCATCTCCAAATCATCCATATTGCAAGTTTTGAGATTATCAACAACGCCTCTGTGCACAAGGAATAAACGAATGTTACTGTCTTATTACTCCTAGCAGTCGTTAAGACTGGGTTCACTAACTGGCCGGTATAGAGCGCTGCTCGAATCTATAGTTTCTGCATAGTACAACTGAAGGATGGAAGATGTCACTCCAGTGGAGAATGTCGTTTTTTTAATATATAATTTCCATTGCAAAAAGCACCATATAAAGCTTTATTTTATAACGTCTCAGTACTCAAGAAACAATAAATATAAAAACTAGTCGTGATATCTAGTTGTGAAATATCGAACAATATAATCCTAACAGAGCGAGTGCATTCTAGCGGCCAGAAGAAGAAACTTTTCAATAAAATCTGTTACCTTTTTGTCAGCTAGATGTCTCGATTAAATCTGCTGGCGAATTATGTTTTAATTAAGTATATGTTTTGCACCGTAATATGCACAATATAACGCTTAATTTTAAAACGTCTGAGTCATTACAAAGCAACAAATATGTAAAATGTCAAGCAAAAAACATATCTCTGATGGGGTTTGAACCATAGGCATATGAATGACAGACTAGCGCTTTACCACTGAGCCATTTGTGCCAACGAACATTGATCCATATAAAATGACTTACATAGAACTTGTTAGCAAATAATGATTTATACTAAACGATTTCATCACTGAAGTATATTATTTATATATAAAGCATTTCATACAAAGTTTATTTATTTTGTTTTAGTACGCTATATTGCATGCAATACTCAAATTAGTGAAATATAAGTCAGGCACAAGATATCCGCTGCCATCTTGTCTTATTAATGAATCAGCTGAGCTTTTTAAAATCACGTCTGCACTATAGTATTACAAAATAAACTTTTAATTTCGTACGTGCCTCTTCCTTTAGAACAGTTAAAACGATTCTCGGCTCGATAATCGGAACTGGTGGGTCCCATGATATGGATTATAAAGTTTGCATAATTCGCACGGCCGCCATCCTGAAATGGTATGGCGGACGACCTTGTAGTTTGGTCACAAGACGCATCCTATACTACGAAGGTATGTTGTTACCAAATTTGGTAGAGATTGGATGATTTGGTTAGTCGTTATTTGATTTTACGTTTTGAACGTTTGAGTGGCCGCCATTCAGTTTTAGTAAAGATGGCGGCGATATAAAACATGACACTGAGGTGTCCTTTGCTAGTGCTACCTTTGTACCAAATTTCGTTCAATTCGCATTCACTGTGTTCGAATTGATAGGGGGGGACAGACATTCAGAGTACACACACTCACTCACACACACACACACAGACTCACACACACACATACACACACACAGACTCACACACACACATACACACACACAGACAGACACACTTTTTTCGCCCTGTGTTGATCTCATAAGTCTACTTTCATTTTTTGCAAAAATCGAAAGTAGGCTAATAAGCAGACATGTGTCTAAGGGTTTTTCGATGTGGTGTATTATTATGAGGTGAAAGGGGTGAAAAGTGGGGTTTGAAGGATTCCTAACGGAGCGTATAGACCTATCTCTTAAATGACATAGGCGAGAAATTTGAAACTCAGCGGAAAAAAATCAGCTTAAAAAGTAAGTAAATCGGTGTTCGACCGTTTTTTTTTCATAAATTAATTTAAGGGGCCAATGGGATGGGGTGAAATTATGGGGGGAAAAGGAGAGAAAGTGTCCTAACTGACTGACTAACTCACCTACTCATCAAGGTCAGGGGAAAACGACAGCTTAAAAAATAAGTTAATAGGTGTTCAAGCGTTTTTTCATCAATCCAATCTAAGGGGCCCATGGGGAGGGATGAAATTCTGGTAAAAATAATTGAAAGAAAATGTCCTGTCTGACTCACTCACTCATCACGCCCAGCGAAAACTATTAAAGTTGGAAACATGGAATTTTGGGAATATGTTCGCTGTATGTCGAAATCGTCAACTAAGGAATGATTTTTGTTTATTCGGGTTTTAAAGAGGTGTTAAGGGGGGTAAACGTGCATTTCATTGAATAACGATATCTCATGAGTTGTTTCTTTGCGGATGTGATATTCGGTATATAAACTAATCATTAAAAACAATCAGACACATGTCTAAGGGTTTATCGATGTGGTGTATATTATGAAGTGAAAGGGCGTGAAAATTGAGGGTTGAGGGATTCTTAACGGAGCGTGTATCTCTGAAACGACAGAGGCGAGACGTTTGAAATTCGGCGGGAAAAAACAGCTTAAAATACAAGTAAATAGGTGTTCGACCATTTTTTCATAAATCCAATTTAAGGGACCCTTGGAGAGGGGTGAAATTCTGGGGAGAAAAACAGGAAAGAAAGTGTCCTAGCTGATTGACTCACTCACTCATCAAACTCAGGGGGAAAGCAGCTTTAAATAAGTAAGTAGGTGTTCGACCGTTTGTTTTATAAATCCAATTTAATGGGTTCATGGGGGAGGGGTGAAATTATCAAAAATAAATGAAAGAAAATGTCCTGACTGACTCACTCACTCATCATCGCCCAACCAAAATTATTGAAGTTAGAAACATGAAATTTTGGAGATATGTTCGTTGTATGTCGAAAACGTCCACTAAGGAAAGAGTTTTGGATATTCAGGTTCTAAAGAGGTGTTCAGGGGGTAAACGTGCATTTCATTGAATAACAATATCTCACGAGTGGTTTCATTTGGGGATGTGATACTTGGCATATATACTAATCATTAAAAATAAGCTGATACATGTCAAATGGTTTTTCGATGCAGTGTATATTATGAGGTGAAATGGATGAAAAGTGGGGGTTGAAAGATTCCTAACTGAGCGTGTATCTCTTAAACGTCATAGGTGAGGAGTTTGAAACTCGGAGGAAATCAATCAGCTTAAAAATAAATAAATAAATAAATAAAATAAGTAGGTGTTCGACCGTTTTTTCATAAATGCAATTTAAGGGGCCTATGGGGAGGGGTGAAATTCTGGAAGAAAAACGTCCACTAAGGAAGGATTTTTGGATGTTCACACTCATCGACCAACCAAAACTATTAAAGTTAGATAAATGACATTTTGGGGCTATGTTTGTTGTGTGTCGAAAACGTCTACTAAGGAGGGATTTTTGGATATTCAGGTTCTAAAGAGGTGTTAACGGGGTTAAACCTGCATTTCATTGAATAACAATATGACACGACTATGACGCGAGCGAAGCGAGGCTCAAAATGAGATGGTGTGTGTCTGTGTATTACTCAATCACGCAAGTACCACTGGTCCGATTTTCATGAATTGTGCATGGAAGTAGCTGATTTACCTGGTTAACATATAGGTTACTTTTGATTTCAATACTTTGCACTATTTAAAGATGGCGACCATTTTAGTGACGTCACTACACCCTTTGGTTTCAAACTTTCATATTTCTATTTCAAATAAAAAAAGAACGCTAAGAAATAGCAAACTTTTGATGGCATATACGAGGTTTAAAATTACATTTTCTCTCCGAAAGGTATCTCCAACGGTTAGCGAGTAAAACCTAAATTTGTGCTATAAAACACGGTCAACGCCGAGCGGTGTAGTTGGACAAAATGTTCCATCCTTAATCTCCCTCTGCGCAGCACCTCGCCTATCCCCTGTTTTAACTGTCACCTTCACATTTTAATTTATTTATGACGCGTAGCGAAGCACGGGTACTTCAGCTAGTTTTATCTAAATCTGGTTGGAAATGCTCCATTGATCTAGAATTAACATCCGTATCCACTGAACTGTCATATGTGACGCCTATATCACAGGGTTCACAGGGGATGAAAAATATTGATACAGTAGATAGTCTACTACTGTGGTGTGGGTTTAATGAATGAATTAATAATAACAACAGACATGCTCGCCCTTCAACGTGTTGTGTATGGTGCAGAAATAGCTGCAGGCTTTCACAAATGAAGCACGCAATGGCTTTGGAGTGAGAGTGTGTTGTGAAGCCATTACACGGTTTAGTGTGATATGGTAATTCCTGTAAAGCGAAACACTATTTCCTAGGAATCAAGCACCACTGCAATCACAATCAATATTCTTTTTTTTATTTTATTTTACCAGCAATTATTATAACATTTAACATTCAAATAAATGTGTAAATGTCTAAAATTATCTGCCTCTCACCAAGGCGGTCCGGGTTCGATTCCCGGTCAATGCATGTGAGATTTTCGAAGTGAAATGCCATGTCCTGTGGTTCGAATTCCACGTAAAAAGGAGGTCCCGTGGCTCATGATCTCAAGATTAACGGTCACGTTAAACTACAAGCTTCCTTTTCCTGTCTAAAATTATCGCTTGGTGTTCTTGTTGTTGTTGTTGTTGTTGTTGTTGATAGGGACTTGCTACAGCATGTTCATTTAGCTGGGTGTCCTTGGGTGTGAGTAGAAATGTCGATCTTCCTGACAACAAAGCTAATTGGGCTGCATAAAACAATATTATTAGGGGCAGCTTATTCACCTGATATAAATTTGAAAGTGATTGGTGCAAAACGACGGCAGTTATCGTGTCCACAAGAAAGTGATATAGGCTATACATATTACAGTGGCATATATAAACATTTCAACTGACGGTGGTTTTGGGGTCTAGACGATGTGAAACGCAAACATATGTCGCAAATTTTCTGGAAGTAGGCCTATCCACTGCAATAGGTATCTCATGAAATCTACCTAAAAAAAGGTATTTGGTATTTACACGATGAGTTCTGCCTTGAAACTGCGGCTTCGGTGGCGTAGTTGGTAGCATGCTGAGCTTCTATGCCCAAGGTCTCGGGTTCAAAGTCGTCATTTTTTAAGAGCCTTAAAAATTCCTCAGTATGCCTTCCTTCGGAGGGGAAGTAAAGCCGGCGGTCCCATGTCATAGATTTATGGCATGAAAAACATCCTTCCACTAACTACACTTGTGTGAAGCCAAAATTTGTAGGTTAGATTATTTGATAACGCTATATTAGTTCCAACGTTCGCCGCCAGGGGCTGGCTGCGATGTCATCCAGTAACGAAGTCCACAGTTAGGTATCGTTGACGGTAGCATTTGGTAGCAAAAAAAGAACTACTTGAATAATTGAACGTCTGCAGTCCTTACCTGAATCACAGATAAACACACTAATACAGCCATCACAATTATCAGACAGATTCTACACATACCCAAAGTACACGGGGCTACATGACCGCGTTGTCGCAGCCCCTAAACTAAGGTACCAACCAACCAAACTGTACCAAAACTATAACCGGATATAAATGTCCCCATATTTTGGCACATGTGTGTACGAAGTGCAGTCCTTCAATTCAGTATTTTCTGTACTTATTTGCCATTGGAATTTAACAAAAACACCCTTGGCTGATTGTTTTCCTTCTTGTATTATACATTTTTATTATTTACATAAAGTGCTGCTCGAGGTTACCACACTATACATCTAATTTGAATGTTAAATAGTCTATACATTTTCTGCACCGGTAAGCCTTTCTTGTGTTGAACTGCGCCATGACCCGTGCTGAACAATGGGTCACCACTGCTTGTGGTTGGCAATCTAGACAGAGTGGGTTGCTTCGGGCTGACCACACACACCAAAGCCCAGTACAGTGGGGGAAGAAGCTTTATCATTGGCTGGTGGTGTGGCTTCGGTCGACCACGAGGTGGTGTTCTAATGAACTGTCAAAATTAAGTGGTATAAAGGGTGATGTGTTTATATTGATCAAAATGTTCTGTTTCGACCATGATTAATGACACAGAGGGACTCGCACATCTATGCACAACGTTATCTAGTAGAATTAATTATTAATTATTAATTAGCATCACCATAATGATAACTTTAACAACTGAGCGAGACTTGAAAATGTGAACGCGTTCGGGATTCTAACCGAACTTCCTGCATTCTTGGTTGCTGCATTATCCACATACACAACCATGCACTATTGCGAATAGGGAGCTCTGGTGTCATCTGTCATTATGACAATGACATCCAGTGCCCGCTTGAAATGAGCATGTGCTCATGACAAGTTGGCGGTAGCATAAATAGCCAGTGAGCCTATCCAAAATGTGCAGGAGATTCCGGTTTGAATTGATAATGTGGTCTTATTTTCAAGTTTTACGCAACGCTTTCTTAGATTTAACTACATAATTCTACTACCAGTATAGCATTTGTTAATTATGCAAGTTCAACGTTGTAATTGTTTTGATTGCCCCCGACTCCTACGACACTCGTTTGGATTTGGACCAATAAGGTGTAATAATTTGATTAAAATCAGCCAATTATTTCGATAATAAACACCATGTCCGCTATCACTGATTGTGAGTTCTTATCACACTTTGCTTTTCACCCACCATCGTGTTTGGTTTTGTTTGTTTACGAAAAACCCCAACAATTGATTAGTGGTTTTATGCTCCGTTTCATTGATTCCTTCATCAGCTTACGTTGGTAACACATTTCGTCATTCATTTTTAGCCTACTTTTCACATTTTGCAAAAATGAGGAAAAAGTAGACTTATGAGATCGGGCAAATGTGTGTCTGTCTGTCTGTCTGGCTGTGTGTGTGTCCCCCCCTATCAACTCCTAAACGGCTGCAGCAATCGAAACAAAATTTGGTAGGAGTAAAGATCTATACCTGAATATCTCACGGCCATATTTGAAAATGATGTCAGTGCTACCAACTGCTAAAAAATCGCAATTGAAATTTGAGCTCCATGTTGGATATCTTGGAAAGTATGAATGGGAGCTATTTCAAAATTGGCACACGTACAGATCATAATATTTTAGTTTAATTTCCAGGAGGCTAAACATGGCAGTGTTGCCAAAATGATTATAAGCCTCCTGATAGGTCCAATTTTTAAATGCATATAACTTCTATACTATCAATTGGAATTCAACCAAATTTCGTATGTTGTATGTGTACATAACCAGATATGACTGAGCGTATTCTTCAGACCTACCAGGGCTGCCAACTGTTAATAAATGCTCCTAATTTATTTTATCCAAATACCAATATATCAGAAAGTATGCAAGCCGATAGCTTTAAACTATGCACACGTATAGTCCCTGACATTCTATATTAATTTGGAGTAACTTATATACGTCAGTGCTACTAACATGATTCTAAGCCTGCTGACAGGTCCAACTTTAAATACATGTAACTTCCATACTATCATTTGGATTTCAACCAAATTTCGTATGTGCTATGTGTACCATAACACATATGACTATGCGTATTCTAAGGAGCAACCAGTGCTGCCAACTGTTAATATGTGCTATCCCTATTTTTGTTACCCTAATATCAATATATCAGAAAGTATGCAAGCCAATAGCTGTAAATTTTGCACACGTATAGTACCTGGCATTCTAGACGAATTTGGAGTAACTGATATACGTCAGTGCTGCCAACATGATTCTAAGCCTGCTGATAGGTCCAATTTTAAAATGCATGTAACTTCTATACTAACTAATGGATTTCATTCAAAATTGGCACAACAATAGATCATATTATTTCAGATTATTTCTGACCAATACATGCATGACATTGTTGCCAACATGATTTTACGCGCGCTGTTAGATCCAATGTTTAACTGCATGTAACGTCCATGCTATTCATTGGACTTCAACCAAATTTTGTATTTTGTACCTTAAGAGACGGAACTAAGAATATATTCAGTCATCAGGGCTGCCAACTGTAGTGCTCTATTAGGATACATTATGCCAGGTATACAGTATTTCGAACTAATTGGAAATTTCGATATTAGCAACTTAATTTCGTCATTATTCTAGATAGGTTCATATTCTGTAGAATAATCATTGGCATGAAAAGTAGGCTGTATAGTTCTTCACGGAACTTCTTGTTTCTTTTTTGTTACAATGAAAGCAACATAGATCGTATGTTTATGAATAAATTAAAACATAGTAATAGTACACATACTACCCACGAAAAGTCAAAGGATTGTCTTAAACGTTTATTATAGTTTATCGTGAAATAGTCACTCTAAATACGTCTCATACATTTACGATCTTCGTTAGAAGCTCGTAAAAACTGCGTAAGACCCATGAGAGAATAATTATGAACTGTAAGTCCTATGTTAGTTGCTGAAGTTTTCATAGTCCCTTAAGTCTTTAGTGATGGCTGATCGAGTGACGTGATCATGTGAATTATATAAGACTTCACCATGATGACAACCTTTCAGAACAGTCCAAGAGTTTCAAACCCAGTTTATTCCTGGAACCTGTCCGAGCAGCTCGTGCATTGCGGGTAATGTATATCCCTACCTTCCTTACATTCGCATTCGGGAGGATATACGTTGCCTGGGATTTTTATCTTTGCGTACGTTTATGATGCTTATTGAAAAAGTAATCCCACACACTATATAGTACAAGATTTGTGTGATTAAAGGGAGCCTGATCACCACATAGAAGATAAATTATATATGGAACCATGCAGACCCATTTAAGCCTATGTTCATCATAAAACAAGATGTTCAGGAAAGAACATATAGCCTACTTTCTTCTAAATGTATGGGTATAGTTATAACTCTTTGTCCTTATCACCTCCTAATTTCTTCCTATTCGAAATGCAAATTGACACGCTGGATTTGAGCAGCGGCGTTCAAACCATAGTTTATAATTTACCCCAGTATTTTGCAATTTCATCCGCAAACACTCCAAACAACGTAGGAATTCAGAATATTAACACCGACTACTAACATTAATTGAAACTTCGTTGGCCTAAACGTATCACTGGGAGAAACACATTTAATATACATACTGAACACCTAATTGTTAATCACTCCTTTACTTGGCAGTGCGCTCTATCAGCAACAAGAGGCCATTTTTAATAACACTGCTGGCATGGGTTCACTAACTGGCCGGTATAGAGCTCAGCTCGCATATAGTTGGCAGTGGATAGCTCCTGCATACTGTAGTTCAACTAGTTGCTGGTAGATGTCACTCCTGTAGATCCATTGGAGAACTTTGTTATAATTAAGCATATATTTTCCATTGCAAAATGCACAATATAACTCTCAATTTGTATAACGCCTCAGTACTCAAGAAACAATAAATATAAAAGAATCAAGGAAAAGAAATACAACTCTATTAGAATTAGAACCCCAGCCGGCCGAGTGAGAGACCAACGCTGTAACCACTGACCTAATTATGTCCTCCCAAGTTCAATGGTATCAATCGATTGAGATACAACGTCTTAGCAAATAATAACTTTGACCAAACGATTTCTTCACTGGAGTATATTTTAAACAAAGTTCGTTTCATACAAAGTTCATTTTAATTCTATATGTAGGCTATATTGCATGCAACATACTCAAATTAGTGAAATATAGGTCAGAACGAGAGATAAGCTGCCATCTTGTCTGTAACCGAGACGGCTCAGCTTTTAAAAGCCGCTTCTGCACTACAATATTACAATATAAACTTTTAATTTCGAACGGGCCAGGTCCGTTAGAACAGTTGAAACGATTCTCGGTTAGATAATCGGAACTGGTGGGTCCCATGTTATGGATTATAACGTTTGCATAATTCTAACGGCCACCATCCTGAAATGGTATGGCTGATGACCTTGTAGTTTGGACGAAAGATGCGTCTCATACGAAGACATGTTATTCCCAAATTTGGTAAATATCCGATGATTAATTTGGTCGTAATTTAATTTTAAGTTTTAACTATTTGAGTGGCCGCCTTTAAGTTTTGGTAAAGACGACGGCAATGTAAATCATGACACTGAGGTGCCCTTTGCTAGTGCTACCTCTGTACCAAATTTCGTTCAATTCGGATAGACCCTGTTTGAATTGATAGGGGGGACAGACATGCAGAGTACACATACTCTCTCACACACACACATACACACACACGGACAGACACACAATTTTTGGCCCTGTGTAGATCTCATAAGTCTACTTTTTTTTTCTCTTCAAAAATCGAAAGTTGGCTAAAAATAATCGGCTTACGAAATCGGTTTTTGTGCGTGTGTGTGTGTGTGTTTGTATGTGCCTTTAGTAAAATCTTCGTTGTACTAGGTAGATGAGAACGATATACAGTGTGGTCCACCCGCCCCTTATTATTTAGTTTTATGAAACCCAACTAACATCTCAATTCTCCCGATGGTCGATATTGCTCTGCGCTCTGACTGTGTGACAGCAATGTAATTGAGTCATGGGTCTAGCAAAGAAAAACCGACCTTAAACTTTTCCCCGCCAAATACTATGGCCCATTCTTCTAACATATGACTTACTGCTCCTTGAAATAACACACACACGTAATACGATCGAATTAATAGCTTACGCCACGTGATCTGTAACAGTAGAAAATAAACACCATAAACCGTGATTGAAGACTTTGACATGGACTTAAATGTTTGAGGTGGGATGGCTACAGTAACAACTGCACGTTTAGCGTGTGGTAACTACCATGTTTTGGTGACTGGGAGGTTTAGTTGGTCACTAGTCGTGGCCGAGTGAGGTGCGTGTGTGCGCGCTGTGTGACCGCATTGGAAGAGTGTACGTTTCCTAATACCAGTGCTTCCAATAGTTCCACGGGTGTACTGACCTTCCGTGTATCATTCGGACAATACTTGACATGGACTTAAATGTTTGAGGTGGGACGGCTACAGTAACAACTGCACGTTTAGCGTGTGGTAACTACCATGTTTTGGTGACTGGGAGGTTTAGTTGGTCACTAGTCGTGGCCGAGTGAGGTGCGTGTGTGCGCGCTGTGTGACCGCATTGGAAGAGTGTACGTTTCCTAATACCAGTGCTTCCGATAGTTCCACGGGTGTACTGACCTTCCGTGTATCATTCGGACAATACTTTTTCAAGTAGTGTTCCAGATAGGACAACAAAACCAGAAACCCAGAAAACCCCGCTGAAAATCATGTCCGGATACCAGAGGAAAAACACCGTACGCTGTCAATGGGACAGGCAGAGTTCTCGCCCCACACCAGGAGAAATTCACCGCTGGATTAGCGATACCCTCCGGTTGACTGTCGACCAAGTAGAAGCCATCCAGTTAAATGCGCAAGAAAGAACCATGTACATCAAGGTAATCAGCATATCTACTTATCAGAAATTGCTAAATACTTTTGCAGCTCCTATTAAATTTCAGTATGACTCAGGCGAAATGACTAATGTTAAGCTCACCACAGCGGATTCAAATTTTACCACAGTGCGTATATTTAATGTCCCACTCGAAGTTCCCCCTGAAATTTTCAAATCCGTCCTGTCGAAATATGGCACTGTGAATGACGTCAGGAAAGAACAATGGTCTTCTGCTTATCAGTTCCCGGTGTATAATGGAATACGTGCAGTCACTATGGAAATCAAACAAGATATCCCCTCCACTGAGACTTTTGGTGGCCATTCTGGCTATATATCGTATAATGGACAGAAACAGACCTGTTTAATCTGCAATGCTAACACACATCTACGTATCAACTGCCCAAAGAAAATGATTCCCCTCGGTATAACTCCTACACAACAACGACGTGTCCAATACTCGGATGTTGTGACACAGCAAACGTCACATGAAAACATGCTCATTGATCAGTCAGCTGGGACAACAGCAGAAGTGGCCTCGGAAACACATGACGCAGAACTGGTACCTTGCACTGACCAGATCAGCGAGCCACAGAGTGCCCCTGTGCTATCGGCAACCTGTATGGCAGTCTTAGAGCCAACTCTGCCGTCACTACAGGCTGCCACAGAAATTTTGACTTCACTGCCCCCACCTTCTCTGGTACATACCGACTCACCTAAGCAGGTTGATCGGGGATCTGAGAACGTATCTAAGAAGATTAAAACAAATGCCTCGATTGCCGTACCAGCCCCGAAGAATCAAACTGGGTCTACAAACGTTCCCGCAGCTGTGAAAAAGAAACAAAATCTTCATTCTACGTCATCGAGGGTCCCACGAACGCTCTCAAACGCTGACAGCCGGCCTATGAATGGCAGTCATAAGGAACTATCTCAACCTAATTTGACATAGTGCACCAGTATATTTCTCACCCGTGTCTTTTTTTTTTCTCGAGTCCACCTTCCAGTATATCTAGCACAGCTTTTATACTTCTCTTAATGGCGCAATTTCTCACTGTGGCCACTGTGAATATCAATGTAATAGAATGCCCTCTGAAATTTCAAATGTCGGAGAGATTCCTTCGAGATGCAGACATTGACATTGCCTTCATTCAAGAAGTTGCTATACCCTGTTTGCCCATATCTGCCTTCAACAAACAATACATCAATGCCGGTACTACGAATAGAGGGACCGGATTCCTCATAAGACTTGATATCCCACTCGAAGATGTGCTGTGTCATCCATCAGGACGCATAATATCTGGACACATAAACAATACCACCCTGATAAATGTATATGCCCCATCCGGGTCCAATAAACATGTGGAACGGAAAATGTTCTTTCAACAGAGTATACTGACTCACCTGCACGACGTTAAGGAAAAACTTATTCTTGCAGGGGATTTCAATTGTATTCAACGCCCAGAGGATTCCACTAGTCCATACCAAGGTGTCAACCCGGCTCTCAGGACCCTCCTTACCTCCCTACACCTCATTGATGCTGTGGATAGTTTAAGGGTGCCCCTGCCCCATTACACCTGTATAAGTCACAACTCCTCATCACGAATTGACCGCATCTACTTTTCCCAGGAACTTATCCAGCCTAGACGATATGAAGTGATATCTGCCAGTTTCACTAACCATCATGCAGTCGTATGTACAATCTCTTACCCCCATCCCATATTTCACATAGGAAGAGGTTATTGGAAATTGAATTGCTCGCTGTTACTGGAGGAGGAAGGCCAAGATATTTTCAGACAACACTGGAATCGATGGGTCCAACAAAAATGCAACTTTCGCGACTGTGCAGACTGGTGGGATATTTTAGTTAAACCAGGGATCCGCCGCGACTTTAAGAACATATCCACCAACGAGGTCGGGAAAGACGGGATACAGTTGAATTTTACTATCGAGTTCTTCGCCAGCTCCAGCAAAGATCTGATGCTGGGGAGCGTATGTATGACCAGATTCGGGAAGTTAAAACCAAGCTCCTGTCTCTACAGCAACGAACGCTCGCTCATATAAACGTGGCTTTAAAAAATCGTACAGTGCTCCCGGACGAAAGTGCAAGTGTATACCATATCGCCAAAGGACAACGTGAGCGGCAACGTAAATATATCCACCGCCTTCGCACCAGTACTGGAAGTGTCGTCACCTCCCCTGACGCTATACGTAGTGAAATATCATTATTTTATCAACGGTTCTACCCTAAGGCTCCAATTGATCCACAGCAGGTGACCCTATTGCTTTCATCTTGCAGTACCCAACTATCTCCGGACAACAAAACTCTGCTCAGCGCGGATATTACGGATGAAGAGATTCACTCTGTGGTTAAGCACCTCCCAAATAACCGCTCACCTGGCATTGATGGACTGCCATATGAACTGTATAAACACTTCTGGCCTCTCATTGGCAAAGAATTTTGTCACGTCTTGCGTACCATTCTCCATTGTCGTGCTCTTTGTCAATCACATCACGAGGGTACCATAGTCCTCATACCAAAAACATCCTCTCCCATGGCAGTTGGTGACTTCCGACCAGTTACTCTGCTCTGCAGTGATTATAAAGTCCTTACTAAAGTACTTGCATGCCGATTGAAGACTGGTCTACATGATATCATTGGTGATGAACAATGTTGCAGTATTCCTGGAAGAACTCTGTTAACAAACTTAGCGATACTACGGGACCTACGCCTAATAGCCGAAATGCTCCCCACTGAGCCAATGAGTTTTCTAACCTTAGATCTTGATAAAGCTTTCGACCGCATCAGTCATGAATACTTGTACATGGTCTTGCAACACTTTGATTTTCCTGCAATCCTTATTGACTACATTCGTATGATAAATTGTAATGCTACGTCTCGAGTGCTCGTCAACGGTTTTCTTTCCCCTCTGATTCCAATACAACGATCAGTTATGCAAGGATGTCCCCTTTCCATGCTACTTTTTGTCATTGGCCTTGAACCTTTCATTCGGACTACCCAGGTGAAGCTACAGGGTTACAAACTGTCCACACATGCTTTTGGCATGTGCGCCTATGCTGATGACGTATCAATATTGATCCGCAATAATGAAGACATCTCCCACATCGATAGCGTCCTTCAGCTCTACCATATCGCCTCTGGAGCACAATCGAACCCCCAGAAAACTGCTTTGCTTCCGCTCAATACTAACTCAGTGATTACCCAACAGCCCTGGTTCCGGATAGTAAATGAGGTGAAAATTCTTGGCATTACCTGGTAGCAATCGCTTCTGGACACAGTGCAAGCAAACTGGACTAAGGTCATTGCCAATGTTAGGGGAGTGCTGATCCAATTTGGTCAAAGAAACCTCAATATAGTGCAACGGGTGATGGTTCTCAACGTGTTTGCGCTCTCTAAAATATGGTATGTCGCACAACTTTTCCCACTTCCCAAAATGTTTGAGAGCCAATTGGCAAAATATACAGGTTGGTTTATATGGCAAGGATTTTTGTTCCGAGTACAACGGGAACAGTTGTATCTCCCATCCCGGCAAGGCGGGCTAGGGCTAACAGCTCATGGCATGAAATGCCGTGCACTCCTCTGCAAGAACGATATCACCATCCTTTCCCATCATGACACTTTTACGAAAGCGCTATACAAAGATATTCGAAACACAGCCCGTGGTTGTGATAGAGCTTTGCCGAAGATATTTAGGGACCATCAACAGCACCTTCTGGAAACTGTTCGCCAAGTGCCTTCAGGGACTGTTCCAACGACAAAAAGTATTTATAACATGTTGCGGCAAGTGGTACACTCCAAACCGCGAATCGAGGCCACCACCCTCTACGTCCAATGGCCCACTGTTTGGAAAAATTTTGGGGCTATGACCATTTCTTCTGCTGTACACTCCCAGGTTTTTATCTTCCTCAACGATCTCATCCCAACGGCTCTACTGCGATATACCATCCGTCTTGAAGCTTACCCAGGGTGTACTATGTGGTCAAACAGATACGGCGATACACCGCTTCACATCATGCACACGAGTTGCCTCCACGTGGCTGTGGTGTAAGGGAAAAGTATGTCAACTATTAAAAGTGCCCACGGATGACCTTGATGAC
Source organism: Meconema thalassinum (assembly GCA_946902985.2). NCBI lineage: Eukaryota > Metazoa > Arthropoda > Insecta > Orthoptera > Tettigoniidae > Meconema > Meconema thalassinum. The sequence goes on from OX336390.1 coordinate 308,408,140, forward strand.
AGGAAGTTGATTCGTTTGTCGGTGACCGCCTTCCCCCAAATTAAACAGACTGCCATTGTGTGGATAATGGGCCAATATGTACACTTCGTGATGGACAACGATCAACATTTCTCGTTCCTGGATCTCAGGTATCACCTGCAGAAAGAGCGTTGGAAGCTTAGTGAAAGTGGACAATTGTACGATAAATATGGACACTATCTGGATTTTCTTGTGATGTAATAGTATGGTATTTATCATATCTGAAAATTCTGTAACTCTGTAGAGAAAAAGAGGTTTAAAGCCTGACCGTACGTGGTGGGTGCGAGCGGGTAGAATGCTGCTTCGAATCCAGTAGTAGGCTTACATTTTGAACGAAAGCCCACATTCCATTTTAGTCGGGATGTAACTACATTGCCACATTTATTGACACACGACGTATTTTTGTGAAGAGTACGTAGAATTTTGATGATTTATAAAGAAAATACGACGGAATTGGTACGATATGCCACGTGACCTGTAATGGCAGAAAACTAAAAAACTGGCATGAATATTAACATAACATATCGAAGTGTTGCACCGGAGGTCCGGGTTCGATTCCCAGCTCTGCCAAGAAAGTTAATACTTGTCTGAGGGCTGAAATTGGGTACACGTAGCCTCGTGAAGCAAATATGAGAAGAAGTGGGTTTCATACACACCTCAGCCACCCTGGAAATGGTTTTCCGTGGTTTCCCACTTCTACTCCGGCCAAATTCCGGGACGCATTCTATCTTAAGGCCACGGCCGCCTCCTTCCCAATCCTTAATTGCAAATACACACATCATTACAAGTCCGCAATAACTCAGGTTATCAGACAAATTCTACACACACACCCAAGTAAACGGCGCTAAATGACCCTAGCCCCTCAAATGAAACAAAACAACAACATATCGAAGGATATTATGATCGCCAGTGCTTGCATCGAAGTATATGTATTCCTTAGAAATTCCCATGCTATTATTAACATACTTTCGATTTTTGCAAAAAATGAAAGTAGACTTATGAGATCTACACAGGGCCAAAAATTGTCTGTCTGTCTGTGTGTGACTGTGTCTCTGCGTGTGTGTGAGTGTGTGTACTCTGAATGTCTGCCCCCTCTATCAATTCGAACACGGTGAAACCGAATTGAACGAAATTTGGTACAGAGGTAGCACTAGCTTAGAACACCTCAGTGTCATGTTTTATATCGCCACCATCTTGACGGAAACGTAATGGTGGCCACCCAAATTATCAAAGCTTAAATCAAATTACGACTAACTTAATCATCCGATCTCTACCAAATTTTGCAACAACATATACTTGTATGGCGAGTGTCGTTTGACTGAACTACAAGGTCATCAGTCCATTAGTTTGCAGATGACGGCCATGTATGTATGTAAATCGATTCCCCCTATCAATTCAAACACGGTGAAACTGAATTGAACGAAATTTGGTACAGAGGTAGCACTACCAAAGGGCACTACAGTGTCATGTTATATATCGCCGCCATCTTGACGAAAACGTAATGGCGGCCATCCTAATGTTAAAAGCGTGAATCAAATTACGACCAACCTAATAATCTGATGTCTACCAAAATTGCAACAACATACCTTTATGTATAGAGAATCTTTTGACCCCACTACAAGGTCATCAGGCCAATAATGTGTGGATAGCGGTCATGCATGTGTGCAAATCGATTCCCCCTATCTTTTCAAACACGGTGAAACCGAATGGAACGAAGTTTGGTACAGAGGTAGCACTAGCAAAGGCCACCTCAGTGTCATGTTTTATATTGCCGCCAGCTTGACGGAAACGGAATGACGGCCACGCAAATGTTAAAATCTTAAATCAAATTACGACCAACCTAATCATTTGAACTCCACCAAATTTTTCAACAACATACCTTTTTGTGGGAAGCATCATTTGACTGAACTGCAAGGTCATCAGCCCAATACTTTGCAGATAGCGGCCATGTATGTGTGCAAATCGATTCCCCACATCAATTCAAACACGGTGAAACCGAATTGAATGATTTTTTTTTTACAGAGGGAGCACTAGCAAAGGGCACATCATATTCATGTATAATACCCGTATAGCACGTTGCATTTCAAGAAGCTACTACCACCAACATTCAATTATATTCCTTGAAAAGGACAAAGAGTTATAACAATACCCATGCATTTAGGAGAAAGTAGGCAATACGTTCTTTACCGAACATCTTGTTTTGTTATTAAATTTTAACAAAAAGTCATAGCATATCTTTAGGCCCGTATCACACGACACTCGCTGGCAAGGAAGCTGCTGTCATCGCTGGTACAAAATCCTTTATGACTCTGTTCTCTTCGTCAGTACACCTGCGTGTATGACCGAAGTGTATCACACGCTAGCATTTTGGACGCTAAGTTGTATGAAATAAAACCGAAGGACTGTCGTTTGAGGGCATTATTTGCAGTTCTGTCGCCTTATTAACGCAAAGCGGTCGCGAAACTTGCTTTAAGTAAATTAGAAAACATGCCAGGTACTGAATGAATGCATTCCAATCAATATTTAAGATCTAACTGAAATAATTGATTATTTTACCATACGCGTTAATAAGAAGCGCAATAAAAACCTCCAGAGTGTGTTGGAAATGTGTGCAAGTGTTATTGCGTCCGCTCGCTCTTTCGAAGGTCCCGGGTTCAAGACTATCCAACGGCAGATTTTTAAAATTCTTTTTAACTATTTTATGATACCCTCCATAACTCGTACAGCAAGATTTCAACTTGGTTTTGTTCACATTATCTACGAAGACGATAGGGAAAGTTATTTTCTTGTCTCATTTAAATGGCTATTTTCCCTAAATGCTGTTCAAAACCATGGATGGATACTATTCGTTATAATTATTATTTTTTTGTTGATTTTGCCCTCCAGGTTAGGTTTTCCCACGGACTCAGCGAGGGATGCCATCATTACCGCCTCTACGGGCAGTGTCCTAGAGCTTGAAACATCTCGTCTGGTGGATACAACTGGCGAGGTGGGACCAGCACCTCGCCCAGGCGGCCTGCAAAGCGAACAGGGTCCTCTTGAGGGATGGGAAGGGAGGGGCAGATCGGGAGGGTTAGGCAAGGAAGAGGGAAGGAGGCGGCCGTGGCCGTGCGGTACGTAACATCCCGGCATTTGCCCGAAGGCGAAGTGGGAAACCACGGAAACCACCTTGAGGATGGCTGAGGTGGGAATCGAACCCCCTCTACTCATTTGGACCACCCGAGGCTGAGCAGGCCCCGTCCCAGTCCTCATACCACTTTTCAAATTTCGTGGCAGAGCCGGAAATCGAACCCAGGACGTCCTAGGTGGCAGCTAATCACGCTGACCACTACGCAACGGAGGCGACTCTATTCGTGATAATTAGAATTTTAATAGTTCAATATTTATAATAATATGACACGTTCTGTAATTACTGCCTTGATACGAGGCTCAGCGGTAACGTTCTCGCTTACTGTGCCCAAGGTTGCAGGTTCGTATCCTGGCGCAGTCAGCAGGCATTTGAGGGTGCGCAAATGCGAGTGAGCCGTGTCATTAAATTTACTGGTACGTTAAAGATCCCCTTCGGAGCAAAATTCCGGCACCCCGGCGTATCTAAAAGCCAGAGCAGTTAAAAGGGACGTAAAACCAACAATTTTATAATTATCTGTATTTACTGCATGTTTGGGTCAGATGACCTTGTAGTTCCGTCCCTTAAAACCTCACTAACTATTATTGTAAGTGTATAGCAAGCGCTTTTCGCACAGACGCCGTTGAAATAAATGATAGTTTCGGTCTGATATATTTATTCGTGAGCCTACCCACATTACAAATCTATTTGTTATGTGGGTCGTCTGAGTGAGTCGGAGTTTTCCTTTAAACAAAGGTGGTCAAAATTTCGAACACTTGCTACGTTGAATATTCAGGATACCTTGCTTTCGTTCTACTGATCATTATGTCGTCGTCCAATCTGGCTGCGTACCATCGGATAAGTACGGTGCTTTTGAGGACCAAATAAAAAATCACTCGTTGGAACAGATAGATATGCGTCTATAATACATCCACAATAAACGATATTAAGCAAAAAAAAAGAACTAGTTCAAGGTTCGAACCTACTACAATGCGACTTCGTTGACGCTACTCTAGCAATTCTTGATTTAGCCACCGTAGCTACCAAGAACCATGGCGTATTGCTGGCACTTATTGAATCTATTCGTAGACACTTCATGTCCAAACGTAAGAAGGTGTTATTCGGAGCTCTGATCGTTTCAATCATGCATTATATTTGAGGTCATTGAAAGAACACTGCCACTATTGATTTCTACTATATTCGCGAGGATGTACTCAACGGTAAAGTTGTACAATGGACGTAAAGGAGCAGGTACTAATGTTTTAGGATGACTGTGATATACGCGTTAGTTGGGTTGCCTTCCTCCAAAATAATAAGGTGCTGGTGGACCACACTGTATACATATTCTCAGCTCAGTACAAGCTCTCATCACACTGTTCAATGTTTTCTAACAGAACTCTGGGCCTTAAAGACAGCACTACAGTGGTGTAGAGACAACAACAAAAATGCAAACGCATACAGTGATTTACAGGCAGCACTCTACTCAATAAACGATAAGATTAGTACAACTTGAACCCCATAGTTGCTGACATAAGGTCCATAGCTCAGCATGGTTTCCATGCCTGTCTCTCCTGGGTTCGTGGATACACAGAGACTATTGCGAATGAACGAGCAGATGAACTAGGTAAATTTCATATGACAGAACTCAAATATTCCACCTGTATAGAAAGATAAAAGGCTACATTACTCACCAGTAGAATTACATTCGGACCTCAACTTCGAAAGGTTCTGTTACGAGAGAGATATTTTTTTCCTGAGATTCAGCATCGACTTTAAAGTAAAATAGGCCTAATAGATCCGAACTTTGTACTTACTCAATTTTTATCAGGACAGGGAAATTCACGTCATACTTCAAGCGATTTCATATCACCATTCAAAATGACTATACGTGCTTTTGTGATCCTTTCAAACTGTACATCACCTGCTTTTTGACTGCCCTGCTTTTGAAAGATAAAGACTTATTATAAAATGTCACCTGAGTTACTGCAATAATGAACTGACTAAACCTCTGCATCCTATATTTGAAGAATCGTGTTGTTATTCTCATTTTCTTTCATTCATCCATCACATCTTCCATAATTTACACCAATGTAATACGAATAGTGGATATTCTGTAACTATCGAACTCTAACCCTAATACGCTAGACAAAATAGGGTTCCTTCTATGTTTTGGCAACTCAATGAATCTCTACTTAGTATAAAACAAAGTCCCCGATTATAGGATGTCACGGGTAATCTCGAGAGCCACTGGATAGATTTTGATACGGTTTTCACCATTCTGTAAAGGATATCTCGAGGAAAGTTTCTGTAGAAAATAGTTTATTTATGATCAAAGGAAGCCGAGCAGTAACGATTTCAGTGAAAAAGTTGAAAAAATACCTGGCGTCCGTGCACTTTTTATACTTACGCTGGACAAACCGTTAAAAATATCAATATACTATGAGTGTAAGAATTGTTCAGCATGAAAAGTTACACCAAACAGTCTCCGAAAGCATATCTCTACCTTCAATACATCGCCCACTGAGTGTGTTTTGAGATTGGACGGAAGGAAGTTTTGTGTTTCATGCACCTTGCCATTCTTAAATTACGTCTGACAAGAATTCGTTGCACATGCATCTCCATGATAATATAATTAATAGTCCAGTCAGTGATTTTAACCCATCATGCCGAGACGTAAAACGGATATAGATCGTAGTTCATTGATATCGAAAAAAAGAACGCTTATCATGTAATGCATTCATAACTTTTCCCGGATGAAGCCAGGGCGTGTTATTAGTAAATAAATTAAAATCTAGAGCGATTTTAATGAAATTCGGTTATACTCTAGTACTATTTTGTCGGACCCCTACTGTGTCTTTCATACTTTAATACGTTTCACCAATATTTAACCACCGTTCTACCCCTATTACTGTTATCACCTTAAAATTTTGTATGGTGATATAGAATACTAAAGTAGGTTCCGTTATGTGAAACTTTAAAACCTATTAAGTACAAAACCAAACGAAGTGAAAATATTTAAATGTCATTTTTCGCGATGTAATCATCCTAGCGCAGTGATACTTGGCACGTTAATTGCATAACAAGATTTAATCTACTGGCATATAATTTAATTCAATTGTTTTCATAAACTCAATATGGCGGCTGTGCGAAATTTTGAATTTAAGTTTTTATTTTGACGTGTCCTAATTATGTTATCGAAGTTAACGTTTCTATAATGAACCGACGCAATGATCGATACCTAATAGTACATAATTCTATGGCCTACATACGAAACAATCATCTGAAATATTTAAACGGTTCTCAATATCTACAAATCTATTAAAGCAATCAAAATCAAATGTTGTCGGTTGATAGAGGCTATTAACGTTAGTTCACCTATGGAACTTTCAATAACCTGATGAGCACAAGACCAACATGACGGTGACGTAAAATTTAATTATCTACATGGATTTTTTAGCAATTTTTTGATACAAGGTTTAATATACTGGCGTCTGATTTAATAAGTCAATTAGGTAGTTATTGTTGCATTAAGGGGAAGAACAGTGAGGTCATCTGTCCCTTAGCATCAGAAACCATACACATATTTGTTATGAATCTTAACTGCCCTGCACTTAACTTGAATATTGGTGTATTGTCGTCTAAAACTTCATTAAATTTATCTCTCATTAACTCTTGTAATGAGGTTGGTATCAGGTTGGGCACTCAGACGTAAAACCATCAACGCCGACATCGCATCTCATGCAGAACTTCATTTCAAACGAGAACAATAAGTGGTATACTTGCAAAACCCTGTGGCAGCACGAGGTACACGTGCTTGTGATAATGTTCAATAATATTAGCATGTGACCCGAGTTCTCAGTAAAACCTCCACTTCACAATTCATTAAAGGACTGAATTACTTCACGGAATCTGACGCAAGAGAATAAGGAAATAGTAACTACTGTTTTAAGTGGTAAAAATAGATGCAAGAAGAACGACGGTAAAGCCATTTTAATCTTAATTTTCAGCTTGGTCCCAGAATAAAACAGTTTGATGCATCGAACTGATACTCGCCCACATATCCTGACTTCCTTGCTAGGCTTAGCCATTGCTTCTTCCGTCACGCGATCTTAGAGCTAAGAATATCCTATTGTAACACATTTGAAGTCCTGTACTTCCTACCAGTAATTTTCAGGAAGAAGTAAACACGCTCTGCCCTTTGGCGAGGTTCAAGTTTTTGAAACTGCCACCACTTACGAGACTTCCATGTCAACAATTTATACCATTCCAGTACCTCAAACCAGAATTTTCTTTGCAAAGTCGGGAATAAAACTCAAACCTCTGGAATAGCAGCTAATAACACTAATCCCTACTCAACGAGACGTATAATTCCATGGGGACCTGCCACAATAACATGGTTATTATAAATCAGTACCCTCCCTATTTAAAGTCGGCTACTTTCTGAGGTTCTAAAATTGGTTTTCCGTCGTTTCCCACTTATACTCCAGGCAAATGTCAGGCTGATACCTTATAATAGGACACGACCGCTTTCTTCCAACTCCTTGATCAGCTCCATTCATCTTCATTTAATTAATCTCCCAATAACTCCTCTCATGTGGTTGGTGCCAAAGGGGATCTGTCCATATAAACCATTTATTATATAGATATTCATCTCTTCTCATCCCCCCAACCAGTTAAAAGGCGAATAAAAAGTAAGGAAGTTTGTATTGTCATTTAGACTTTCACGGCCCGTGTTACTATTCATAATGTTGAATTTTGGGCTTATGCCGTGTTTTATTATACTAAAATTCGACGCGTTTCGAAAGAAACCATGTCTTTCATCGTCAGGAATAATCTGGAATACGACAATGTTGCTAAGAGAAAGCAACGAAGAACATATAGAAGGTGCCCAAAGATGGACGCCATTATAGCCCCATGTTAGGGACAACGGAAAGCAGCAGTGAATTACTTTCCGTTGTCCCTAACATGGGGATATAATGGCGTCCATCTTTGGGCACCTTCTATATGCTCTTCGTTGCTTTCTCTTAGCAACATTGTCGTATTCCAGATTATTCCTGACGATGAAAGACATGGTTTCTTTCGAAACGCGTCGAATTTTAGTATAATAAAACACGGCATAAGCCCAAAATTCAACATTATGAATAAGGAAGTTTGTAGTTATACGTAACCGTTAATCTCGCGTTCATGAGCCACGGGACCTCCTTTATACGTGGAATCCAAACCACAGGACATGATATTTAACTTCGAAAATTTCTCATTCAGTGACAAGAATCGAACCCGGTGAGAGGCTACAGTTTTATCACTGTACCACCACAACAACCTAAAGGCGAATAACAACAGTATAGTTGCCTCTAAAATTAAAGAGCCTTGATTCCATAAAGCCATAAATCTGACCCAAGCTTACCTGACCCGTGCCCATTTTTAGTGAAATTACGGAACAAATGTCTTGAACGAGATTCGCTTGACATTTGCAATTTAACCCTCATAAACTTGTCACTGAGGGTTGCTGGTAAAGGCTCTCTACTCATGGAATCAAGTATAGATACACATAATTTTTATTTACATAGTGTACGCCCACATTGGAGCACTTAAATCAATCCTTTTACACTACAGTCTTTACAATATTTGTTGTAATGGCTTCTCAACTTCCTCTTCTCCTTCCAGAGCTTCTTTAATCTCTCCGACCTGGCCGCCCTCTCTTCATTTGTATTGGTGTACTGTTCTCGTTTGACTGTTTTTAATTTCAATCTTGTATCCCTACTTCTCAGAATCCTCTTCTCTTTTCTCTCTGCAATTTGTTTCTTTGTAATATTTAGCTCGTCTAAATCATTCTGGACCTCAACGAACCAGTTGTTCTTGGTTTTACGTTTCCAAAAGAAATTGAATAGTTGTTTCAGTAGTCTAGTGTCTGGTAGTCTTACTGTGTGGCTGAAAAAGGCAATTCTCCTTTTTCGCATTGTATCCACAATTGATGTATTTTCCCTACAGACTATTTCATTAGGCAGCAGTCTCCATTGTCCATTTACTTGATGATTTTTATTGATGATTGTCCTGATGATACACATAATATTTTGTATACACGTAAAAATTATCTCGTGATTTAACTCAAACTTGAATCGGTGTGCTATCCTGCTGGGAAAACATGCATATACATAATCTTTCCCGGCTCGCTTTGAGCAGACACCCTCCCTTTTCCTCAGAGCTCCAAGAAAGGCTTCCGTACTTAACAAGCACTCAGAAAATTAAAGAGGGAAATCTTCTCCTTAATCGACTTACTAACAATAAGCTTATTGACTTAGTCCTTGTGCAAACTTCCCCAATGGAACAAGGCAATTTACCGCTGGCCACTTGAGTGAACTCAATAAAGAGGGCCTTCTGTTTCTTCCCTCGTGAAATACAGACGGCCTGTCACAGGCTGAGGAGGAACGTAGCAATCTTATTTAATTCAATAGAATTTTCAGAAGCCAGTTTATTTCTGTTTGCCTTCATAATCTAATAATTAATTTTCAGTCGGTCAACACAGTAATGTCCCAAATACAATTTGGTGGTAAATTACACAGGAAGATTTACACGGACCACTTCTAATTTCCATACATTTATTTCCAGGGGGTAGAAAATTAAAATACCCCACCCTATGTAATTGGATACATTAACGTATTGATGGATTGAAGAGCAATTCTTTTATTACGTTCTCCAAGCCTTCTGTGGAAATCTGTAAGTTTGTATGGTCAGTAAAATAAGAATTTAATATTATTATTTATTATTATTCTGGGCGATGGACATGTCACCATCCCCAGTTCTGTCTACAGTCAAATTATATTCAGCTCCCAGACGCCATCCTTGCGACGATAGAGGTATGGTCCCTTGCAAAGACCATGGGTGAAGCCAAACTGGGAGGTTAAGCGATTTAAAAGAAAATATTATCATTATTCTTGTTTAATTTTGACATCGTTATCATGGCAAATACCCGGTTACATTTAAAGTTACTGCCTGGTTCGGCCTCATTAAGGAACCATCTGTACTGAAATACAATGTATGTACATTACACTGTACAGGGACCTAACATTACATTAATGTCATGCCCGCACTCTTCACGAGTCTCCTTCATTTATAGGATGAGCTAGATTTCCATCTGAGTCATCTTCGAGCCTTGCTGAGTGATGGACCGGAGTATTGTCATCAAGGAACTTCCTGACAATGTGCCAGGTGTTTAACAGAACTGCCTTCTGTTGTTCAATATATTATTATTATTATTATTATTATTATTATTATTATTATTATTATCATTCATATTGGTCTACTCAAAGGTGTACGATTAGCACGATTATTCCCACTTCAGCCATCTTGGAAGTGACTTTCCGTTGTTTCCCACTTCTACTCCAGGTGAATTCCGGGATGGTTCCTAACTTAAGGCCACGGCCACCTCCTTCCCAATCCCCACTTAAATTACAAATACACACACTACTACAGACTCCTCAGTATCACAGGTTACCAAACATGTATTTATTTATTTATTTATTTTTACATCCAAGTACAAGGAGCCAAATGACCATGAGATCCAAGCCCATCAAATGAGGGGCCATCCACATATTACGTAACCACAAAGAGGAAATGTTCGAAACTTAGGATTTCGTTGATGACGTGTGATGAGGGGGTAACAGAACTGATTACGTAATCACTTAATAAATAACAAAACATAAATCATTTAAGCTCTACGCAGCTTTGCTTTACTTATAAACTTAGCTGAAGCCTTACCTTGTTCAGAGAATACTTCTATTTAGATCATAAAGAGGTTCAAAAAAATTTGATGGAAAATAAAGTAGGACTTCCGTCAATTGTTTGTACATTTCTTGTGCTCTTTTGCCCCCGAAGCACCTCAGGAAACTATAGCGTTATATATATTTTGTTTACAGTAATATTGATGTCTCTAAGTCTCTGCCATTGAGATTCTTGTTTCAATTATTAATATAGAAAATCATGAGGAAATCAGAAAGAGTACGATGATAACGCATGATTGCATGAGTTGTTGTTTGAGTCTTCAGTCTTTTGACTGGTTTGATGCAGCCCTCCATGCCTCCCTGTCCTGAGCTAATCGTTTCATCTCTACATAGCTACCACACCCTACATCTGAGGCAATCTGTTTAACATATTCTAACCTTGGTCTACCCCTACAGTTCTTGTCCTCGACCCTTTCTTCCATAACTAAGCTTGCTATTCCTGGGTGTCTTAGTAAGTGTCCTACCAACCTATCTCTTCTCTTCATTAGCAGTCGCCAGAAACATCTCTCCTCTCCCACTCGTCTTAATACCTCTTTGTTTGTAACCCTATCTACCCATCTGATCTTCATCATTCTCCTGTAACACCACATTTTAAATGCTTCAATTCTCCTCTTTTCTGCTGCACCAATAGTCCAAGTTTCACTTCCATAGAGCGCCACGCTCCAGACAAAGGCTTTCAGAAATGACTTCCTAATACCTAAATCTATATTCGATGTCAGCAGATTCCTTTTTTGTAGAAATGCTTTCTTTGCCTGAGCCAACCTACTTTTTATATCCTCTTTGCTTCGTCCATCACTGGTTATTCTGCTTCCTAAGTAACAGAAGTCTCCTACTTCCTTCAGCTTTTCACCTGTCAATTTGATCTCTATAGAGGTTTCTGATTTATTTCGGCTGCATTCCAGTATTTTTGTTTTACATTTATTAATTTTCATCATGAATTCTTTCCGTAAGACGGAGTCCATACCATTCAAAAACTCATTCAAATCCTCAGGCTTGTCGGCCAAGATGACGATGTCATCAGCAAATCTCAGAGTTGAAATTATTTCTCCTTGAATCTTCACTCCCACTTTAAATTTTTCTCTAATTTCCTTCATTGCTTGTTCAATGTAAAGATTGAAAAGTATGGGTGATAAGTTGCAGCCTTGCCTTACACCTTTCTGAATACCAGCTTCTCTCTCATGTCCTTCAACTCGAATGATTGCATGAGGGGTGGGGGGAAATATCGACCAAAATGTGATGCGTCCCCTGAAACAACAACAAAAGCAACATTGTGTTGATAACTTCTTGCGTTGTTGACTATGCATGCGATCATGAAATGGCTAACGTTTTAACATTTCCAAAAGCTGTATTGTGGTCAGCGCTACAGTGTATTACATGTTTGGTTTAATCTACAGTACCCCTTCAGACAACTTACCCCGACTTACTGGTTCTTTGATGAGTTACAGGTACTTTTCTTCCATATATATTAACTGGATTTGTCACCATTGACTTAAGTAAAACTCGTCAAGTCTAAACAATGACTACTCAGTGGTTCATTGAGCCCATAAGAAAGATGGTGTAGTTTTAACTCTTTTATAGCAGCCGTGAAGTCTCGGGTTCAATTTCCAAGTCTCCCACAGTTTTATGAGACTTCGGGAAGCCATATCTTTCCAATGTGAAAATAGTACGAATATAAAATACATGTTTTACCAGAATCTGTTAGGACTATGTGGCTGACATGTTCACAGTGTGTTTATGAGGCTTTTGACCTTAATGTAATACAGGGATATTTTAGTTCATGGATTCATTAATTAATTAATACTTATAAACATTTCCTACATGTTGATATCAAATGTAATAAGTAAAATTCTCTACCAATGATTTATTTAAACTCCTGTATTGAAGTAACAACAGTTCACTTAATCTATATTCGAAGTTTGAAGCACATCCATTGAATATATTTTAAGAAAACATTAACTTTACAAGAGAAGAAATTAGCGTCAAAGATTCGGCTACCTTTGGAACATATTCCAGCTGCATAGGATAGATGAACTCTATTTTTGTCTGCACATTATTATTTATAATTTTTCTAACATTTCTCCTCGTTTTGTAAACCTTCGTGTGATTTCATAGTCAAGAGATATAACTTGATCGCCTACGCGCCTGGTGGATACGGTATGCAAATTATTCAGACAATGTACAGTAGAACATTTCCTCTATGTCTTTGATCTACAAGGACTGATATTAATGATCAGTAATCACATCTAATGGACTTTAAATACACTCACACACTTCACAGAACACCACTCCCTCACTTTTATATTTGAGACTATCACAAGTAATCCTGCCATTAAAAGATTATAAGTTATTAAATAGTCGTCTGTCTCATTGACCATTCTGTTTGACTCTTGTGAACTCTGTGACATTAGTCCCAGTTTGATGCCAGTAATATGATCATAATCCCTTGTGTATTGCTCATGACCAACAAAGCCCGTATCCTCTGATCGTAACACACTTTTACCGAACAGATGCGAATTATTTATTATGAACTGAGTGCTTTCCGTTCATTCTTGAATAAAATATATCCTCGATTGCTAGATTCAACCCACTATAAATCATGTACTGTAGGAGAATCCTAACTAGGGTCAAATAACATCGAAGACCTTATTACGTCTTTGCTAATCAGAGAAGTGAGCTGTGCCACACAGAATGGCCATCGAATTCTATTTAATGAAACATGTCATCTGTATGGATAAACATTTCACACTTAGAATCATTCGAAAAGGGATACAAATAACTAAACAACCTAAGAATATAGGCTCTCATAACAATTTATATTTAGCATAGGCTATATAAGGCCGACTCTTGAGTTGCGACGTATAGCTGCCTTCTCAGCAATACAGCTATTCAAAGTTTAGAGACAGGGAGAACAGGTGAGATTCTTTGAAGTGGATCAGCTTCGGGGGATTGACTCACCACAGTGGACTATGAGACCTTCTGTGGAACCATGACGAGAGGTCTTTGAAGTGGATCAGCTGCGGGGGATTGACTCACCACAGTGGACTATGAGACCTTCTGTGGAACCATGACGAGAGGTCTTTGAAGTGGATCAGCTGCGGGGGATTGACTCACCACAGTGTACTATGAGACCTTCTGTGGAACCATGACGAGAGGTCTTTGAAGTGGATCAGCTGCGGGGGATTGACTCACCACAGTGGACTATGAGACCTTCTGTGGAACCATGACGAGAGGTCTTTGAAGTGGATCAGCTGCGGGGGATTGACTCACCACAGTGGACTATGAGACCTTCTGTGGAACCATGACGAGAGGTCTTTGAAGTGGATCAGCTGCGGGGGATTGACTCACCACAGTGGACTATGAGACCTTCTGTGGAACCATGACGAGAGGTCTTTGAAGTGGATCAGCTGCGGGGGATTGACTCACCACAGTGGACTATGAGACCTTCTGTGGAACCATGACGAGAGGTCTTTGAAGTGGATCAGCTGCGGGGGATTGACTCACCACAGTGGACTATGAGACCTTCTGTGGAACCATGACGAGAGGTCTTTGAAGTGGAACAGCTGCGGGGGATTGACTCACCACAGTGGACTATGAGACCTTCTGTGGAACCATGACGAGAGGTCTTTGAAGTGGATCAGCTGCGGGGGATTGACTCACCACAGTGTACTATGAGACCTTCTGTGGAACCATGACGAGAGGTCTTTGAAGTGGATCAGCTGCGGGGGATTGACTCACCACAGTGGACTATGAGACCTTCTGTGGAACCATGACGAGAGGTCTTTGAAGTGGATCAGCTGCGGGGGATTGACTCACCACAGTGGACTATGAGACCTTCTGTGGAACCATGACGAGAGGTCTTTGAAGTGGATCAGCTGCGGGGGATTGACTCACCACAGTGGACTATGAGACCTTCTGTGGAACCATGACGAGAGGTCTTTGAAGTGGATCAGCTGCGGGGGATTGACTCACCACAGTGGACTATGAGACCTTCTGTGGAACCATGACGAGAGGTCTTTGAAGTGGATCAGCTGCGGGGGATTGACTCACCACAGTGGACTATGAGACCTTCTGTGGAACCATGACGAGAGGTCTTTGAAGTGGATCAGCTGCGGGGGATTGACTCACCACAGTGGACTATGAGACCTTCTGTGGAACCATGACGAGAGGTCTTTGAAGTGGATCAGCTGCGGGGGATTGACTCACCACAGTGGACTATGAGACCTTCTGTGGAACCATGACGAGAGGTCTTTGAAGTGGATCAGCTGCGGGGGATTGACTCACCACAGTGGACTATGAGACCTTCTGTGGAACCATGACGAGAGGTCTTTGAAGTGGATCAGCTGCGGGGGATTGACTCACCACAGTGGACTATGAGACCTTCTGTGGAACCATGACGAGAGGTCTTTGAAGTGGATCAGCTGCGGGGGATTGACTCACCACAGTGGACTATGAGACCTTCTGTGGAACCATGACGAGAGGTCTTTGAAGTGGATCAGCTGCGGGGGATTGACTCACCACAGTGGACTATGAGACCTTCTGTGGAACCATGACGAGAGGTCTTTGAAGTGGATCAGCTGCGGGGGATTGACTCACCACAGTGGACTATGAGACCTTCTGTGGAACCATGACGAGAGGTCTTTGAAGTGGATCAGCTGCGGGGGATTGACTCACCACAGTGGACTATGAGACCTTCTGTGGAACCATGACGAGAGGTCTTTGAAGTGGATCAGCTGCGGGGGATTGACTCACCACAGTGGACTATGAGACCTTCTGTGGAACCATGACGAGAGGTCTTTGAAGTGGATCAGCTGCGGGGGATTGACTCACCACAGTGGACTATGAGACCTTCTGTGGAACCATGACGAGAGGTCTTTGAAGTGGATCAGCTGCGGGGGATTGACTCACCACAGTGGACTATGAGACCTTCTGTGGAACCATGACGAGAGGTCTTTGAAGTGGATCAGCTGCGGGGGATTGACTCACCACAGTGGACTATGAGACCTTCTGTGGAACCATGACGAGAGGTCTTTGAAGTGGATCAGCTGCGGGGGATTGACTCACCACAGTGGACTATGAGACCTTCTGTGGAACCATGACGAGAGGTCTTTGAAGTGGATCAGCTGCGGGGGATTGACTCACCACAGTGGACTATGAGACCTTCTGTGGAACCATGACGAGAGGTCTTTGAAGTGGATCAGCTGCGGGGGATTGACTCACCACAGTGGACTATGAGACCTTCTGTGGAACCATGACGAGAGGTCTTTGAAGTGGATCAGCTGCGGGGGATTGACTCACCACAGTGGACTATGAGACCTTCTGTGGAACCATGACGAGAGGTCTTTGAAGTGGATCAGCTGCGGGGGATTGACTCACCACAGTGGACTATGAGACCTTCTGTGGAACCATGACGAGAGGTCTTTGAAGTGGATCAGCTGCGGGGGATTGACTCACCACAGTGGACTATGAGACCTTCTGTGGAACCATGACGAGAGGTCTTTGAAGT
Source organism: Meconema thalassinum (assembly GCA_946902985.2). Taxonomy (NCBI): domain Eukaryota; kingdom Metazoa; phylum Arthropoda; class Insecta; order Orthoptera; family Tettigoniidae; genus Meconema; species Meconema thalassinum. The sequence goes on from OX336390.1 coordinate 308,424,545, forward strand.
GGATCAGCTGCGGGGGATTGACTCACCACAGTGGACTATGAGACCTTCTGTGGAACCATGACGAGAGGTCTTTGAAGTGGATCAGCTGCGGGGGATTGACTCACCACAGTGGACTATGAGACCTTCTGTGGAACCATGACGAGAGGTCTTTGAAGTGGATCAGCTGCGGGGGATTGACTCACCACAGTGGACTATGAGACCTTCTGTGGAACCATGACGAGAGGTCTTTGAAGTGGATCAGCTGCGGGGGATTGACTCACCACAGTGGACTATGAGACCTTCTGTGGAACCATGACGAGAGGTCTTTGAAGTGGATCAGCTGCGGGGGATTGACTCACCACAGTGGACTATGAGACCTTCTGTGGAACCATGACGAGAGGTCTTTGAAGTGGATCAGCTGCGGGGGATTGACTCACCACAGTGGACTATGAGACCTTCTGTGGAACCATGACGAGAGGTCTTTGAAGTGGATCAGCTGCGGGGGATTGACTCACCACAGTGGACTATGAGACCTTCTGTGGAACCATGACGAGAGGTCTTTGAAGTGGATCAGCTGCGGGGGATTGACTCACCACAGTGGACTATGAGACCTTCTGTGGAACCATGACGAGAGGTCTTTGAAGTGGATCAGCTGCGGGGGATTGACTCACCACAGTGGACTATGAGACCTTCTGTGGAACCATGACGAGAGGTCTTTGAAGTGGATCAGCTGCGGGGGATTGACTCACCACAGTGGACTATGAGACCTTCTGTGGAACCATGACGAGAGGTCTTTGAAGTGGATCAGCTGCGGGGGATTGACTCACCACAGTGGACTATGAGACCTTCTGTGGAACCATGACGAGAGGTCTTTGAAGTGGATCAGCTGCGGGGGATTGACTCACCACAGTGGACTATGAGACCTTCTGTGGAACCATGACGAGAGGTCTTTGAAGTGGATCAGCTGCGGGGGATTGACTCACCACAGTGGACTATGAGACCTTCTGTGGAACCATGACGAGAGGTCTTTGAAGTGGATCAGCTGCGGGGGATTGACTCACCACAGTGGACTATGAGACCTTCTGTGGAACCATGACGAGAGGTCTTTGAAGTGGATCAGCTGCGGGGGATTGACTCACCACAGTGGACTATGAGACCTTCTGTGGAACCATGACGAGAGGTCTTTGAAGTGGATCAGCTGCGGGGGATTGACTCACCACAGTGGACTATGAGACCTTCTGTGGAACCATGACGAGAGGTCTTTGAAGTGGATCAGCTGCGGGGGATTGACTCACCACAGTGGACTATGAGACCTTCTGTGGAACCATGACGAGAGGTCTTTGAAGTTGATCAGCTGCGGGGGATTGACTCACCACAGTGGACTATGAGACCTTCTGTGGAACCATGACGAGAGGTCTTTGAAGTGGATCAGCTGCGGGGGATTGACTCACCACAGTGGACTATGAGACCTTCTGTGGAACCATGACGAGAGGTCTTTGAAGTGGATCAGCTGCGGGGGATTGACTCACCACAGTGGACTATGAGACCTTCTGTGGAACCATGACGAGAGGTCTTTGAAGTCTCAGCGCAAATGTGCCAATACCTTGTTTATGTACTAGTTTTTGACCAATAGAGTCGACTGTGCATCCCGTTTGCGGTTGATTCCAGGTCGCAATACCAGGCAAAGATTCACTTTTTGGAGAACAGAAGTGTACAGCTTTAGCCTATGCTAATTCCTGGTTATTCATGACGCTACGCTCTCTAAACCAGATTGGTAGCATTATAGATGTATTTTACTCCAAGCCTACCAAAAATCGTAGGTTCTTGTTGATTTTAGATCTTAAACGTTTATTGTAGACACATTCTCTGTAAATATTGCTATTTCAATTTAAGTTTCTAGATTGCTTAGTTTAAATTACTGCCTTATTTTAGGTTAGCCTATTTACAACAGTTGTTTTATCAAATGTTTATTATGTTTTAATACACCCCCTGTCTGAAAAGTTCGGTGAATGGGCTATATTACGAATGGATTGTTGGCTTACCTGAAACAGCCGTTACTGTCCTTCGAAGTAATCCCCGTGGATGGTTATGCACAACGACTGAACAAGTCCTGGAAACTCCTGGCATAGTCTTCTTTAGGAATAGCCTTCAGTTTGGGTCTGCCAGCTCTGCCGAGGAATTTAATTCTGGTCTGAGGACTGGAACGAGGTACACTCAGCCTCATGAGGCAAAACTAAGCAGAGGTGAGTTCGATCACCATCTCAGACATTCTAGAAGTGGTTCTCCGTGCTTTCCCCACGTCTACTCCAGGAAAATGCTAGGATAGTGGCTATATTTAAGACATGGACGCCTCTTTCCCCAATCCTAACCTCAAATAAAAATACACACACTAATATAGTCATCACAATAACACATTATCAAACAAAATTCCACACACACCCAGGTATAGGGGGCAACATGACTACGATATCGTAAAGCCCTTAACACCTCAACAACAACGAAAACAAGCACATGCAATGCTACTTAAATAAAATTTGTGCTAGTTATGTTGATTCAGGAATCTAGAAAGTATGAATTTTATTGATCATTCAACTGTGAGTAGGTTTACATTAAATTCCACATTGAATTATCCTGACAACACGCGTTAGTTGGGTTGCAGCAAACGATATTGGAAGGGGCTGCTAAATCACCCGGTATAACCACTCTATACGGTATACAGTACAAGTAATATTTACTGTACTGAGATTTCTGTCAGGTGGTGGATTACCGTCAAGCGGATTGAAAGCACGGGGGTTCGCCTTCTACTTGACCAATAGCCGCTAACTTTGGTAATGTGGTGAAAGGTGGGGGGCGACCAAAGTTGCCAATGTTCCTACGCAGAGTAGTAGTTTCCTTGTTTTCAGGTGGTGGATTTGTATCTGCACTGTTGTGTGTTTAAGTTCGAAACCTTACTCTGGCTCATGCAATACGTGTTTTCTTTCATCTGTCCTTTATTTGAGTGCAAGTTTGTGTCAGAAAATTGTGTTATGGAACAAAAGTTTTCTTAAAGTATGCACTAGGGACAGGCTCGTGAATTAGTTCGCCCTGTTACAGTTCTTAGAAATTAATGTAAATACTCATGATTATAATTCGCTTCCACGAATAACTCAAAAGAGAAAGTAGTTGATAGAAAGAATCAAAACTTAAAAGACGCACCAACAAAATTAAGAATCATGATGTGGAACATAGAAGGGCTAAAAAGTACAATGAGTATGAGCCCAGAAGACTTTCTGATAGGTTACGATATAGCAATCCTATTGGAAACATTCGTCACTGATGACTGGCAGCACCCACACTTCTATGGTATTCATCTTAAAGCTAGACAGGGAGAAAAAGGTAGACCTTCCGGGGGAATAACTACCTTACTAAAACCACACCTAACTCCGATATTATCAACAAGGCAACAGGACCTTACCCTACTTGTGGAAATAGGCGGCCTCATAAGAATGGCCGCTTATTTCCAACCGAACATAACAGCATTCGACATAATGGACGAGCTAGGCCAAATGATCATTAAAAGCAAGCAAGATAAACCAATACTTATCGCAGGTGACCTTAACTGCAGATTAGACATTCCGAACAATACAAAGCTAGTCCTGGAGAAACTGGAAGAAGAAGGCTTCATCCTGCTAAACAACCCCACAATCCCCACATACATCTCACACAACGGAAAGAGCACAATAGATATCGCACTTACAAAAGGACCAATAACAGGAAACGTATTTATATTATGGACATAAAACCAAGCTGTGGAAACCAAGGAAACACTTACCACTTGAAATAAATATCCAAGGGGAATGGGGAAACCTACAGGAAAAGACAACTTATCCCCTTTCAAGGAAAATAGATGTCAAGAAAGTAGAAGCTATGCTAGATTCAACAATACTTTTAGACTCATTAATAGATAACTCAAGGCTGGAGGACGCAACAAGAACAATAGAGGAAATCCTACAAAAGGCCGCCATTACTCGGGCCACAAGAAGAGCAAAGATATGGTTTGATAGTGAGTGTTATAGGCTGAGGAGGGAGACCTTAGAAAAATTACAACAGTTAAGGCAGAACTTGAATAACCAAAGTCTACTAGACATATACAACGACAAGAGGAATCTCTACAAGAGAAAGAAAAGAAGCGCGCCTACTTAGAAGCAGAGGGCAGGAAGCTAGCAGAGGAAGCCAAGAAAATTGGGAATCACACTTCAGCAAGATTCTCAATATCGAGGGTCTAGCGGCACGAGAAAAGATCCACATATCATCTCTCCATAAATACCAATAGACTGGGTACCCCTGACCATTGAGGAAACTAGAATCGCCATAGACATCACCAAAAATAAGAAAGCCGCAGGACCGGACGGGATCTATAATGAATATGTAAAAGACACTGCACACCTGCTAGCCCCAATATGGACAAAATTATATAACAAATGTATAGAAACAGCTTCCATACCTGACCAGTGGAGAAAGTCAATTGTAAAAGTATAAAGGGAAAGGAGATCCAAGAGATCCCAATAAGTACAGAGGCATAGCACTGGAAAACTGCTCCTTCAAAATCTTCACGAAAATTACAACAGGAAAAATAAATGAGGAAATAAACGAGCTTCTGCCAGAGAACCAGTTTGGGTTTAGAAAGGGACGATCTACCCTAAACACTATTGAACTCCTGCTAAACCAAATATGGGATGCCTTAGAGAACAACGGAAAATATTACACCATTTTTATAGATTTCACAAAGGCTTTCGACCTGATTAATAGGAAGGAAGCTAGTGACAGAAAAACTATAGTAAAGCCATCATTACTTCCAACTTGACGTTTCAGTGTTACCCTAGAGTTATCTAGCGGTCAGAAGGAAAACACTTTAACTAGCCAATCACAGGCACTCATTCAAATCAATATATCACGACAAATCGAATTTCGTTCGCGATGTCGCGATTTAGCGAACGAAACTCTAGCCTGGTACTGAAACGTCAAGTCGGAAGTAATGATGGCTTTACTATAAAGGAGATGCTAGGCATGAACAACATATGGGCCAATCTCATCACATCAATACTGCAATGGAACGAAGTACAAATTTCGGACAACCTCACTACATCATAACCGATTGCCCAATCAAACGGAGTCCTACAGGGAGATCCGCTGAGCCCCTTTCTGTTTATAATATCAACCACAGATATCCTAAAAATAGCCCAAAAGGAGGGTGTATTCTCTTGCGCATATGCTGATGACATTGTAATTGGCTCCAGAGATTTAACAAGACTCCAGGAAACTGTAAATGACGTGCAAAAGTGGTGCTCTGAACACAAGCTGGACATCAACATCTCAAAAACAGACACCATGATCTTCCGAAAAGGAGGAAAAATACCCGCCGCAGCAGAGATTTTCAATCGGGATATAAAATTAAAGATAGTTCCAGACTTTAAATATTTAGGCGTCACACTGCAATCGAGTGCATATTGTTTCACAAAACATGCCACAGATAAGGTAACCCAAGCTATGATGGCAATGAACGAAATAAAAGACATCTGATCACTCAGTCTGGAGACAGCAATGTTGCTATTCAGAGTAAAAATTCTTCCAATAATGGCCTATGGCATTGAAATCATCTGGACACATTTAACAACGAGGAACCCATCCACATCGGAAAGGGTGAAAGTGAACTACATAAAGAAGGTGATAGGAGTATCAAATACGACACGATCTAGACTTGTTTATCTCCTGGCAAAGGAATCTTTCCCCGTAGATGACCTCAGGACAAGCATACGCCTACCGAGCACCAGTGCATCAGAGAAACTTCTGGCAACGTTGACGGAGAAGAGAGAAGAAGTACAACCAGACTTCTATGGCACAGGGGTCATGATACACCGCTCGTGGACAAAAGCTAATTTTGAACTAAGACATGTCATTACGAGGTTGGCAGGTCACGGTTTTCACCACCTACTCTGCAAATCAAAACACTTCCATGACACAAGTATAGACTGTGAGTGCACATTATGTGGAAAAATGTGTGAACGGTACCACATAGAATTCTGTACAAGAATAACAATGCCTATAAGTGATTATGCAAATATGTAACCCATCAATGTAACCTATATTTTAAGTTATGGCTATTTGGCTGCATTAAAATATATTAATTAATAATTATATATAGGCCTACATGAGTAAACGATTAAAATTGTGTGTGCATTATTTTGCTAAATAACTGGACGGATTTAAAAGATATAGTCTGTAGACCGGACAACCATAGGATTTGTTGTACTGGACTCGAAATATTTCGTACTGGGCAAAGTTTTGGTTTTCTAATTTGAAGTAAATACTGTCAAGTATCGGCTACTCTCCATATTTTGCACGCAGCATAGGAACATCCATCTCTCAAGTCCAAAGCAGTTGAGAGCCATTCAAACTATGGAATATTATAGTGAGCTATCGAACTGTTTAGCAATGTCTTGAAGCCTTTAATATCACCACAAGAGGAGATATTGTATACTATACATCTCTGCCAGCTATTCTAGTTTTTAAATAACTCTTTACTTTTCCGCTGAAATAATTAGTAGGCTATAGGTATTTTAGCGATTTAAATGCGCTGTCGCATTTACTTGCGCGGTAAGGAGTGACTAAGTTGCCAATCTCGTTCTCAGACCCCTTGGCGAGACGAGAAGTGTCGAAACCGTTCTTGAAGCATACAAAGTATATACTTCCATAAAAATACCTTTGTGAATAAGACTAGTGACAAGTGCTCTTGGTATGTTTCGCTATCAAATTTGGCTGCAAAGGAACAAGTGAAGAAACTTGTGGAAACAGCCATATCATGTACAGCTTAATGAGGGTGAAGTTTCCTCACCATGAGAGAAGTTACCCCATCTCCAGCCCTAAGGGTCTCTGGAGAAAGCTGCTTGTTAGTTTCCGACACTTGAGAAGACAGTTATGTGGCCAGTAGCCCCTTGCTCCACCACACAGTGTGTCAAGTTTGAAATATAACTACTGCACTTAATTTCCTACTACTATGTCAGTTTATTACTTTTCCATATTCTACAGAAACTAAAATTTAGAAAAAGTTTCATCCTCAAAATATCTCTACAGTTGATGTACTTGTCATAGCTAGAATAAAACCATTTTTTATGACAGCTCAAGCCAAATTTGGATTGATAAATGCCATATAAAGTCGTGGTGGATCTCTAGATACACCCTACAACCACGTGGAAAAAATCCAAATTTTCGAATTTGGTCATAAGCTTTCCTAATGTATAAAGTTTTAGTAAAGCCTGTATTAACATATGGTGCTGGGACCTGGACACTCTTAAAATCTAATGAAAGACAACTTGGTATATTTGAAAGAAAGATTTTGAGGCAAATTTTTGGGCCAGTGGAGGAAAACGGTGAATGGAGAAGAAGATATAACCATGAACTCTATGATTTATATAATACACCAGATATTTTAAAATGTATAAAGATCGGAAGGTTGGGGTGGGCAGGACATGTGATGCGTGCTAATGACAGAATGATAAAGAGGATATTGAATGCAATTCCAGAAGGAACCAGGAAAGTCGGAAGACCAAAGCTAAGGTGGGAAGATGGAGTGAGAGAGGATGTAAAGACAATTGGAATCAAGAATTGGAGGAGCTCAGCACTTAACAGGAAAGAATGGGGAAAACTTCTTCAGAAGGCCAAGGCCCACAGAGGGCTGTCGTGCCAGTGATGATGATGATGATGATGATGGTCATAAGCTTGTCACGAAAGCGTTACAATATGTAATGTAAAGACTTATAGACTTAGCTGATATAATATTAATGTCCCATGGGACATTTAGCTGACGTGTGTTTTCTTTGTCAAACTGGGGACGATTTATCTTACCTGCGGTGAGTTGAGACTGTCTCTATCCCCACGCCACGCTCCCGTTCTTCGGCAGTAAGCACGTCCCACGCCGCGACCGTGGCAATGGAAGCGTGAGGCTGTGTTTGTCAAGTAACCTGTAAACAAGTCAAATGCACAGTAGTGAGTAGGCGAAACGGAAATTGGCATGTCGTTCAATATCCTTCCAAGACAGAACCTTTACGTCATATCACGCTTCCACAGCAACCGCTGCGCTGGTCGGTGACATAATGTTTAGATTGGCAAATAATAAAATATCAAATTTTATTCTCAAAGCAGCCCTTGTAGACATTGTATATATTTCCTTCTAAGTTCACATTTTTATAACAGAACAACTCCAGCGATGACCAGAAAGTTGATAGGATTCCCACAACCACAAATACAAACAAAATAATTCTCAATCAAATCACACCATTTGATCTTCATTTACTTGTGCTGATGAACAGTCCATGGTAACATTACGGCGCTCATCAATTCATACAAGAATGCACTTCCATGTTATCACACATGAAAGTCATCCTTCGACAACTTCGTGGTGTAGTGGTTAGCATTCTTGGCTGTCGATTCCCGGCTCTGCCAAGAATTTTTAATTCTCTTGTGAGGGCTGAACGGAGTATACTCAGCCTCGTGAAGCAAAACTGAGAATAGGAGGGTTTGATTCCCACTTCAGCCATATTAGAAGTGGTTCTCCGTAGTCTTTCTACTTCTACTCCAGGCAAATGCTAGGATGTTTCCGAAGGTTAGACCATGGCCACCTCCTTCCAAATCCCATCTTCAACTTACAAAAACACTCATTATTATAGCCAATATAATAACACAGGTTATCACACAAATCCCCCCTCCCCACACACACAAACACACAACACACGGGGCAATATGACCGCGATGTCGCAGTCCCTAAGACAAGCAACAACAAAATCTTACTCTTCTCAAGTTCCAATCACCTGACTCATTGGCACTAAACGTTCACGAGCTATCACAGAACTATTAGGACTGCATCCAGTCACACATTGCTGCTGTAACTTTGAGCTAATTTACTTACGAAACCATTACATAATACACATCACTGCACAGTGGGTCATAATCGAACTCTAGGAGGACAAAATTATTTATTTTCATGATTAAAAAATCAAAATGTATTACTTCTATAGCATTCTCATACAATTGCCGCTCACTATTCTGGGATATAAATGCATCTTAGTGTAAATCTGTCACCACTGTTCGAGCAGTCTGAATTAGAGGGTGAATGTAAGTGGCTGTGGTTTGGTTGACTTTGTGGTTAGTGTGATGCATTAAGATGGAACATGCAGCTGAAGGTAAGCTTTTTTAACGTGTTTCAGTTAGTAATGGGTGTAATTATTACGTAATTTTAGCTATATTTGCATTATATAATATTTAACTATTATTTTTAAAATTATAGTTTCACTTAGATTTTTAGTATGTCGCGTCACTCTGCGTCACTTTCTACTTAATGTTAAAATGTAGATAAAGTCTTGTAGTTTACGCCTGTTAAAAGATTTTTTGCATCTTCTTGCAACTTACTTAGTTATTTTACGTTTTAGATGATACCGCGCAACCAGTTCTCACACGTTTACAACTGTTTGAAGCACTGGGTTCGACTATTATGTCAAAAGTGGAACTTTGTGACTTTGTTGAAAGTAAATTAGGGGTAGAAAATTGTTCTGAAGAGATAACTGACTGCTCTATCCAACTCCTAGTCATGGACAATTTCTTGCATGAGTAGACGTAGCTTAAAAAGATCTTAACTGATGTTTATTATGAAGTAAACAAATTATATACGTTGCTTTCACTCTAAATTCATGATTAAAACGTAAAAATAATTTTGTCCCCCTAGATTTCGATTTCGACCCTCTGTGCACTGGTAAGAAATCAGTTCGACTTGTTAAGAGCAGTAGCCTACGTATCCGTACTATATCGAAACTGGATTCCAATGCGAAATGGTTGATTGTGGTCAATTCTGGTCAAAACCAGGCCCGACGAGAATCAGTTAGCTCTCGAAGATTTAAAATTAAAGGATACAGGGGCATATACTGTAAACGAAGGAATTTAAGCATCATACGTCTGAACATGCAAAAGAGAGAATAAAATCTTACTCAAAATAACATCAAAAATGTCGACCACTAATGTCAATATATAATTAAATGAAATGGTTTATCACAAAGACAAAAATTAAAATCAATTTATCTCACCTAGAGTAGTAGAAGAAATCGAACTTAGTATAAAATGACAAAAGTTTAAAATCATAAATATCTCCCGTAATAATAGGTCGTATGATGAAATACGAGTAGATATAAAAGAACAAACAAATTGTTGCTACACATTTTGTTATGTTAAATATTACCATAAACATAATATTAACGAGTATATTTGAGATTTCAGGTTACAAAATTACACCCCCTCCCCTGAAGGTAATTATGCTAAATTATTTGCAGCCACGTTTCATTTTAGTGGAGACTTCTACTTACACACGAATTTGCATGTGATTTCTCCACTAGTTTTGACGCCAGCCCATAATAAACAGACAATCAAACAAAATTCAAACTCAGGGTATATTTGGCCATTATTCACCTCATCAGGGATAAAAATAGAGTTTCAGCCAAGGATTCCAAATATTCAGACAGAAAGCTTCCGCTATTCATAGAGATGTGATATTATTTGAAAAGAGTGTGATATTTTACATAAACCAGCCGGATCCACAATGTGTCTGTAGGTTATGTGGAAGGGAATGTGACCGATATCATGTCATGTCGTGCAAACAGAGAAAATCATCTTCAACTTAATTCTGCAGAGATGAGTAGATTGTAATATATTCATTATGTACTATGTTGTTGTTGTTTGAGTCGTCAGCATTTCGACTGGTATGATGCAACACTCCATGCTTCCATGTCCTGAACTAATCGTATCATCTCTACATATCTACCATACCCTACATCCGAGGCAATCTGTTTAACATATAACCTTGGTCTACCCCTACCGTTCCTATACTCGACCCTTCCTTCTATAACTAAGATTGCTATTCCTAGGTGGCTTAGTACGTGTCCTACCAACCTATCTCTTCTCTTCATTAACAGTGGACAGAAACATCTCTCCTCTCCCACTCGTCTTAATACCCCTTCATTCAAAAACCTATCTACCCATCTGATCTTCATCATTCTCGTGTAACACCACATTTCAAACGCTTCAATTCTCCTCTTTTCTGCTGCACCAATAGTCCAAGTTTCACTTCCATAGAGTGCTATGGTCCAGACAAAGGCCTTCAAAAATGACTTCCTAACACCTTAATCTATATTCGATGTAAACAGATTCCCTTTCTGTAGAAATGCTTTCCTTGCCTGTGCTAACGTACTTTTTATATCCATTTTCTTCGTCCAACACTGGTTATTTTGATTCCTAAGTAGCAGAACTCACCTTCGTCCTTTAGATTGTCACCTGCCAATTCGACATCCATAGAGGTTTCTGATTTTTCTACTGCATTCCAATATTTCTGTTTTACATTTATTAATTATCATCATGAATTCTTCCCTCAAGACAAAGTCCATACTATTGAAAAACTCATTCAAATCCTCTGGTGTGTCGGCTAAGATGACGATCTCATCAGCAAATCTCAGAGTTGAAATTACTTCTCCTTGAGTCTTTACTCCTACTTTGAATTTTTCTGCAATTTACTTCATTGCTTGTTCATTGAAAAGTATGGGTGATAAGTTGCAGCCTTGCCTTACACCTTTCTGAATACCAACTTCTTTCTCATGTCCTTCAGCTCGAATGACTGCTGTCTGGTTTCTGTACAGATTTTAGAGCACCCTCCTATCTCTGTACTTTATTCCAATCGTTTTCAAAATGTCAAACAAGTCTAAGTCTACAAATGCCATGAGCATTCTCTTAACCTTCCCCATTCTAGCTCCCAAAATCAGCTTAAGACTTAGTACAGCTTTCCTTGTTCCTAAGTTTCCCCTGAAGCCAAACTGGTCCACACCCAACTCTGTTTCTATATGGTTTTCCATCCTCTTGTAAATTACTTTAGTCAGGATCTTTGAAGCATGAGTGATCAAACTGATTCTACTGTCATCTTCACATCTGTCAGCTCCTGTTTTCTTCGGTTTAGGGCTGATAACATTCTTGTCTCATAAATCCTACACACCAAGTGAAATAACCTTGTCAGACCTACACCACCTATCAATTTCCTCTTCCCTTTCCATAACATGATTCTCAATCTCCTTTCCATTATTTATTTATTTATTTATTTATTTCTTCTTCTTTTCGTTTGGGCCTACTGAGGACCACGGGGCTCGTTTTGACTTCTTGTAAGGAATTTATGTTTCTTCTTAGCCCAGGCAGCTTTCATCTTCTGGCTGTGTGTCTGCTTTCTTTCCTGTGTCCACTTCGGTCTGGAAGTCCCTGTACTCTTCCTGCTGGTGAGAGACACTGGAAAGACACCATGTTGAATCGTCTGTCGGAATTGTGATCGATCCTGTATGTTTTTTGATGAAATTCCAAGTTACTGTAGGTCTGACTTCACTGTGGTGATCCATTTGTTTTTGGATGCTTTCCCTCTTCCTGTCGTGGTGAAGATCTGGCTGGTAAGTCTATCTGGACCCATGCGTGTCAGATGTCCGTAGAAAGCTAATCGTCTCTTCCTCATGGATGTGACGATATCTTCTTGATGATCATAGAGCTCATTGTTGTGCCTGATCCTGTAAGTACCACCCTCTTCCCTTATTGGTCCTAAAATCCTTCTAAGTATTTTCCGTTCCTTGAGCTCTAGTTTCCTCAGTGGGCCTTTCCGGTTCATCAGGAGACACTCAGAGGCATATAGAACGGAAGGTCTTACTACTGAGTTGTAATGTAGAAGTTTAAGGTTCTTAGAGAGGCACTTGGATGTGTAGATGCTCTTACAGGAGAGGTAGACCCTTTCCAGTTTCGTGCATCTAGTGTCTATTGCTAAGGTCTCACTCTCGTTTGCTGGAATCCACTCCCCTGGGTACTTCACTGCAGGAACTTTTTGAATTGCGGTGTCTTTCACAAGAATAGTAGATGGGGCTCCCTTTATATTTGTCATGAACACTGTTTTTGTATATTGACCTTCAAGCCAGTTTTAGCTGCTATGTTATAGAGGCTCTGTAGTTGGTGAGTAGCTTCTTCTATGTTGTTCGCTAACAAGGTAAGGTCGTCGGCAAAGGCCAGGCAAGGTACATTGAGATTGTCTTTCTTGTACCCAATTTGCAGTCCTGTTCCTGATGGTAACGTGGTAGTCCATTCCCTGATGATCTTCTCAAGTACACAATTGAAGAGAATACAAGAAATGCCATCACCTTGTCTAACACCTGTTTGGATAGAGAAGCTGTCATGAGATTTCACCTCTGAACTTGACTTTGGAGATCGTAGTCTTCAGTGTAGCCTGGATTAGTCTGGTGGTCTTCGCATCCAGTCCTATTTCCCATAGAGTGGAGAAGAGGGTCTGTGTGTCTATTGAATCATATGCCTTCTGGAAATCCACTAGTATGACTACCCAACGATGTCCGCCGCAATTCTTGTACCTTAAGATTGTCTTGAGGTTCTGTATTTGCTCTATGCATGATCTATTTGCACGAAAACCGGCCTGATATTCACCTAGTTGGGAATCTAGTTGACTAGTAACTCTGGTTAGCAAGGCTTTAGATATTATCTTGTATGTGACAGATATTAGAGATATGCCTCTGTAGTTATCAAGGTCAATCCTACTACCTTTCTTGTGTAGAGGATGGATCACAGCTGAGGTCCATTCCTCAGGTAAGGTCTCCGTTGCCCAAATGTCCTGTATGATTTGATGGAGGTTTTGTATTGATTGTTCATCAGCATGTTTCCACATTTCTGCAACTATACCGTCTTCACCTGAGGCCTTGTTGTTCTTTAGGCTCTTGATAAACTCCCTTATTTCTTCTATGGTTGGCGGTAAGGAGTCTGGATTTCTGGAAGGAGGGTCATGGAAGGTGAGTCTCTCTTCAGGTTCCTCTGCATTGAGGAGCTTCTTGAAATACCCTGCAAGGGTACTGGTGCAATCCTTGTTGTTGTACTGAAGTTTTCCATCAGGTCCACGAAGATGAACGGTAGGAGCTTTATATTGTGTCGACTGTTTTCTGAGTTCTCTGTAGAAATCCCTCGAGTTATGTCTTTTGAAGTCCTCTTCTGTCTGTTTTATTAGAGCCTTATTATGGTTCCTCTTGGTTTGTCGCACTATATTGGAAGTTATTTTTAGCCTACTTTTCACATTTTGCAAAAATGAGGAAAAAGTAGACTTATGAGATCGATCCGGGAAAATGTGTGTCTGTCTGTCCTTCTGTCTGTCTCTCTGTCTGTCTGGCTGGCTGGCTGTGTGTGTGCCCCCCCCCCCTATCAACTCCTAAACGGCTGCAGCAATCGAAACCAAATTTAGTATGAGTAAAGATGTATACCGAAATATCTCAAGCCCATATTTGAAAATTATGTCAGTGCTACCAACTGCTGAAAAAACGCACTAGAAATTTGAGCTCCATGTTGGATATCTTGCAAGGTATGCATGGGATCTATTCCAAAATTGGCACACATGTAGATAAGACTATTTCAGTTTAATTTCCAGGAGGCCAACCATGACAGTGTTGCCGAAATAATGTTAAACCTTCTGATAAGTCCAATGTTTAAATGCATATAACTTCTACACTATCAATTGGATTTCAACCAAATTTTGTATGTAATATCTGTATATAAAGAGATATGACTGAGCGTATTCTTAAGGCCACCAGGGCTGCCAACTGTTAATAATTGCTCTCTCTATTTTTTTCATCCAAATACCTATATATCGTAAAGTATGCAAGCCAGCAGCTTTAAACTATGCACACGTATATTCTGACATTTTAGATTAATTTGGAGTAACTTATATACGTCAGTTCTACCAACATGATTATAAACCTGCTGATAGTACCAATTATTAAATACATGTAACTTCTATACTATCAGTTGGATTTCAATCAAATTTCGTATGTGCTATGTGTACCATAACAGATATTACTATTAGTATTGTTAAGAGCAATCAGGGCTGCCAACTGTTAATAAATGCTGTCTATATATTTTTAGCCTACTTTCGATTTTTGCAAAAAATGAAAGTAGACTTATGAGATCAACACAGGGCGAAAAAAGTGTGTCTGTCTGTGTGTGTGTATGTGTGTGTGTGAGTCTGTGTGTGTGTATGTGTGTGTGTGAGTCTGTGTGTGTGTGTGTGTGTGTGTGAGTGTGTGTACTCTGAATGTCTGTCACCCCCTATCAATTCGAACACGGTGAATGCGAATTGAACGAAATTTGGTACAAAGGTAGCACTAGCAAAGGACACCTCAGTGTCATGTTTTATATCGCCGCCATCTTTACTAAAACTGAATGGCGGCCACTCAAACGTTCAAAACGTAAAATCAAATAACGACTAACCAAATCATCCAATCTCTACCAAATTTGGTAACAACATACCTTCGTATAGGATGCGTCTTGTGACCAAACTACAAGGTCGTCCGCCATACCATTTCAGGATGGCGGCCGTGCGAATTATGCAAACTTTATAATCCATATCATGGGACCCACCAGTTCCGATTATCGAGCCGAGAATCGTTTTAACTGTTCTAAAGGAAGAGGCACGTACGAAATTAAAAGTTTATTTTGTAATACTATAGTGCAGACGTGATTTTAAAAAGCTCAGCTGATTCATTAATAAGACAAGATGGCAGCGGATATCTTGTGCCTGACTTATATTTCACTAATTTGAGTATTGCCTGCAATATAGCGTACTGAAACAAAATAAATAAACTTTGTATGAAATGCTTTATATATAAATAATATACTTCAGTGATGAAATCGTTTAGTATAAATCATTATTTGCTAACAAGTTCTATGTAAGTCATTTTATATAGAACGATATTCGTTGACACAATTAGCTCAGTGGTAAAGCGTTAGTCTGTCATTCATATGCCTATGGTTCAAACCCCATCAGAGTTAGTTTTTTGCTTGACATTTTACATATTTGTTGCTTTGTAATGACTCAGACGTTTTAAAATTAAGCGTTATATTGTGCATATTACGGTGCAAAACATATACTTAATTAAAACATAATTCGCCAGCAGATTTAATCGAGACATCTAGCTGACAAAAAGGTAACAGATTTTATTGAAAAGTTTCTTCTTCTGGCCGCTAGAATGCACTCGCTCTGTTAGGATTATATTGTTCGATATTTCACAACTAGATATCACGACTAGTTTTTATATTTATTGTTTCTTGAGTACTGAGACGTTATAAAATAAAGCTTTATATGGTGCTTTTTGCAATGGAAATTATATATTAAAAAAACGACATTCTCCACTGGAGTGACATCTTCCAGCCTTCAGTTGTACTATGCAGAAACTATAGATTCGAGCAGCGCTCTATACCGGCCAGTTAGTGAACCCAGTCTTAACGACTGCTAGGAGTAATAAGACAGTAACATTCGTTTATTCCTTGTGCACAGAGGCGTTGTTGATAATCTCAAAACTTGCAATATGGATGATTTGGAGATGGATTATTTTGTTATACCGTGTATTTAAGATTAGCCTATAAATTAACGGGTTGCGAAGTTACTTCACTGAGTTCTATATCATTCGTACACGACACAGAACAACAACGTGACGTCAGTTTCTGATCTGCTCTGATTGGCTATTACATTGCTGCAGTCGGGTAGTTGGCAGTCAAGGATAAAATTCTCGACTGCCAACTGCCAGCTACCAACTGCAACTTCATGTTGTGTATGGTGCCTATAGTATACACGGAGTCGATCGCGACTGCCGACCGAGGACTACCAACTACGGACTGCCGACTGCGCATTGTAGATGGGCCTTATTAGAGCAACGAAGTTTCAATTATTGTAAGTAGTCGGTGTTTGGAGTGTTTGCTGATGAAATTGCAAAATGCTGGGGTAAATTATAAACTATGGTTTGAACGCCACTGTTCAAATCCTGTGTGCCAATTTGCACTTCAAATAGGAAGAAATTAGGAGATGATAAGGACAGAGAGTTATAACTATACCCATACATTTCGGAGAAAGTAGGCTATATGTTCTTTCCCGAACATCTTGTTTACCCTAATATCAATATATCAGAAAGTATGCAAGCCAACAGCTCTATACTTTGCACACGTAGCACCTGACATTCTAGATTAATTTGGAGTAATTAATACAAGGCAGTGCTGCCAACATGATTCTATGCCTGCTGATATGTCCAATTTTAAAATACATTTAACTTCTATACTAACAAATGTATTTCATCCAAAATTGGCACAACAAGATATCATAATAATTCAGATTATTTCTGACCAGCACACGCATGACATTGTTGGCAACATGCTTTTACGCGTGCTGATAGATTCAATGTCTAACTGCATGTAACGTCCATTGGACTTAACCAAATTTTGTATTCTGTACCTTAAGAGATGGAACTAAGAATATATTCAGTCACCAGGGCTGCCAACTGTAGTGCTCTATTAGGCTACATTATACCAGGTATATTTTGAACTAATTAGATATTTCGATATTACCAACTTAATTTCGTCATTATTCTGGATAGGTTCATATTCTGTAGAATAATCATTGGCATGAAAAGTAGGCTGTATAGTTCTTCACGGAACTTCTTGTTCTTTGTGTAAGAAAGGCCTGGTAGTTAGCTTCATTCTTGCACTGGTTCCAACTGACCCAGGCTCTACGCCTTTCTTCTATAGCCTTGTCACATGTAGTCGTCCACCAGGGATGCTTGGCTTTGTTGGATGAGGCAGGCATGGTTTTTTTGAGCGGCATCCAGTAGAGCCTTTTGTAGGTTGGACCAACCTTGTTTCTTTGTGTTTTCCTTCAGGGTGGCTTGGAAACCACAGTCTTCATCACTCAGTTTGAGGACGTTGACCTTTGGTATTATACCAACTTTGGAGGTATTTGGTGGTCTCCTAATTGGCTGCAGGTTGGTTTTCACGAGAGATAAGTAATGGTCTGAGTATAAGTTAGCTGCCCTTAGCACTTTGACACTTTGTATCTCTTTGTGATACTTTCTGTCCATAGCCACATGATCCAACTGGAACTCTCCTAGCATTGGATTTGGGCTCTTCCAAGTCTTGGCCTTCCGAGGCAGGCGTTTGAAGGCAGTTGATTTTAGGACCAGGTCATACTTATCGCAAAGATCTATGAGGCGTTCTCCATTCTTATTGGTCCTCTTATGGGCTGGATAGGGGCCCACTATCCGACGATATTTTTTCTCCTTGCCAATTTGTGCGTTAAAATCACCCATGAGTATGGTTGTATGATGTTGTGGAATCTTGTCAAGGGTTTCTTCCAGAACACTCCAATATTGCTCAACTGACTCTAGGTCTTTTCTGTTTGTGTCGTTTGTGGGTGCATGTAAGTTCATTATGGTATATGCCCTATTGCGGAACCTTAAAGATATTGAAGAAGTCCTACCATTAGGCGAAATGAACCCTATTATGTTATCAACGATACTATGATGTACAGCAAAGCCAGTGCCAAGGTGAGGGACGTTCTTCATCACTCTGATGCCTGGTTTCCCTTTGTAAATCCTGTATCCTTGAGATTCTATTGCATCTTCGTCCGTGAATCTAGTCTCTTGCAGTGCTGCTATCTTGATGTTATGCTTGTCCAGCACATCCAGGGTATGTTTCATTTTACCTACCTTTAACATGGAGTTGATGTTAATTGTAGCTAGGTAGGTGATATTTCTCTTATTTCTTGGCTGTTGCGTATACGGCGGAGCACATGAAAGTGCAGGCTCCCCAGAGTCCGATGGCCTGCATGCCCCATGAGTGGGGGTGGATTGGTTACCACCTGGGGTATTCTCTATGTTAATGTTTCCCTTCATGTTGAGTTCAACGAGTAAGTAGGTAGGCCACCCTAAAGGGCGACGGGTTGTTTACCATCAATGTTGTTAGCCCTGAGGTTTATAATATCAGCCGCTCCTAACATGGAGAACAGACGCTGTTTGCAGCCGCTCGATTCGAGTCAGACGCTGCTCCCTCTTCCTTTCTCAACCGGGCTTGGGGCCGGCTATGGCGGAGTTTATTTATTTATTTATTTATTTATTTATTTATTTATCGTATGGCTTTTAGTGTCGGGAGTGTCCGAGGACATGTTCTGCTCGCCTGAGTCTGTAGCTGCTTCCAGCGGACACCCTAAAGGGCGAGCTACAAGTTCCGTTCAATTTCAAGTAGTTCCAACTTTCGCCACCAGATATCAATGATACCTAGTGGTGAACGTTGGTAATTAGATAGAGCGTTCTGACGAAATCTAACCTAACAAATTTTACTCTACACTAGTTTAGTCTGTGAAAGGATCTTTTACATGCCATAAATCTATGACATGGGACCGCCGGCTTTACTTCCCCTCCGAAGGAAGGCATACTGAAGGATTTTTAACGCTCTTAAAAAATCCGACGACTTCGGCTGGGTTTGAACCCGCTATCTTGGGCACAGCAGTTCAGCATGCTACCAACTACGCCATTATACAAACACTCTATGTAAGCTTTCCAGCTCTCAACCTTTTCTCCCTATCTGTTATAGGTTTTCCATTTGAGTCCTTAATATTACAGCACTTAGTCTTCCTTTCCCCAAAAGTACTCTTAATCCTTCGATAAGCAGTATATACCTTTCCTAATTTCAGACAACTGTCTATACCTGCACATTTCTCTTTGAACGATTCTTCTTTTGCTTTCTTGCACTTCTTGTTAACCTCATTTCGCAGACGTCTGTATTCTGCTTTTCCCCTTTCATATTTTTCATTCTTGTGCTTCCGCCTTTCGTCCATTAATTCTAGTATATCCTGCGTGATCCACGGTTTTATATCTATACTTTCTTTCTTTCTTTCTTTCTTTCTTTCTTACCAGTGTCTTCTTCTTAGGATTTTGTTAGCCTTCTTTCGATTTTTGCAAAAAATGAAAGTAGACTTATGAGATCTACACAGGGCCAAAAATTGTGTGTCTGTCTGTGTGTGTGTCTACTCGGAATATCTGTCCACCCCCTCCCCCACCCCCCTTATCAATTCGAACACGTTTTGACGAAAACGTAATGGCGGCCAATCAAATGTTAAAAGCTTAAATCAAATTACGACTAACCTAATCATCCGATCCCTACCAAATTTTGTAACAACATATACTTATATGGCAAGCGTCTTTTGAATAAACTACAAGGTCATCAACCCAATAGTTTGCAGATGGCGGCATGTATGTGTGTAAATCGGTTCCCCCTATCAATTCTAACACGGTGAAACCGAATTGAACGAAATTTGGTACAGAGATAGCACTAGCAAAGGGCACCTCAGTGCCATGTTTTATATTGCCGCCATCTTGATGGGAACGTAATGCTGGCCACCCAAATGTAGAAAGATGAAATCAAATTACGGCCAACCTAATCATCTGATCTCTACCCAATTTTGCAACAACATACCTTTATGTGAGAAGCGTTCTTTGCCCAAGCTACAAGGTCATCAGTCATATAGTTTGCATATGACGGCCATGTATGTGTGCAAATCGATTTGCCCTATCTTTCCAAACACGGTAAAACCGAATTGAACGAAATTGGGTACAGAGGTAGCACTAGCAAAGGGCACCTCAGTGTCATGCTTTATATCTCCGCCATCTTGACGGAAACGGAATGGCGGCTACCCGAATGCTAAAAGCTTTAAAATCAAATTACGTTCAACCTAATCATTTCATCTCTACCAAATTTTGCAACAACATACCTTTTTGCGGGAAGCATCTTTTGACTGAACTACAAGGTCATCAGGCCAATAGTTTGAAGATAGCGGCCAAGTATGTGTGCAAATCGATTCCCCATATCAATTCAAACACGGTGAAACCGAATTTAATGAAATATTTTACAGAGGTAGCACTAGCAATGGGCACCTCATATTCATATATAATATCAGTGTAGCACGTTGTATTTCCACAAGCTACTACAACCAACATTCAATTATACTCCTTGAAGAGGACAAAGAGTTATAACAATACCCATGCATTTAGGAGAAAGTAGGCTGTATGTTCTTTACTGAACATCTTGTTATTTCATTCTTCAAAAGTGCCCATTCGTCTGCAATTGTGGTTTGTTCATGGTTTTTCATTAGTCCTTCCTTTATACTCCTCTTGAATCGTTTGTTCACGTCCTTCTCTTTCATTCATTCATTCATTCATTCATTCATTTATTTGCAATGGGGGGTGTGTCCCCCGGTGGCAAATCGGATATACATAACAAATACATAATTATACATAACAATACATAATTATACATAACAATTCAATAACAATTATACAACAATTAAACTGGAGTATTTACACAAATAGTCAGTCTTTTCTTAAACACACCTATATGTTTGGGAAAAGGCTCTAAGACTGCGGCAGGTAGAGAGTTCCAGTTATCAATGGCACGGTTTACAAAAGAATATTTACCATAATTTGTTCGCTGTGGTCGGCCCTTAACTTTGAAAGGATGATCGCTCCTACCCATGTAAGTGGGCTTTCCCAATCGTTTGCTAAGCTCACCCCATGCTGGTTGATTTGTATACGTGTTGTACATAGCGCAGAGTCTAGATTTCATCCTCCTAGCCTCCAGTGATTCCCACCCAAGTTTCTTTAACATACGGCTCACACTGCTCCTGGGATTAAAGTCACTGAGCACAAATCTAGCGGCCTTTCTTTGTACCATTTCCAACTCATTGATGAGCCCTACTTGATATGGATCCCAAACCGCCGAGGCATATTCCAGAATAGGTCTTACAAGTGACAAATAGCCTAATTCTTTAGCAGAGGTACTACTTCCTTTTAATACCCTCATTACAAAGTGCAGGGATTTGTAAGCTTTTGAAACTACACATCCTACATGACTACTCCATTTCATATCATTCCTTACGTGAACGCCCAAATATTTGCAAGAATCTTCTTCTACAAGTATTTCCGAGCCAATGTTATATTGAAAATCCTGCCTTCGCACTTTCCCTATTTTTAAGAGACTACATTTTCTTGTGTTTATTTTCATTTTATTTACAATCGCCCACTTATAGACCAGGTTCAGGTCCTCTTGCAGCACTGCATTGTCTTGTGAGTCATGTATCTTTCGATATATTACACAATCATCCGCAAACAATCGACAGTCACTGCGAATTCCATTTGGTAAGTCATTTATAAACGCCAAAAACAACAAAGTTCCGATTACGCTGCCCTGAGGGATACCCGATGTTACGGTAATTTCATCCGAGAATATGCCTTCGACTTTCACTTTCTGGGAACGACCCGTCAAAAATTCTTGGATCCATAAAATTACTCTTCTATCAATCTTCGTCGAAGCTAATTTATGGAGTAGCATGTCATGCGGCACGACATCAAATGCCTTCGCAAAATCTATAACCACGGCGTCGACTGAAACTCCATGGTCTAACGATTCGCTAATGTCTTGAAAAAGTGATAGCATCTGACTCTCGCATGAGTAACCTTTCCGAAATCCATGCTGCCTATCATTAAACCATGATAATGTTTCCCACTGTTCCCTCAAGTAGTCGCAAATGAGATGCTCCATCTGCTTACAAACGATGGACGTAAGGCTAACCGGCCTGTAGTTGCCCAATTCAAGTCTGCTCCCTCCCTTAAATATTGGGACTACCGTAGCTCTTTTCCAGTCATCTGGGATTTGCGCATTGTTTATGGACACATTAAATATCACCTCCAAGTATCGTGCCACGGCCCTACCTCCTAATTTAAGTACTTCACTAACAATATTATCAGGACCCTTTGATACATTGAAACGCAGTTTTTGTATTAGCTTTACAATTGCTGACTGGTTTATTTGGAACAGAGGGGCCCCTGATTCGTCGTTAAGGTCCAACACACAGCTATTGGATTTATTGAACACACTACCGTAAAAGACATTTAATTCATTAGCAATGGCCTGTTTCTCAGTAATTAATTTACCGTCACCGGACATTATCATCGACAAATTATTTGAATTTCCCTTTCTTCTCCTAACATAACTGTAAAAAAAAATTCCACCCACCCCCTCCCGAACCAAGTAAACCTTGCATATAACTGTCATGAGCAGCCCTCTTTTTTAAGACGAGCTCTCTTGATAAGGACTTAAATTTCAACATATACTTGTCACTATCATGTCTTTTATTGTATAATTTCCTAATTTTCCTTTTTAGTCTCCTAATTTCTCGTGTGTAATACTCAGGGTCTGGGTTTTGTTTCAGCAATTTAAATGGGACAAATTTATCAACAGCGCTATTTAAAATTTTCAAAAAGTTAGTCCACAGGATATTAATGTGATTTCCTTCCGATGCCCATCCTACAAATAGCTCATTCAAATACCCCTGAAACTTGCCCTGATCCGCCCTGCGATACTGGAATATGATCTTTTTTGCTACATCAGAGTCTAATTTTGTAACGTCACCATATCTAATATTTAATTCAACCCCAGAATGGTCACTAATTCCTGGTACTTTCAGACAGTTAATATACAGCTCTACAGGCCTTACGAGATAAACATCTAAGGTATTATTGTCTCTAGTTGGGAAGTCAACTACTTGGGAAAATCCCCCCTCCCTTAAGAATTTATTTGCAGCGCTCTGAGCTTGACCACAGCTAGTTGACTCACCAGACCAGTCTACTTTGGGGAGGTTTAAATCTCCAGCAATTATTATGCTCTTTTTCATAGCATTACCCATACAAGTTTTATCATACAGTGTTTCGAGGAGAGAAAAGTTATCTTTCGGTGCTCTATACGCCCCTATCACCTGAAGAGGGAATTTATTTCCTTTATCTGAAATTTGTACACATAACATTTCATGATCCATATCAGCCCACTTTAAGAAACTAGCTATATTTTTGCGCACACAAATAAAAAGCCCACCACCTCGTTTCCCCCGATCCCTTCTGTACATTTCGTAGGTCCCTTGAATTATTTCGCTACTATTTATGTCCTCATATAACCAAGATTCAGTTGCAATGACAATGTCCGGAGAATACGTCTCTACAAGATTCCAAAATTCAATTAATTTATTTCCTAAACTCTGACAATTAACCTGCAGTAATCTTAGAGTCTTACCTCCGGAGCAAATATCTTGAAGTAGCTCCTTCTGTTCCCATCGGCTGGCAGCCTCTGGACCTGCTCCTCCTCACAAAAGCCGGCACGAACCGATGACCCTGTCATGTAGGCTCCCTAGGTTGTAAGCGCCCCGTCGATTTAGATGCAGCCCGTCCCGGGCGAAGTCACGGCCACCAATCCAGCAGTCAGCTTCTACGTACACTAATCCCAGTTGTGCACATACCCAGTCCATGCGGTCATTTACAGTCTTAACTCGCCTTAACGGAACATCTCCCCGCCGAACAATGCCACTCATTATAATTTTTGCATTTCTAAACTTGCTTTTAGCTTTTCTGCCTAGTTCGTAGAGCTCCCCCATGATGTAATCAGCTGTAGCCCTCTTCTTCAAATCGTTCGTCCCAACATGGAGCAACAACACTTTAACTTGGTCACAGTCCTCTACATTTGCTTCTTCCACTTGTTGGGCAAGCTGGTCAATTTTAATCCCCGGATAACACCGCACTTTCGCACCTGATTTCCTCGAGATATTCGCACTCCATCGTATCATAGAATCACCCATTATGATAACGTCATCCTCAGTTTGCTCCTGCACGCCCTCTTCCACACTGATCCCAGTAGAAGGCCGTTCAGTCACATCCTTCACCGTTTCTTCTGATTCACGAAGCTTAGCTCTAAGTTCCTGTATTATTTGATCCCTTGCTTTGATTTGCACCCTCAAACAGTCCGGCGTATCACATACTTTACAAAACCAATTTCCGACATCACAATCCTCCTTCTTGACCTTAATACAGCCGAAGTGAAACCATTTCTCACATAGTCCACACTCAACACCATTCTTCAATGTTTTACTGCACGTCGAACACTTTAAAACTGTCACTGGATCATTTGCCTGATTCACATTTGGAGTAACAGGCCCTGGATTCACTTCCACTCCACCAATAACTAGCAATGCAGCTATCACTAGGGCTATGAACCACAAGTTGCTAGGTCCCGTACGCACACACAAACACCGGAAATCCCGACTACCCTTCACATACCACAGTCCGATCCTCGCCCGATAACACTCCAGAGAACAACCCATTCCAGCACACCTGAGAGCTTGGGAAAAACACGACCTTTCACTTTGACTGCCAACTGCCAACTCGACTGCCAACTGCCAACTCAGTCTGTCTATTGCCATGAGTTTTTGGCTTTTTGACTTTTCTTCAACTTAAGTCGGCATTTCATAACACCCTCTCCCCTACAGTAAAGGCAATATTATAAAAACAATTATTATTATTATATTTTACACAAAATAATTGCATAGTAATAGAATCTTTTTATCTCACAAGAATTGCACAAAACATGAAATGGTTTAAAGAGATGGAAATCACACAACCGGCAGACAACCATAGACAATAAGTCTATGTTTCATATGAACAATTCTTTATCGGTTCAATTACAGGTAGGGTTAATCAGAGTTAAACCTTTCGTCCAATTGCAAAGAGAAGTGCAAGTTATGTTGGTGAATTGGTCACTATTTGAACCATTCTGACTGAAGTGGGTGACTATATTGAAAGAAGAGGGAACGCAAAAAGCCCATAAGTGTCTTGAAGAATCTGAGATGTTCAGACTCTACCAGACAAGAGGATCGTCTCATCGTCCGAGAGTCACGAGAAAATCTAAGGGCGTCTCTGCCCACCATCAAAATCATAGTACAGCTACATTCCTTGTTACCTCGACGTCAAAATTGTATGATCGTATGTTGACTTGCTGGAGAAGATCTGAGCCCGCCCGGAAAACAAACTACACTTTTCTCCAGGAAAGTTCCTCATACTACTCCTTCACTTCGCTGTAACAAAGAATATTTCTTGTTACTACTACCGGCAGGTCAATCAACTCTTTTGCGACTCCTTTTCCATCCATTCACCAATTTAGGGATTGTTCCAGCAAGGTCTCAATTATATTTCTTTCCCCTTGGACTTAGGGTCCTTTACTTAACGAACTAGGTATACGTGCATTGTGTACTGGCTTGTTTTACTTTACTTCTAATATATTAATCCAGGTTTTCTCTCTACATGGATTATTGTAAACTGATGGCTGTTTACAAGTGCAATATTCTCCTTGGTAATGTGTGTAGTGTTGAGGTGGCGTGATGGCTCACTGGCAGTGCCGATGGTGTTTCACTCAAATACAGTAACCAGGAATCGAATCCCGGTGACTATTAGAAGGGATATTCCGATGAAAAGTCACGTAACGTCAGGAATGATATCCAACCATTAACCTCCATCCAAAAGAGAATTGAGCTTGATTGACTCCACTGATAACAAATACTTTCGTTAAACCAAAGAAAGCTTTTAACTAACCTGTTCAACTCAGCACGTTAGGATATCATCTTCTGGCTGTAGAGAGGATAAATGCGGACTCGATATACAAATAGATTTCAACCCCACCGTCAGTCGTCTTTGAAGTTTTTGCATTTTAACTCCAAGTATATGTTGAGATGGAACGTTGTTATAGACCACGGTCGTTACCTCCAAACTCATTGCCCAGTTTTATTCACATTCATTTATCTCATCTCCTATGAAATCCACTGAAGTTGTTGGATTCAGGCAGGGCATCTTCCCATGAAACCATTCGATACCTAAAAACTCATTTCAAGTGGTCTCCGACCCCACAGGAACGGAGATCATAAGCCAATAAAATGAGTGTACTTGAGTAACTCAATGCTGTGTCGTATAAACCAGTAACCCCACTTTCCACTTAAATCAGTGGATACAGAATTGCTATGTTGCCCGTAAAAGACGCGTCTACTGCTCCCTTGGGAACAACACGAGACGTGTATTGACTAAATGCATCTTTGCAAGAGATACCGTCATGCTGCCTCCTACCTTCTAGATTCCATGAAGAAATTTGTTTAGTAGACTCAGATGGACGAAACAGATGTTGTTTGCTGTACTGTCTCGGGCTGCCTATTCAGACTATGGCAAACCGTTCGCAATTAAAACAACAAGTTCCGTGACGAACTAAAGAGCCTACTTTTCATGCCCATGATTATTCTACAGTAGCCTATATGAACCTATCTTGAATAATGACGAAATTAAGTTGTTAATATCCAAATGTCCAATTAGTTCGAAATATTCCTGGTATAATGCAGCCTAATAGAGCACTACAGTTCGCAGCCCTGGTGACTGAATATATTCTTAGTTCCATCTCTTAAGGTACAGAATACAAAATTTGGTTGAAGTCCAATGGACGTTACATGAAGCCTCCGTGGCTTAGGCGGCAGCACGCCGGCCTCTCACCGCTGGTTCCGTGGTTCAAATCCCGGTCACTCCATGTGAGATCTGTGCTGGACAAAACGGAGACAGAGAGGTTTTTCTCCGGGTACTCCGGTTTTCCCTGTCAAAATTTCATTCCAGCAACACTCTCCACTATCATTTCATTTCATCTGTCATTCATTTAATCATTGCCCCAGAGGAGTGCGTCAGGCCTCGGCAGCCGGCACAGTTCATATCCTCGCCGCTAGATAGGGGCTCCATTCATTCCATTCATGACCCGGTCGGAGACTGGAAGCAGGCTGTGGATTTTATTTCCAATGGACGTTACATGCAGTTAGACATTGGATCTATCACCACGCGTAAAAGCATGTTGGCAACAATGTCATGCGTGTGCTGGTTAGAAATAATCGGAAATATTATGATATCTTGTTGTGCCAATTGTGAAATCCATTTGTTAGTATAGAAGTTACATGTATTTTAAAATTGGACATATCAGCACGCATAGAATCAAGTTGGCAGCACTGACATATCAATTACTCCAAATTAATCTAGAGTGTCAGGTACTATACGTGTGCAAAGTATAGAGCTGTTGGCGTGCATACTTTCTGATATATTTATATTAGGGTAAAAAATTATAGACAGAATTTATTAACAGTTGGCAGCCCTGATTGCTCTTAAGAATACTTATAGTCATATCTGTTATGTTACACATAGCACATACGAAATTAAGTTGAAATCCAACTGATGGTATAGGAGTTACATGTATTTAAAAATTGGTCCTATCAGCAGGCTTAGAATCATGTTGGTAGAACTGAAGTATATAATTTACTCCAAATTAATCTAAAATGTCAGGTACTATACCTGTGCATAGTTTAAAGATGTCGGCTTGCTTACTTTCAGATATATTGGTATTTGGATGAAGAAAATAGAGAGAGCAATTATTATCAGTTGGCAGCCCTGGTGGCTCTTAAGAATACACTCAGTCATATCTGTTTATGTACACATATTACATACAGAATTTGGTTGAAATCCAATGAATAGTGTAGACGTTATATGCATTTAAAAATCGGACATATCAGAAGGCTTAAAATTATTTTGGCAACACTGTCATTTATGGCCTCCTGGAAATTAAACTGAAATAGTATTATCTACATGTGCGAAATTTTGGAATAGCTCCCATGCATACCTTCAATGATATCCAACATGGAGCTCAAATTACTATTGCGTTTTTTTCAGCAGTTGGTAGCACTGACATAATTTTCAAATATGGGCTTGAGATATTTCGGTATACATCTTTACTCATACTAAATTTGGTTTCGATTGCTGCAGCCGTTTAGGACTTGATAGGGGGGGGGGGGCACACACACAGCCAGCCAGCCAGCCAGACAGACAGAGAGACAGACAGAAGGACAGACAGACACACATTTTCCCGGATCGATCTCATAAGCCCACTTTTTCCTCATTTTTGCAAAATGTGAAAAGTAGGCTAAAAATTACAGTCGGTCTGAAATACAAGACGTTATATCATTTCAAATGACGCATGCTACAAATGCTACACATGTTAGAAAGGCTCAGGAGGGCTTCTCGCTTCACTCGAAGCCCCAGGACTCTTTCAACAGACTCAATTACCCATTAACTTAGGCTTCCCGCGCGGGCGCCTCTTAAAGGGTCACCCTGTATTTGAGTCTGACATCTTTTACAACTCTTTAAGGGTCACCCAGTATTTGAATCTGATATCATGCAAACCTCTTTAAGGGTCACCCTGCATTTGAATTGAATCTAACATACTGTACACCTCGTTAAGTGTCACCCTGTATTTTGCTCTGACATCCTGCACACCTCCTTAGGAGGCACCCTGTATTCATATCTGGCATCTTGTATATTTCTTTAGAAGTCACCCTGTATTTTTGTGTGACATGTTGTACACCTCTTTAGGAGTCGCCCTGTATTCTTGTCTGACATCTTGTGCACCTCTTTAGGAGTCACCCTGTATTCTTCTATGCCATCTTGTACACCTCTTTAAGAGTCACCTTGTATTCTTATCTGGCATCTTGTACATCTCTTTAGGAGTCAACCTGTATTCTTATCTGGCATCTTGTACACCTCTTTAGGAGTCACCCTGTATTCTTTTCGCTTCGCTCGAAGCCCCAGGTCGCTCGACGCCCCAGGACTCTTTCAACAGACTCCATTAACCATTAACTTAGGCTTCCCACGCGGCTGCATGTCGTCACCGTCTTCGTCTCCGTAACGCAACCGTCTCCGTAACGCATAACTTTTGACTCAAGCATAACGATGAAGTCCACAAGATCATTTGAAATTATAAAAACGTTGGGTTTGAGGAACAGCCTTAATTCATGACAGCCTGGTGTAACGATGATGATGATGATGATGATGATGATGATATACAATATAACGCTTAACCAAAAATATCTGGGGGTCACATTGGACCGGACTTTGACGTATTAAAACCATCTCAGTAGCATCGCAGCAAAGATCAAAACTAGGAATAAGATGGTATATTGGCTTTCACGGCCAGTGAATTAAAACTCAGCAATTTTTCTAGGTTTGTGCCGTGTCTTGTGTGGGGTTTCGCCTAGGACAACAAGCTGACTCATCAGCGGGCTCTTGGTGTCCCCGCCCGGACCCCCACAGGAGTAGCGAACTGCGCGCTACCACCCTTTATATGAAGCGCACCTGCGCCTCTTTACTGCTAGAACTAGAAGCTCAAACAGACATAACCTCCCTATGAAGGCTTCCAATAAGATGGTATATTGGCTCTCACGGCCGGTGACACGAAGAGCCTGCTGATGAGCCAGCTTGGTGCCCTAGGCGAAACACCACACAAGACACGGCACAAATCTTGAAAAATTGCTGAGTTTTAGGAAGAACATGTTGCACAAACTCAGTGGAATAGGTTGAGGACGTCAGTTCTTGTCTTAGTCTACCCAGTTGTAGAATACTCTCTCCTGTGTGGCTTAATAGTGCACACTCTGCAAAAGTTGATACGCAACTGAATGAGGGCAATATCAGGCACCATTAAATCCACACCTTTGAAGTGGTTGCCGGTGCTATCCAACATCCACATCTCATGCACAAAGAAAAACTTCTCTGAAAAGCGTATGGCTGATATGTCGCAGTAATCCCCAACTGTAAATTGCAGAAAAACATGAGATCGAAATCCAGAAATCCTCCATGGAAGCTGGGGGAGAGGCTAATTTCATCACATTTCGCTGCTGAAAAGACCTGGAATGAAAAATGGGCTGCATCAAAACCAGACCATCTGGGTTTAATAACTGATCCCTACAGAGAACCACCCGGTTTCAATTATATACACAGAAAGGTATGGACATCATTGAACAGGGTATCCTCATTTTGCCATTCGAAATAAATAAAATGATAATGATGATCATGATGATGAAGATAATTGTTGTTTTAAGGGTTATCGGCCCCTTATGGTTTGAGTGATCGTGAAAAATGAAAATGGAATGGAAACTGTAATTAAAACAAACTACACACTTACATACTAGAAGAGGAAATGGTAGACAAAAATAAGAATAAGGTACATAAAATACAGGAAGAAAGGAAATGTCCTCAACACTCGAAGAATAAGGATTGAGGGACATGGAGGGAAATAGAGGGAAATAGAGCCATGAAAAGCAGGAAATGGAAAGAGGTTAGGGTCCACCCCAAAGCCAATAGAAGAAGGTAAACGGACCCAGCTCAGGAATCCCTTGGGGTCGCCAACTCCCAAACTCACCAGCCATGATCCCTTGAGAGTGTATCAGTATCATGGACGCACGTTTAGTGGTGGGACTACACACACCGTGCCTTCTTGTGGGCCTTGAGTAGAAGGCAGGAGATACCATGAAAAGAGAAAGATGAGCTCTGAGCCTCGAAGAATGGGGGCATCAAGAGTGACAAGACGAGGGCCAATCAAGGCGGGAAAGGGAAAGACGCCATAGGCCTCGGATACACTAATACCGTCGCGTCGGGGTCAGAAAAGAAGAAGAGTTGACCAAAGAAGGTCGACTGGAAAAAAGACAGAGCGGAGCCCGGCACAAGTAAGTGGAAGCAATGCCGGACTCAGCTGGGATTCCGTGGTCACCAACACCCGCCCCACTAGTCGTGAGCTCCTGGGGGGTAACGATGGTTTACTTATTTAATCGTGTCAGAAACATACACAAAAATATAACACCAAAATACAAAAAGGAAATGTTCCAAAAACTGGTACTACAAGCATTATGATTTCTGGTGACAGGTAACAATATAATCACAAATACAAGTCAAATTTTGCGTGACCAGTATGCAGCTAATTCACATGCTTCTTTGGTGGCATCGATCACATCCTGTGGAGAGCATGTAGTTGGACACAGGTTTCACACAAGGAGATTGCTCATTGTCTCTTCTTCACCGCATTCGCATAGTATGGAGTTGCTGTTAAATCCCCACTTTCTCGTGTTGGTCTTCGTTCATCCAACTCCAGAGCGCAGCCTGTTGAGCATCTTCCATATCGACCAACTTTCCTCGTGACCTGATGGGAGGCTTTCGGAAGGCTTCATCCAACCTGCAAGGTGGCTGGATCTGGAACGCCCTGAATACACACTGAAGTTCAAAGGTGATTCAGTTAGACGATGGTCAAACGTTGACCATTGAGAGACTTCCGAAGGGGCAAATAAACCTTGAAACCACTACAGATAACATCATCCATAGCGAATTGTCTAGAATAAGGAGTAAATTTTTGCAATGATTGAGTGTTAAACTAAGAGTTAACCTAGTGCTGGTGGTAAATACTATTTTGAGGAATGGGATATCAATGGCGTCTGATCCTTTGAACATCAATTATGTTATTCTTGAAAATTGGATTTTACAGTTACTGTATAGTACTTTGAGAAATGCAGAATTTGATTCACTAGTAAATTAATTAATACTTGGAATATTGACATTCGCGGCCAAATCATTAACTCCAGCAATTTTTTTAGCAATTGCCGTGACTGAGGTGGGGGTTCCCTCAGGTGTGCCAAGTTAGTCTCACTAACAGACGGTTGGTTCGACTGATAATCATTTAATCAGAACAAACTTTTCCGGAATCTACAATTTATAAAAATAAACTACAATAGGCCTACTAAACCCTAGCCACAAACTGTTGAGAAACGAGGAGAAATATTATCACCCCTTCAATATGTTTTTCCGACTCTACGTACTGTATATGAGAAGAATATAGTGTAGTTATCAATGACCATCCATGAGAACGGGACAGCCGGATCATAAGGAATGCCTCTTTCATTGAAGCGTAACTCCGCAGCTTTTCAGTTGGAACTATCTTAGAGCAATTCCTTCAAATGACCTCTCTATTCCGCTAAATTCAGTGACTTTGTCAGCACTGGCTACACCAATAGGAGTTGCATAATGGACTAGTATACAAGAAACCATGTAGACCAAACTAGTGGCCTCATTTATAGCATATTATACGGGTGACTGGGATAATTAATAACACTACACCATAAATACCATACATAGGAGGAATCAGAAACAAAAATGATATGGAATTACAGTATGGCTTAATTCCATTCCGAATCTGTATGTCCCATTTCATTTGTCAGTATTCAGTGTTACGGAATTAGGCACACCTTCCAGCCGTATCTGGATGTGCTGTCCAGCAGAACAATTCACGGTAGGTTCATTTTCTGTGGATTGGCATAAAGAGAAATGAACCGTAAATAAAATGTACAGGATCACTTGGAACAGGTATAATAAAAGATCAATTTTTTGGAAAGCAAAACTTAGACACTATAATACAGTAATCAAACCTGAAGCGTTATATGCATCGGACACTTTAATCATTGGTGTTGCGTCTTAACCAAAGAGTAAAAAATTACGAGACAAATTTAGGCCAGTTTGTATAGAGGGAATATGGAGGAAAAAATCATTCCAGGAATTATATACAGTCAATCTGAAAAAATCTCTCACACTTTTCGGAAAAGACGATTGAAATTTTGCGGACATATTATTAGAATGGACAATAACATACTAACTAAAAGAATTCTCAACCTAGCCCTTTCATTAAAAAACAAGAACAGCTGGCTTCGTAAAATTGAAACAGATCTCCAGGAAATCAACATCTCAGAAGACATTGTACAGGACAGATGTAATTTCAGAACCAAAATCAACAATCACCCATTCGGAGACAAACCCAACACCACAGCCACTATAACTTGGACAGAAGAACGAAGGAAGAAGCTCAGCGAGAGGATGAAGAGATTTTGGGAGGAAAAAAAGGCCAACACATCAGCTAAGCAGGTTCAACCGTGCTCCAGAGTAGGGCATAACGATGTAAAAAATAATGTACTGTAAGAGTACATGGCCACACGAAATATACGTTTCTACAGTACAATGAATAAAAAAAGCTATTCCTCTTTATGGGTATCCACAGGAAAATGAACCTAACATGAATTATTCTGTTGGACGGCTCATCCTCATACGGCTGGGAGGCGTAGCAAATCATAAGGTAAATAATGGAAAAGAAGAGCATTGTGGGATACAAGGTATTGCGCGTTAAGATACGTCATGTTCCTCCTATTCCCGATCACGAAACGTGTCACTCTTCTTTGTACTTTTTCCAAGGAATATATCAATCCAAATCTGTACGGATCCCAGCACACTGTCCTATATTCCATAATAGGACTCACTAACCATTTTTAGGCCTTAACCTAAACACCAATTTTAATAAGGGAGGAAATATTTAAAAAAAACTTTTTCTTGAACAAGTTCCTTTATGAATAACTGAATAACTGGTTCCAATTTGCACAGATCATTCCAAGAGTGTTGTTTTGAACAGTCCACTGCAACTGTAACTGCTGTGTTTATCAATCATGTAAGGGAACATCGCGAATGTGATCCTGCTGAAACATCAATGTTCGTCTTTCACCTCCAAATTTGTTTTGACCATTACTAGGGAGAGCAAACTCTGTGAAGTTATTAACGCTCAACCATCCTAGATGTGGTTTTACTTAGTTCTTATCTTGAATGCCAGGCAAATATCAGGAATGTGTGTTTATCGGAAGACAACTGCCCTTTCCAAACCTAGATCGATCTACAAGTAGACAGACTAATAAATTCACCAAAAGTATATAGATTATTAAACAGATTCCATACGCACATAAGTCTGTCCGTTAGGTAGTCAGCCCGAAGGCTGGATGGATCCTCAAAAGGCACTTCCGTTAGGTTTTGTGGGTAGACACCCACAAAAACCCAAGGCAGCGCTATATTGAGGCGTACTAGGCAAGTAGAGGAGTGAGGTAGTTTGCCATTGCTTTCCTCACTGAGTCAGTACAGCAGTACTAACCCTATGAGTAGAACCTTTCGCAGCATCCACAGGCACTGACTGTGCCCTGAATGTGATTACTAAGCACCACCCATACCTCAGCTTCCATATAATCACAGTCATGAGTGAGACTGAGATATCGATGAAAAGCCACGTTTTACTCTAGCCTGTGCCAACTGACAAATGCAAATGTAGTGCATTCATCAAGAGATGGCAAACAGGCCCCTAAGCAAATAAGTACCAGAGGATAATGACCATGATATCACCAATACTGCACCTTAAATAATAATAATAATAATAATAATAATAATAATAATAAATACAGCCCTACAGGGTCCCAGGAATCAACCTGGGAGGAGTCCTTACGGCTCTGGGCTAATAGGAGTGAAATGCGTTGTTGCATATCAGCTGCGACTTAAACATATTGGATTCAGCAAGAGAATCCAACTTAGCCTCTTTCACTCCAACTCCAGCATGTAACCTACAAGTGGTGCCCCCTGTTAAGCCGAGCAACCCAGTGGAAGGTTGGGTAACCAATCCCAGCGGGAAGCTGGGTCGGCGAGCCGATCAGTGCTGGGGACTCCAAGGCTCACAACCTTGGCAGTACATTGGTCAGTATGCAATATCACTGGCCCCCTATCTACAGTTTTTTCAACTGTGAAAAGCATGGAGGAAACGTCTGCTGAAGCAACTACCTCAGGTGGTAACCATTCCACCGTCGTCTTGCACGACGCATGCAGGCCTTCGGACTCTGGGGAGCCTGCAACGACATGCTTGGAGGTATCGGAGACTCCTACAAACAAGATCAGACACAAACGACGCAACGTCTTCGCAACATTCAACGTGAACTCCCTTATGAAGGTCGGTAAATTGAAACAACTGATTGACACCCTACAACATCATCAAATCCTGATCGCAGCAATTCAGGAAACAAGGTTTGTTGATGCAGAAGCTTTTGACTCCCAGGGGTATAGAATCTTCAAAGGTAAAGTCGGAAAACGTGTAGTAAAATCCATCCCCCACCTTGGCACAGGATTTGTGGTCAGTAAGAAGATTTTAGAGTCCATCACCAACTTCACGTCCCCCAACAGTCGAGTCTCGATCCTTTCGTTTCGGAGCACAAATAAAATCTACACCATGGTGAACGTCCATGCCCCAATTAATCAAGCTAACAGAATCGATCCACAAGGGACGGAAATATTCTGGGAAGAGCTTGAAGATATTCTATCCAAGATTCCCAAGGAACACATCATCGTCCTTCTTGGGGACTTCAATGCTCAGCTCGGTAAGGAAAAGAAATTCAAGAATATTATCGGAGAATACCCGGCCCACAGAAGAACAAACCGCAATGGAGAAAGGTTAGTGGAGTTGTGCAAGGCGTTCAACCTAGTGATGAAGTCAACCGCTTTCAAACGACTTCCTGCAAAACAGAAAACATGGACATCCCCAAATCCCCATATCGGCGAATTCCAAATTGACCACGTTGCTATTTCTCGTAAATCTCGTAGAGAAATCCAGAATGTAAAAGTCTTAAGAAGCGCGAATCTTGACTCTGATCACTATCTTTCAAAGATAAAATTAAAACTTCTTCCAAGATCCACCAAGAGATTTCAGGGAAGAAAGATCAACAGGTTTGATGTGGAAAAACTGAAAACACAAAGCGAATTCAGTCAGAAACTTGAAACACTTGAGCCACAGAATTGGGAACAACTCAAAGAAGCAATTCTTGAAACGGCACAGGAAACCATCCCACTGACAAAGTTGAGGCGGCATCCTTGGTGGACTAATGAATGTGACGATGCCATTCACCAAAGGCGGCTTGCCTGGTTGCGATGGAACAAACAGAAGAATGAAGAAAACAGAGAGAGATTCCTGGTCGTGAGAAAGCAGGCTGATAAAACCATACGCGGGATAAAACGAGCATTCCAAAAAAATCAGTTGGCACAGATAGACCAAGATTTCAAAAAGAACAACACTCGTGATTTCTATAAAACCTTCAAGCAAAATCTCAGTAAATACACACCACCCAGTCTTCACTTTAGGAATCCCGATGGGAAAGTTGCTTACAATGACAAAGACAACTGCCAGATCCTGGCGAAATACTTTGAGTCCCTTCTCAATTGTGAGGCTCCAACATCGAAATTTTCCTTTCACAGTAATGTGCTCGTCAATCCAGACTCAAGTCCACCAACTAGGGAAGAAATCAAGCATATCATTCACTCACTTAAGAACAATAAAGCACCAGGTGAGGATTCAATAGTTGCCGAACTCTGGAAATACGCAGGTGAAAAACCAGTCGACAAGCTAACGGATATCATCCGGGAGATTTGGGAAACAGAGAAACTGCCCAGTGATTGGACATCGGCCCTAATTCATCCTCTGCACAAGAAAGGTGATAAAGCGGACGTAAACAACTATCGTGGCATATCACTCCTCTCGATAACATACAAGATTCTCGCGAAAGCGCTTCAAACGAGAGCGGAAGCACAGCTCGATCAACACCTGGGCGAATACCAAGGTGGATTTCGAAAGGGGCGCTCTTGTGTTGAGCAAATCATGAATCTAAAATCAATTCTATCGTACATGAATCTGAGAAGTAAGAAATTTGTTGTGACTTTTGTTGATTTCAAGAAGGCTTACGACTCGCTGGATCGAAGAACCCTGATCCAGGTTTTAAGAGAATTTGGTTTAGATAATAAGACAAGAGCAATCATTCACCAATCCCTATTGGTTACGGCTTCCAAAGTGAAATTCAGGGGAGAGATTTCTGAATCCTTCGCAATACGGACAGGGGTGAGACAGGGAGATGGGCTCTCGCCTCTTTTATTCAACTGTGTTCTTGAGAAAGTTATTCGAGAATGGCGTAAAGAATTGTGTAAGGATGGTATAGAGAATGGGGTCAGACTAGGTTGTAAGAACAAAAACCTGACAATCGACTGTTTAGCTTTCGCAGATGATGTTGCAATTTTCTCTAATTCTCTTGACACAGCCACACAACAAATCAATCAATTACAGGTGCAAGCAGCAAAGGCAGGTCTTCAGATTTCGTTTGAGAAAACGCAGTTTATAACGAACATCAAGTCGGAACCCTGAGAACTTACGGTGAATGGAGGACAAATAAAACAGGTAGAGAAATTCAAATACCTGGGTGAATGGATTGAGCCCAACATTCGTGAAAATGAATCCTTCGTGGCACGGATTAACAAAATGGAAATGGCTTACCATTTAACCAAAGACATTTACAAATCACGATCAATGTCCTTCAAGGCCAAACTGGCAGAACAACTCGAAGCCAAAGAGAGGAAGATTCTAAGAAAGATCTTGGGCCCGGTCAAGGAACGAGGAGAGTATAGAAGACGACACAACGATGAACTCTATCTACATGTGGAGAAAATAACGGACACCATTCGCAAAAGAAGACTCTCCTTTTATGGCCATTTAACACGAATGAACTCCGGAAGATTGTCCAATCGAATCTGTGCCTACTTTGTGGGAAAGAAAACCAAAGGGATCTGGTTTACAGAGGTGGAAAAAGACCTACAAGAACTGGGGATATCACATGAGGACATCTTGGAACGTGACTCTTTGAAGAAGAAACTTGGGGAGATACGGAGTTTTCAGCCAAAACCTATATTGAAAACTGGCAAGAAGTGGACCGAAGAACGAAGGGAAGCTCGCCGAAGAAGAATGCGCGAATACTGGGCCAATGTGAAAGAACGAGGGAAAAGGCAGTTGAAATAACGTGGTCCATAGACGACCGAAACGATTACAAAAAAAATACAGCCCTACAAATCCCCTAAAGGCAATGGCCTCCTGCCCAGGCAGGTGATTTCACACCATTATACTCATTAAGTGAGCAGTCCTAAAGAGTAGTGTGGTACTACAGTATGTTGTGCATTTTTCTTGACATATTAGTGCTCTCTGTTCACCCTTTGGTATATATGTATTCCTAACCTTACAGCACTCTCTATGTTATGCAGTCTAGTTCTTATATCTGGACATTTACAAAATTAGCTTTCTATCACAAGTGCATTAAATCCTGAACCATCCGACGTCAAACAGCAAATAACGGTGAAGTGATGGTTAAGAGTTATCAGCAATGATAAAATGGAATGAATCAGCCGAATATATTCATCGTGAAACTGTAACATTAACTTGGATAATCTCCATCAAGTTAATATCGTGAAGACAAGATTAAAGTGACAGACGTCAGAGGGAATGTCTGATCAAAGGAGAGCAAGGTAATAGGCTTGCGTTATCCCGCTAACATTATGATAACAGAGTAGATCAAGCACACGCCGCTATTGAACTCTTCAAAACACAATAAGCAGGACTTAGAATTAAGTCATTAATGTTGATATCAGATGTACGCACTAAAAGCTTTTAAATCTGTTTTCAAACAGACCCATAATGAGTTCATGGTAAAGTAAATGGTATTTAATTTCTTCCAACATTCAAAACATTACTTTATAATGCAAAATATTATTATTACATAACTTGAAGACAGGAAGGTTTGCTGTAATGATATTCAGATCTACAAATATATTTTATTTAAAAATCATACCATGGAGATGTTAGGATCATGTGTCACAATGCCTACTGGCTCAAAGTTAAGGTTGATCTAGCAGAATGCCTACCCAGGGCATTGCTGCTGAAAAAAGAACAAGTAATTCCGTGACGAACTAAAGAGCCTACTTTTCTTAAAATTTAACATTCATGCCAATCTTCATAGACCTATCTAGAATAATGACGAAATCAAGTTGGTAATACTAACATTTCTAAGTACTGTAGTATGAAATACATCTGAAATAGTGTAGCCTAATAGAGTAACTTACTGCAGTTGGCAGCCCTGGTGACTCTGAATATATTCTTAGTTTCATCTCTTAAGGTATAGAATGAACATACAAAATTTGGTTGAAATCCATTTGTTAGTATAGAAGTTATAAGCATTTAAAAACTGGACATATCAGCAGGCTTAGAATCGTGTTGGCAGCACTGATGTATATAAGTTACACCAAACTAAGGTGGAATGTCAGGTACTATACGTGTGCTAAGTTTAGAACTGTTGGCTTGGATACTTTCTGATATAACTTATTGGTATTAGGGTTAAACCAGAGAGAGATCATGTATTAACAGTTTGTAACCCTGGTGGCTCTTTAGAATACGCACAGTCATATCTGTTGTAATACACATAGTATCCAATTGATAGTATAGAAGTTACATGCATTTAGAAATGGGACCTATCGGCAGGCTTTGAATCATGTTGGCAACACTGGCATGTATGGACATCTGAAAATTAATCTGAAATGTTACTATCTACTGTATATGTGTGCCAAATTTGGAATAGTTTGCATGCATAACTTCTGAGATATCCAACATAGAGCTCAAATTTCAATTGCAAATTTTTTAGCAGTTGGTAGCACTGACGTCAATTTCCAATATGGCCGTGAGATATTCAGGTATATATCTTTACTGTTCCCAAATTTGGTTTCGATAGCTGCAGCCGTTTAGGAGTTGATAGTGAGGGACACACAGACAGACAGACGGAAGAACAGTCAGACGTTTCCCGGATCGATCTCATTAGTCTACTTTTTCCTCATTTTTTCAAAATGAGAAAAGTAGGCTAACAACAGTATAGACTATAACTAGGTAAATACTGAGATGATATCTAACGTGAAGCGTCAACCATCTCCTTTCCAATCCTAGCCCGGATAGCCAGAAACCATAGACTACTAGTACAGTTATACGACCAATTCCACACATCCTCAGGTAAACTAGGTTAACAACGACAATTTCTCAATATCTTTCATAAAAAGGAATGAAAGTTCCTTCACTACAATGCTAATGATCGAATCATGGATATATGTTTTTCAGAACTAGATTATGAATACCTGTTAGCCTTTCTAACATGGTTATATTACAGGTGGGCACGTGTTTACAAACCCACAATTTGCAAGAGGATAGGTCTGTAAACCAGTTTATCACGTTGTTGATACACAAAGTTACCATTGAAGTTGCGGGGAGAAGTACAAATCCGGAACAAGAAAAGAACAGCTAGGGTACGATACGGTACTGAGTAAAGGATATAGATGAGAAAAGTACGAAATGTACTCTCAAGTTGTCAAATGATTAAGAAATTGGCTAAACACGGCGTCGACGCATGTAATATTTCTAGTCGTCATAATGGCTGGAGTCTTATTTAACTCAAGGTTAAAAGTATCGCGCATAAACGAGAGGAACTATTAACCTGGAGTACGATATTAACATCACCTCCGAGAATCATAGGAATTGTGTCGTACGCATTATTTTGCTCGCCGGGCAGAGGCAGCAATGAGATGCGGGTAGTATCTGCACACGTCCGCTTAGGGGCAAGGTACGCGGTAGATCGTCACACTTTTAATTTGTATCACGCAAAGTTTCGATTTGACCCCCAACCCAAAAGTATATGTTGAAAATTGTGAAATGACAGTGTATGCTTCTTTATTAGTTAGCAGTTGAATTTGGCATTTCCTATGGATTTATTTATTAGGTACTAATCAACCACAAGCATTTTCTCTTCAGGAAAATAACATTTATACAGGATGGAAGGTAGCTCCATTCACTGAAACACAACTGACAATATATTGTGGTGAGTGTATTATAATGTCACACTGTAGCAGGAATATCACCTGTTGGCAGCGATGAACAACGTTAATGATTTTAAACTGATCACTGAACAAGAGCATGCATATAATATATATGAATAAATGCTCATAAAGTCTTTGACCAGTGCCCCTATACATTTAACCATAAATTACTGTAATTACGTAAGTGGTACGTCCATTGCCGGAGCTCGTCTGGCAACGAAGAGAACTACTGAATGCCTCACACGCTCACAATGCCTGACAGGACGAGAGAAATCGACAGTGCAGTAATGTTGACTTCCTCAGATTACTAACGTCTGGGCTAGTCACTACAGGTTGAAGACGTAGCTAGATTCTCAGTATGCTCCCGGCACGCGCATCTGTATTGGAAGTAGCCACAAAGCTCCTGCATTGCAATACTTAACATTTTTTCTCATGATCGGTGTACACTACAGACATTTTACTTACAACGTTATAATCTACTTACCAAAATACGACACCAGTTGTATTTCCGTGCATGAGTAACTTTCTTATTACCGGTACTGTACAATTATAGACATACATTTATAAGTAACTATTACAGTAACAATCCTTCTGAGTCAACGAGATTTCCGCGAATCTTTGCCTTCCCTTCTAAGAATGTAGATTTTGTGGTTGATTCATTTAGGAGCTTTGACTCTGGTCATTTAACATTTAACCTCGTTTGCTTCTGCGTGTGTTATTTTGTGTTATAAAGCTTTTAGTTTTACGTGACCGTTAATCATGCAATCGGGAGCCACGGGACCTCCTATTTACGCGGAATTCAAACCACAGGACATGCCATTTCACTTCGAAAATTTCACATGCATTGGCTGGGAATCGAACCCAATCCACCTTGGGGAGAGTCCAAAGCTTGACCGCGGCGCCACCACGCCCCCTTCTTTTTGTCTTGTAACCAGTAT
Source organism: Meconema thalassinum (assembly GCA_946902985.2). NCBI lineage: Eukaryota > Metazoa > Arthropoda > Insecta > Orthoptera > Tettigoniidae > Meconema > Meconema thalassinum. The sequence continues at coordinate 308,466,693 of OX336390.1, forward strand.
TACTATGACGGCTATATGAATGTGTGTATTGGTTATTCAGGTGAGGTTTGGGAAAGAGGCGGCTGTAGCCTTAAGTTAGGAAGCATTACGACAGTTGCCTGGAGTAGAATTAGGAAACCATTAAAAACCACTTCCAGGATGGCTGAGGTTGGAATCATACCCACCTCTTCTCAGTTTTGCCTTACAAGCCTGAGTGTATCCCAGCATTACATTTTTTGGCCGAGACGGGAATAGAACCCAGACATCCGGGCGACAGTCAAGAATGCTAGCCGCTACACCACGAGGTGTTCGCCTCGATGTAATGTGGCCAAATGGATTTTGGCACAAGACTTGAACCCTTGACTATTCAGGAAAATGAGAAAACAGTACGCTTTTACGAAATATTGAAGGATCAAAAGGGTTAATATCAAATAGGCACATACGTGACGCACAGAGCTGATAAAAGAGTGTGGCACAACAGGCCAGCTGCATAAATGACATCATTGCGCAGTCAGCAATAAAACAGTTACTCTGAATTAAAAATAGACGAAGGGGAATAACCGACAGCAGAGAGAGATGCAAGATCCAAGGAGAAAATGCAAATTCAGCTATAAATTGACAACAGCGCGCGAGGGCGGAGCTGAGAAATTGGCGGAAATTAGTAATATTAGCCAAGATAACCAAAATCTTTAAGAAAACTTTTCGTAAAAGCTATTCATTTAGGAAATGAGAATTTTTAGAACAGTAAAAGTCATTAAATAACGTGCGGAATAGAAGAGCACAGTCAGCGCTTTACGAAGGGGACTTCACCCAAGCTAAAAGAAGGAGTGGGGTATAAGAAAACAGCCACCCACACACATAGAGGAGCGAATTTAATTTAAATAAATACATCCCCACGATCGGATTTGGAAAAACTTCATGAAAACGAGACGTTCAGAGCGCAAGCTATAAAATGAATATTTTTCCAAAAATATACCACAATTGGTTCAGGAGATAATTTTTGCAACGTAGACAAAATAGTTTATTTTTCGTAGAAGCAAATAAATAGGGAGTGATCCAAGAGGAGAGTATGCTGTTTCAGTCAGACCGTGAAGGGGTCGTGCTGCATCAGTTCATCTTTTAATACAGTCAGTCCAGAGGGACGCGACGCCACATCACATCATATCAACCAGTTAGTAAGCCGGCGAGAACGCTCTGCTAAAATTCGTCAAGTAATAACCGAACATTCGGGTCATCGTTTCGTATTCTGAGTGATCACTAGCGTTATGCGCTGGATCAATAAAAATCGCGACAATATCAGTCACGCCGTGTCAAATAAAAGAACACTAAGACCGTAAAAGTGCGGGTTAGTCAAGTAACACACGCAAAGTCGAAACACAGGCAAAAATTACGGAACACGAAATTCTAAAAGAGACAATTCGTAAAATACGGAATAAGCGACAAATCCTCAAAAGGATAAAATCAGCAAGTATTAATCATAAAGGAAGGAGTAGGGACCTAGAGGGACTGTGGGTTCGAAACTCAAGATCTAAAGCGTTAAATGGACAACATAGACAAGCGAAGGTTCTCAAAGTAGAGACCGAGCAAGAAATTGGATCTCTAAAAAAATAAATATCACGGAACGAGTAAGGACAAATACGAGGAACTTTATCCAGAATCCAGTAGGAACGTGTGAGCGGGGACGTGGGTTCAGAGACTTACACGGAGCCGGAGTGAGGAAGGAGCCAATTAGCACGTTCAATGCAGAAACGTTAGGAATCGTCAAGAACCAACCACTACGAACAATCATTGCCAACGCTCTGAAATAGGGTCGTGTGTTGAAGAAAAATGCTATTGTGCCGAGTGTTATATTATGTTTCCATGTCTCAGTGTAAAATGAATAAGGTCAGGTAAAAGTGTCAGGAAAGAGTGTTATGGAGGAGTAGATATCAAGACGATGGGTGAATCTGCCTAAGAATAGAATCGGAGCCTGGGTGAGTTGATGAAACTTTATTAATGTTTTGTTGTTGTGCTGTGTGCTAGATATCAATCGAACCGTTCATCGACTGGGGAGTTCTGATGAATGATTCATTGATGAAAATGGATGTGCAAGTAATTGAAATGCTGAATAAAATGATCGTTGTTAACCACGAGGACCGCCTCGGTGGAAATAAAACGTTATTGGGATTAGTTAAAACAAAGAAATAATAAGCTCGATTATAGAGATATATAATAAATAAATAAATAAATTTGGAAGAAGGAATAAAAATAATGAATTAAATGGCGTGAATTGTTGCCAAATTATGAATTAAATACGCACCATAATAAAATTGTAAAGTCCAAGGGAATAAAGTAAAATAATAACGGTTAAATTGTAGACCAAATAATAGTATCGAAAGAATAAAGCGTCGAAATGAATTAACTTAAATATATAAATGATATGAATGCAAAAATGATAATTAAGTAAAATATAAAATCGTATTTAAAGATCCGTGTCTAGGAACTCAAAAATGAAAAGTATAGCGAGAAATAATGTATCAATAAATAAAAATAAATAGTAAAGATCCAAATAAAAGGGTGGAATAAAACCCCCAAAAATGAATATATTATGTCATAGGCTATTATGCCAAAGATTATGAAATAAATTGTGTAAATGCCGAAATCAGGCAAATGTTGTGATGATATCCAAGCACGCGGCGTTGCCGTTGAAATATAGTTTCAAGTGAATATAAAAAATGCGTTAAGCCCGGATAGATTTATTCTTGAGATGAAAAATGTAGTGAAATTGTCGAAATGCGTGGATGTAATTTCTCACCGAATATATTGTCGTAGGAGCCTCATGTTGTCTCTAAATAAGCGTCGAATATTGTTGTATTGAATCGTGGATGAGAAATTCCCACTAAATAAGCATCGAATATTGTTGTAAAGGTATTGTTGAATCGTGGATGAAAAATTCCCACTAAATAAGCGTCGAATATTGTTGTAAGGATAAAGAAAGCGTCGAATATACGTAACTCCCGCTGTAGGACGGATGTTCCAGCTAGGATTTGTTGCTGTATAATATTGTTGTAAAAGGAGGCATTGTTGAAATAATAGGCACTGTTGGAGGTATTATAAGCGTCGGAAGAATTAGGAACAGTAAACTACCATATAGCATCTCCGAATTAAATATCACTATCCTGGGAACAAAGGATCAATAATAATAATAATAATAATAATAATAATAACAATAATAATAATAAAAGAGCAAAGTAAAAGTCTGTAGTAAAATGAATTTGTAAGTCTTGGAAACATATGTTTAAAGCTACCCCAGTATAAAGGCTTTGAGGGTGCTAGACATCATAAATCTCGCCTGTAAGTACCACAAGGGGAAGGAACGACCTTGTCCGTGGCCTTGCTCTTGTGTGAGAGAGCGAGGATATATCTTAATGGGTGCGGCCGTCAAGTAGTGTCTGGCCGGCACGGAAATATTTAAAATCTAAACAAAAGAGGTACCAGCAAAATAAATTGTAGAATCATTTTTGCGGGAGTGAAAAAAAATCATCCCGAGTAAAAGTTTGAATGTTGTATTAAGATTTGACGGACTTGTCAAATAAGATATTGTTGATAAAGAAAATTCCTTCCTCCAGAAATAAACAAATGACGGGCTAAGAAATAATGTAATTTGTTATAATAAATATCCCACAGTAATAATAATAAAGCACACAGTACAGCGCAAAAGCAAATCACTAGATGCATGAAGCGTAACTGGAGAGATGCGGATTCGATCCTTGGACATGGCATGTTTTCTGTACAGTACTATATTATTTTCCACATCTAAGGCTTTGTGAAGAATGATTATGAAGGTGCAAAGGGCTAAATACTTGGTAAATTAATGAATATTCAAGTAACATAAATAATAAAGAGACCCCGAACGGTAAATGAAAAGAATTATTATTAAGATCCAAAGGACTTAATAAATCATAAATGAATAAATATGTAAGTAAACATAAATGATAAAGAAACCCTAAAAGGGTAAATGAAAGAATGTAAAGATCCAAAGCCATGGAGAAAGTATTAATGTAAATGATAGGCGCGCTCGACGCCTAAGTAAAATAAATATAAATAAATATTAAGGGTTTAACTTAAGCAAGACAAAAATAGTTCTTAAACTTCATAGAAAAATGAAATGACATTACAGTGAATTTTAGTGATTTTTTATTAGTTAATTTATTTTGGTTTATGAGTGAGGCTTGAAGAGACAATTCCAAGTGATTTAAGTTGATAAATTTCGAGTTGATTATTTTGTGAGTGACACTTGAAAGAACAATATCAAGTGATTTTGGTTTTTATAATATTTTTTTGGAGTGAATTAATATTTCCTTTTATTGAATAAAAATTTGTATTTTAAATGGTCATGTTGAGTTTTTTCCTGAATCTTGTCAACCTGATTGTGTCCACATATCGGATGTTCAGTCTGCTGGGGAAGGGACGTAACTCAACCCGTACCACAGTAGCCATGCCGTGGACTGACTGAGCATCCATCCGCTGAGCGGGTACAGTAAGAAGGGGCAAAATGCTTGGAATTGATATCCATTTCGTCTGACAAGTGTTAATTTTGCTTCTACAATTAAAGGCTTGTGATATCTTGGGTAGCCACTTTCTGGTATCAACTGGCATGTACTGGAACTCCCAGTCCTGCAGGTCAGAGATTCAATTTTTGGCTCTGCGAAAATATTAATTAATGAATTTATTTATGTACTTATTTATTTTCTTTGTCTTCCTCTTCTTCTTCGTTATGCTAACTCAAAGAACGCGTTTGAAATTGTTAGTTGGCCTGATGAATTTCGCCTTCTTATCCTCCCATAATCTTTTTCTGGATGCACTGTGTTGCACCTTGCGTTATGTGGACCACTTCCTAGAAGTTTTTGTTTTAGTTCTCTCTGTGAATGTGTGCTTTCGTACTATCGTACAAAAGCCTTTACGATTTTCTATGATGTTGTTTGTGATATTTATCTCTTGGAGGTCCGCCTTAGTTTCTTCTAACCCGTTTATTTGGACCTTCGTTGAGTTGATTTATTTATTTGTTTATTTATTTACTAGCAGAAGTACCCGTTCTTCGAACGGTGTTATATATTAACACCAGACATTATCAATTGAGCTACTGTTGCAATGGTTAGCGGTTTGTCATTCCTTCATAAGTTTATCAGAACGAAGTTAGTTTTCTGGGAATATCACACACACTGTTAATTTAAGGGCCTTAAAATGTGATTTTCGGAGATCCCTTATAGACTCGCGAATTTTATGTCTCACAATGAGAAGTGCAACAAATGCTTTGATCGTCCTTCTACAATAATTTTTACATTTCGCCTATTTTAGCATGTATTTTGAGAAGTTTTTCCCTATATCCACCCTTCTACTGTATGAAAAGTACGGTGGGGAGTTTTATAAATGATTGGTGTATTGACTCATGTCTACCATAACTAATTTTACGATGCACCAAGCATCCGAACACTATTTATAGGCTTACATAAAGATACACAGAAAGGCAGACAGACAATTCTATTGTCTACAACATATCTCCCAGATATCCAAATATGGGTATATCTACCACACAGTATCAAAAAATCATCCTTACGATGAACCCGTATGTCGACAAAAAAAAAGATTAGTTGAAATGTGCTTTCAAACTTGTAATGGTTTATTGTATTTAGTGAGTGTTACTGTTAATAGTAAAAGCGCTACACTGTTGGGCGTTATATGTAATTGGTTGATTAGTTATTTAAACTTGATTACTGTTAATAAGAATAAAGTTAAAAAAAGGTTAATATTTAAATAATCGCCCACATTTGGGTGATCAAAATGAAACATTTAATTGTGTATTAATCTAATAGTGTATCTGTATTGTTGTCAGCTTCACAAAAAAAGTACATAATGTGTAATATATGTGTTGCCAGGGCGCCAGATCATTTATATATATCATGATCAAAATAATATATTAAACCTCGGTTAAACAGAGGTAGAGCATCGAAATTCCCATGTCCAGCCGTAGTGAAACTTACGTAATCTAACCTTACGATAATTAGTTCAGGAGTATGGTGTTGCCTTATAGTAATTTCTAGCTACTAAAGGAAACCAGTCAAATATTTGAATTTAAAATGAATTTAATATATAAAAACAACAAGTGCAAAAAAAATATAAAATACTAAAGATAATAATAATAATAATAATAATAAATTTAAATTAAAGAATCTACTGAATTTACTTGTATTATGGTTCTTGATTGGAAATTGGAGTATACTGAGTTAATTGAATAGAATATATTGAATTTAATAAGCATGATAGCCTTCTGATTTGACTGGAGTATAACTGTTTACATCGCTCACCGCATTGAAGATCTTTGTAGTTGGATTGTTGCGTAGAGAGTTCCAGATGGCCCTGATCATCCTCAAAGTAATTAATTTATATGTGGATGACGGAATAAATTCCAAAAATCATCCCTGTGACAATAGCCTCGTACACAACCATGTCACAGTTTGATGAGACAGAATGTCTTATCAAATTCACATGCTTAATAGTCAACTGTCTAGTTTAGAACTGCGTTATAGACTCCATCTAGCTACAAGTTCTTCTGCTCCACTCAGCATCTTCCCTCTTCTCCAGCAATTCAATAATAATCATTCCATTTGGGCGGCTGTCATATATATAACGTTCCCAGGTAAAGCACGTGTATGACCCCTCTTCAGAAGTCGCTAGGCGATATAAGCCCGCCTTTCATATATCAACAATGACAATACTTCATTGTAGCAATTCTCAGGAGGTCCAGCCCACCTTTAGTATAAAGTTGCAAAGGACTCATTCATCGGCCCAGCATTGTTAGTGGTAAGTCTTCTTAGAATCCTTTCTTAGTATGATTTGTATATTGGTAGAATACTTGATGTGACAGACATAAGTGTCTATTTATGTCATTTCCGAGAAGCCGTGAATAAGCCGCCTTCTGTGAACACCCTCCTTCTTCTCTTGTTCGAATTTTCTTCAGAAATAATATTCAGTCAAGCGTCAAACTTATTTCAAATATAATGTGTATCGCTCCAAATCCTTTCAATTACCATAATATTATACATTACCGCAAAATAATAGATATAAATATATTAGTTAACATAATAACTGAGGGGTCTAGATGCAAAACCGGCAATCTCCATTTCGTAGATTCAATGACTTATGATTGGAAAACCATTCTCCGAGGTGTTTATGATCAGTTTATAAACTTGTTTGGTTCCAAATCCGGCTCTTTGAGGGGTCTATAGCCGGATTTGGAACCAAACAAGTTTATAAGCAGATCACGAACACCTCAGAGAATGGTTTTCCAACCATAAGTCATTGAATCCAAGAAATGGAGATTGCCGGTTTTGCATCTAGACCCCTCAACTAATAAAAGGTAAAATGTAAACTTAAAAAATATTGATAATAATAATAATAATAATAATAATAATATATATAAAATTATTTCGTTCTGGTCACAAATTGGGACCATCACATATTCGCCCCAGAGAATTATGGTATATGTCAACAATCATATCACCATACTTCTCTTCAACACTTGTACAAATATGAAATATTATACCCTACAAAGAAATTACCAACATCGACAATATTATACTCTTCAAAGCAATTAAATAAATAAATAAATAAATAAATAAATAGCCTTACAAATCCCATAAGGGCTATGGCCTCCTGCTTTGCAGGGAATTGCTCAGTTTTAACTCATCAGGTGAGCAAGTCCTGAGGAGCAATACCAACATACAAAAAAATATACCCTTCAAGTTTAATATATATATATATATATATATATATATATATATATATATATATTTAAATTTCATCATTTCAGTCTTTCACTGTTCATAATGTATTTTTCTTTCTTCTTTACATAATTAAAGCGACCTGTAAACAATGTATATCAAAATACCCTTCACTTTTATATTCTTGTTTTAGACATAAGTCATCGTTGCACTTATGTATATTTGGGTGGCATACACCTTTGCTTTATATCTTGAGGACGTAGAATTCAATTTTCAGCCTGGTGTCGAACTGAATACACTATGGCTAGTTGGTGGGACTTCCAACTGATTAATTCACTTTATCACTTCACAACACTTGGTATGTGATGCGAATCACCAGATCTACTCCAGTCTCTCAGGAATTATATTTATCTAGTAACACAGGCATATTATAGAAAAAATGAAACTTTATTAGCTTGTATTATCTAAGGCAACATCATTCAGTGCAAATGCAGTGCGCTAAATTACCCCACATATGTATATATATCACACTCAAATACACAAGCTTATAGCCGACAAAATACGCTTTATATTTCCTCTGTGCTCTTCAAGACACCCAATATCATAGGTTGATGCATCACTTCGCCATTACCTGCTCGTTCAGACCACAATCATTCACTTAATATTAAGCGACTTTCCTAACTTACCATCAGTTATACTTCTATTACTCATGATACATATTTCCTTAAGGATCTCACATTATAGGTCCCGCATAATCGTTTTACTGCATCGTCTAATTACTCACCTTCTTAACCGTAGTTACTCTCCTTTTTAACCGTAGTTACTCACCTTTTTAACCGTAGTTACTCACCTTATTTCTCAGAATTACAGTCCATTCTGCTCAAGATCCCCTTATTTATCATGATTACACTCCATTCTACCTAAGATTACACCTCTTAATCACCTGTAGATACCACCTTATTTCTCAAAATTATATTTCTTTCTATTCAGGATTACACCTCTTTATCGCGGAATCCGTATTCACTTACTTTATTTCTCAAAATTGCACTTCTTTATACTTCAGATTACCATTCTTTCGCTAAATCCGTATTCACTTACTTTATTTCTCAAAATTACACTTCTTTCTACTCAAGATTACACCTCTTTATCACCCGTAGTTATTCACCTTATTTCTCAAAATTACACTTCTTTCTACTTCATAATACCTTTCTTTCGAGGAATCCGTATGGCCGATAAAATTTAATTTCTCCAGTACAAAAAAATGACTTACCTTTAAATCCTTTTATTAACCATCCTATCTACTGAAATATTAACTGTTCACAAAAATCTGCCTAATTAAATTACGGGCATCAAAATATAGCTTTATTTTCCTTTCTGACTTGGGAACTACCCTTAACGAATTAATATATATATATGGGCTAATATAGGGTTCTATAATTGTATCTTGCAACATGCTTTCAATCAGCCTACTTAAATTACGGGCATCACAATATAGCTTTACTTTCCTTTCTGATTTGGGAACTACCCTTAACGAATTAATATATGGGCTAATTAATAAAGGGTTCTATAATTCTATCCTGCAACATGCTTTCAATCTGCCTTCCCACAGCTTCCTGAAATTTGTAAGGCACGGGGTGGCGATGACTTATAAAAATACTGCGATCATGTACATTTAATGAATGTTCGTAGCAATTAGCTAATCCAATACGGTTCTCAAATATATACTAATTCTCTTACAACACCTTCAACACTCGATCCACACGATCAACAATCGATCCACACGATCACACTCTAACGCACTCTGTAATGCAGCCTCACGCAAGGAATCCTCTAGATAATCCTTCGTCATCATACTGCCTAAAAATGTAAAAAACAAGGTTCCCTCTCAAGAGATACCCCAACAATTTCACCACTCACCACCTCACTACAAATATCGACTCCTTTAGTCGTTAATACCTCCTCAATCATACATATCTTCTTAGAACCACCATACAACTCACTTGAATTATTAAATGACATGATCACATCTTTATCCATCCATCTGAATTTAACATTACCCTTCTTATAACATAGCTGTGCAGAATGTTGCGACATCCAGTCCGAACCCATAATTAGTGAATATATCAGATTTGGAATCAAAAAAAAACATACTTGTGTTCCAATCTTACTTTCTTTTAAAATTTCTGCAACCACTTGTTTAGAAATTATGCGGAATATCTTTCCCATCGCAGTTAACACAATAGTAGTTCTAATTGTAATTTCCTATAATTTTTTATACCATGTTCCTTCCTATTATTATAAAATGCTGCACTGATGCAAGAAACCTGACAGCCACTATCAAAAAGTGTATCGATACACGCCCCTAACACTTGTAATTTTAACACTGAGTTAAAATTAATAACGGTAGGTTCCTTAGATACCTCCATAAATTCACTTAATAAATCATTACGGATATTTAGGTCATACGGTTCGCTCAAAATGGTGTAAGCTGGAAAAGACTCAGACTGACAACTTGACCTTACGTCACAGTCTGGTTCACATTTAAAGTATCGGTATCATTATCTTGGTTTTGTGTCTCCCCGTTATTTTTGTTGTGGTTCTGACGAGGGTTGCTGCCATTACCTTGATTTTCTTCTCTCTGCCTCCCCGAATTTCCTGCATTATTTCTTTGATTGTAATAACGCTGCCCATTGTTAGGACCTGCATTATTATCCTGATTACCATTATTATCATGGTTTCTCCTATTGCCATGATACTGGCCACGGTTATTCTGATAACCATCTCTACCTTGAAATTGCCCCCTGCTATTTTGAGCATATGAATTTTCAAAATTACGCCCCCTATTGTTGCCTTGAAAATTCTGGTGTTGTTGCCTGCCATTATTATTTTGATTCCTATTCTCATTCATATATCGACTATTCTGCTGTCCTGCCGGTGTTTCACCAACACTATTCTCTAGAGCATCAAATCTCCCTAATAATCTTTCTAACTCTGTGATAGTCGAAGTGCGTTGCATGCATGCAGCCTCTCTTATTCGGAATGGGAAATGCTTTATCATTTGCCTGACTATATCGCTGTCTTGTGTCATGCCATCTAGATATTTGCAGATGATAACCTTATTCAGAAAATATTCAGTCATACTGCAAGTACTTTCAGGCGGATATATCCCACAAATAATACTTTCCCTTTTTTGGGCCTGTATTTCATCATTCCAATATTTTTCACAAAATTTATTTTTAAAATCATTAAAGTCCACTAAAGTGTTTTTATAGACAGAAAACCAGCTTTTTGTTTCCCCCACAAAAGCCTGATCTAATATCTCCACAACCATATTCCACTCTATCTGTCCTTCTAGTAGCCTTTCCTTGAATTTATTTTCAACTATAGTTATGAATTCCATAGGACATCCCTGCTCGTTAGAGAACTTAACTAGTTCAGTTTCCTTCATTCCACCTCCTGATACAATAACTCTACCCTGTATTCCCTCCTGCCTTAATTGATTTCTTAACTTAATCTCAATTTCTGCTATCTTTTTATCCGCCACTTTTTCTACCATTTCCACTCTTTCTTTCTAATTATTCTCTTTTTCTATCAATTCATTTCTTAATATCTTCTGCTTTTCCTGAATCTCCTGACAATTTTCTGAATTTGTCAGGTGACTTTCCTCTACTTTCTTATCAAATTCTGACTGCACTTTCTTTATCTCTCCTCCCAATTCTGTTCTTACTTGTCTAGTTTCCGTCTGTACTATCTTCTTAAGATTCTCTCTTTGATTGACTAACTTTTCCTGAATTTTCCCTTCCACTTGTACTAATTTCAGATCTACTTCCTCTATGATATTTTTAGCATTTTCTTCTAACACATCCTTAATTTCACATCTGATCTCCTGTTTCGCTCCCTGAATACTCTCCTGCAGCGTCCCATACTTTCTATTTAATTTCTCATTCTACCTTGACCATATTATCTAGCTTCTGATTGATTTCTTTATTATCTTTACAAATCGCTTCTCTTATCTCCCTACTCATTTCCTGATTTTGCCTACTTATTTCCTCTCTCATCTCCCTACTCATCTCCTGATTTTGCCTATTCATCTCCTGATTTTGCTTACTTATCTCCCTACTCATCTCCTGATTTTGCCTACTCATCTCCTGATTATTTTTATTGCTATCTTCTAGCTTCTTGTCTATTGCTTTGCTTATCTCCTGATTTTGCCTATTCATCTCCAGAAACATTCCCATGATCTCATCTAATTTATTTTCCGAAATATCCAAAGGCTTTTGTTTCTCCTTCCCTCCACTAGTCTCAGGATTTATTTCAGTATGTACCTCTATATTCGTCTCAGGGTTAACCTCGGGATTATTCTCAGGATTACTCTCAAGATTTACCTCCGACATCTTGGTATAATCCTCTACACTCTCAGCCTCAGTACCACTATCAACTTTCGTATAATTAGCTTTCTCGCCTTTACCCCTACTCCTCAATTTCCTTTGTTCCTCATCCGCCATCTCGAAGTACACCGTATAAAGTTTACCGTTCCAAAATTCACCTCACTTTCCCCCAAAATCAATCACTAATAATACACTAATTCACTTCACTTTCCCCCAAAATCACTGACAATTTGCACTGAATTAACACTCACTCCTTCCGTAAATATCGTTAGGTTTTCGTTCCCCACGTTGGGCGCCAATTGTAATGGTTTATTGTATTTAGTGAGTGTTACTGTTAATAGTAAAAGCGCTCCACTGTTGGGCGTTATATGTAATTGGTTGATTAGTTATTTAAACTTGATTACTGTTAATAAGAATAAAGTTAAAAAAAGGTTAATATTTAAATAATCGCCCACATTTGGGTGATCAAAATGAAACATTTAATTGTGTATTAATCTAATAGTGTATCTGTATTGTTGTCAGCTTCACAAAAAAAGTACATAATGTGTAATATATGTGTTGCCAGGGCGCCAGATCATTTATATATATCATGATCAAAATAATATATTAAACCTCGGTTAAACAGAGGTAGAGCATCGAAATTCCCATCTCCAGCCGTAGTGAAACTTACGTAATCTAACCTTACGATAATTAGTTCAGGAGTATGGTGTTGCCTTATAGTAATTTCTAGCTACTAAAGGAAACCAGTCAAATATTTGAATTTAAAATGAATTGAACATATAAAAACAGTAAGTGCAAAAAAAAATATAAAATACTAAAGATAATAATAATAATAATAAATTTAAATTAAAGAATCTACTGAATTTACTTGTATTATGGTTCTTGATTGGAAATTGGAGTATACTGAGTTAATTGAATAGAATATATTGAATTTAATAAGCATGATAGCCTTCTGATTTGACTGGAGTATAACTGTTTACATCGCTCACCGCATTGAAGATCTTTGTAGTTGGATTGTTGCGTAGAGAGTTCCAGATGGCCCTGATCATCCTCAAAGTAATTAATTTATATGTGGATGACGGAATAAATTCCAAAAATCATCCCTGTGACAATAGCCTCGTACACAACCATGTCACAGTTTGATGAGACAGAATGTCTTATCAAATTCACATGCTTAATAGTCAACTGTCTAGTTTAGAACTGCGTTATAGACTCCATCTAGCTACAAGTTCTTCTGCTCCACTCAGCATCTTCCCTCTTCTCCAGCAATTCAATAATAATCATTCCATTTGGGCGGCTGTCATATATATAACGTTCCCAGGTAAAGCACGTGTATGACCCCTCTTCAGAAGTCGCTATGCGATATAAGCCCGCCTTTCATATATCAACAATGACAATACTTCATTGTAGCAATTCTCAGGAGGTCCAGCCCACCTTTAGTATAAAGTTGCAAAGGACTCATTCATCGGCCCAGCATTGTTAGTGGTAAGTCTTCTTAGAATCCTTTCTTAGTATGATTTGTATATTGGTAGAATACTTGATGTGACAGACATAAGTGTCTATTTATGTCATTTCCGAGAAGCCGTGAATAAGCCGCCTTCTGTGAACACCCTCCTTCTTCTCTTGTTCGAATTTTCTTCAGAAATAATATTCAGTCAAGCGTCAAACTTATTTCAAATATAATGTGTATCGCTCCAAATCCTTTCAATTGCCATAATATTATACATTACCGCAAAATAATAGATATAAATATATTAGTTAACATAATAACTAATAAAAGGTAAAATGTAAACTTAAAAAATATTGATAATAATAATAATAATAATAATAATATATATAAAATTATTTCGTTCTGGTCACAAATTGGGACCATCACAAACTAAATTCACCTAACGTGTACTTCCTGACGTGAAATAGAATTGAAAGCCTTGTAGACGAAACGCAATACACCTCACATAGAAACTGTCCCTCGACGCTGTGTTAGGTCCCCATACACAGGAAGACTCCTTTCATGAATTATAAAGGCTTGTGGTGTATGAAAAATCAGGTTCTTTAGCCTCAAATGGCCCAAATTCCTAAAAGCCGCAAAAAATGCTGATTCAATTCATGAATGTTTGAAAATAATGTTGCTGTTTGGAGATATAATAGACCTTCTGTACTATATGTCGCACGTGAAATTGCATGAAAAAATTCTAGTTACCCCTTGACCCCCTTAATTGCATTGACGAATTATACCGTCTACGTTGGTTCCGTGATAACCTTATAGCCATTTGCAAACTTTCACAGAAATGTAATAAATGTAGTAGCCTAATAATAATATCGTATGGCCTCGGGTGCCGGGTGCAAGCTTCGTAATTTGACACCCAGAGGGTAACTTGCATGTCGAAATTTCGTTGTTCCTTGAATCACTATGAAAGTCAAGGAGGGTAGGTATCTAAGCTCCTTGAACACTATAGCACTTTCTAGTAGAGAAATGAGGAACTTTGTGTTACCGGAAACTGCTGAGATTAATTTTGCCATTATGAACACGGCCTACTGAATTCAAATGGGTTCTTTGACATGCCAACATCGCATGACATGCGAGTCGTAATTTTGCCGCCCTTCAAAAATCACTTACCACGGCCAGGAGTGAACCTGCAATCTTGGGGTTAGTAGACCGACACGTTATCCACTCACCCACCGTGGCAAGGTATAAATGGAGTGACATTGCTTCTTACAGAAATAGATGGAAGGTTTGATGCCACCCCTTGAGATAATGCTAGCATGGTTACCGATTTCCATTCCTTCATTAGTTTGTTAAATGAAATTAAATTAGTTTTCTGGGAATATTATAGATACTGTTGGTTTTAGAGCCTTATAATGTAGTTTTCGAGGCCCCCAAGTTTTGCTTCTGGCACCGAGGGGCTTTGTCTCCTCGTTGTACGCCATAATATAATACTAATAATAATAATATAATATAGGGATAGGAATATAATAGACCTGCCGTACCACACCCGCAGGTGTAAATCGCGTGAAAAAATTCTAGTGTACCCATTATACGTATTGATGAATTTTACAGCTTAATTTCTTTCCGTGATGACCTTCTAGCCGTTTGAAAAACTTTCACACCAATGTAATTAATGGAATTGCATTGCGTCTTACAGCAATAGATGGACCTCTGAGAATCTGTTGCCATGGTTACCGGCTTGAATTCGTTCATTAGTTTATTAAATGAAATTAGTTTTCTGGGAATATCTCAAAAAAAGGGTTGGTTTTAGGGCCTTAAAATGTGGATTTCGGGGACCCTTTAGGGCCCCCGAGTTTTGTCTCTCACATTGAGGGGCTGAAAATGATCTTTGTCTCGTCTTTCTACTCCTATTTCAGCATGTATTTTAAGGGGGTAGGCCCTCATTTATGAGAGGTACGGAGAAGGGTTACTGTGCCCAAATCTAGGAATGGGTATTCCAAGTTTCAGACACCTAGATATCAAGGGAAAGGCTGTAGCCGCTTTTGAAAGTTCGGATATTTGAATATCGCGCTACATTGCTTCTCGAAGCCTTTCGAAGGAAATTACCGATAGTTGGATGGTAAATGACGTAGCGAGTAACAGCAGAGGTGGAGACTATTTATTGATTAAATAGTTAACTATGGAGCAGAGACTTGAGATTGGGATCAGATTACTGGCACGGCCAAATAAAAGAGAATGCAATTAATATCAAGTAAATCGGACCAGGGATTCAAGAGATATGAGGATTTCTAGATATCAGGCGATGACGCGTGACCCTGACCGTTTTTGTATAAAAGCAAGCTGGAGCAGGCTTAGTTATCTCAATTCATCACAAGCACTTGGCGAACAAGTTGCGTCTACGCTGAGCCAAGGCACATGGTTGCCACGTCTACGAAGAAGTACTTTTCAAATCGTGATAGTCACGAGAAGTGCTGCGCAAACGAGTTGGAACTTAGTAAGTTTCTGGTGAGGAGAATCACTGAGGTGATTGTATTTCTACAGACATTGGTGGAAATATTTAAATTTCCTAAAGGACATATGCTAGACTTGGTCTAGAAAATAGTATTTGTCACAGTCCAATAGTAAATTAATACTTGGATGTTTAAATCCATTTAAAGTCAGTTTTCATATTTTGTAACTATTTAACCACTTCAATCCGTCAATACATTGAAGAATAGTCTATAACGGTGGCGTTCATTAGTCTACGCAAGGGAAACTGCAAGTTGTCTAGCGCATGGCAGATGGTGATATACAAACCATGCCCAGGGAACGATCTTCAGAACAGCCGTTAACTGCTTAGACTATCAACGTTTTTCTTGTACTGATGAGATTACAGTGAGTTAGGTTACAACTGACATATTTAAGAAGAGATCGCTTAGATCTGACCCTTTTCAAACAAACTGTGATGGCTTTGTCAGAAGCACATATTAAAATGGAACCACAGTCATTTAAAACGTCGAAGAATACTACCACTATGTCTGACTAGATGATTTGTGGGTCTACAATGGCGGCCGATACAAGGATTATACGTGCTTGTCCGCTAGGGCATGTCTACGGATAAATCTGGTATAGACCAGGTTTACGACACTTCAAGAACATCAAGAAATGTAAGCCACATTTGAATTATTTTATGCCTAGCTAATTGGAACAAACTATTTTTCTGCAGATGACCAACACATTTTTTTTGTCATATTTAAAGCTTGTAATGATTTACGCAAGACTTGTTAGATTTATTCTGAGCATTTTCAGCACTCAGAACAGTTTAGGATCGATGACCGAGCATTTTGAGCATTTATTTGAATTTTTCATATTTTTGGGAAATCACGGTAATCAGCCGATGTAACTGTAAAAGTTAAATTTATTTTTGTTGAGGAATGGATATTTTTTCCATATTCGAAGGTTCGAACATGTGGATTCTCACATAATGAGATGATAATTAAACATATTTGAAATAATAATAATAATCCACTAATAATAATAATAATAATTCTCATAATTTTTCTAAATAATTCTTGGATATTATATTTTATAATAATCATATGTATTGAGAAAGAGCCTATGAAGTAGTTGAAACATTTCTAGTTTGGAACAGGAGATTTTACGAAGGAGAGTGGTTAGCGCAAGCCCGCATTCAACCTACATTTCAGTTCTGGTTGAACAGTTGATATTTGCAATGAGCAAAGTATATGTTTCATATAACACGGAGAGGCATGAAACGGGAAGCAATTGATATTTGTATCAAATAGGATTTTTGTATTTATATAAAATCATGACGTAAATACACTTCGAAAGTGAAATGAAGCTTTTCATAAGTATGGTAAATTCACGGGTTGAACTGAATGGTAAAATAAAATAAACTTGTAAGTTTATTAATCTTCCAGTGTTGATAACAAGCAGAGGCTTGATTTATTGTATAAATTTTGGGAAGATAATTTATATGTGTGGAGTAGTTGAAATGCCATTCCCAGGTGCGCATGTTAAGTCGCAGGAATGAAGAGGTTTTTTTCGAGCATCAATCAAATAGCAGGTTCGATGGCTCAGGTTTATAGTAGGAGTATTGGATCCACACGTTTCGTCGTATGAATAACCCGAAGGTTATTTCTTTGAAACCATCAGTTCTTATTTCAACCTTGTTTACGAATTCCATTTAGAATTTGATTTTGCTAGAACCCGGATTTGTCATGATAGTAGTTTATTCTTCTTCAGAGGAAGACCTTTGCCGTTGTTGTTGTTGTTATAATATTGTGTTCTTACACAAATAGTAGAATGGGCCACTGCCAATTTAAAATAATTCTTTAACCACGAATAATTTGAAGGATATTTTCAATCCTAGTGCCATGAACCAAATGAATTCATTATAAGACTACAATTCTAATTTTCGCATTCTGTCGAAGAATTGCAAGTTGTGAAAGTTGCTAGAAATGGCCATAAATATAAATATTTTTTCATAATAATAATTCCAAGTGGAAAATTTAATAGTTGAATGGTTCAACCATTTATTGAGCAAGTTAATGATTCAGAAATCATATATTTTGTTTGGAACTTGAAGTTCATAATCGAGTCACTTCTCGAATGTTTAATGTCAGAAGAACAATTAATTGTTGTTGTGCTTCGCACAGTTCTTCGATGCTATGCTCAATGGTCAAATACTTTTCAGATGTTGTTAATATGTGTTAATAATTTGTGTTGCTACGATGATAATAATAGTTTCAACGATATATTTTGGAAAACTGGAAAACAAATGAAAGTCTAAGAAATTCTATAAACATTTATTCTACGAGTGTTAATATCATGTAAATAGTCAAACAGTGATCTACGTTATTTCCAGTATGGACAATTCATTTTGCACTGGAGTTAAAATGTTAATAATTTTGGAACACAGTCCACAGGACTAACAATCGGACTTGTGTTTTCAAAAAGATTGTCAAATGTGTTTGGAAGATTTCTGTATATTGTGTGTAAATAAGAGTGTGGATCGCCACACGTGGATGATGCTGCTTTGAGCATTATTCTTGCAGTCAGATTTTAACTTTAAATAAACTGAGATAATTTTACCAGATGTGTTTCACCCAATTAAATCTCCTTCTATCCTTATTGTTGCATTGAGCCAAAAATCAGCAAAGCATTTTTATAAATTTGATGTCGTTTTTGCGATTTGCTTTAACCCATCTGGCGCTCCGGGATATTTTGATTCTCGTGCTGACTGATTATTGGTAAAATGCATATGTGGTCGTGCGGACTCCGGTCTAAACGGGCACATTACATCAATGATTAGTGTCGTGCCTCTGATGGATATCTGTACCAAATTTTACGTTGTTACACCCAGCCGTTCTCGAGTTATAAGGGAACAAATTTGTCCACAGACAAACAAACAAACAGACAGACAGACCACAAAAAAATTATTTTCGTGCGCATCCATAATAAAACAGTCTGAAACGCGTAAATAACTCAAATTTCCGTAGAAATTGCGTAAAAAAACATACAAACTTTAATTTTTAGCCTACTTTTCACATTTTGCAAAAAATGAGGAAAAAGTAGACTTATGAGATCGGGCAAATGTGTGTCTGTCTGTCTGTCCTTCTGTCTGTCTGTCTGTCCTTCTGTCTGTCTGTCTGGCTGGCTGGCTGTGTGTGTGTGTCCCCCTATCAACTCCTAAACCGCTGGAGCAATCGAAACAAAATTTGGTAGGAGTAAATGTCTATACCCGAATATCTCACGGCCATATTTGAAAATGATGTCAGTGCTACCAACTGCTAAAAAATCGCAATTGAAATATGAGCTCCATGTTGGATATCTTGGAAGGTATCAATGGGAGCTATTTCAAAATTGTCACACGTATAGATAATAATATTGCAGCTTAATTTCCAGGAGGCCATACATGGCAGTGTTGCCAAAATGATTATAAGCCTGCTGATTGGTCCAATTTTTAAATGAAGGAAGGAAGATTGTAGTTTTACGTGATCGTGAATCTTGTGATTATAAGCCACGGGACCTCCTTTTTACGTGGAATCCGAACCACAGGACATGGCATTTCACTTCGAAAATCTCACATGCATTGACCGGGAATCGAGCCCGGACCGCCTTGGTGAGAGGCATACAGCTAGACCGCTGAGCCACCACGCCCCCAATTTTTAAATGCATATAACTTCTACACTATCAATTGGAATTCAACCAAATTTCGTATGTTGTATGTGTACATAACCAATACGACAGAGCGTATTCTTGAGACCCACCAGGGCTGCCAACTGTTAATAAATGCTCCTAATTTATTTTATCCAAATACCAATATATCAGAAAGTATGCAAGCCGACAGCTTTAAACTATGCACACGTATAATACCTGACATTCTATATTAATTTGGAATAACTAATATACGTCAGTGCTGCCAACATGATTCTAAGCCTGCTGATAGGTCCAATTTTAAAATGCATGTAACTTATATACTATCTAATGGATATCATTCAAAATTGGCACAACAATAGATCATATTATTTCAGATTATTTCTGACCAATACATGCATGGCATAGTAGCCAACATGAATTTAGGTGCGCTGTTAGATCCAATGTTTAACTGCATGTAACGTCCATGCTATTCATTGGACTTCAACCAAATTTTCTATTCTGTACCTTAAGAGATGGAACTAAGAATATATTCAGTCATCAGGTCTGCCAACTGTAGTGCTCTATTAGGCAACATTATGCAAGGTATACAGTATTTCGAACTAATTAGAAGTTTTGATATTACCAACTTAATTTCGTCATTATTCTAGATAGGTTCATATACTGTAGAATATCCATTGGCATGAAAAGTAGGCTCTTTAGTTCGTTACGGAACTTCTTGTTATGTATGTAGAGATATACTGCACCGCTCGGTGTTGACCGTGATTTATTGCACAAATTTAGGTTTTACTCGCTAACCGTTGGAGATACGCGAAAAGGGATACGGACCGTTTGGATAGCAAATTAAATGTTAAATCTTGTTTATGCATCAAAAGTTTGCTATTACTTAGCGTTCTCTTTTTAATTGAAATGGAAATATGAAATTTTGAAACCAAAGGGTGTAGTGACGTCACATATGTGGGTTTTACTCGCTAACCGTTGGAGATACACGAAAAGTGATAAGGACCTTTCGGATAGGAAATTAAATTTTGAAGCTCGAACGTGCCATCAAAAGTTTGCTATTTCTTAGCGTTCACTTTTTATTTGATATGGAAATATGAAATTTTGAAACCAAAGGGTGTAGTGACGTCACTAAAATAGTCACCATTTTTAAATAGTGCAAAATATCGAAATTAAAAGTATCCTATATGTAAACATGGTAAATCAGCTACATCCATGCAAAATTTCATTTAAATCGGACCAGTGGTTCTTGCGTTATTGAGTAACACACAGACAGACAGACAGACAGACAGATAGAAAGACAGACACACACCATCTCATTTTTAGCCTACTTTTCACATTTTGCAAAAATGAGGAAAAAGTAGACTTATGAGATCGGGCAAATGTCTGTCTGTCTGTCTGTCCTTCTGTCTGTCTGTCCTTCTGTCTGTCTGGCTGTGTGTGTGTCCCCCCCCCCCCCCTATCAACTCCTAAACGGCTGCAGAAATCGAAACAAAATTTGGTAGGCGTAAAGATCTATACCAGAATATCTCACGGCCATATTTGAAAATGAAGTCAGTGCTACCAACTGCTGAAAAAATGCATTTGAAATTTGTGCTCCATGTTGGATATCTTGGAAGGTATGAATGGGAGCTATTTCAAAATTGGCACACGTATAGATAGTAATATTGCAGTTTTATTTCCAGGAGGCCATACATTGCAATGTTGCCAAAATGATTATAATCCTGCTGATAGGTCCACATTTTAAATGCATATAACTTCTACACTATCAATTGGATTTCAACCAAATTTCGTATGTGCTATGTGTACATAAACAGATATGACTGAGCGTAGTCTTAAGAGCCACCAGAGCTTCCAACTGTTAATAAATGCACACATATTTTTTTATCCAAATACCCAAATATCAGAAAGTATACCAGCCAACAGTCCTAAACTTTGCACACGTAAAGTACCTGACATTCTATATTAATTTGGAGAAACTTATATACGTCAGTGCTACCAACATGATTCTAAGCCTGCTGTGAGGTCCAAATTTAAATACATGTAACTTCTACACTATCTTTTTAATTTCAATCAAATTTCGTGTGTGCTATGTGTGCCATAACAGATATGACTATGCCGTTTCGTAAGAGTAACCAGGGCTGCCAACTGTTAATAAATACTGTCTCTATTTTTGTTACCCTAATATCAATATATCAGAAAGTATGCGAGCCAATAGCTCTAAACTTTGCACACTTATAGTACCTGGCATTCTAGATTAATTTCGAGTAACTAATATAGGCCTACGCCAGTGCTGCCAGCATGATTCTAAGCCTGCTGATAGGTCCAATTTTAAAATGCATGTAACTTAATACCAACTAATGGATTTCATTAAAAATTGACACAACAATAGGTCATATTATTTCAGTTTATTTCTGACCAATACATGTATGTCATTGTTGCCAACATGATTTTATGCGCGCTGTTATATCCAATGTTTAACTCCATGTAACGTCCATGCTATCCATTGGACTTCAACCAAATTTTGTATTCTGTACCTTAAGAGATGGAACTAAGAATATATTCAGTCACCAGGGCTGCCAACTGTAGTTCTCTATTAGGCTACATTATGCCAGGTATACAGTATTTCGAACTAAGTAGAAATTTCGATATTACCAACTTAATTTCGTCATTATTCTAGATAGATCCATATAGATTAATCATTGGCATGAATCTAAAATTTTAAGAAAAGTAGGCTCTTTAGTTCGTCACAGAACTTCTTGTTATATATTAGTATGATTTAATTTATTTATTTATTTATTTATTTATCACGATTGGTCTGGAATGACTGTTTATAAATATTACATCCAAAGAAGTTTGAGGTCAGTAATGCAGAACAAGTTACTCTCCCCGGATATTCAGTTCAATGTTTGTTTTCTTAGCTATTTTACAGTGATAACATTGTTTGGACTATGTACTTGTACAATCTATGGCTTAACTCGTATCTCGTTATTCTGCTTACACTCCAGTAGGACCCAGAACTCGCAGGAACGTCACTCAAGGACTTGAATGACGGATGTTAGTTTATTACTCAAACAACAAACATTTCAAAGAATTTGAAAATAACAGGAATATAACTGGGTGATTTGGGTTGTCGCCGGTCCGGCGCCCGTTACCTTGAGCCCGGCGCCACTGCCTCTGGAGAAGCGCCAAGACGCCACTTTATAGCCAGCATTAATCTTCGGCGCCAGTTACAATCACATTTCAACACATTGCTCCTGGAACAGGAGTTGTTCTGTAGGTGTGTAATGACCTAGTAACTACTACTGATAGCTGCAAGGAGCATTTAGCGAGGAGTAGAATGGAACACATAACCTCTCTGAGGTGCGAACTCTAACTAAGTGATGGAACTGCTTTTTCCTATATCACAAAATAATAATAATAGTAAAAATAATAATAATAATAGAAAAGCGCTAAACCGAGCCGCGGGAGAACGTGGATTCGAACCCCTCCTCGCCAGTCCAGGAAATGGTTTTTCGTGGCTTCCCATTATCACCCCATGGAAATTGCCGGGACCGTTCCTTCCAACAGGTCTACGATCGATTTCCTTCCAAAATCCCTTCCCTGACCCTTCCACAATAAGACCCAAATTACCACTCGCCTGGGCGATCGACCTGTCACCATCCCGATAATATGTATCAGCTGACAAGGTGTGTTCAGCTCCAAGACACTGTATTTGTGGCGGTATAGGAATGATCCCTCGCAGAGTCCATGAGTGAAGCCAAACTTGGATGATACCGGATTTAAAAAAATAGATTAATAGTAATAATAATAATACTAATCTCTGTATAATTTATTTTCAAACATGTTTGCTGTTTACAGTGGGAGAGGAGAGATGTTTCTGGCGACTGCTAATGAAGAGAAGAGATAGGTTGGTAGGACACATACTAAGACACCCAGGAATAGCAAGCTTATTTATGGAAGGAAGGGTCGAGGACAAAAACTGTAGGGGTAGACCAAGGTTAGAATATGTTAAACAGATTGCCTCCGATGTAGGGTGTCGGAGCTATGTAGAGATGAAACGATTAGCTCAGGACAGGGAGGCATGGAGAGCTGCATCAAACCAGTCAAAAGACTGAAGACTCAAACAACAACAACAACAATTTATGTCGTTGTTGCCATTGATCGTTTTAGGAACTTTGCGGTATATTTTTCATGTTGCTTGTGTGGGTATAGAATATCTCTGATAACATGTGTCATTGTGATGGATGTAGTAATGTGTGTACTTGTAATTGACAGGAAACGGCCAGGCCTTAGGTTAGAGACCTGCCCCGCATTTGCGTAGAGTAGAAGTGGAGGAGAACCAATGGGAACCACTTCTGGGAAACGAGTCTGTCTCTTCTCAGTTTTGCTTCACGAGGCCAAGTTTACGCCGTCCAAAAATCAGACCAGAATGAGATTTCTTGGCAGATACGGGAATCAAACTTAGGACCTTTAAATCCGGCGTCTTAATGCATACCTATAGACCACAGAAGGCGTGTGTCACTTGAGAACGACCGGATAAACGAGAGATTTGGTATCTACCATATCCATCACAGGTATGGTTCTAATCATTAATATAATCCTTCACAGTGCCACTAATCTTGAAAGGGACTGGCTTCGTAGCTCAGCGGCAACGTTCTCGTCTACTGAGCCCAAGGTTGCAGGTTCGAATCCTGGCGTTGTCAGTTAGCATTTGAGGATGCGTAATTGCGAGGGAACTGTGTAAGTAGATTTACTGGCTAGTTAAAATTCCCTTTGGTGCAAAATTCCGACGCCATAATCTTCATTAGTCATGTCATGGATATAAGACAGGATACTTCCTGACACGCTCTATTAACAGTTCCGTCGCCATTGCTAAATGGATGGGGGACGCAGGAAAACGCAGCAATCTGTGTACTCCTGCATTAACGCAGCAGACCCGCCATCTGTGTAGGATTGTGACACAGCTGTCTGAGTGGACGCATATCCCGCCATGTGCGCAAAAGTTCGCGACAGTTCCGCTCCCGCTCCCGTTCCTGCATCCCGAGCCGGTGTGAGCAGACCTTTACCGGACGAGCAGGGGGACACAGTGATGACAGAGCGCAGTCTGCACAGTCAAGCAGCTCTGCGCGCGCTACATGTGTCTTATTAGTCAGAAGTTATATGGTATAGTTCTTGCACTTTCCTGGTTAACGTGTGGCTCGTCTTTGAAATCTAGCTGGGCAGATATATTAACATTCCATGGCTGCCTGGAGCCAAGGCTTTCCCAGCGCGAGACACAGCGTTGTCAACTTTCCCCCGTAGCCACAGTGAGCAAGCAGTGAGACTGGACAGAACTACGTGCAGATGTGCAACACTGGACACTTGACACCTACGGGAGACACGAGCTGTCCACCAGGATGGGACTTGGGAGTCAACGTGTAGTGATAGAGAAGACATTCTATTGGTCAACAGCCATCAGCTATTAGCCAGTAGAGAACAATGGTTATTGTCAGCGCGTGCAACTGCCTTACGTTTGAGTCGGCGCTCGTTAACCAGGCAAGTGAGGGAACTATAATAAGCTAATAATTAAGTAAGGAATGGAAGAATAGAACTATGTGAATGAAAGACGAGAATAAATAAATAGATGAAAGAACTAATTAATTAAGTAGTCAATTAATGAAGAGAGGAATACACTGAATAAAAGAGGGAACAGAAAGGAATAATGCCAGAGTATTAAATAAATACCTGATCGAGACTACACTTTGCAAAATATACAACATGAGATGTGATGTGTTCATAAGCAAATAGCAATCAATATACACAGCGTGATTGCTATTCACAGGCCGTGTTGATACGAACAGCTAGCGGCGACATCTGTTAACATGTTCATTATGTCACTCAGCAGCTGATGTGATTGACAGCGGTCAGTACGTGGTTACAAAAACTGCAGACAGGTGTTAGACTCAATGTGATCAGTGATCACTTGGGCTCGGATTTTTAGGTGCTAAAAATTGGGAATATATTTATTTTTATGTATTAAATATACCTGAAATATGTGACAAAAAAGTAAAAATATTTAATTATAATATAGTTTATTAATGTGAATATAAACAATATGCAGTACTCACAAATGCAATTTATTCTGTGCCTCACTGACTGCTGAAGCATTACAATACAGTACACAACGAGATGCATCGTCAGGTTGTCCGTCGTCCACGCCTTCCCGGTTTTTAGTTTCGGCTTAGGTTGAAAGCTCCGATGATTTTGAAGTTTTTCCCTAAGAGGGCCACGCTCCTGGATATCTTCACATGCTATCCCAATCTCCAACAGATCGTTGTTTTTTTTCTCATAGAGAAACGCATAAATTCGGTTGGATATCCGTGTTGATTTCATTCGGGTTGTATGTCCAGAGAAAGAAATCGTCCTTTTCCTCATCACGTCAGTTATTTTCTCTACGTGTGTGTACAACTCTTGGTTGTGGCGTCCTCGGAACTCGCCGGGTTCTTTGACTGGACCCAGGATTTTCCTCAAAATTTTCCTTTCCTTGATCTCCAGTTTTTCCATTATGCCATTTTTATTCATGGCGAGACATTCCGTTGCATACAAAGCTTCTGGCCAGATGACCGTGCAGTATTGCTTCAGTTTATTGTTATTATTATTTTTATTATGTATCATTATTACTCGTAGAATCACCCATAATATTCAGGTGATGTGGATTAGAGTAGTATACATCGCAAGATTGATTTAGTGATTTTTGGGTACGAAGTCTAGAATCAGAAGAGGCCACAATACTAACTGAGAAAGGGAAAGTGTTAATTCACTTTTCATTGCGGCTATGAAAAGAAACGCTGAAGAGCGCAACATTCTTTAATGAAAACGTATGCATGAGTAATTATATTACTTACTCCACGGTAAAACTCACTTTGCTGTAAAGAAATATACCGTAACTTATAAATCTCCAGCTCGCACTGTGTACATTAGCTCAAAGCAGGAGGGTTTGTTTAAGGAAAGGAGTATACAGCCGGAGAAATGTCCACAGAGCAGAGCAATGCGAGAGGGAAGCAGACCACCTCAAAGACCCGTGATGCGCGTTTAAAGATGATGGATGAACACTAAATCGCTAATGCACGAACGGGACTTATGAGTATGGCTGGAGACAGAGTAGAATTAGGTTTACCATCAGTAGTGTAATCGTTACATTTGCATAGGGTAATATAAGGGTTTTAACCAATTAGGCCACCTAGTCAATACCTTTGCTTCCAATATCTTGGGTCAACCCTGTCTGAGGATGGCAACATAATTACTGAGATTAACCACAGGGTTCAGTCAGCCTGTATGAACTGGAGAAGGTTTTCTAGCATTCTGTGTGACAAAAGGCTCAATATAAGGGTAAAAGGAAAGGCATACAAGACAGCTGTGAGGCCAGCCATGATGTATGGTGCGGAGACATGGGCAATAACTAAGTCACAATGCCATAAGCTGGATGTGACTGAGATGAAGATGCTGCGCTGGATGAGTGGCGTCTCTAGGATTGATCACATTACAAATGAGAAAATAAGGGTCACAGTTAAAGTAAAAGAAGTCTCCAAGAAAATCCAGGAGAGAAGACTGCTGTGGTATGGGCATGTTATGCGTCGAGATAATAACTATGTAGGGAGGAGAGCTATGTCTCTGGTTGTGGATGGCACGAGGAATAGAGGCAGACCTCGAAGAAGATGGACTGACAATATCCATGAAGACCTAATGGAGAAGCAGTTAAGAGACGACGATGTGTGGGAAATAATAAAACGGAAAAGACTTGCCAGAAACATCGACCACACTGGAAGTGGGATAAGATGAAGAGGAAGGAGATGAAGAAGAAGTCAATACCTTTGCTTTTATATATTTTTTACTCTTTATTTTTAGTCATGGCTAGGATTTACATGTAATTACATATTTCTTTATTACACAGGCATATTTGTTGAACTTATCTCCATCGATTATGTTGTCCTCGATTCAAATCAAACAAATTGACGTTTTTAGTGACTCAAGATACGGCAAAAAGGGACAAGTTTACAGTTATTAACATAAATTGTTTTGGGCAGAGAAAGATTTCTAAAGTAACAGGTACCAGTGCTCATAAAAATAGGTCTAAACCTTGAGATGCACAAGTTTTCAAGAAATCTAAGTTTTGAGGAAATATGTAATGTAAAACAAGATGTTCAGGAAAGAACATATAGCCTACTTTCTCCTAAAGCATGGGTATTGTTATAACTCTTTGTCCATTTCAAGGAGTATGATTGAATGTTGGTTGTAGTAGCTTGTTGAAATACAACGTGCCATAGGGATATTAAACATGAATATGAGGTGCCCTTTGCTAGTGCTACCTCTGAACCAAATTTCGTTCAATTCGGTTTCACCGTGTTTGAATTGATAGGGGGAATCGATTTGCACGCATACTTGGCCACCATCTGCAAACTATTGGGCTGATGTTCTTGCAGTTTGGTCAGAATATGTTTCCCACATAAAGATATGGTGTTGCAAAATTTGGTAGAGACTAGATTATTAGGTTGGTCGTAATTACATTTTAGCTTTTAACATTTGGGTGGCCGCGATTACGTTTCCGTCAACATGGCGGCGATATAAAACATGACACTGAGTTGCCCTTAGCTAGTGCTACCTCTGTACCAAATTTCGTTCATTCGGTTCCACCGTGTTCGAATTGATAAGGGGAATCGATTTTCACACAAAGATGGCCGCCATCCGCAAAATATTAGGCTAATGACCTATTAGTTTGGTCAAAGGATGCTCCCTCCATAAAGGTATGTTGTTGCTAAATTTGCTAGAGATCGGATGATTAGGCTAATCGTAATTTGATTTAAGCTTTGAACATTTGTGTGGCCGCCATTACGTTTCCGTCAAGATGGTGGCGATATAAAACATGACACTGAGGTGCCCTTTACTAGTGCTACCTCTGTACCAAATTTCGTTCATTCGATTCCACCGTGTTCGAATTAATAGGGGGAATCAATTTTGATATAATGATGGCCGCCATCCGCAAACTATTAGGCTAATGACCTATTAGATTGGTCAAAGGATGCTCCCTCCATAAAGGTATGTTGTTGCAAAGTTTGGTAGAGATCGGATGGTTATGCTAGTCGTAATTTGATTTAAGCTTTAAACATTTGTGTGGCCGCCATTACGTTTCTGTCAATATGGCGGCGATATAAATCATGACACTGAGATGCCCTTTGCTAGTGCTATCTCTGTACCAAATTTCGTTCCATTCGGTTTCACCGTGTTTGAATTAATAGGGGGAATCGATTTTGACACAAAGATGGCCGCCATCCGCAAACTATTAGGCGAATGACCTATTAGATTGGTCAAAGGATGCTCCCTCCATAAAGGTATGTAGTTGCAAAATTTGGTAGCGATCGGATGATTAGGTTAATCGTAAGTTGATTTAAGCTTTGAACATTAGTGTGGCCGCCATTGCGTTTCAGTCAAGATAGCGGCGATATAAAACATGACATTGAGGTGCCCTATGCTAGTGCTACCTCTGTACCAAATTTCGTTCCATTCGGTTCCACCGTGTTCGAATTAATAGGGGGAATCAATTTTGACATAAAGATGGCCGCCATCCGCAAACTATTAGGCTAATAACCTATTAGATTGGTCAAAGGATGGTCCCTCCATAAAGGTATGTTGTTGCAAAGTTTGGTAGAGATCGGATGGTCATGTTAGTCGTAATTTAACTTAAGCTTTGAACATTTGTGTGGCCGCCATTAAGTTTCTGTCAATATGGCGGCGATATAAAACATGACACTGAGGTGCCTTTTGTTAGTACTACCTCTGTACTAAATTTCGTTCCATTCGGTTGCACCGTGTTCGAATTAATAGGGGGAATCTATTTTCACACAAAGATGGCCGCCATCCGCAAACTATTACGCTGATGACCTATTAGTTTGGTCAAAGGATGCTCCCCCCATAAAGGTATGTTGCTGCAAAATTTGGTAGAGATCGGATGATTAGGTTAGTCGTAATTTGATTTAAGCTTTGAACATTTGTGTGGCCGCCATTACGTTTCCGTCAAGATGGCGGCGATATAAAACATTACACTGAGGTGTCCTTTGCCTGTGCTTCCTTTGTACCAAATTTCGTTCAATTCGCATTCACCGTGTTCGAATTGATAGGGGGGACAGACATTCAGAGTACACTCACTCACACACACACACACACACACACAGACTCACACACACACATACACACACAGACAGACACACTTTTTTCGCTCTGTGTTGATCTCATAAGTCTACTTTCATATTTTGCAAAAATCGAAAGTAGGCTAACTAGAATCAGATATACCGTTAATGTTAAATATGCACCAACTACCTGATGTACGGCAGAGCGAAACTTCAATCAATCAAATCACTTTTGCGAAACAAAAGGAGAAGCTTCAAGTTTGAACATTTAAAACAATATTTTGTGGCGGAAATAATAAATGAACGAATGAATAACAAATAAAAAACAAGATGTTCGGGAAAGAACATATAGCCTACTTTCTCCTAAATGTATGGGTATAGTTATAACTCTCTGTCCTTATCATCTCCTAATTTCTTCCTATTTGAAGTGCAAATTGGCACACAGGATTTGAACAGTGGCGTTCAAACTATAGTTTATAATTTACCCCAGCATTTTGCAATTTCATCAGCAAACACTCCAAACACCAACTACTTACAATAATTGAAACTTCGTTGCTCTAATAAGGCCCATCTACAATGCGCAGTCGGCAGTCCGTAGTTGGTAGTCCTCGGTCGGCAGTCGCGATCGACTCCATGTATACTATAGGCACCATACACAACATGAAGTTGCAGTTGGTAGCTGGCAGTTGGCAGTCGCCAATTTTATCCTTGACTGCCAACTACCCGACTGCAGCAATGTAATAGCCAATCAGAGCAGATCAGAAACTGACGTCACGTTGTTGTTCTGTGTCGTATACGAATAATATAGGACTAAGTGAAGTAACTTCGCAACCCGTTAATTTATAGGCTAATCTTAAATACACGGTATAACAAAATAATCCATTTGGTTGAAGTCCAATCGATTGCATGGCCGTTACATCCAGTTAATCATTGGATCTAACAACGTGCGTAAAATCATGTTGGCAACAATGTCATACATGCATTGGTCAGAAATGATCTGAAATAATATGATATATTGTTGCGTCAATTTTGAAAGAAATCCATTAGTTATTATAAAGGTTACATGCATTTTAAAATTGGACTTATCAGCAGGCTTAGAATCATGTTGGCAGCACTGACGTATATTAGTTACTCCAAATTAATCTAGAATGCCAGGTACTATTGGTATGCAAAGTTTAGAGCTATTGGCTTGCATACTTTCTGATATATTGGTATTAGGGTAACAGACATAGAGACAGCATTTATTAACAGTTGGCAGCCCTGGTTGCTCTTAAGAATACGCATAGTAATATCTGGTATGGTACACATAGCACAACGGAATTTGGTTGAAATCCAAATGATAGTATAGAAGTTACATGTATTTATATTTGGACTCTCAGCAGGCTTAGAATCATGCTGGTAGCACTGACGTATATAAGTTACTCCAAATTAATATAGAATGTCAGGTGCAATACGTGTGCATAGTTTAAAGTTGTCGGCTTGCATACTTTCTGATATATGGGTATTTGGATTAAAAAATTGAGAGCTTTTATTAACAGTTGGCAGCCCTAGTGGCTCTTAAGAATACGCTCAGTCATATGAGTTTATGTACACACAGCACATACGAAATTTGGTTGAATTCCAATTGATAGTGTAGAAGTTATATGCATTTACAAATTGGACCTATCAGCAGGCGTATAATCATTTTGGCAACAGTGCCATGAATGGCCTCCTGGAAATTAAACTGCAATATTATTATCTATACCTGTGCCAATTTTGAAATATCTCCGATTCATGCCTTCCAAGATATCCAACATGGAGCTCAAATTTGATCTGCGATTTTTCAGCAGTTGGTAGCACTGAAATCATTTTCAAATATTTCGTGAGATATTCAGGTATAGATATTTACTCCTACCAAATTTTGTTTCGATTGCTGCAGCCGTTTAGGAGTTGATAGGGGGGGGGGCACACACAGCCAGATAGACAGACAGACACACATTTGCCCGATCTCATAAGTCTACTTTTTCCTCATTTTTGCAAAATGTGAAAAGTAGGCTAATAAGTGAACTGAAAAAAATATTGAATAATGTATTTTATGAATCCAGTAGAAGCCTCCGTGGCTTAGGCGGCACCACGCTGGCCTCTCAGCGCTGGGTCCATGGTTCAGATCCTGATCACTCATGTGAGATTTGTGCTGGACAAAGCGGAGGCAGACCGGTTTTTTTCCGGGTACTCCGGTTTTCCCTGTCACAAAATTTCATTCTAGCAACACTGTCCACTATCATTTCATTTCATCTGTCATTCATTTAATCATTGCCCCAGGGAAGTGCGACAGGCTTCGGCAGCCGGCACAGTTCTTAACCTCGCCGCTAGATGGGGGCTTCATTCATTCCATTCCCTGACCCGGTCGGTCGACTGGAAGCAGTCTGTGGATTATCATTTTCAATTTATGAATCCAATAATTTTAATGTATTTTTGTACCCTCCAAAAGTAACAATATGCAGTGTTGAGTGGTTAAATTAATGTTATTGGTCTATATTTTGCAAAAAATAATTCACCTACAGTATACAGTGTGGTCCACCCGCCCCTTATTATTTAGTTTTATGAAACCCAACTAACATCGCATTTCTCCCGATGGTCGATATTGCTCTGCACTCTGACTGTGTGACAGCAATGTAATTGGATCATGGGTCTAGCAAAGAAAAACCGACCTTAAATTTTTCCCCGCCAAATACTATGGCCCATTCTACTAACATATGACTTACTGCTCCTTGAAATAACACACATACACGTAATACGATCGAATTAATAGCTTACGCCACGTGATCTGTAATAGTAGAAAATTAAATCAACACCATAAACCATGATTTATGTCTTTGACATGGACTTAAACGTTTGAGGTGGGACGGCTACAGTAACTAAAGCACGTTTAGCGTGCGGTATCTACCATGTTTTGGCGGCTGAGAGTGATAAAGCCTGTCCGTACGTGGTGGGCGCGGGCGGGTAGAAAGCTGCTTCGAATCCAATAGTAGGCATACTTTTTTGAACGAAAGCCCACATTCCAATTTAGTGGGGATGAAGCTACATTGCCACATTTATTGCCTTACGACGTATTTTTGTGAAGAGTACGTTGCATTTTGATGATTTATAAAGAGAATGCGATCGAATTGGTACGTTATGCCACGTGACCTGTAATGGAAGAAAATTAAAAAACTGGCATGAATATTAACATAACATATCGAAGTGTTGCTCCGGAGGTCCGGGTTCGATTCCCAGCTCTGCCAAGAAATTTAATACTTTTCTGAGGGCTGAAATTGGGTACACGTAGCCTCGTGAAGCAAATATGAGAAGAAGTGGGTTTGATTCCCACCTCAGCCATCCTGGAAATAGTTTTCCGTGTTTTCCCACTTCTACACCGGCCAAATTCTGGGACGGATTCTATCTTAAGGCCACGGCCGCCTCCTTCATAAACCTTAATTGCAAATACACACATCATTACAAGCCCGCAATAACTCAGGTTATCAGACAAATTCTACACACACACCCAAGTAATCGGGGCTAAATGAGCGCGATGTTCTAGCGCTTCAAATGAAACAAAACAACAACGTATCGAAGGATATTATGGTCGCCAGTGCTTGCATCGAAGTATACGAATTCCTTAGAAATTCCCATGGTATTATTAGCATACTTCCAAATTTTGCAAAAAAATGAAAGTAGACTTAAGAGATATACACAGGGCAAAAAAGTGTGTGTCTGTCTGTGTGTGACTGTGGGTCTGTGTGTGTGAGTGTGTGTACTCCGAATGTCTGCCCCCCCCCCCCTATCAATTCGAACACGGTAAAACCGAATTGAACGAAATTTGGTACAGATGTAGAACTTGCAAAGGGCACCTCAGTGTCATGTTTTATATCGCCGCCATCTTGACAAAAACGTAATGGCGGCCACCCAAATGTTCAAAGCTTAAATAAAATTACGAATAACCTAATCATCCGATCTCTTCCAAATTTTGCAACACCATATATTTATATGGTGAGCGTCTTTTGACTAAACTACAAGGTAATCAGCCCAATAGTTTGCAGATGGCGTACATGTATGTGAGCAAATCGATTCCCCTTATCAATTCAATCACGGTGAAACCGAATTGAACGATATTTGGTACAGAGGTTGCACTAGCAAAGGACACCTCAGTGTCATGTTTTATATCGCCGCCATCTTGACGAAAACGTAATGGCGGCCTCCCAAATGTTAAAAGCTTAAATTAATTACGACCAACCTAATAATCTGATCCCCACCAAATTTTTCAACAACATACCTTTATGTGGGAAGCATATTTTGACCAACCTACAAGACCATCAGCCCAACAGTTTGCACATGGCGGTCATGTATGTGTGCAAATAGATTCCCCCTTTCAATTCAAACACGGTGAAACCGAATTGAACGAAATTTGGTACAGAGGTAGCACTAGCGTAGAACACCTCAGTGTCATGTTTTATATCTTCGCCATCTTGACGAAAACGTAATGGTGGCCACCCAAATGTTCAAAGCTTAAATCAAATTACGACTAACTTAATCTTCCGATGTCTACCAAATTTTGCAACAACACATACTTGTATTGCAAGCGTCGTTTGACTGAACTACAAGGTCATCAGCCCATTAGTTTGCTGATAGCGGCCATGTATGTGTGCAAATTGATTCCCCCTATCAATTCAAACACGGTGAAACCGAATTGAACGAAATTTGGTACAGAGGTAGCACTAGCAACGGGCACTCTAGTCTCATGTCTTATATCGCCGCCATCTTGACGGAAACGTAATTGCGGCCATCCTAATGTTAAAATCTCGAATCAAATTATGACCAACCTAATAATCTTATCTCTACCAAATTTTTCAACAACATACCATTGTGTATAGAGAATCTTTTGACCACACTACAAGGTCATCAGGCCAATAATGTGCGGATAGCGGCCATGTATGTGTGCAAAACGATTCCCCCTATCTTTTCAAACACGGTGAAACCGAATGGAACGAAGTTTGGTACAGAGGTAGCACTAGCAAAGGCCACCTCAGTGTCATGTTTTATATCGCCGCCATCTTGACGGAAACTGAATGGTGGCCACCCAAATGCTAAAAGCTTAAATCAAATTACGACCAACCTAATCATTTGATCTCTACCAAATTTTTCAACAACATACCTTTTTGTGGGAAGCATCTTTTGACTGAACTACAAGGTCGTCAGCCCAATAGTTTGCACATAGCGGCCATTTATGTGTGAAAATTGATTTCCCATATCAATTTAAACACGGTGAATCCGATTTGAATGATTTTTTTTTCAGATTTAGCACTAGCAAAGGGCACATCATATTCATGTATAATATCCGTATAGCACGTTGTATTTCAAGAAGCTACTACAACCAACATTCAATTATACTCCTTGAAAAGGACAAAGAGTTATAACAATACCCATGCATTTAGGAAAAAAGTAGGCTATACGTTCTTTACCGAACATCTTGTTTTGTTATTAAATTTTAACAAAAAGTCTTAGCATATCTTTAGGCCCGTATCACACGACACTCGCTGGCAAGGAAGCTGCTGTGACCGCTGGTACAAAATCCTGTATGATTCTTTTCTCTTCGTCAGTACACCTGCTTGTATTGCCGAAGTGTATTACACGCTAGCATTTTGTACGCTAAGTTGTAAGTAAGTTACTGGCACGTTGAAGATCCCTTCGGAGCAAAATTCCGACACCCTGGCGTATCTAAAAGCCAGAGCAGTTAAAAGGGACGTAAAAGCAATAATGTTATAATTATCGGTATTTACTGTATGTTTGGGGCAAATGACCTCGTAGTTCCGCCCCTTAAAACCTCACTACTAACTATTACTGTAAGTGTATAGCAAGCGCTTTTCGCACAGACGCCGTTGAAATAAATTATAGTTTCCGTCTGATGTATTTATTCGTGAGCCTACCCACATAATAAATCTATTTGTCATGTGGGTCGTCTGAGTGAGTCAGAGTTTTCCTTTAAGCAAAGGTGGTCAAAATTTCGAACACTTGCTACCGTGAATATAGAGGATACCTTGCTTTCGTTCTACAGATCATTATGTCGTTGTCCAATCTGGCTGCGTACCATCGGATAAGTACGGTCCTTTTGAGGACCAAATAAAAAATCACTCTTTGGAACAGATAGATTTGCGTCCATAATACATCCACAATAAACGACATTAAGCAAAAAAAACTAGTTCAAGGTTCGAACCTACTACAATGCGACTTCGTTAACGCTACTCTAGCAATTCGTGATTTAACCACCTTAGCTACCGAGAAGCATTGTGTATTGCTGGCACGTATTGAATCTATTCGTAGACACTTTCTGTCCAAACGTAAGAAGATGTTATTCGGAGCTCTGATCGTTTCAATCATGCATTATATTTGAGGTCATTGAAGGAACACTGCCACTAATGATTTCTACTATATTCGCGAGGATGTACTCAACGGTAAAGTTGTACAATGGACGTAAAGGAGCAGGTACTAATGTTTTTAGGATGACTGTGATATACGCGTTAGTTGGGTTGCCTTCCTCCAAAAAAAATAAGGGGCTGGTGGACCACACTTAATATGTATATATGTCAATATTTTGACACTGTTTAGTACATATTAATCCTAGCCCTGTGTATAATACAGATACATGTTTCGAGAGATGGATACTCTCTTCTTCAGCCACTCATAATTGTCTCTGAACATAGCACTGTCCGGCTCCATGGCTAAATGGTTAGCGTACTAGGCGTTGGCCCGAAGGGACCTGGGTTTGATTCCCGGCTGGGCCACCAGGGATTTTAATCCCCTGGGGTTAATTCCCATGGCCCGGGGACTGGGTGTATATGACGTCTCCATCCTCATTACGACACGGGAGTCAACTAGAAAGACCTGCACTCGGCCACTCAGGAAGCCGCACGAAAAAAACGAAAAAACATAGCCCTTCATAAAAAAACACGTAAACATTCCTCAAAAAGTTACTAAGACGTTGTTAAAAACTGTAATTCTTACAAGCTACTAACACCATGTATTCCCTGACCCTTCGTTAATTAAATCCAAGTTAGTGGTCGCCTGGGTGATCGGCCTGTCACCATCCCCAGTTGTATCTGCTGGCAAAGTGTGTTCAGCACCAAGACACCGTTTTTGCGACGGTAGAGGAATGATCCCTCACAGAGTCCGTGGGTGAAGCCGAGCTGCGAGGATAAATCATTAAAAAAAAGTTAATACATGTTGTTAGGAAACAAACTCATAATAGAATAGCAACACATGCCCATCTGATTGTAGACTTGCCCTGCCATATACAATTACGATCCGAATTCACGCAAAAACTTAATATTCTACACTACTGTTTGTAGAAAGTGAAACACCAAGCACAAGAGATGTGACCATATTGCACTTTATAACACAGATTAGGGACATGACAATACATTACTGATTAGAAGTACAGTCTGGTACATGCACGTTGACGGTCAATCTTCAGTACGGCGACGCACCACCACGTGCTGCACCACGTCGTGGCATGGATTCCTACAGCGCTTGAATACGCTGCTGGGGAATACCGTCCCACGCGGTTTGTAGGCGCGTCCACAAAGCATCAACAGTGGCGGAAGGTGGACCTGAACGAACAAGTTGCCGACTGACCATATCCCACACATGTTCGATGGGCGACATGTCAGGCGAAAGGGTAGGCCAGGGAAGGAGACGTATCCGTCGTTCTGCGATGAAGGCTTGCACATTCCTCGCCACATGCGGGCGGGCATTGACCTGCTGAAATGTCTGCCTGTAGCTGCTTCAATGCTTGAGTAATGTTTGCCTGGGGGCAAATTGCTACCTGCAGTAAGTACCTAGTGTTAAAGAAATTAATGATTTTCAGTCGGTCAACATGACTGTACCCATTAATGAGTGGTTCCCTAAACCTGAAAATAAATTGTTTAATCTCATGATTTATTTTGCAGGTTTATGCAAACACTCATAACAATTGGGTACAATCGTGTTGACCAAAGAACATCTATACAGGGTGTCTTTTATGTACCTTTGGAGAATGATAGGTCGTGTAGGGGACGGGTATAGAAGTAATTTGAGATGGGGAACTTGGGGTCGGAGCGGCCTCCTTGACCCCTAAAATAAGGGTTGATTCAGGCCCTCCATCCTGTCAGTTGTACAACCGACCCAAGCCTCTATTACCTTTCTCAATCCATTAACTCTTGGCAAGATTCATTTCACTATGTGGCGCTGGCGTAATGGATAGCGTTGCGGTGCGATAGGCCGGTAGTCCCGGGTTCTATTCCGGGCTTGGGCAAAATCTTTCTTTAATGTTATTTGTCGCATTTTAGTCACATGGTACAGTCTTTTGCTACGTCAGAGAAGAGAGTGAAAATACGGCAAATAACATTTAAAAAAATATTTTGCCCAAGCCCAGAAGCGAACGGAACCCGGGACTACCGGCCTTTCGCACCGCAACGCTATCCATTACGCCAGCGCCACATAGTGAAATGAATCTTACCAAGAGTTAAAGGATTGAGAAAGGTAATAGAGGCTTGGGTCGGTTGCCCAACTGACAGGGTGAAGGACCTGAATCAATCCTTATTTTAGGGGTTAAGGAGGCCGCTCTGACCCCAAGTCCCCTATCTCAAATTTCTTCTATACCCGTCCCCTACATGACCTATCATTCTCCAAAGGTACATAAAAGACACCCTGTATATACTGTATAATACACTAAGGTGTATGTTCACAAAACTCAAGATCCTAAACCAGAGGGAGTTAGAAGGTGTGGTTTGTACCAAAATCTTCCGAATAGTCTCAATAGGAAGAATCTTGCATTTCTTGAAAAGTCAACGGAAATATATGTATTTGTTTATAAAGTGCTTTTAAACAAATACACAAGACGATAGCCCCTGGCAGAACTGTGTCACGTACAGACGCATAGCACTACAGACGGGCGGGTAGTCTGTACACATGGGGCCCACACAACCCATTGTGCAACCAGCAGCAGTGATGAATTGCTGTCTGATTTCATAAAGATCGACAATTAGTTTAAAAAGTGCGTTTAAACAAATAAACATATTTATAGAAGCCCGCATAACAATAAAGCCAGGCGGGTGGTTTATACACATGCGAGAGTTCTCGCACGGGTCCGCTAGTTATTTTATAACAGGCCTACTAAGGCAACACTGCAAATAACTTTTAACACGATAATAACCTAGTATTAACTCACTCACTACGTGCCAAAGACGTTGCAATTCTAGAAATGTATGTGAAAGGGGTCGTCTTATTTAAAAAGAGATGAATTCTAGAGTAATTTCCATAAGTTTATGGCACAACATTCCCGCACAGCCTCTCAGAATCATTAATCAACACTGGAAAATATGACTTAATATAACCTAGGTGCTGAAATAATCAAACAAGTGTAATTCATCATTTCTGTGGTTCAATTTCAATATGCATCTCCACCCCTTTCAACGGGGTTTCGGTCATATAGGCTATGCGATGTCGTTTTCAGAGTAGTGGGTGGTTTTAACGATCGGATGTCCTTACTGATGCCACTGTCGTCTCAGAAGTTAATGAGAGATGAAATTAATGAAATTTGGCAAAGAGTTGGAAGGCAGTGGTCGTGGTCTATTAAAATATACTGTCGAGCATTTTACCTGCAGTTGAAAATGGAGAACCACGGATAACCACTTCAAGGACAACGAATGGTTGTTGTTGTTATTTCATCTGAGGAGCTCGGACTGCGTGGTCTTTTAACCCCGTGTAGGTTACTAGGCTGTGAGTATAGAATTCGTCTGATGACCTATGTTATTGTGGTGTCTGCAGTAGTGTATTTGCAATTCAGGTGAGGCTTGGGAAGGAGGCGGCCGTGGTCTTAAATTGGGAACCATCCAGGTATTTGCCTGGAATAGATGTGGGAAAATACGTAAATCCTCTTCCAGGATGTTTCAGGTAAGAATCGAACCCACCTCTTCTAAGTTTTGCGTCACGAGGCTGACTGTACCCCGTTCCAGCCCTCAGATCAGAATTAACTAGGCAGAGCCTAGGATCGAACCCGGACTTCTGGGGCGACAGCCAAGAATGCTAGCCACTACACTACGATGTGTTCAGCAAGAGCAACCGTAGGGATCGAATCCATTTGTCCACTGATTCTGCAGATATCTTCCTCCCATGGCTTACCGCTGCACCATAGTGTGTTTATTCGACACTGTGTATTTGAGAAACGTTTCCACAGAGGGTAGTGTGTGTGATGTTTACCCTCTCTGCCCTGAAGTATACCGTGTTTGAGTACTGTACTAGCCCGAGGGTTTGTTGACGGAACTGTACACACGAGTGAAGAAATGAGGGACACATTAAACCAAGTAAATGGAGCACACCTGAGGGAAGCAGACCACCTCAAAGAGTGCGATGCAGCTAGGTTTGAGAAGTGGTACAGACTTAAAGGTGACGTAACAACGTGTACACCATAATCTACAGCTTATTTATTTATTTATTATTTACCGACAGTAGTGGCTCAGCTGGCTAAAGCGCAGCGTTAGGTCATGGGACCAAGCTCTCTGCTGACTCGGTAGACGCGTGGGTTCGAGCCCCACCGTCGGCTGTCCTTGAAATGGTTTTCCGTGGTTTCCCATTTTCAACACCAGGCAAATGCTGGGACAGTACCTTCTGATAGGCCATGGCCGCTTCCTTCCACATCCTTGCCCAGTTTCATTCACCATCATTCATTTCATCTCTCATTAACTCCTCTCATGAGGTTGGCGTCAGGAAGGGCATCCGGCCGTAAAAACCACCGCCACAATGACTTCCATCGCATCTCATCCCCGACCCCGTTGGAAAAACGGGAATAATAAGGGGTAGACATACAACATTTATTTATTTATTTATTTACGTATTTATTTATTTATGTATTGTAATACACAGCAGGGCTCAGTATGCGCCCCAATAACAGTGCACCTACACAGTAAAATACATTTCCAGGTATTTCTATATTAAGTATTAATATCTAAATGTAATTCTTAAAACCAGGAAGTTCACACAGATCAAAATGCATAGTATTAAAAATCTTAATCTAAATATAAAATAAAAACTAAATCTAAATTTTATCCAATGTCAAAAATAAAAACTCAGATTTTGAGATTATTACATAGAAAACTAAAAGGTAACTTAAATAACTAGGAAACAGGCCTATCCACATATATGCGTTGTTGATTCTGTTTTGTGTCATAGATAATTTTATTTCAAGTATGAATTAGAGTGACTGGATTATAATTTCCAAGAACGGTCTGATTGAGAGACAGGAATCTAGTTTCCAGTTTACACGAACCGCATCGTTGTAAATACTGCAAAGCCTCCATACGGGTGAATATTCCCTTCTTCACCCCGTGGCATAGTCGTGCGTGCTAAATCGTTCACCACGACCGCGAAGGGAAGCTGTAGCAAGTCCGGTGTTCAGTGGTTCTAATCTCGATGCTGTCAGCGGCTATCCCGAGTGTGGTTTTTACAGGGTTTTCCACACTCCCTCACGGCAAATACTGAGATAGTACCTTATAAAAATCCCTGGGCACCTACCCCAACCCCAATAATTACAGCACACAACTACAGCCACCACAGAAACACAGGTTATGAGACAAATGCAACACACACACACACACACACACAACCACACGGGTCTGATGACCAAAGTTGACCCAAAGCCTTAATACGAATTAACAAAAATTAATATTATTCCCTTATTTAAAGGTCAGCATTGACGTGTACTGAATTGTCTATGTGACAGAGGATCTTACGACCGGATGCCCTTCATTGTACTAGCCTCAACACAGGGGTAATGATGTTATTGTTGTTAATTCGTAATAGAAACTTGGGGCATATTTGTCCATTAGCCCCATGTACTTGGGTGTCTGTCGAATTTCTCTTATAACCTGTTTTCCTTGATGACCTGTAGTAGTGTGTGTAAAACTGTATTAGGGACATGAATGGGGTAGGCGCCCCGGAATTTGAAGTAAGGTGGCATTTTCCTGGAGGAACTGTTGAAACCCCGGAGGAAAACTACACTCAGGATAACTACTGTCAGCGCTGGGATTCGAACCTGCGATCTCCAGACTTGCTGCACCTGCCCTCGCAGCCGTGATGCACGATTCAATGAGCTCGGCTACACCGCGGGATCATAAAAAGAAAGTTCAGCATTGCTTAAAATCAATTGGCAGGAGCTCAAAAGCATGAGGTCAGAAATGGCCATTTTTCAAACATTTCGTATTCTGAAGCATTGACCCAAGGGCCATCGAATGGCAAGAGATACAATTAAGTCAGCCTTATCTTTAAGCCAGAAACCACTGCTACATGAAGTGCGATCGGAGGAAGATAAGCATTAAGTCAATGACTTGCTGCCTTACAGCGCCGTATTCTGTACTTAATGTTGACCGCTCTGCAAGATTGTCACGTGTAACAATACCAGTACATTGTAAATTACATGTTACAAATTCATTCTACAATAAAATATCATGTGAAAGATTCATACCAGATGGCTTTATACCGTACTAAACTGACAACGGAGCTGAAAGGAAATAAGTCATATTTCCAAAATTGATTTGAAAAACGGTTTATTAATTTAAGATTGATATTTCGTTACTACAGAAGCCTCCGTGGCTTAGGCGGCAGCACGCCAGCCTCTCACCGCTGGGTCCGTGGTTCAAATCCCGGTCACTCCATGTGAGATCTGTGCTGGAAAAAACGGAGGCAGACAGGTTTTTCTCCGGGTACTCCGGTTTTCCCTGTCAAAATTTCATTCCAGCAACACTCTCATTTCATTTCATTTCATCTGTCATTCATTTAATCATTGCCCCAGAGGAGTGCGTCAGGCCTCGGCAGCCGGCACAGTTCATATCCTCGCCGCTAGATGGGGGCTTCATTCATTCCATTCCTGACCCGGTCGGAGACTGGAAACAGGCTGTGGATTTTCATTTCATTTCGTTAATACAAATATAACCTGAATAGTTGCTTTATAATATAGATAACTAATATAGTGTGTTTATTAAGTTCTGTTCTGTAAATGATGCATTTTCTCTCCCCTAAAAAGTAGTGAAAACTGACTTAATGCTTTTCGGTTCTGCCGATTAATTTATTTTCCACCGCTTGGACGAAATAGTCACAGAATATGACTGCCCATGAGTTTGGCAGTCTCTCTCTAGGTTGGTATCGTCACGCCGATATAATTTGTTACATATAGCCAACACACTGGCAGCGTAGACGTCACTAATAGCCTACACCTCCTTACAGTATCTAGATGACGTCACGGATGCAAACGTCACAGGCATAGTCGATATTGTTCCCGCTTCGGGGAGCCGGGAAAGCAGTGTGTATTGTAGCGACACAATAATGTCGCCGACGCA
Organism: Meconema thalassinum; assembly: GCA_946902985.2. Taxonomy (NCBI): domain Eukaryota; kingdom Metazoa; phylum Arthropoda; class Insecta; order Orthoptera; family Tettigoniidae; genus Meconema; species Meconema thalassinum. The sequence continues at coordinate 308,509,971 of OX336390.1, forward strand.
AGCACCAACACACAATCATTTCTTAAGTGGTGTAGCCATTGTCCTCCAATCAGACAATGCATGGACTTGATTATATAATCAACTGCATATTCCAGCACAGACATTTAACGTTAACTGAAACTGCTATCGTGAATCTGAAATATACTGTTTACAAGAATAAGAACAGTCCCATATCTCTAAGGCACCGTAAAGAATTCAGACAAAGGGGTATGATGTAGGGTATTGATTCAGTTTATTCCAACACTGTATTAGGTAGCTACCTAATAATACATTGGACCCTTTTTATTAAATAAAAATTTTGAATCTCACAAGAAGGTGCAAATCATCAAAATTAAAACAACCGTTTTATTGAAGGGGAAATTTCAATAAGATTATGCATCCACAGCCACATCAATTTGACCCTTTTTCCAAAGAAGGTACAAATCATCGAAATTAACGACCAATTTCTTTGACGATAATAGCATTTTGAAAACACAAGACCATCTTTCAATACCGTTTCCTACTCCACACAGGCAGATTTCTATATTTTAGAACCTCATACATTTTATAAGCATTACAGTATATATTTTTATACCGTATGCTTTTTTTAAATAATAATTCAATTGTAAGAGATCTCATTTTTAAAGGACACTTACATTGTATTTTTTCCATATTTTAACGATTAATTTTAATAAGACAGTATTTTCGATTGTAATTAACAATATTTTAACAGAATTTTTAATTTTTGCATAGAATGTTAATTGCGCCAATCACCCTTAAGTGTAAGTGAAGGATACGATGCAATGAAGTAGAAGGACTGAAGCTAACATATACAAGAGCCCAGAATAATTAAAATTAGAGACCATCATCTACTGAACCTAGAATTGAGTTAGAACACAGAAGTAATCTAAGGGAAGATAATTTTACAATCTTAAAACATTACATAAACAATAAACATTTAAATTGAAACAAGAAAATGTAAATATATATTAAAGAATAAAATAAATATAAGCGATGAATTCAGGAACAAGGCAAATTATTAATTAACCCAAGAAAGAAATGAAGTTAATCGACAACTGACACAGTAGTCAGATCAATAAATACATTTAATAATTAATAATTTAATAATTTAATAAACATGAAGATCAACTCCAAAGGAAAATCATTAAGTTAAATAGGGAAACAAATCAAATGTTCGCAAATAAATATTTAATTACCTTTAACTGTTTCGAGAACACAATACCAATAATTATATTTAACGTCCAAACGAGGACAGAATCATAAATAATTGCTTAAAATCTTCAGTTAATCAGGAGTACAGTTTAAACACGTCAGTTGCTTGTGAAATCCAATATGTCTTCTTATTTAAAGTAAAAAAAAACGGTAATTGTTTAACCAAAACAAAAATGCATTAGCAATACCCAACCTTGGTATCCATGGTAACGCAGCGTTATGTAGGAAGTAAATATGTATTATAAATAGTCGATATATTTCACAGAATCCTAATTGGATTATACTACCTGAAGCAAGGATTTAGAAGGAGAAAAATTAAGCTTTACTTTGAATAAATTATATAAAATAATCCTTGTTCAAAGAAAGCCGAAGTTCTGCACCCAACACAGCTTGGCTGGATCGAACATTACATGTACAGAAAATCCCCCAAACGTTTACATGTTTTAAAACATGTAAAAACTGAAAATACTTCGTAAATAATCTATATCACGAAGTTTCTCATACTAAAGTTTCTCATACTCCTCATCATGTTCCTTCAGCCCATGCATTTATTATTATTAGTAGTAGTACTACTAACAAATTTTAAAGGATATATTCATGAAAATAGACGTAATTCCTTCAGGGATTTAAAAGCAAGGTCAATTGATCTATGTACATTGAATTTTCATTGTTATTACTTCTTTCAGAAGCAAACCTTAATTTTAGTTCGATTGCAAAGACCACTTTTATTTAATCGGTGAAATATATCTTCTACCTAAATTAGTTTTTCAATTATTAGGTCATTCTGTACACATGAAGTTGTATACATGAGCTGTTAAGAGCATTGGGTCGGTAATTACAAGGTCCCAGGATCGAGTTCAGGTCACGTCTCTGTTGAACGTGTTGATGGCTGGCACTTCATGAACTCAACACGACCTAACAGCTGATAAAACCACATTTAGTATTCTAACTGTCGTGAAAAGCAGATAAATGTTGAAGATCTCCTCTTTTCCTTCATGCAAGGTTTGAATGATCAAGGATTAGTCGTTCAATGTCTTTTCATAATATTCTCGTGCAGACTTTGTGGTTTACAGTACCGGATGATACTCGCAGTTAAATGTAGCCTACTTGTTGCTTTTGGACTCCAGATCTTTATGGAATAATACGTTATCTATGAAGACAACGTCCTATCAGGTGGAATAGTCTCTCAATTTATAGGTAACTAACTGACCTTTTCACTCCATTGAATAATACGTCGTCCATGAAGACAACACCCGAGTAGGTGCGATAGTCTCTCAGTTCAAATGTTGCTAACGGACATTCTGACATCAAATTTTAAAACGGCCTGAAGTGGGTATCAGTCACAAAAGTTTACTGATTTAACGGTTCTATTCACGAACCTCAACAAAAGTTTGTAAGAGCCTATCTAGCTATATTGAATGCATTAGTTGTATCAATAAGAGGAACGGAAGCTTTCAGACAGGTCATGTAGGGAGCGGAATAACTGCAACAACATTTTATGACAGGATTCCTGATATTTTCTCATGATACCGTATTCAACGGGGAAGCTCTTTTACCAACTTAACCCTTTATAGGGCGCAATATTATGAAATACGTTGTATTAGTATTTATTTAATTTTAATTATTATTAATATTTGTTTTCCTTATTATTTTAATGTTGATATTTATTTATATAACTTTAATTTCTATATTACCGGTGTTTTTATAATCCTAAAATTAATATTACAAAATTATTATAGTTTAATTCTATTTGTTTATTTAACTTAACTTAATTTATTTTTTACAAGCATATTTATTTTATTTCTAACTTTTGCCACCAAATTTATTTTTACATTTAAATTTCAATTGTTTAATTAAAAAAATATCAAACACCGTAGATCAAGGTGATAAAGGACTTATATTTGGTTTCCAGAAATATTAAAACTTCCAAATGAAAATTCGTGGATATTGGTGAAAGATTCAACCATCAGCTTCTTTGACAATATAAATGCTCCTTAAGAAAGGTGGTTAATATACTGACCACTAACTTATAAAGGGTTAAGGAAGGAGCAGATTTAATTCGTTAATCATCAAAGGGCTGCACATAATCGCGGCATAACCGACAACAGTGGCTACCCTGGCTAAAGCGCAGCGTTAGGTCATGGGGCCAAGCTCTCTGCTGACTCGGTAGACGCGTGGGTTCGAGCCCCACAAGAGGGGGGTTTACGAGCCGACATTGTACGTCTTGGAACACCGAAGTCACTTCGGAAATCTCGCTTGCTGGGCCCAAGGTTGCAGGTTCGTATCCTGGCACAGTCAGCTGGCATTTGAGGGTGCGCAAATGCAAGGGAGCCGTGTGAGTAGATTTACTGGCACGTTAAGGAACCCCTTCTGGGCAAAATTATGGCACCCTGGCGTTTCTAAAAGCCAGAGTAATTAAAAGGGACGTAAAACCAATAACATTATTACTTCGAAAATCTGACCAACCTTTTCGGGAATCGACCCGTGATCTTGGAATCAGCAAGTGGGAACTCTACTACTGATCTGCACATCTCTCGCGATCGTACCGCGGCATAATCCCCATGATATACTCACCTCCAACAAACGTGCTCGCACTACCTTCAGGGTGTATTATCTGATTTGAGACGTAATGCAAATGTGGTCTCGAACACACAATGCTGTCTCGACTGAACGCTCTACATGTGCAATTAAATGTGCGAGGCCATGAGCCCAGTCTATATTTAGGTCAGGCAAGTATGAGGGCTCAATTCCAAACGTCAGCTGCCCTTGAAATGCTGTTATATGGTTTTTCATTTTCAACTCCAGACAAATGCTGGGAACATTAGAGTGAGGTCGGGATAGATGACGCTTTTAGAGAGATGGCACAACCTCTGCCGTGAAGGTTGTGATAGGATTACGTTCGTGTGAAGGTTGTTAAGCAGAGGTAGAGTTGTACCATTGGATTTGCAGCGTTTGGTGTTAGAAATGTTATTCCTAAGACATACTTTCCTATAATAAGCTTGTTTCCAAGTACAAAAATGTTAAGTGTTCTTGTAGTAGTTTCCTGATCATATTTCTTATGTTTGTTCATTTAGAAATCGAAAAAGTCAAAGCGGCGTATCTAAAAAGACTCCTATGTGTCTCCAAATCCATCCCCTCTTGACTAGCTATACTTCAGTGATCCTTACTTCCTACTTGACAGTTCACCAGTCCCATGTCATAGATTTATGGCATGTAAAAGATACTTTCTCTAACTAAACTTGTGTGAAGCTAATTTTCTAGGTTTTCGTTGAATCGCTCTATCAAAGTTCCAACGTTTACCACTAGTTGTCAGTGACATCATCTGGTAGCGCAAGTCGGAACTACTTGAAATGGAACGGAACTTGTAGCTCACACCATGGGTGTCCGCTTGAAGCAGCTTCAGCCTCTGGTAAGCCGAACATGTCCTCAGACACTTCCGGCACTAAAAGCCATACGCTAGATACATGAATAAATAAATATATAAGCTGGGCAATGTTGCCAGTGCGATGGCGGAGTTCGGTCAGCTGATTTGAACACGACACGTAAGACACAAGTAACACAACTGAATATGCATACATATTCTCTGTATTGGGGTAGAACTGCCCGCTAACATTGTGAAATTCACTCGAACACGCACACACAGTAAGTTCATGAACACTCGCACGGACTAAAAATTAATCTACAACTACACTTAACTTTTGTGCCTACAATATCTACAAAATTTTACGTAATGGTCTTCTATACAGGGTGTAATTAATATACGTGAAGTCCATTACACTGGTGATAGAAGATGGTATTCTAAGCTTCCTAGGTAAAAGAAAATATACACTTATCTTTAAAATGAAAATTGAACATTAGAGAGTCAATGTTTGTAGGTTTCTCAAAAACTGTTCAAGCAGAATGTGCAATCCAAGAGTGGGAGGGTTGGGGAAGCGCGTGTTAGTGTGAGGCGTGGTGAGGGAGGGGCGAGAAGTTGTTGCGTAATCGGAGCATTGACCTACCTGTGAGGAGTAGAGGGTATCAGCTGGCATGAGGATAGCAGTACGGCACAAGTCACGTAAAACCCGTACGTAAGAAAATTACTATTGCTGTTGTTGTTTTTGAAATACTACAAAATGGCTTGGAATGATAGGACCAGTAGCATTGTGTAGCCTACTTTGTATGTGTGGAAGTCATTGATTGATGTTGATGTAAAAGATAAAATAATTTCGATAATGAGCCCTGGTGTGTAGTTGACTTCCGGTACGTTAAAGAAATACAGTGGGACATAATTCCGACATCCCGTCGTCTGTTCAGAACTAGCATTTAAGACGGACGTAAAATAGTATTCTTGATATTGTTTCCTTTGAAAGACTTGGCGATTGTGATCATAACCCCCATGTAGTTGGGTGTGGGTAGAATTAGTCTGATAACGTGTTTTATTTTGGGAACCCGTAGTATTGTGGGTATTTGTATTTCAGGTGAGAATTGGGAAGAAGGTGGCCCTGGCCGTATGTCAGGAACCATCCCGGCATTTGCCTGGGTTAGAAATAGGAAACCGTGGAAAACTACTTCCAAGATTTAATACTTGTACGGTACCACATGTACATAATAATAATAATAATAATAATAATAATATCTATGACAATAATAATAATTTAATGATAGCGAGGCTGATTAGCTCAGATAGTGGAGTGCTATCCTTCTCGAGGATTTTATCTAGGATCAGGCATGTAATACATGGAGAAGAGCATATACGACAGTCTTATTCCAATGGATTTAATGGCACGTACAAGAAATTCTGTGAACACAAAATTCTGGCAACTTGACTTCCCAGAAAAGCATAAAAATAGTGTGTCAAAAAAAACATTATTAATATTATTGGTATTACAGTTGTTGCACTGCTTTTTTACAAAGTTAGACCAACGGTTCCTTTCATTAATTTACCAAATCTTTAGGATTTCAATTTTCTAATGTTCGTAGTCTACTATACCGTAAACCAATAAGTTATGCCATAGGCCATACAGCTGGCTGAATCCTAAACAGATCCACCATCACTAGTCATTAAGGTTCGGATGTTTAGGACCCAAAGAAACGAGAAAATATGCAGGCAAATATGCCCTAAAATTACTGAAATATGATCCACAAAAGTGCAATATGATCTAATTTATTTACATACTTTCTAAAAAAAAGTGTTAATAATGAAGTGAAATGTTATTTTTATTATAAATTAATAGGCTACATTCAAACAATAAAAAATGTAAAAATCTATGCTGATTTCATGAACAGGCCTTCGATAGAAATGTTTTCCTCAAATTTTTATCCTAGAATGTTTCAAGAGACTCGCGGAAAGTAGCATATTCTTCACCTTTTCTTGCGTTAAAAACTGCGACACAAATCACATTTCATGTAAATAGAAAGCAAATGCCCTAAGTTGAAAATCCTACCAAATTTAGTTACAGTTAAATATTTTCTGATAGTCGGCAGCAAACGGCAAGTTTTTAAATTTTTCGCGCCACTAACGCACACCTTGCAGCGGCCTTGAAACTTACTAGGCATGCTGGCCACTCCCCATGGAAATGTGATTCAGCTGTTGATAGGCTAGGTTTGTGCCATTGGAAAACACAGCGAGAATGACACTCAACTTCAGAATCTGGTCAAAATTCCACAGCGTTGGAGGGGATGCTGACAGGGAGAAATCAGCTGTGCTACTAAGGGGAAAGCAGTCTATTCCCTTTCCCAAGACAATGACCGACGACTTTTGTGATTTAATTCCACCTACACTAATTAAGATACGACTAAATTTCATGAAGATATTTGCTTAGAATACCATCTTCTATAAACAGTGTAACGGACTTAACGTATATCAATTACACCCAGTAGAACACCATATTACTAAAGATAAAGTGTGTAACTAACAATAATATATTCTAAAGATAAGTAAAGAAAAGGCTGACAAAATACGGATCAGAACACTATGCACGTTGAGTTTACCACGTGGGCAATATAATTAAAGAATGTCGGCAATAACGCCTCACCAGGTCAACCTAACGATGTAAGTTGCTGCCTAGGATTGGGTGGTTAAAAGTGGATCTTCTAGTCGCCAAATCTATTACAGCAATCAAACGGAAATTTTGTATTCTGTTAGAGAAGTAGGATACATGAAAATAGGCTGTTTTGTACTTCACGGTACTACTTCTAAAGCTAAGGTTTAGCGCACATAAAATAGTTTAAAATTATGCGCTATCTCTCTCGATTCTACCTTATAACACGTCAATGCGTCCCCATCTGACCCCTTGAAACTTTCATTCATCTTCATTGATATCACATTTTATAATTCCCTTGGTGAGGTTGGGCATCAAGAAGGCCATGCGGTAGTAAAATAGAGTACATCCACCATGTAGATACTCATCAAGATCCATGTAGATCCTCCATAGAAATGGCAATGGTCTTAATAATTTGCAGGAAATTAATATTAAATTCCTTTTAAAGAATAGAGAAATATCTCTTCTAGAATGATATTTTGAGGACCCTAGATATAGTCTCAAAATAGGTTCATTGGCAATACTGGTTGAGGGATCAACCCGGAGGTTTTCATTTTAATTTTTTTGCCTTTTTCTCTCGTCAAATGAAGAGGAATTTGGAATTAAAGCCTACTACACTGCAATAATATGCTCTGTTCATTTAACGCTAAATAAATATCGTATAAAATACATTTCAAATTAATTGAAGGGTAATCATCCATTACTACAGAAATATGTCCCTATGCTAAATAATAATTAATATATTTACTGTGGATTAAAAACAATTAAAACATAATGCCTCACTCCGCACATGTTTATTCTACCAATAAACGTGCTTATGGATGAAATAACGAGGCAATTGCATCTCGAGGTTAAATACAACGGAAACGTGTTTATTACGTAATGCTCAGTGATCCCTCCAATGTATGTATAGACCACCAGCAGTGCTTGTTAACCTGGTCTCTAGTTCACACAAGGGGTCTCAAAAACCATGATCGGATCGAAATATCAGTGCTAGAGTGTCCGACTCATCATACCAGCATCGTGGGTTTGACTGTCGCAGTGAAAGACGAATTTTTGAGAGGCTTAAAACCCCCACTTCACTCACGAGCCATTAGATGTCAGATCATAAAAGATCTCAAGTATCATATTTGGTTTCTACAAGACTAATTTCCGCCACACTTCATCCAATAGGAAGCGAAAGAACTTCGATATTTGAGAATAGATCGATAAGATGGTGCCATATAGAAGGATCTACACATGGGAGCGGAATTATTATTATTATACTTATTATTATTGTTATAATTATACTTATAATTGAAAAGTGACGCAATTCCAAAATTTACGGTTTGTCATTTTTAGACTATTTACATTTTATGAAAAAACAAGATGTTCAGCAAAGAACATATAGCCTACTTTCTCCTAAATGTATGGGTATCTTTATGACTCTTTGTCCTCATCCCTAAAACAATCACCCCAACCACAATGTATTGTTTGTTTTCTTTTATATTGATAATAAGCCAGTAAGTGTCAAGATCAATATTATATACTTTATGATGATTGAATAACAAAACTACTAACTTATTGTAATGCATTCACGTCCGTTAATCTCTATATTAAGCCAGCCTGCAAAATTAAGAATCTTCCGCCCCAATCACAGTAGGTGGTGCTGCGACCTATCAGTGAATTAATCTTTATCTTGTACGCCTATGCACTGCCATCGTAATGTACTACGATGGCAGTGTTCTATGGGTGTTGAATGAGTAGGCAGTTTAAAGTAGCCAAGAGGGAGGCGATCCAGCTGGCAGTGTTTAAAGGTATTCGGAGCTCGATCGTGGCTAATAGTTGAACTACCAGTATTACAAAATTGCCATACTTCAAGAGGCCAGCTCAGGCATTTACACAGCGTTATGTTTGGAACAATATTACCCACATAACCCACAAGAGGACAGCACCGTACAGAGGCATTAAGAAGGCTGTGGTTAATGACAACGTGTATCTAGTTCTTCTATTCTCCTTTTTCTAATGTCTTCTGTTTATTCAGTATCTGTGGGAAAAGCTCGTGCACATCATTTGTAAAAGAATTCAAGAAAAAAAAAACTAACTGTAGCAGTATTCGATCCCCAGTCAACTGCGTGTCAGACTAACATGCTAGCCCAGAGCTAACCGTATCCATGACGTCAGGTGTTCTTAACTGACATATTAGATACAAACTGTTGGCAAATAATGACTTTAAATAAACGATTTCTTCACTGCAGTACATCTTCATTAAAGATCATTTCATACAAAGTTTATATTATTGTATCAGTACGGTATATCACATACAACATACTAAAACTACTGAAATATAAGACAGGCACATGAGGACAGCTGCCATCTTGTCGTGTGACACAAACGGCTCAGCTCTTTTAAGCCACTCATACTGTATAATATTATAATATTAAATTATAATAAATAACGGATCACGACCTTCAGGATAGCTTAAACCCCCCTAGGCCCGATAATCGGAATTGGTGGGTCTTAAGCTATTTATTAAAATGGTTGCATAATTCACACGGCCGCCATCCTGAAATGGCATGGCCGATGACCTTGAATTTTGGGTGAAAGACGCATCCTATATAAAGGTATGTTGTCACCAAATTTGGTAGAGATCGGATGATTAGTTTAGCCGTAATTTGATTTTACGTTTCGAACATTTGAGTGGCCGCCATTCTGTTTTGGTAAAGATGGCGGCGATATAAAGTATGACACTGAGGTGTCCTTTACTAGTGCTACCTCTGTGCCAAATTTCGTTCAATTCGGTTTCACCGTGTTCGAATTGATAGGGGGGGACAGACATTCAGAGTACACACACAGACACACACACACACACACACACACACAGACTCACACACACACATACACACACACACACAGACTCACACACACACATACACACACACAGACAGACACACTTTTTTCGCCCTGTGTTGATCTCATAAGTCTACTTTCATTTTTTGCAAAAATCGAAAGTAGGCTAAAAATAGGCTTATGAGATCACATTTTGTCCGTGTGTCTGCCAGTGTGTGTGTGATGGTGTGTGCCCCCCCCCCCCTAATAAATTCTAAACAGCTGGAAGGATTTCAATGAAACTCGGTAAGATTATAGCACCATTCAGGCCGACGCCGATCGTGCCCTTCAAATTTTATTGTGTCTCACCAATCCAACATGGGGGCTGTGCGCAATATTTCACCAGCATTCAGTATCTCTGAAACTATTACCGATATCACCCTGAAATTTTGTACGGTTAAAAAGGGAACTACTGAAAGTTCACCTATGAGACTTTCAAAAACCTGGTAACTACAAAACCAACATGGCGGCCAAGCGAAGTAGAGACATTTAAATAGACTTTCCTCGCGATTTAACCATCCAAACGCAATGAAACATGGTACAGCAAATGTTTATGCACATTATAATGCACTGGCGTCTAACTAAGTTCAATTGTTTACATAACCTCAAAATGGCGGCTGTGCGAAATATTTCACAGGCATTCAATATCTCCGAAACTATTCATGATATCACCCTGAAATTGTGTACGGTGATAAAAGGCCCTGCTTCAAGGTTATCAATATAACTTTCAAAAACCTGCAAAGTACAAAACGAACATGGCGGCCAAGCGAAGTTGAAACGTTTTAATAGACTTTTCTCGTGATTTAACCATCTGAGCGCAGTGAAATGTGGTACAGTAAATGATTATACATATTGTAATGCACTGGCATCTAATTTAGTTCAATTGTTTACATAAACTCAATATGGCGGCTGTGCCAAATTTTAAAATTAAGTTTTTATTTTTAATGTCGTAATCATGAGATCGAAGTGAAAGTTTGAATAATGAAGCTACGCAATAATTTTCCTTTAATGGTACATAACTATATGGCCTAGACATATAACAATCCAAAATGGCGAGCATCCGAAATATTTTGACGGTTCTCAATATCTACGAATCTTTTACAGCAATCAAACTGACTGTTTTTTATGTTCATAGAGGCTATAACATAAGTTCACCTATATTACTTTCAGTAACCTGGTGAGCAAAAACCCAACATGGCGGCGACGGGAAGTATAAATATTTAAATGGACGTTTCTCGCGATTTAACCATCCGAGTGCAGTGAAACTTTGCACGTTAAATGGTTATACAAATGTTACTCCACTGGCATCTAAAGTATTTCAATTGTTTTCATAACCACAAGATGGCAGCTGTGCGAAATTTTAAAATCTCGTTTTACTTCTTATATCCTAATCATGCGATTGAAGTCTGAATACCACACGTACACATTAATCATCATGCAATAGTAGCCTACATGAATAAAAATCCAACCTGGCGACCATCTGAAATATTTAGATGGTTCTCAATATCTACGAATCTATCACAACAATCAAACTGAAATTTTGTATGTTGATAGAGGCAATTAACATGAGTAGGATGTATGAAAATAGACTGCATGGTTCTTCAAGGAACTACTTGTATTCTTTCATAAGCAAGTTTATGGGTTATCTTATCGTGTAGCGAAGGTTTTAAGTCGCAATACGTCGTATATCCCATATTAACAGAGATCTAAAAACTAAGTTTATTGGCAATGTGACCTAACTCCAACATGTATTATTAGCCTACTTCCAAATTTTGCAAAAAATGAAAGTAGACTTATGAGATCTACACAGGACCAAACTGTTTGTGTCTGTGTGTGTGTGTGTGTGTGTGTGTGCGTGAGAGAGTGTGTGTGTATTTCGTATTCTGTCTCCGTCTCCCACCCCCTCTCCTATCAATTCAGTTCTGACCTATATTTCACTAATTTGAGTATATTGCATGCAATATAGCCTACTGATAGAAATAATATGAACTTTGTATGACATGGGTAATAATGGATAGGCCTATATACTCCAGTGAAGAAATCGTTCAGTCGAAGTCATTTTTGCTAAAACGTTGTATGTAAGTCAATTGATAACGCTTACATTGGGAGGACATGTTTGGCTGTGTGGTTAGAGCCTTGGTCTTTCACCCGGCTGGCTGGGGTTCAAAATGTATCAGAATTGTATTATTTCGCTTGATTTTTTAATATTTATTGCTTTCTGAGTACTGAGACGTTATAAAATTGAGCGATATATTGTGCATTTCGCAATTGAAAATATATATTTAATTAAAACAAAGTTCTCCAGTGGATCTGCACGACTGACATCTACTAGCAACCAGTTAAACTATGCGTGAGCTAACCACGGCCAACTAGATGTGAGCTGCGCTCTATACCGGCCAGTTAGTGAGCCCATGCCTACGGTGTAATTGAAAAATTTCCTCTTGATGCCGATAGAGCGCACTCAACCCCAATGATAGTCGCGATAAAAAAAATGGCTATGCAGTGGGTGTATTAAATGTGTTTCTCCCAGTGTTACGTTCAGACCAACGAGGTTTCAATTATTGTAACTAGTCGGTGTTTATATTGAATTCCTACGTTGTTTGGAGTGTTTGCTAATGAAATTGTAAAATGCTGGGGTAAATTAACTATGGTTTGATCGCCGCTGCTCAAATCCAATGGGCCATTTTGCACTTCAAATAGGAAGAAAAAGGCAGGTGATAAGGACAAAGAGTTATAACTATACCCATACATTTAGGAGAAAGTAGGTTACATGTTCTTTCCTGAACATCTTGTTCCCAATGCTTCTTATATCCATGTTGACCAATCCGATGGCTCTTTGGACATCACGTGATATCACGTGATAAATCAAGGCCATAGCTAACTTTGAAGAATATATAGAGCATCAGTTTGTGTTTGTTGTGATCAATCCATTTAAATGTTCATATATGTCACACAACGCGTATGTCAATATATGTTTTATTTCCAAAACGTCCTACCTCCAAATTACAGGAGACGATTACCACCATTTCCATTGATAGGACATTTTTAAAACACAGTGTCAGGATGTGCATAAATGTAATGAATTAGGCCCTATATTCATATTCATATCTGAATTTAATTATACGAAGAAACAAAAACGCGATTTATGAAGTTTTGCATTTCATGGATTTACGTCAGTTTGGAAATAAGCATTTCAATTATTATTATTATTATTATTATTATACTTACGTAATTATTATTATTATTGTTGGTGTTGGTGTTGTTTGTTGTAATTGTTGTTTATTGTTTTTGTTATTGTTGCTTTTTGTTTGTTTTGTTTTTGATTTTTGTTCATTTTTTGTTTTTTGTTTTCTTTGTTTTTGGTTTTGTTTCTGTTTGTTGTTTTTAGTGTTGATTTCATTCTTTGTTTTTTGTTGTTTTTTATTTGTTGATTTTGATCCTGTATTTTTCTTTTGTTTTCGTTTGTTGTTTTTGTTTTTGTTGTTGTTTTTGTTGTTGTTCTTGTCTTTTTTTGATTTGTTGTTGTTGCAAATCTGGCCTCTGGTGGTTCTGGGCATCAAACGCTCCGACCTCAACACGTGTTGCTGACGTAGTCTCATTTCCTGCAGCCTGTATACGATGAGTAAAACCGTAGATGTGAGTTATGTGGCCTGTAACAATGTTGGTACTTCTTCAAGATTTTATCAGTATGATGAGTTATTCTGAATCAGAGTAGTAAGAAATATCGTACATAAGGTGTAAGTAGTAGTTGTAATAAAAATCTAATATATAAAAGTGAAAGACTGTATGTATGTATGTGGGTTGGTTCCGTATACAAATCTACACCGTTCCACCAATCTCAACCATATTTTTCATACACATAGTTTAGGACCCAGAAGGAACCGCTGGATACATGAATTTTCGATAGTCTTTCTCTTTCTTCTGATTTTGGCCCTTTTGCACTCAAGCACATGCTAATCAATTCATAAAATATACTCATGAAGGAATGGCAAGTCAGATAGTTTCCATGGCAACATAGCTCAAGTTGAAACACGGCCGACTGGATGCCAGTTGCGCTCTGCACTACCGGTATAGAAAATGAGGATCTTTACTTGAAATCCCGTTAGTTACTCAACTGGTTACACAGCACTGTCAACCGTGTTTAGCATAACAAAGACTTGACCCTATCTACTGCGTATATATTTGTCAAATACCACTCACTCACTCACTCACTCACTCACTCACTCATTCATCACGAAATCTCAGAAACCACCGAACGGATTGGAATGAGATTTGGTACACAGCTTCCTCAAGGGCCGCAAATGCCCACTAAGAGAGTATTTTTGGATATTCAGGTTCTAAAGGGGTGTTAAGGGGATAGACCTGCATTTCATTGAATAGCAATATCACCCGATTGGTTTCATTGGGGGATGTGATACTCGGCATATAAACTCATCATTAAAATTAAGAAGACATGTGTCTGAGGGTTTTTCGATGTGGTGTATATAATGAGGTGAAAGGGGTGAAAAGTGGGGATTGAAAGATTCCTAACGGAGCGTGTATCTCTTAAACGACATAGGCGAGGAGTTTGAACTCAGCGAAAAAAAAATCAACATAAAAAGAAGTAAATATGTGTTTGACCGTTATTTCATAAATCCAATTTAAGGGGCCCATGGGGAGGGGTGAAATTCTGGGGTGGAGAAACAGGAAAGAAAGTGTCCTAAATGATTTACTGACTGACTCACTCATCAAACTCAGGGGGAAAAACTGCTTTAAAGTAAGTAAATAGCTCTTCGACAGTTTCTTTCATCAATCAAATTTAAAGGGTTCATGGGGAGGCGTGAAATTCTGAAAAAGGAAAATTGAAAGAAAATGTCCTGACTCACTCACTCACTCATCATCGCCCAGCCAAAATTATTGAAGTTAGAAACATGAGAGTTTGGGGTATGTTCATTGTATGTCAAAACCGTCTACTAAGGGAGGATTTTCGGATATTCAGGTTCTAAAGAGGTCTTAAGGGGGTTAAACCTGCATTTCATTGAATAACAATATCTCCCGATTGGTTTCATTGGGGGATGTGATACACGGGATATAAACTCATCATTAAAAAGTAAGAAGACACGTGTCTGAGGGTTTTTCGATGTGGTGTATATTATGAGGTGAAAGGGGGTGAAAAGTGGGGATTGAAAGATTCCTAACGGAGCGTGTATCTCTTAAACGACATAGGCGAGGAGTTTGAAACTCAGCGGAACAAAATCGGCATAAAAATAAGTTAATATGTGTTTGATCGTATTTTCATAAATCCAATTTAAGGGGTTCATGGGGAGGGGTGAAATTAACAAAAATAAATGAAAGAAAATGTCCTGACTGACTCACTCACTCATCATCGCCCAGCCAAAATTATTGAAGATAGAAACATGAAATTTTGGGGATATGTTCGTTGTATGTCGAAAACGTCCACTAAGGAAAGACTTTTGGATATTTAGGTTCTAAGGAGGTGTTAAGGGGGTAAACGTGCATTTCATTGAATAACAATATCTCACGAGTGGTTTCATTTGGGGATGTGATACTTGGCATATATACTAATCATTAAAAATAAGCTGACACATGTGTAATGGTTTTTCGATGTGGTGTATATTATGAGGTGAAAGGGATGAAAAGTGGGGGTTGAAAGATTCCTAACGGAGCGTGTATCTCTTAAACGACATAGGCGAGGAGTTTGAAACTCGGAGGAAACCAAACAGCTTAAAAATAAATAAATAAATTAATTAATAATAAAATAAATAGGTGTTCGACCGTTTTTTCATAAATGCAATTTAAGGGGCCTATGGGGAGGGGTGAAATTCTGGAAGAAAAACGTCCACTAAGGAAGGATTTTTGGATGTTCACTCTCATCGACCAACCAAAACTATTAAAGTTAGAAGAATGATATTTTGGGGATATGTTTGTTGTGTGTCGAAAACGTCTACTAAGGAGAGATTTTTGGATATTCAGGTTCTAAAGGGGTGTTAACGGGGTTAAACCTGCATTTCATTGAATAACAATATGACACGACTATCACGCGAGCGAAGCGAGGCTAAAAATGAGACGGTGTGTGTCTGTGTGTTACTCAATCACGCAAGTACCACTGGTCCGATTTACATGAATTTTACATGGAATTAGCTGATTCACCTGGTTAACATATAGGTTACTTTTGATTTCAATACTTTGCACTATTTAAAGATGGCGACCATTTTAGTTACGTCACTACACCCTTTGGTTTCAAACTTTCATATTTCCATTTCAAATAAAAAGAGAACGCTAAGAAATAGTAAACTTTTGATGGCATATACGGGGTTTAAAATTAAATTTTCTATCCGAAAGGTATCTCCAACGTTTAGCGAGTAAAACCTAAATTTGTGCTATAAAACACGGTCAACGCCGAGCGGTGTAGTTGGACAAAATGTTCCAACCTTAATCTCCCTCTGCGCAGCACCTCGCCTATCCCCTGTTTTAACTGTCACCTTCACATTTTAATTTATTTATGACGCGTAGCGAAGCACGGGTACTTCAGCTAGTAAAGTATAAATTACGAGGAGTTACGAGAAGACACCCTAAATTGTATTACAGCAATTTTCATGAAGAATGATAAGATAGAGCTAATATACAGTAAAGTTTTAGAGATTAGGCTCACTCAAGGGGATGAAAGGAAGGAAGGAAGCTTGTAGTTTTAAGTGACTGTTAATTTCGCGTTTTTGAGCCACGGGACCTCCATTTTACGTGGAGTCCCAACCATAGACATACTATTTTAATTGATTTCACGTCTTCATCTCAACTGCACTTGGTCCGTTCTCAGTAGCTCAATCGTGCGTAGATTTTCTTGCAGCTATTTAGGCAATCCGCTCTCCAATTTCAACGTTTACACAGTCCTCTAGCAGTGGAAATGGAACTCTGTTGAGGCATCAGGAAATGTATCCAGCCATAAAATATTTCGCCATATGGTTACTCATATCCCTTCATCAATCCCATGGAAACGGAAATTTAAAAAGCCGAAATACCTAATGGATCTTATTAAATTATTAGTATCATTATTATTACAGTGGTGTATGACTTCAGATGCCTAGTGAATAGTTTTAGAGTTGGAGACATTTACGTTATCTACTTTCTTATATGGAATTCTGTTTAAGTACTGTTGCTGGGGTCCACGAGACGTAGTGCCTAGCATATTTATTAGCCTATTTTCAAAACAGGCTTATGATTTTATTTGTCCGTGTGTCTGTCTGTGTAAGCGTGTGTGATTCGTGTGTGTGTGTATGTGTGCCCCCACCCCCCGCGAAATAAAATCTAAACGGCTGGAACGATTTTAATGAAACTCGGTAAGTTAATAGTATTATTCCAGACGACCCCGATCGTGCCCTTCAAATGTTATGTCTCACCAATCCAACATGGTGGTTGTGCGAAATATTTAACCAGCATTCATTATCTCCGAAACTATTACCGGTATCACCCTGGAATTTTGTACGGTGATAAAGGGAATTACTAGAAGTTTCACCTATGTGACTTTTGAAAACCTGGTAACTACAAAACCAACATGGCGTCCAAGCGAAGTTGCGACTTTTAAATAGAAGTTTCTCGTGATTTATCCAACCAAACGCAATGCAGTACTTGGTACGGTATATGTTTATAAACATTGTAATACACCTCGATCTAACTTAGTTCAATTGTTTACACAACCTCAAGATGGAGGCTGTGCGAAATATTTCACCGTCATTCTATATCTCTAAAACTATTCGCGGTATCACCCTGACATTTGGTACGATGAAGAGCACTACTGGAAGTTCATCTATGAGACTTTCAAAAACCGGTTAACTACAAATCTAACATGGCGGCCAAGCGAAGTTGAAAGTTTTAAATAAACTTTTCTCGCGATTTAATGATCCAAATGCAATGAAACTTGGTACAGCAAATGTTTATATACATTGTAATGTACTGTTATCTGATTTAGTTAAATTGTTTACATAACCTCAAGATGGCGACTGTGCGATTTTTTAAATTAAGTTTTTATTTCTTGTGTCGTAATCATGCGATCGAAGTGAAAGTTTGAATAGTAAAACTACGCAATAATTTTCCTTTAATGGTAAATGCCTCTATGGCCTATACATATAACAATCCAACATGGCGACCATCCGAAATATTTAGACGGTTCTCATTATCTACGAATCTATTACAACAATCAAACTGAAATTTTGTGTGTTGATAGTGGCAATTAAAATAAGTAGGATATATGGAAATAAGCTTCAGTTCTTCACGGAAGTACTTGTTTACATATTTATTTACTGGCTATACCCGGCATGCGTTGCAATGCCAAATAAATAATGTGTTGGCCTTGTCACTTTGTTTGTTGAAGTGATTTGGATACACTATTTTTTTATTTTTCCGTTAACTGCCTCTAAACGTTTGTAAAATGGATGTACTGATTCAGAAACAGTCGTGAGAGCGTGCACAATAGCTCACCAAAGTTTCATCGCAATCGGATGAATGGTTGGCTATTTGAACGCATAAGGGATTTTGTTGAAATGAATAACATGCCGTCACTCTTTTGTTGAATCTACTCGTGCGCCACCTATTGAAAAATGGATTTACTAATTCATAAACCTTCGCAGGAGTGTACTCACTTCTCCAAAGTTTCATCACAATAGGATCAATGGTATATGAACGCTTACGGGACTGTATTGAAACGATTCGCGCGCCGTCATTCATTTGTGGAATCTACTCGTGCGCTACCTATTGTAAGATGGAATTACTAGCTTAGAACCCTTCGCGGGAGTATACACAACAACTCACCAAAATATCATCGCATTCGGATGAATGGTATATGAACGCATACGGGATTTTATTTCAAAGAATCGCACGCCGTCACTCATTTGTTGAATCTACTCGTGCACTACTCACTGTAAAATGGATTTACTAAGTCAGATACCTACGCAGGAGTGTACACAATAACTCACCATAAGTTAATCGCAATGGGATGAATGGTATATGAACGCATGTGGGACTTTGTTGAAACAAATCGCACGCCATTTTGTTGAAGCTACTTGCCCGCTATGTATTCTAAATTGGATTTACTATGCCTATAACTTTCGCGGGATTGTGCACAACAACTCACCAAAATTTTATCACAATCGGATGAATTGTATATGAACGCATCGCCAACACTCATTTCTTTAAACTACTCGCGCGCTATCTATTGTAAATTGTATTAACTTTGCCCGTAACCATCCCGGGAGTGTGCACAACAACTCACCCAAATTTGATCGTAATCGGATGAATGGTTCATGGACGGCTAAAAGACAAACGAACATTCATTTTTATGTATATTTATGAGATAACAGATTTGTATATTTATTTAATAGTTCATTAATTAATTAATTTATTTATTTACCTGAAACTTTTGCCTAGTAATATTGACAAACACAAAATGCGCTACGCGACGGCTTTCAATAGCCGTACTGGAATGCCATAGATTTTTCCCGTCCTTCAAAGGCACGACTTTCTTGCCCGCTGATCGAACTCGCTTTCTAGGAGGTAGACTTTCTGGATTTTCCGCTGATTTACCGACGTAGTCACCTATCTGGTGGAAACTACCTCACCTGAGTTGACATGGTCAAATAGAAACTAATCCTTTACGATTAAACTTTATGTCAGTCGTGGATAAACACCTATCTGAAGCGATAACAAGTTTTTTTTCTGTCACCAGTGCAGTATAACCGAGTGACCTTTGTGTGTATAATGTGCCAGGGTTAACGCCTGGTCACCTGTTTTTAGAGTCAATACTCCATGATATTCCGAGAGAAGACACCCTAGGGATTTTGCTGAATATTGCAGTCTGGTAAATAGCCGCATCGCTTCTCACATACAATATTGAGGCTGCTGGTGCTTGCTTTCCTGGCTGCATACATCAAAGGGGTGTGCACTATTTAATTAAGCCCACACAGTTTAACTTGTCTTGCACACGAGGCGATGATTAAGAGTGTTACAATTAGCGCACTGTGTGCCACGTAAATACTAGGTGCTTGAATGTTCAAACTATTTATGAGGCGAAGACTTCTGGTCTTCTAGTTCAGTAAGACACAGCACTGGTGTGCATCATCAACTATTATACAAGACTTTTCAAATAGGGATCTGTTTCGATCACTATCAATGCAGGTCAATAACCATAGAAAGCCATTGGTCCCTCAAATCTTCCGCACAATCACTCAAGCGTGGAAGACGTTCTACTACAACGGGCGTGCTAAATCATTTTGAGACTGTGAGTACCACTTTTATGCCATATCAATTACCCAAGCACCATTAAATCGAACATAATAATAACAATATTAATAGATCTACTGAACCTATCCAGCACATCACGGGGGGATGCCAAACGCATGCTTATCATCGTAGCGAAAGTAGTACGGTACATCAAGCTTTTGCGCGCCGATAGTTTTTTTGTTTTTTGTTGAGAAGGAAGCCCTATATCATAAATGCAGACCTGATCAGGTTACAAAGCTTTATCTTATGGGATTCCACTACAATAACTGATCGTCTTGTAGAAGCCAACAGGCCAGACCATGTGATATTCGATAAGGAAGCACACAAGGTTACCATTATCAATGTTTGCTTCTCCACTCGATGAAAAAGTACAGAATACGGTGACTGAGGAAATGCGCAAATACCAGCCACTTGCCGTTGAGCTGTCACATATACGGTATAAAGGAAGTTTTCGTCGTCCCAGTTATCTCTGTGAATGGTTTGGTTACAAAGGACTGGGAAAATGTAAAGGACAACCTTGTCTTGAAGAGGAACCATATGTAGTTAATGCAAAAGGGCTGCCCTCCTTGGTAATACAAGTGTACATGAGGTTTTGTCTCTTCAATGACTTGCTCTGAACATCATGAGAACCAGTGCTATCATCAGTGTATTTGGCTCGCAAGGAGTCTGATGGTGAGGGTTTTGTATTTGTTATGTAAATTTCATATATAATAATAATAATAATAATAATAATAATAATAATAATAATAAGCTACTCAGGGACAGGTCAGTGATCACAGATAGACCTATATCAGCAAACAGGTCAGGCATTATTCTTATTGATAAAGTGCAAAAGAAAACTCTTCTAATAGACATCGCCGTCCCTAACTCGCATAATATCCAACACAGTTATGCTGAGAAAGTGACGAAATACTGTACATGCTTCTGGCTGAAGAGATCCGACAGATGTGGCGACAGGAATTTGTCACTGTATTGCCTATCATAATCTCTTCCACAGGCACCATACTGAAGTCGCTGAAGACCAAGCTCAATAAACGGTCGAACAACAATTCCGCCCGATTTTCCTCATTTCCACCCGGTCCTCCAAGGGACCTAAAAACAAGTTCCTCAACTCCGCTCAGGCTTTGACAAGGGGTCGGCAAAGGGGTTATCCCCCAATGACGTAAACGAATGTCATAACCCTCCTGCTCGCATACCAAGTGCCGGGTCTAACACCTTATGCAGCGCATGAGTGAATTCTTGAATGCAGCTGATTTTTCCGTTCTAGGCTGGAAAACAGTATTTTCAGCATCCGCAGCTGATGTCGAAAGTATTCTTTTAGGTTCAAATTATACACCTATTATTATCTAAATTTAATTTAATAATGTCTGACGAGGTCAAGGAACTTACAAACATTTAATTAAGCACATGTTAAAAACAATGTATAAAATTTGTAGAAAAAAATAGAAAACTTGGCAGACTTATTTATAAGAATATTATGATTAATTTTAAATCACTTGTATTTTCTGCCATATAAGTTATAATGTGCCAAACACTTTATACCTGATTTAACGAATGAGCGGACTTGACATCAGAGCGGTTGACCAATGGCACAACAATGTCTTGCGAACACCACCACGCCATCGGTCAAACGCTCTGAAGTAAAGTCCGCTCATTCGTTAAATCAGATATAAACATAATACATAAAGAGCTAATTAATCACTGTTGTTAAATAAAAATATGGGCAGGAAATTTAATAAAATAAGAAAATCTTAAAATCACATAAATCTTTACTTCATTTCAAACTATAACCCCGGCCCTTGGTATTGTACCCATATGATCGTATCCCAGCTGGCTCACGGTCTTTCGAAGTATGGGGCGTTCAACCCACTGAACGATCATATGTTCAGGATTTGAGTCTACCAGGTGACTACTCTACATGGAAACACAACTGATTCCTAAATACAGAGTTTAATGATCCTAATATCATGGCAAAATACAACAAAAACACAAAAATTTACGATTACATTAACACTCCCACAACACAAATAAAATATCTGGAGTGCGCAGATGATTATTCCAAACAATAAAACAAACCCTAATCTGTTTCATATGCACTCCGCAGCTCTGTTTCACCAATACAAAGATCAGATCCACTTAAATGCTCTGAGCTCCTCAGGCATGCTACAACATCTTGTGAGTCTTTATTAAAATTGGCGCTCTTCCCCATCCAAATATACTCTACACTTCCTAATATTTATACTTTATGGCATTGACGAATGTTCATAGTGTCATTCACGTCACTTAATTAATCGTAATTAGCATATCACAACACAACTATTTAATAAAAACACAAGTTATCACTGAACAATCATTAAATGTAATCATTACAGATCCAAATATTTCTGTCCGTTCTGAATCGGAACATTTATCTTTACTTATGTTTTAACAATATTAATCTCTTTACATTTCTTTGTTTAACATTACGTTGTTTGTGTGGACAATCGTTTTCTTCCACATAGATTGCAAACGCTTTTATGAGTAACCTCTCCCTCCAAAATACACATAATTAATGATTTAGCTTCACCATACAACAATCTTTCAGGTCTCACCAAGTCGTCACTTCCGTTGCTAATGTGCCAGTTCGTGCATTACCATTACCCGTCTGAGTAAATTAGCATTAATTGGGTAATTACTCTTTATAAAATGCATCTCATTATTTGGTGCAGTTAAAATGTCATCAGACACTAACTTGGCCAAATATTATCCGATTTTTACGATCCAACAACATATCCCCATGGATATGATGCATGTAATTCATTTAATACAATAATATCAACCCTTTTTCAATTACTTCAAGAGATGTGAAGAGATTTCAGTGTTCCAGTACATAGATTTAAAGTTCTCGCAGTTATTTAGCTACTCTAGCGCTAGCACAATAGGTTCGCTAAGCCCCGCCCTTTTCAACAAGGTTACTCCTACCTGCGTCTTGCACTACTGGAAGACTTTTAACTTGTAAACAAACCTTGACATTTGACTCAGTTACATACTGCAGCTCTCCAGGGGGCAAATGATGGGATGTGTCA
This sequence comes from Meconema thalassinum, assembly GCA_946902985.2. NCBI lineage: Eukaryota > Metazoa > Arthropoda > Insecta > Orthoptera > Tettigoniidae > Meconema > Meconema thalassinum. The sequence goes on from OX336390.1 coordinate 308,533,408, forward strand.
TTATGAACGGAATCGATCTATATATTTAACACCTACATTTAGGTTTTTTAATTGGCTCAATCCGGCTCTCAATTAATATTCTTAGCAAGGGATGGGTCTCCATTAGCTTCGCCGTATTAAGGATACAATCTGTGGCTCTAGATAAGTGCCAGTCGAGTTCCAAATGATTATCTCGCTGCAGGGATACGAATATATTAGGAAATCATCATGATTCCTCCACAAAGAATTGTCATACCTCCACGGGCAGATCAATTATTAACTTAGCTTACATAGGGTATCACAGTTTTCCCTAGTAGCCATGAATATGCTAACAGTGGGTTACAGATACCATATCCGGCCCAACTCTGTTGCTATAATAGGTACGCTCTCAGGCTATACACATACATTGTCGATTCGTAGATTGGCCCACTAGATTATCCAATGCGCGAGCTACTTGGATGATCCTTGCAATATTTTACGTAAATCTCTGGATTCTACGTTACACGGACGCTTATTGCGGCTAAAATAACATTCCTGTTAGATGAATCGATTCATAATGCACTCATATTCTCCCTGCATTTAATTATTATACATAGGCTCTTCAATAAGCTCTATAAAAGGTATCATTTAACTGGCAATTACATTATCTGCCTTATTGGCTTTCAAGCTTAGCAATGTAGCAATTATCATTATTTAACATCTCAATTACACTGAAAACTCTCTTATCTCCCTAATATATCTATCAGTCTCCCACATATAATAACATTATATTCTTTTATCGAACATGACACAATTTGCATGCTTTCAAGGCATCAACATGCCGATTTTACATTTATTTTCGACTGTGACCTCTGATTATTATTATTATTATTATTATTAATTAACGTTAGTTATATTGAGTGGCCTGTTTGCCATCTCTTGATGAATACAGTACATTTGCATTTGTCAGTTGGCACAGGCTAGAGTAAAAGGTTGCTTTTCACCGATGTCTCAGTCTCACTCATGGCTGTGATTATATGGAAGCTACTGAGGTATGGGTGGTGCTTAGTAATGGCATTCGGGGCACAGTCAGTGCCTGTGAATGCCGTGAAAGGTTCAACTCATAGGGTTAGGACTACTGTTCTGACTCAGTGAGGAAAACAATGGCAAACTACCTCACTCCTCTTCTTGCCTAGAACGCCTCAAAATAGCACTGCCTTGGGTTTTTGTGGGTATCTACTCACATAACGTAACGGTGGTACTTTTTGAGGATCCAACCAGCCTTCGGGCTGACTACCTAACAGACAGAGTTATATTGACTATCATCTTACGCATTACTCGTCGTAAGTTTATCATTCTCAAATCAAATTATTTACTGTAATACGAGGAATGTAAATTCGTTCAATAATTATAGTAAATTATGTAATATTTCAAGGAATGATATGTTTGTTGTATGGTGAGCTCTAAAATCATAGTAACATTTTTGGATGGTACTCACATTTTCTTGCGGACTGGATTAATCCAATAGTACAGCACTATACCCACCATCATGCTGCCTTCTAGCACATCTTAACACTTTTCACAAACAATACTTGATGTGGTTTGAACACGTTGATTACAGCTCGTAATACACACATTTCACATTTTAAAATTTAACACATTTCTTTATCACACAAATTTAAAACACTTTATATTATCACCTTTTTTGCACCACTTTATACAATTGATTTGTACACACGAAGCCTTATTTGGCTTTCCTACGGCGTGATTTCAGATCTGCGACGTTTCTGCACTATCCTGATATCCTCTTGTCTCCTCCGAAAGTCTATCTCGAGTAGGTGTGTTCATCTCCCGTCTCCTACTGTGATCTTATTTTCTCCCTTCTAGCGTGTACTGCTTAAGCATTTATCACAAATACCTGTGATTCCTTTCTGGTTCCCATGATCTGTGGTGTACTTTACTATTTGACTGTATGATACTATAAAGATCATAAATATCCCTATGGATAAGATCATTGTCTATCACAATCAGAATGCGATTTTGCCTACGCTGTACTGAATGACGTTTGCGTATAATAGCTGATTATCTGTCTGCAGTAGACTGTTCATATTTTTAATGTGGAAATACATTTAATAGGCTGCCTAATGCACCTTTCATGGTCTGCCTGTATGACACTGACTATAATGAACTTGCGTATTGCCCGCACTTATTTCATGTCGACGGACAGCATGTCGCCTCACGAGCTGAGTCAAAGAAGAACTGACTCTCCCCAGTTTCTCTGTCCATATAAAGGATTTTGACAAAATGTAGTCCCTGTTCACATCAGGAGCGACACTTTCCTCACACACCCCGTTTTCCGACAAGGTAACGCGTGATTCCTGATCGTATTTTCACGGAGGTTTCAGATCTACTTGCGTGCAGGTAATTCCTTCGCTCAATTAATTTATATTAATTGTCTTTCTCCATGGCTTCCCCACGCTATCCTCAGTGAACCCCCTCCTGCTACTTGGTCAACCACTGCTCATCCGCGTTCGGCGTTGTGAATTTCCCTTTAATCTAATATAAGCTTTAATTTAGGTGTTTTGACATCCCTAAATTAGCTCGCTTTGAATATAAGCATCTGGGTGTAAGTCTCATCCCATTAGAATGCTTCGTTTGCCCGCAATTAATTAATTTCTCTCAATGACCATCCCCTCCTCTCTCGTCTGCCTTGTCCGTCAGGGCTTTTTACGTTCATTATTCACTGTCTTGCCTCCCCAGTGACGCCTGTAAGTAGTCCACCGGTGACAGTCTGCGCCGCCTACTTTCAAAAACGATATGTCACCTGTCAAGTTGCCTCGACTTTCTGGTTCTTTGCTGGATTCTTGTATACTGGCTTGCAGTTCATACCATATTCTGTCTTATCATTGCTTATAATTCCTGTTCCAGATGTGTAATTAAGCTTTTATTATCACATTATATTACCATATCATTGTCCCTCGGTTTCACTGTGGCTGATCCCCCTCAGAAATCAATGGTTCGATTCTTGGGAAAATCATAGACATGATTCTTCCTCCTCAGATACCCAGGGTTCGATGCCAGTCAGCCTCGTCCCATTGGGTACAGTAAGCGAGCAGGAGGGTTATGACATTTGTTTACGTCATTGGGGAAAAGCCTGGGCGGAGTTGAAGAACTCACTTCTGGGTCCCTTGGAGGTCCGGGTGGAATTGAGGTAACCCTGGCTACCTGACTGGAATTCCCGGGTGGAATCGATGCCCGCCCCAATAAACTGGGGCTCCACCATAATCTAATTCATTATAATTATTCCTCTTCTTGAGCAATTGCGAGGTTGTCATTTTATAGCTGAGTAAGGTCGATTTCCGAAACCTCTTCCCTCTTACACGCGTGGAAAGTTTTTATCGTTCTATTAATAATCATGAGCCAGCTCTTATCGATGCGTCAACCATGATCTCATATCCGCATGACTTGTAGTCAACTATTCTTGCACCATATTATAACAGCCCACTCCTTACATCTTTCTAAGTCGTTCAAAAGACTATATTTTTTTCTCTCTTCTTTTGCCTATAAACTATGGATTCGACCCTTGAACCAATGGCACATGGGTTCATTATATCAATAGTGGAATGCATACAAACTGCTTTTGTTTTCCATTTATAATATGTTAAATATTTTGTTTTAGGTTTTATTGTTATACTGTGATATAATCCTGCACCATTCAGTAAAATTCCAAATATCTCCGATTTTTAGTATGAATGTTCTCGTTTTATCATGTTTTCCCGAGATAATATTTTGGCCGAGTAGAACCTATTTCACAGATAATTGTCTTTTTTTCACCTCAAAGATAGATGGTGGGCCCTCCACCAACAATGTTAAATCATCCAAATGTATGTCTCTTTTACTCAGGAACTATGAGAAGCATTTTTGTGAAATTTGCATTTTAAATGTAGAGGTCTTCGTATGGTCCAGTGGACTACAATGGATTTGATACCTACATTTTGAAATCACTTGCCTTTTTATTTTCGACAGAACAAATATTTTTGTATACATTTCCAGGCTTGCTGTCTGAAAAACCCTTGGTCGATTCACGACTCTGCTGTGTGTATCTCTACCCCCAACATTTTCCTGTTCCTCCGGTGTTAGGTATGAGGCAGGATTTCCATATGTCCCGCATTTTATGCGACAGTCACGTATTAATGCTAAATGTCCCACTTTCCGGGCAGTTCTTATCCGGGATGGTTATTGTCCCGTATTTCCAATCGTTTTGAAAGTCGAGAGAAATGCGTCTGTTTTTACACCTCTGGTATACCATTTCCTTGAACAAGTTCTCTTTGGATCTTTCTGTCTCAAGTTCTCATTGCAAAGAATACCTACTCTGGTATATTTGTTCGTAAAGACTGAAGAAACTCTTTGGTTCATTGCTTACAATTTTGGTGCATTTTGGGTTGGCCAACCTGGTGGATATAATGGGTAATAATGGGAAAACTGATGTTGGTGCGCGTGCACCGTGCTCTTCTCATTTGACTAATTTATGTTGTAACGTCATTATAAAACTCCCCTGTGATGTCAATATATCTTCTGTAAAACCATTCTTAAAGAAAGTTCACAAGTTGTCGATTGTGTCACTTATCGATATCCTGTCTCTTATTTTGTGTTCAGGAATCTGGCGACCCTGCCTATGAAGTGAGATGAGTTTTCTATATGGCTGACATCATCAGAGAAGTTAATGAGAGATGGGCAATGGGATCAGCTTGCCAACCGAACTTATCGCGATCGACCTGTGGAATTTTTGCAACATCTACATATAACAGCATGAGAGAGCTAATGATTTCGGTGTCAATAATCGGCACTGTGAATATAAACACATTATACACTGAAGTATGTGTCTACAAAACACCCGTGTAAGGCCTACTTGTAGTTTTTGTGTTCTGTAGAGAGCAATATTCTGCGCAACTGTGTGTTTATCTACCATGATCAATTAAGCCCCAGTAATCCATTTATGTGATCTTCATGAATTGAATGAATACTTGAAGGATATAACAATAATAATGATAATAAAAATAATTATTATTATAATAGATCAGTGGGAATTGGATAATTCGAGCTTCCGTTATCCGCATTCGTCAATAAATCAAAGATTTGTGTCGGTTCCTTCAACTTTGTATCAAATCAATCAAATCTATAGAAACAATAATTTGTGGCTAATTCAAAGTTTACCTTCCTTAATTCGACGTGTTTGTACACGGTTACTGAAATATGTGTCGAAATGTATGCTGTTGTTGGTTAATTTGAGGGGCTAGAACATCACGATTATTTAACTCCGTGTATTTGGGTGTATACACACACAAATTGTCAGATAGCCTGTGTTATTGTGATGTATGTAGTGATGCGTGTATTCATAATTTTAGGAGAGGATTTGGAAGGAGGCATCCGTGGCCATCAGTTATGAACCATCCTGGCATTTGCCTGGAGTAGAAGTGAGTGACCACGAAAAAACACTTCAAGAATGGCTGTGATGGGAATCGAAGTCACCTCTTCTCAGTATTGCCTCGCTAAGCTGAGTGTACCAAGAATTCTGTATATAGTATACATGGCACTTTCAGAAGCAAAGGAAAAGCACGGCACTCTCAGACGTAAAGGAAATGCACGGAACACAAAGGCGTTAGTAATATGGGCAACCAAACCCGTATTGCCATACCAACGGATCACTCTCGTATAGAAACAATCGGCTGTTTGACACTGGGGCTTTCTCGCATATCCCTTCTCTCGCTGGGGGTTGGGGAGGGCGTGATGGTAAAGTGGTTAAGCTGTCTGTCTCTCACCTAGGTGAACTGGGTTTGATTCCCGGTCAATGCATGTGAGATTTCCAAAGTGAAAGCCGTTTGGTTCGGATTCCACGTAAAAAAGGAGGTCCCGTGGCTCATGATAGCGAGATTGAAGGTTACGTAATGAACCCATGTGCCATAGGGTCCAAGGAGGTCGAATCCATGTATTTGGGGAAGAAATGAAAGAAACGTACAGTTTCTAATGTAACATAGAGAAAGATCAAGCCAGGATTCTAGCCTAACATTGTGCAAGCAGCGCGAGCCAGGTGTTCGAGAGATGAGATCACCCCTCTTGACATTCAGAAGGAGCTGGTCATGAGTATTAATAACCGAGTGGAAAATTCCGACTGTTAGACAAGGAAGCCTGACTCGGAAATCGAGCTGAGCTTGCTTGAAAACGACAACACCGCCTATGCGCCAGAAGAGGAATAATTAAATTTAACCCGTTTACGAGTATAAAAATAAGTAAACAATTACAGTACGGTGAATCATTTCGAATTAGAGATTTTTGTGTAAAGAAAAACCCTTTAATAATTGCACAGGAGAAAACTGCAAACGCAAGTAGACGTCATAGGGGATTTACCAAGGCCTGTGGAGAGGGGAGAATGCAAATGAACAGCAACACCCACACAGTTGAGGACGAGAAATTAATTAATATCTCCGAATTGCACGATCGATTCTTATGCGCAATGACATTATTTAACATTGAGAAGACGAGCTTTTTGAAGGTATAATTTTTATAATGGTGCAACCATTATTTTAAAAGTTGGGCACGGAAAGGGCTAGAGTCTTATCTTTTTGTAGCGAAAGAGTATAAAGCTCCTGGCATCACCAAGCCAAACATGCAGTTTCAAACAGTCCAGGGGACGTGACGCTGGAGCATCAGTACAAGCAGTTCCAAACAGCCCGAGGGGGCGTTGCTACGCATCAGTATTCAGACAGCCGTGTGGGGTGTTACTCTGTTTCACACCGAAGACAGTTTACCAGTACTCCTTGAGGGGAGAAACGCTGTATTACACCGCAGAATTAATATCTGATAGCCATAGGCGTCGCAGTATTAACAACTTGCGTGCCTCCATAAGGAGTTGTAAAGAAGAAATATTAAAGTATCGCCGTGTTGAAAAATTAGGAAAATCCTAGTTATAGGATTTAGGTCCGACAGTACACAAGTTTACAGTGAAAAGTTCGTAAAATATAGTCAGAGCAGGCTGCGAACGTTGGACTTAAGGCGATAGGTCTTTAAATAAACGACCGAAAATATCATAACGTACGGAAATACTGTAACAGAAAGATAAACAGTTATCTAAATTAAAAAACCCAAATAGGGAAAAACAGAGTAAGGTTCGCAACGTATTTCAGAAAAGTATGAGTGCGAGAACCGAATAAATAAAGAAGAACGGAGACTATAGACATTATCTCCAGAAAATAGACGAACTATTCTACAGCACTAGACTCGAGAAGTACTAGCTGCTATAAAATAAATCCATCGATCATCGATAGGTTATCGAGGGGACCTCGATCCGAACAGACTTTCACTAGGATCGATAAACTAGATCTAAAAAGGGAAGCCGTTCAAGCTAGAGAAATAGCCGGTCATCCAGACTAGGATTCGAAGAATTAGGATTCCAGGGAAAAGTAGATGATTCGAGACTTTCGTATTCTGCAGGATAGGAAGCCGACATTGAATAAATTTCACCCTTGGAAACGGGAGATTAAGTGGTCACGTGTGATAGGCTAGGAAAATACGGCCTAGTGATCAAAAGTTGTGAAGTGTAAATCTATCAAGATTGTGTGTTAAAATAATATTTTTTAGTGTTTATTGTGTGTTCTAAATGGATACACCAGTGTATTAAAAATGTTGTCAATGTTAAGTGTATTGAATATGTGTCAAGAAGTGTTTGTACATGAGATGAATTTCTACAATATGGAGTAAGTTTAAAAGAGGGCCAAAATGAAACACCGCACAAGGATAAAGGTCATGAGACGACCTTAAAAACATGTGAGTAATGAATTTCATTATATTTTGGTGTCAGGAAATGATTGTGTACAAATCCACCGGAGTTTTTGAGTAAAAGGGATGTGTTTAAATAAATAAATACTGAATAAACAAGAACGCGGTCTGAACAATAATAGAAATTTGAGAAACTATAAATAATTGTGTAAAAGAATAAATCCAGTAGAGGAAATATATGAATAACATGTTAGTGTATTTGACGAATGTCATAAGAGCAAGCGAAATATTAATAATTATCATGAAAGATATTTAAAAAAAAGTAAATTTGAGTCATATGAAAGAAATAGCTTTTGAGCTTTTTGGTAAAGAATGAAGATATGCAATGAATAATAATAATAACCAAGTAAGGAAATATTAAATAAAGATCAAATTAATTGATGTGAATATAAGAGCGTTAGAGCCTTAATAAAAAGTATAGACATGATGTTCAAATGCATGTTCTTTAAAAGAGAGAAAGTTATTGTCAAAGGGAAATAATAATATAAAAATTGAGATGTGTATCAATTGTTAATATGATATTATCAGTTCTTTGGATGACGCTAGGCTTAAAAATAAAGTATAGCGCAAAAAGAGCGCAATTAAAATAAAATGTCACGCTAGGAACGCGTAAAAGTTAATGTACTTGGTAAATTACTTATGAGAGGTAGTTGATTGTAGCGAATTGAGAATTGGTATAAGTCCTCTATTTGTGACGTAGTATCACGAGGCCATTGTGTATGTTGTATTGAAAGGGAGCAAATGTATGGTATTGAGCGTAGGTCTTATAAGCTATAGGCTAACCCTAAATCGCATTTTGTATAGTCCTCTATATGGGAATGGTTCCCGAGGCATGTGAAGAGATTCGAACTCAGAATCTTCTTATTGTGAAAGCCCCTTTATTATTCGTCGTAGAATGTGTATATCTCTTCCCCAATCGATGAGGACCTTTCATAATTAATAAATGCCAAGATTACGAATGTAGTTTATGAGCCCAATAATATTGTTGTATGTACACGAGGAGTAGAATGCCAGGTCTCCCCAAAGAATTGAGAATGAACGAAAAGCTGTTTGTAAAAGCATTAAAGAGAGCTCAAGCTTAGACTAGACGGGAGGGTTCCCGCATAGTCATAAATAACTCTCAAGTATCACGGTCAGACCCTCGGAGCAGGAGGGGTGTCTGAAGGCCGTCTTGTAAGGAGTAATGAATACACCAGGAGTGTTTAAAGTTGTTAACGACCCGGGCGTTGAACCGAGGCCCTTGTAGATTGATATTTCCGCTTGCCTGTTCAGATCGTAGTTTTTTTATGTGATAATGGTCTTATAAGACATATGAGATAAATAACAATCCCTATTGTAATGTTGTATGGAAGTAGGATTCCACGAGTTAATTGAAGGCAACTAGGTTCCGGGAGTGACCATAGTTTTTTGACTGTGTCAAGTATCTTCATACTCTGGAGTACACAAGTAATTTCCTGATTACCTTAATGTATTTGTAAAACTAGAGAGAGATGATAAAAGCTGAAAACCTGTGAAATGCCCAAATATTGAGTTAGATAATTAACATGTAATTTTAAATGTAATTATACATTTGTTTGATGATTAAGTAAATATATAAAAAGTAGTATTGGAGGTGTACAAAGAATGACACCATTATTAGAAAAAGCATTGAGCCAAAAGAGCTCGGAGTTATATGAAACTTACAGTTGATGCTTTATGGAAGTAAAAATAATTAGGAATTGTTGGTTTATATGGAAACCAGATGTTTTAATACAATACTAGATGAAACCCGTCAAAACATGACGGACAATGGAAAACAAAATTACTGAAGAAGCTTCTTATATAAGTTGCATTCATTGTACGATTACTTTTTAGCACTATTGCAACTTTAAGGGCGTCAAAAGATAGCACTCTCAGCATTGCAATATATTGCTGGTCATGACTGAAAACGTGATTAGGTCATCATCATCTTGCACAGTTTCCAGCCACTGGCCGGGTCTGTTTGGAACACAAGTCTCTCCAACGTCTTCTGTCTTCCCACCATCTCTCAGCCTCCACCCTTGTCCAGTCTTCTCCTCTCTTCTTCACGATTTCTTCCTCCCCCTTCAGCCACCTGTCTCTCGGTCTCCCTCTTGGTCTCTTTCCTTCCCACTTCGTCTCGTGTATCCTGCTGGGTATCCTCTTCTCCTCCATTCGTTTTACATGTCCATACCATCTAAGTCTAGATTTCTCTATACCAGTCTGTAATGGTTCATCCTTCATTAATTCTCCGGTCCTCTCATTTCTTATTCTGTCCATCTTTGTAGCTCCAATACTGCTTCTCAAGAACCTCATCTCACTGGCCTGTATTTTGCTCTTCTCCCTTCCTTTCATAACCCAGGTCTCCGAGGCATACGTCAGGATAGGGACATTGTACGTCCGATATATGATCTTTTTGCTGTTCTGAGGGACATTCTTGCTCCATAACATGCTTCTCACACTCCTCCGGAATGCTTCTGCCTGTCTCCCCCGCTCATTTATTTCTCTATCGTTTCTTCCATTCTCTTGTATCAGGCTTCCCAGATACTTGAAACTCTCCAATTCCTTCGGCTGTTCCCCACCAATTGTTATTTCCGTTGTGGTTCTTTCCTTCTTCCTTGTGTGATCACCATCTCACTCTTATTTATGCTAAATTTCATCCCATAACCTTGTATTATTCCTTCCCACACGTCCAACTGTTCCTGTACCTCCTCCTCCTTGTTTCCCCTAATCATCAAATCATCTGCAAGCACCATTGCTTTCATCTTTCCTTCCCCAATTACTTGTGCCACTCGGGTCATTATGTCATCCATCACCACAATGAAAAGTAACGGTGACAGTGCACTTCCTTGTTTCAGGCCGTTTCTCTGTTCCAACCAGTCCGATCTCTCTCCTCCCACTTTCACACAGCTCACGCTTCCCTTGTACATCTCCTTTATCTTCCTTATAGTCCATTTTTATATTCCTCTATCCTCCAGGGACTTCCATACTTTGTTTCTGCATACACTGTCATATGCTTTCTCAATGTCCAGAAAGGCCATCAGTAGATCTGTTCCATACTCATAGTGATGTTCTTGTAACTGCCTTACAGCAAAAATCAAATCCACTGTGGACCTTCCTGATCTGAAGCCATGTTGTTCTTCCCTCATCCCTCCTTCTATCCTTGTCCTAATTCTCCTTTCCAAAACTTTCTCAAACAACTTTGCACAATGACTCATCAGTGTTATTCCCCGATAGTTTCTGCATTCTGTTCTACTACCTTTCTTGAAGATCGGGACAATTATTCCCTTTTTCCAGTCCTCTGGGGTCTTCCTTTCCTTCCATGCTGTCTTCATCACTCGGTACAACCATTGTATCCCCACCTCTCCTGCTGCTCTCACCATCTCCACACTCAACTCATCCACACCCGGTGCCTTCCCTCCTTTCATCTTCCTCACTGCATCTTCCACTTCTTTCCATGTTAAGTCCTTTTCTATTTGCAGTTCATCTACTGTACCTCTTCCCCGATTTCTTCCTCCTCGCCGTGGTTTCCATTTGGGTTCAGGAGTTCTTCAAAATATTATTTCCACATTTTCTTCAGTTCTTCCCTATTTTCTATCTCTTGTCCCCTTTTGTTCACAATTATAACATAATCCGTAGGATCCTTCCGCCTCTTATTCTTTACCATCCCAAACAGGACCTTTTTTGCGCCTTCACTATCCTGCTGGTCATGACTGAAAACGTGATGAGGTAAATAGCCCAATACGTTCAAGAGTTTCTCCTTGAGCTTGATTGATTTTGATAAAGTAGGCCGAGCGAATAGGAAATTGTTGCCTATTAAAAGAAAATGTACTGTAGGCTACCTGTAAGTGTTTTATCGTAAGGTGTTAAATCAAGTCGTAGGATTTGAGCTCTCTGCCTATTATTACTGCACCTATTATATCCGAATCCAAGCGATTTCTTACAATTAATATATTACCATATATGAGTCCATGGGAAACGTTCAGATTTCTAAGAAGCATATCTACGGCTTAAACGTTCGAAGTATGTGGAGGCGAATCTCTTAATTCCAAGGAATTGAAAAATTCAATAATAGGGAAATGAAGTAGCTGGCTTTCATCTTCAGTATCCAATCTGTTAACGCTGATGTATGTGTTTGAACTGCTGGATATAAGTTCAATGACTTTTAAATTAATATCATTACATTGTTGCAGCTTGGCAAATATTTTATATTCCAGCAGATCAATTTTACCCTCACAACAGTAAAGACCAAAGTAACCACGCATAGATTTTACGCAAGAGAAATACAATGTAGAAAAATGTTTACATTTGATCGTCAAGGACCTTACAGTACACTGTATTGCATAATATCTGGAGTTGTTTCTGAAATGGCCTATTTATATTGGATTTTAAATGTGGCTTCGTATTATTCGATAACACTATAGTGTCCTGCAATAACGGAGCCGCTAAATATTAAATGGCAAATAATACTTCCATTGCCGAAATCAACTACGTAGTTAGACTCCGTACTCTAAACAAATAATCATTAAACAATTGTCTTATACAATGAAGTTTAACATGACCGTCCAGAGACTTTCATACTCAAGTTGGTTGGTGAGGAGAATGCGATGAGACTGATCGCTTAAAATAAATTCCTTATAATTGTTCCTGCCAGCGAAATTTTTTGCGATAGCTTGAAAACGCAGCTCAGAATGACGTTCTTCATTTTGTTATAAACAGTACGAAACTGCTCTAAATAAGCAATTTCCATCACCTGTTATAGGTTATGGCAGTACATTTTGCAGGGGAACATAGAATCACTTCACCAACTACTGGAATGACCATAGGCCTATACTCAATACTCACTTCGATAGTCACCCTAATGGAGGCAGTTTTTGAATTCTATGTCCCGTGCATGTCAAAAATCGTATTAACACATGGAGGCCCACCTATTCTTGTCTATCGCCCCGGAGACCCGGGTTACATTTCCTGCTCTGCCAAGAAATTTAATTCTGGTCTCAGGGCAAAATCGGGGTACATTCAGTCTCTTGAGGTATAACTAAGAAGAGGAAGGTTTAATTCCCACCTCGACAATCTTGGATGTGGTTTTCCGTGGTTTCCCACTTCCACTTAAGGCAAATACCGGGATGGTTCCTAACTTAAGGCCTTGGCCGTCTCCTTGCCATTTACCACCTTAATTACAAATACACACAGTAATGCAGCCATCACAATAACACAGGTTATCAGAAGAAAATTTCACACATACACACCCAAGTACACGGGGCTGAGTGACCAAGATGTCGGAGTCCTTCAAACGAATTATATTTGCCAAGTGTCTCTCATGGCGAAAGCAATTGTGGAGACGCGCGTGTGCCTGGAAAACTACTTTTTTCTTTAATATCGACGATGCATAATTATAACTTTTAGTCTAGGACGCTAATAACTTGACCACCGAAGCATTGGGAAGAAATTGCAATATTAAGGTACATAAACAACCTAGCCTACACATTCAACTGTCAGTTAATGTTCCTCAACATTTCCCTTCTTAAATATTCCCCTCCTTTATAATTTTCCATCACGTGAAAACATGCCATGTCTTGTGTTTTAAATATATCGATGCAATGGTGTTGCCATCTGCTGTCAGTTAATGGAACTATATGGGCGAATTACTGCCATCTGTTGTCAGTTATAGGAACTGATTGCAGATATTTAAACGGCGTACTGCGGACAACAGTTTGCTCTTTTGATTACATGCTGCAATGCAATGGTAAAACGAAAATAAAACGTATTTAGAGGGAATGTAGAAATAAGTATCTTTAACAGACATAAAACCTTACTGTTACTCCTTGATTAAACAATATTTCAGTGGTAAAAAAAAACTGGCGAGGGCTAGGATCGAACCCGCGCTTCATGGAACAACAGTCAGTCGCCTTAACCACATGGCTACTCACGCACTCATGTACAGTCGCAGACGCAGCCATTCATTATATTGAAAAGCCGCTGTTTGAAGGAAATAATCAATTTCATTATCCAAATAAATCAATGTTGCACATTCGTATACGTTCTTACTGTTATTATACTTTATTGTCAGAACTTGGTTAATGTATGTTTTCAATTACATGGAAGCTTATTAAATAACTTACATTTTAATGGAATTCTCACCGCCATTTTGTCATGACCTCAGGCGGATTGTGCGCATGCGTGAGGGCCAAGAATTCTGCTATTTTCTATATTAATTCAAAAATATACCGAGAGGGAATGTAGAAATATGTATCTTTAACAGACATAAAACCTTACTAATACTCCTTGATTAAACAATATTTCAGTGGTAAAAAAAAAAATATATATCGGCGAGGGCTGGGATCGAACCGGTGAACCTCGGAACCACAGTCTGTCGCCTTAACCACATAGCTACACGCGCACTCTTGGTCACCAGCAGACGCAGCCGTTCTTTATCATTAAAAGCCGCTGTCTGAAGAAAATAATCCATTTCATTATCCAAATAAATCAATGTTGCACATTCGTATACGTTCATACTGTTATTATATTTTACTGTCAGAACTTGGTTAATGTATGTTTTCAATTACATGCAAGCTTATTAAATAACTTACATTTTAATGGACTTCTCACCGCCATTTTGTCATGACCCCTAGGCGGATTGTGCGCATGCGTGAGGGCCTAGAATTCTGCTATTTTCTATATTAATTTAAAAATATACCGTAATATATTTGTTTATTTTAGAGACACTCTGCAAATCTGCATGCCAAGAGCTTTCGTTAGAATGTCTTACGAAGCCAATCGGTTAAGTCGTTTTCACAATCTCGTGTGTACAAAAAACAGCTTAGTGTTTTAAATATATAGATTTGTTTTATTCTTATGTTATTCCTTGTTCATTTGGAACAAGTAGATGATTATGGGTCAGTAATTTAATTGTTTAATTGTTTGTAGCGCCATAATTTTGATAAATTAAATGTGTTCAAATAAGAGTTGATTTTGTTGTTATTTTGCAAGTGTATCCTCTAATTAATCCAAAATATGTGAATCACAGAGTGGGTGAACTTACTGCTACCCCGAAAATCCCGAATTGAGCTACGCTGGTATACTGTGATTGGCATATTTCTTGCTAAAAGGGCACAGTAAATCAAAAGATTCCTTTTTTCCATCCGTCCTTTCTTCCTTTCCTTCTACCATCTTTCTTCTTATCCCTTCCTTCCCTTCCCTCCATTCCTTCCATTTTCCTCCCTTCCTTTTTCCTCTTCCCTTCCTTCCTTTTTCCTCTTCCCTTCCTCTTTTCTTCCTCTTCCTTTCTTATTCCTCTTACCATCCTCTTACCTTCCTTCTTCTTCTCTACCTTCTTCTTTCCATTTTGCCCTTCATTTCCTCCCGCCTCTTCCCTTCCTCTTAACTTCCTTCCCTCCTTCCCTTCCCAACCCCTTCATTTTTTTTCATCCCTTCCTTCCTCCGGTCCTTTTTCCTCTTCCCTTGATTTGTTCTTTCTCTTACCGTCCTCCCTCTTTCTTCTTTCCTTCCCCTTACCTTCCTTCCTTCTTCCTTCCTCCCTTCCTTCCTCCCTTCTTTCTCTTCCCTTCCACTTACCTTCCTTCCGTCTTCCTTCCGTCCTCGCTTCCTTCTTCCTCCCTTCGCTTTTTTCTCCTTTCCCTTCCTCTTTCTTCCTTCCCTCCTCTTCCTTCTATTCCCATCCCTTCATTGCTTCCCTTCCCTTTTCCTTCATTCTTTTTTTTCTGCCTTCCTTCGTACTTCCTCTTCCTCTCCTCCTACCTTCCATCCTTCTTTCTTCCTTCCTTACTTCCTTCCTCTTCCTTCCCTCTCCCATCTCTTCTCCTTCCTTTCTTCTTTTTTTCTTTCTATCTTTCTTTCTTTCTTTCTTTCATTGCTGGAAATACTATATACACCAGATCAGAGTGGATATAATGCAGAAACAGTATCTGCATGATGTTGACTTCGGCTTTACGTACTGTTGAGTGGTCTCCGTGCTTGGAATGGGCAAGACCCACACATCACTGGAGATTGAGGTCCCACTTCCTCGCTGCGCAATAAGAAATAAATTATCCATGAGGTGGAAATTTGCATCAGCAAAGGATCGTGAAATAAAAGCAGCAGTGGAATATAGCGAGTCAAGTCCTTGCTTGTTAATGAATATTTTATCGGGCAGAACAAACAGTGAAATTAGAGTTTTGTGCATTTTGTGAGCTCGTGCACATATCAGTATGTGTGTTGGAAGTGGATCATGTGAAGTACCAGTGAGAAACCTTCTCAACAGGCGGCCCACTGGCAGCCGAAATTATTTTCAGTGGCCCGTAAAGAACAATGCAAAATACGGTAATTAAAAAGAAAACATAAAAAGTCCTCTCGGCACGCCGGAAGGCGGAGGTAGATTTCACCGGACAAACTTGGGGATAGGCGAAAATAGGCAGAATATGCACGTTTCGTAGATGGATCACACCTCATTTATTGCGAGAAAGTATTTTATAATTGGAGCTTAATTAACTTGTTTTTCGTCATTTTATGCATATTTTAAACATTTTATTGTCTAATGGGGACGGTAACCTTCTTGTCATTTGGGGTACTTTTTTATACTTGTGGTCACACTGTCCTTATGCAAGGTTTCGACACTGATGTGTAACTATGTAACGGTCTGTTACTTCTTCACGCAGAATTATATCTCCCGCAGAGATTTTGGTTGGTTCCTCAGTTTAGGGACTGCGACAACGCGGTCATGTAACCCCGTGTACTTTGGGTGAGTGTAGAATCTGTCTGATAAACAGTGTGAATTGTGATGGCTGTATTAGTCTGTAATTCAGTTAAGGACTGCAGACGGTCAATTTCAAGCAGTAGTTCCTAATGTTACTACCAGATACTACCGTCAGCGACACTTAGCTCTGAACTTGGCTACGAGATGCCACCGCAACCAGCAACTCGCAACGAACGTTGGAACTTCCCCTCCAAAGGAAAGCATACTGAGGGATTTTTAGCGCTCTTAGAAAATCCGACGACTTCGGCCGGCTTTGATCCCGCGAACTTGGGCATAGAAGTTCACTATACTACCAGTTACGTCACCGAGGCCGCTTCTCACTTAGTCAGATGGAAAATTGAATGTGATCGCGTGCAAGTGCGTTGTCATGGCAACGTCTGATGGCTCATCCCTCATCAATTTAGTAGTGTTGTCATGGCAACCTCTGATAGCTCTTGGCATTTTCTTATAATTCTGAAATCATTTTTCTCATCCCTTGGCGTAATGGTGGGTCATATCAATAATTCTTTCAGACAAAAGTTTTGGATAATTATTAGGGGAATATTGTCCTTTTTGTACGGTTTTGATGTTGTGCCTATTAAGAGAGATATGATTAATGTTTCCCGAAAAACCCACTTTTTCCCACCCCTTTGTTCGATGGTTGGTGCTATCAAAAAACCCTTCAAACATAAATTTTTGGGCCTTTTTCGACACATAGTATGAACTTTGAATGGATTCGATATTTCAAATATTAAGAGAGTTATAGCGATATTTCACTTTTTTTTCGAAAAAAAAACCCATTTTCATCCCCGTCGACCGATTGTGCCCATTAACGAACTCGACCTAGATTTTATAGGGATACATATTATGTAAAAAAATTCAAATTGATTGGTGCAAAATTTCGCTAGTTATCGTGTCCACAAGAAACTGATATATGTATATATATATATACATAAATTATATATAAACTTTTTAACTGATGGTGGTTTTGGGGTCTAGGGGATGTGAAACGTGAAGATATGTCGAAATTTTCCGGAAGTCGAAACATGGTACCCATTGCAATAGTTTGCTTTCTAATGAAATCTACCTAAAATGAAATTCATTGATCGTGGAAGACTGGTTGTAAATCTGCGCATAATATGTGCCAAAATATAGGAGCTAATGAAAGACTACAGTACTTCTGTTGTTGTTGTTGTTGATGATTCATTTTGGGACTTTGGGACAACTTGATCATGTATCCCCATGTACATCGCCATGTGTACAAACTATGTGATAACCTGTGTCATTGTGATGGCTGTAGTAGTGTATTCATTTTTAATTAAGGCTAAGATTTTCAAGGAGACGGCCGTGGCCGTAATTTAGTAATCATCCCACATTTGTCTGGAGTAGAAGTAGGACACCACGGGAAACCACTTCTTGGGTATCTGGGAAGGGATTTGAATACATCTCTATGTAGTTTTGACTCACGGTGACCGAATGCTGGACAGTCGTGGTTCAATTGTACTCCAGACCGGACTGTATTTTAATATTTCAGTATTTCATTTTATTTTTCAATAAGCCTACGTTCTATTGTGATATATTTTGATTGATGAAAGACTACTGGTTATCCTGGGTAGTTCTTTTGAACGCCTCAGCCTGGTATGATAGATTGTACGCCACACACATATGGTGAACGAGTTGCCTATGACATACACCACACGGCGTTTACTACAGTGCTTTACAAACGCGATTGTTAAGCCATGTGGAGTGAATTCACCTAGAGTCCGAAACTAAAGTCTAATGGTTCGAATCGAGTTTATTGACATCAAGGATGGAGTTATTGGGGATTTTCTTTAGCCACCGTGAGTGGAAAGTGTCAGTGTTCTTCGGGACAGTAAAAAACAAAAGCCAACTCGGTACAGGCCATGGAGGCCATGAGAGTAGTGGAAGGTAGAGGCTTCTACTCTTTGTAACATCGGCACTAGATGGGATGGAGTTGTCAGTTCCACGCCCGGCAGTCTTTGCTCCCAGGAATTACCCTGGTACTCATTTCTGGTGTAGGCTGAGTGAACCCCATGGCTATTTGCGTTTCCGAAAGTTTCTAAAATCCACTACCTGGGTGGGGATCGAACCCACTCCCTTTCAGTCAGAAGCTCAGCGCCTCTACCGACTGCGCCACGCAGCAGTGCTGTGTACGAAATCTGGAGATATCTTAGCTATTTCTCTCATTACAAAAGTACATTCGTACTCGTACATCATATAACACATGCATTCGGCTTAGACTTTAGCAATTGGATAAACATACCCGATGTGTCGGCAACTTGTCTGATTTAGGTGTGTTGGGAGACGATATACTCTACATGTGAAAATCGCATAATCAGCCACTCAAAGATTAGTTAGTTATTGTCCTTTTAAGGAGCGGAACAGCGAGGTCATCAGCCCTTACCACTAAAAGATTTAACCAAGAATTCTAGCCACTGCGTTACGAGGCGTACAAGGGGTTTAGACTGAAGATCTGGTGTTCCAAATCTATCATCATTATGGGCAGCCAAAGTTACTGAGCTGTGCTGTATGTAAAGAAGAAGGAAGTTTGTTGTTTTACGTGACTAATCTCGCGATCATGAGCCACAGGACCTCATTTTTACGTGGAATCCGAATCACAGGACAAGGTATTTCACTTTGAAAATCTCACATGCATTGACCAGGAATCGAACCCGGTCCACCGTGGTGAGAGGCCAACAGCGTGACCACTGCGCCACCACGTCTCTAAAGTAATGTATGTATGTATCTATGCGTCCTGTACACACACTTGCAGACGGACAATTCACTCAGTCTGGCCTCTGTGGCGTAGCCATGCTGGTTAAATCATGTACCACAATCATGACGGGGAGCTGCAGTAACTCGCAGAATCGAGGTTCAAATCTCAGCGTTGACAAGTGACTACACTGAGTGTAGTTTTTCTCGGGGTTTTTCCACACTTCCTTCAGGCAAATCCGAGGATAGTACCTTATTTCAAGTCCCGGGGTACTTAACCCATCCCTGCCCCTAATACTATACATAGACCTTTCTCGCGATTTAATGTTCCAAGCTCACTGAAACCTGGTACAGGAAATATTTATACACATTGTAATCCACTGGTATCTAATTTAGTTCAATTGTTTACATAACCTCAAGATGGCGGCTGTGCGAATTTTAAAATTAAGTTTTTATTTCTTGTGATGTAGTCATGCGATCGAAGTGAAAGTTTGAATAATGAACCTACGCAATAATTTTCCTTTAATGGTACATGACTCTATGGCCTATACATTTAACAATCTAATATGGCGACCATCCGAAATATTTAGACGATACTGAATATCTACGAATCTATTAACAATCAAACTGCATTTTTAATGTTCATAGGGGCTATGAACTTAAGTTCACCTATAGGACTTTAAATAACCTGGTGATCACAAATCCAACATGGCGGTGACGCGAATTATAAATATTCGCATGGACGTTACTCGCAATTTAACCATCCGCGTGCAGTGAAACTTGGTACAGTAAATCTTTATCCGAATGTTAATCCACTGGCATCTAATTTATTTCAATTGTTTCCATAACCTCAAGATGGCAGCTGTGAAAATTTTTAAATCTCCTTGTTTTTTCTTGTGTCATAATTATGCGATTGATGTCTGAATGCTACACGTACACAATAATCTGCATGTAACAGTACATAACTCTAGGACCTACATATATAAAATCCAACATGGCGACCATCCGAAATATTTAGTCGGTTCTCAATATCTGCGAATCTATTATAGCAATCAAACTGAAATTGTGTATGTTGATAGAGGCAATTAACATAAGTAGGATATATGAAAATAGGCTGTATAGTTCTTCACGGAACTACTTGTTTTCTTTTTTGCCCGGCTGTGTATTATTGGTAACATATTGCTGACAGTGTTTTACCTGAGCTAAATAGTCATCATTGATAACACAACAATCGTTACTACCAACATCAGAATATCACACGCAAGATTGAAGCCCAGTTATGAGTATTTATTATATATAGTGTATACAGTATTCTACCTAGTGGCAGGTTCATGTCTTCGTACAGAAAATGTCAGATGCCAATGTTCCTGGTCTTCAGCTTCCTCCTTCAGTCTGCTGTAATTCCTTCCATATTTCATGCCATCCAGATGTAGAATTCTTCTTATTTCCCGTCCTGTCGTTCCTTTGATCTTTTCCCTATGCAACAATGCAATAATCTAACATTATAATGTTATTTTGTTTGCAGTTGCTGGACCTGATGACGGTATGATGGACGACTACGTGGATAACAATCTGGAGCATCTGCTGCAAAGCGCGCCGCAGAAGTGAGTATAACATGGTGACCTTCAGTGTGGGGTAGTGGGAGGGTGCAACTTGGCCTCAGTAACCAAGGATTATCATCGTGAGATAGGTTTTTCATTTTGAGTTTTCTATCTTCCACCTCAACACGCATGGCTACGCATGTCACTGAAAGTCAAATAGAACTGTACCTAAGCATGCATTTCCTACAAAAAATGTTGTATAATGCTGAGCCCTCACTTTATGATTCTATAAATAATCCAACTAAAAGACTTTTATTCGACCGCATTCTGTCGTATCAGAGTACGTATTGAGACTTTGGTAACAAAGGTCAGGATTTCGATTCCCGGCTCTGGCTTTCTGTGGTTACCCATATGAGTCGTCCAGTTGCAAAACTCGTTTAATCCACATGTGAATAAGAATCATTTACATGAGAAACGTCTCTCTGGATTTTGCCTCACGTGTCTTTTGTGTTGTTTGTTGTTTTCTAATGTTTTCTCTTTGCTTTGTGTTTTTGGTTTTGTGTTTGCTTTGCACTTTAACTTTTGAATTTTTCTTTTTTTTCTTTTTTGGTTTTGGTTTTGTGTTTGTTTTCTGCTTTCGCCTTTTTGAATTTTGCTTTTTGCTTTGTGTTTCTTGCTTTTTGTTTTCTGCTTTTGCTTTTGTTTTTGAATTTTGCTTTTTGCTTCGTGGTTTTTTGTTTTTGTGTTTGTCTTCTGAAAAATCAAAATAAAACAAAATAAACGAAACAAAATTAAAATAAAACAATACAAAATAAAATAGAAAATAATAAATAAAATAAAACAAAGCAAAAAAATAAACAAAACAATTTAAAACAAAATAAAACGAAAAAGATAAAACAAAATAAAAAACAAGACAAAATAAAATTAAACAAAACCAAATAAAACAAAATAAAATAAATTAATTAAATAAAATAAATTAATTAAATAAATAATTTTACGACATGATCCTTGTTCACAAGTGGATCAAACAAGTTTTGCAACTGGATGATTCTACACACACCTAAAGTACACGGGGCTCAAATGGCAATAATACCCAAGCCCTTGAATAATGACAACAGTAGCATGCCTTTCATTGTCGGTAACGTAAGACCAATAACATGCAGTTATAACAAAGTGAACGTGTACGTTGATTTTTGTGATTATATGTGGGTTTCTATTTGGTGGATAATGCTTAATTAAATATGGGCCAGCTGACAGCTCCCGATTGTTCTATGCGTCTTGCAGCCACACACTGTTTCATTGGATTAATTTAATACATAAAAATACAATACAATTCATTGCAAAGCAAGTACTTGAATGTATGAAGTATATTTCCTAATGCAGAGACCCAAATAGCAATGCCTCGTTAAGCCTCAGGGCAATTTTATCTAAAGAAAACGATCACGAAGGATGAGGCAAGAAGTTAATTTCTTCGCTGGACTGTGAAACATGGATATTATGTTTTCATTAATACACTATTATTATTATTATTACTATTATTATTATTATTATTATTATTGAAGTTTCAATGTTTCATTGTTCATCACGTGGTGTAGTGGCTAGCCTTCTTGGCTGTTGTCTCGGAGAGCCGGGTTCAATTTCCAACTCTGCTAAGAAACGTAATTTTAGTCTGAGGCCTGGAATGGGGTACATTCAGCCTCGTTAGGCAAAACTGAGAAGAGGTGGGCTCAAATACCATTTCAGCCATTCGTGGTTTCCCACTTTGACTCCAGGCAAATGCCGGGATGGTTTCTACCTAAAGGCCATGACCGTCCCCTTGCCATTCCTAGTCTCAATTACCAATACGCCTACTACTTCAGACACCACAATAACACAGTTTTTTTATATTATTATTTTTTTCTCTCTCTATCTCTCTCTCTATATATGTGTGTGGGTATACACACATCCAAGTACACAGGACTGAGTGACCACGATGTCTAAGCCCCTCAAATGAAACAATATCAATTTTAAGTCAACAATATTAGTATTTTCTTACATTTCTCTTCATTATCAGTAGGGAACCAATTAATCATTCTAAATTAATATATTATTATTATTATTATTAAGGAGCATCAGATATAATTCATAGCGATGGCCTCTTTTGAAAGCCTTGTTGCGTTGGCCACAGATCACTCGTGCACTTAATATAAAGCTTTCGAAGAAACAATTAAAGTTAGTGCAGCAGATAATGCAGCACTGCGCTTTGAAATGTAATTTGTATAAATGTATCCTCTATGCAAAGCTACAAAGTTTAATGGTGGAGTAGCCAAGTCATATCGCAGTGTGCAGGAGAGGAAAGAGAACCGAGCTAATTTGAATAATATAGCACTTGCTTTCTATTAAAACGTCCTCGCTATTCAACCCAATGCTGAATTTAATTTTTTAAATTAATCTCTTTGCAAGGCAGCACTGAGTTGTTTCTGTTTATATCAAAGACACACTAATTGGTCTTATTAGATACTTCACCGGAATACATGTATTTGCTTAATAGTATGATATGTGAATCGAATGTAGTTAGTCATCTATGTGATTCATACACACAAAAGTTCGAACGTTTGTGTACTACTGTAGATATCCCATAGAATTTTATGAATTAATCAAAGTGAGTTGTTAAAGTAATGCAGTACTTCTATCAATGGTAGTTTATGTGCATTTAGCTTTTGGTAAATGTATAATAATTTAAATAAATGTATCATTCAGAGTAAATCTAAGGTCTGATTGTATAGATCAGGGTTTATTAAACAACGCTTCACAAACTTTAGAGTTCTGGTGTCCAAGGTTTGGTAGAAAAATACAGCAACGTGTTTTATGTTCGACCCTGGCGAAATGTAAATATTATATGTCAGAAAACTGTACTATAATGAGGCGTATTATTGTACAAGTTTTCATTATGATACAGTTTCTCCCACCAATCAGAGCTCAAGAAAAAGTTGTGTGATCAATTAGGTGAGGATAGCATCGCACCTGCGCTCACTTCCATGGCCCCCTATTTTAAATTTCACTGCGTGGCGAGTGTCATAGTGAGGTATTCCAGGAGGCCATGGTCAAATACAAGGTATTCTCTGCGTCCTATGCGCTCTGTTCAGTACATAAAACTGGTGAAATCTTGACAGATTCTTATGAATATTTATGTTCGAACATAAAATAGTTATAATTATCGTCGAACATAAACAGTCACATGCAACTCGCTTATAATGGTAATTATATATAATTATATATACTGTATATCGTATGGCTTTACGAGTATAAAAAAGTATCACCAAATGGAAATGTCCAAATTTGACAACCAGTCCAGAGCACTCGGAGTCCTTGGTATAGAGCCCTCAAATCACCGTCAAATGCTCGAAGGGGGCACTCCTTAACAATATGGTCCATCGTCTGGTCTTCCGCTCCGCAGTCGCAATTAGCAGATGAACAGAACCCCCACTTATTCAAGGTGTGACCACGCCTCCCTTGACCCGTCCTAATGCGGTTCAGCTTCGACCAGGTTTGTCGTGGTACTGTAGATGGAATCCCTCAACCTTCCTTGTCGGATCTTGAACCAGATAAGCATTGTTCTGTGGATTCTCTTGCCAGCGCTGTCGCCATTTGGAGGCCACGTTGAAAGAACTGACACTTTCCAAATCAACCCAGGGTGGCATGCGTGATTTCAGACGAGTTGTTGGTGGATCTCGTAAGGCATCGTACAAGGGAGAGTTCTTCTGAGATGTGATCTTCTTGAGCAACTTTGCCTTAGCTGCTGTCCTCCTTAGATCTTCCGGAGCAATATTAGTTAGGACAGGTAACCACTGAATGGGAGTAGATCTGACAGTCCCAGTTATAACTCTCATGGCTTCATTAATCTGCACATCAATCCTCCTCTTAATTTACAATATAATATGTGATGTTTGTTCAAACAAGTGTGACAGTAGCATATCTCCAATTCAATCTATACATTCATCATAGTACCAGTATGAAAACGGAGCCTAAATTAACATTTTAAGAATGTCCAAGCTGTGTAGTATACAAGTAGGATAACATGTCAGATGACTTCACATGCATTTCATCTCAATTTCACAGTAGTATAACATGACAGATGTTACACATCATATGCGACTACTGTAAGGCTCGTATCTTCTTTTATAGAACTGCTTGTTTTCTGCAACATGGTAGATGAGTAGCTATCTGCTAAGCTCGGCTTAGTTAAGTTTGCAGGCGAATGGATGCACTCTGAATATTTAGTCACCTTAAAAGGAAAGAACGCAGACAGAGTACTTATGCCTTCTTACGTAACTTATGGAGAATGCTTCGAAGGCTTTGCTCCTCGTAAATGAAAGCTCTAACCATTGTTTGGATTAACGATCACCAGTACAGCGTGGTATTACTGCTCCTATCTCAGTCCCTATTTCAACAGAACTCTTCCAGGCTTCTTGGAAGGCTGTAAGCTTTATCCCGTCACACTGTAATTCATCGAAAGCTACCGTAAAAAGCCATTTTAAATTACTCAAAACCCTCTTGTCATCGCCGTAGATAAGCTAAGTTGACAGACTTGAGTAATCTTCTTACACAGTATGTCTTTCCTATATTTGAAATAAGTTATTCAAAGACATACATTCAGAAAGTAGAGTGTATGCAAAAGATCTAGGAATTACTTTTCTAATCACAGAATGTAGCAAAGTAAATATAGATTCAATTGTTGTTGCTGTTGTTTCATGTAGGTACTTGCACAAAGGTAGTCATTCAACCGCGTGTAGTTGGTTGTAATAATGTGTGTATGTGTGTGACGAGTTGTGTTATTGAATTGCCTGTAGTAGTGTTGGTATTAGTAATTGATACTAGAATTTGGAATAAGGCACTCGGGGACCTTAAGTAAAGAACCATCCCGGCATTTGGCAAGAGTTGAAGGTGTAAACCAAGGAAAACCTCTTATACAGTGGCTGGGGTGGGAATAGAACCAATCTCCGTTAGGGATTTTAGAAGCTGACGTGAGGGCTGGAAAGGGGTGCAGATAGCCTAGTGAGGACAATTGTGTAGCTGTCTGACAGTGAGGCAGCCCCTCGGTCACGGAGACCAAGATTAACGGCTGAGAGGACCCAACGTGCTGACCACGCGTCACACCATAATCTGCAGGCCAAATGGTTGGGCCTTGGTAGCGCTTGGTAGGCCTTGGCCTTTCATGGGCTGTAGTGCCATGGAGTTTGGTTTGATTATTCTTAGTTATGCCTCACGAAGCTAAGTGTACCCCATCCCAGCTCTCAGACTTGAATTAAATTTCTTGACACAACCGAGAATTCGCATACTCTCTCCTTCTAATCACACTAATACCCATACATTCCCCAGCAACTACGGTACATGCAGAGGAAAGTTATATTGGTCGGGAAGGATGTGGAAAAAGCGGCACGCATGTCTCTCGTGCATATTTAATTAAAATTACTACAAATTATCCCTCTCTAGTAATGGCCGAAATGAATTCGGGAATGAAATACCACTAGGCCTACATATGTTTTTCTTGTGATGCCAGAAATAATGTATTCATTGGGAGATTCACTTCGTGTTTTGCCCTTGGCAGACATCATATTGCTTCTACGAATAAATGCTCTTAAGTCAATAAACTCGTATAGGGAAGCCCAAGTACCAAGTGCAGTTAATACTGGGAAGGAAGTTTCTAGTTTTACGTGGCCGTTAATCTCGCGATCATGATCCACGGGACCTCTCTTTTACATGGAATCCGAACCACAGGACATGGCATTTCACTTTGAAAATCGCACATGCATTAACCGGGAATTGAACCCGGTCCACCGTGGTGAGAGGCCAACAGCTTGACCGCTGCGTCACCACGCTCCCTACAGCAGTTAATATCAAAATATTCTACACAAACACATGAAATAAAACATACACATCACTACTTAAATAAACTCCAGTCTTTAAAAATGCAACAACACGACGGAATCATCAGAATGCAATTGTGTAGGGGTGCAAATAACTGATAACATTTTCAATGCACAAACCACACATCAGCAACATTCAGCGTTAGTATCAGGTGTGGCGACCACGCGCTGCGATCAGTGCTTCTATACGACATGGCATGAAGTCAAACAGATGTTGAAAGTCTTCTTGCGGAAGAGCATTCCATATTGTTCGTATATGTAACCACAGGTCACCTGCTGAAACTATAGGACGACGATCACGAGCGAGATGCTAACCAACGACATCCCACACATGATCAATTGGGGAATGGGCTACATATCCGGTGAATACGCTGGTCACGACAGAAACTGTATGTGTGCGGCTTCAAAGAAGTCGTCAACAGTCCTTGCAACGTGTGGGCGCGCATTGTCCTGTTGAAAACAGCTCCAGGAATGGATTGAAGGAAGGGACAAAACTCGGATTCCAGCACGTCACGGATGTACCTTTTGTTGCTCAGAGCACCCACAATGCGTAGTAGCTGCGATCGTCCATGATACACAATCGCACGCCAGACCATAACTCCAGGTGTTCGGCCAGTATGACGTTGGATAATGCACGCCGGAAGGTGGCGTTCACCGGCATAGCGTCGAACATGAATGCGGCCATCATGGTACCGCAGATTATAGCGGAATTCGCGATAAAACACCACCTGTTGCCAATCTGCACGCCAGTCTCTACGTGCAAGAGCCAATTGCAGCCGCAGGCGTTGATGGTTTTGCGTGAGGGGGATCCTGTATAATGGGGTTCTTGAACGCAGTCCACGGTGCAGCAGACGTCGCCGATTTGACGAAGTAGACAGTGATACACCTGTAGCAGTGGACCATTGTTCTGCCAGCTCTCTTGACGAAGCTGAACGGTGCATCAGGGCCATGCGGACCAGGTGTCTTTCATCAAGCGCTGACGTCACCTTTCGGCGTCCACTCCCGGGTTTCCGAGTTGTCCGTCCATTGCTTCCACACTCGCATCGCTGTGCTGCTGTAACACCGCACACGAACGCTTATTGCACGATAGGACAATCCTCCTTCCCGAAGCCCGATGATTCTTCGCCGTTCGAACTCCGTAAGGTGGTCAAATCACGCTCTCTGTCAGCGACGGGACATAGTGACGTCGTTCCACAACGTTTACCACTTGCAGATCACCATAGACTTCGTTTCACGTCTCGCTAAAGCCCTCTATTTATACGCATGCGTGGTGACTCTGAAATGTTAATCATTTGCATAACACACTATCCGTTTATAATAATAATATCGTATGGCCTCGGGTGCCTGGTGCAAGCTTTGTTAATTGACACCCAGAGGGTAGCTTGCATGTCGAATTTCGTCGTTCCATTGAACGCTAAGAAAGTCAAGGAGGTTAGATATCTAAACTCCTTGACACTACAGCGCTTTCAAGTAGAGAATGGAGGAACTTTGTGTTGGCGGAAAATCCCGAGATTAATTTTGCCATTGAACACGGCCTACTGAATTCAAATGGGTTCTTTAACATGCCAACAACGTATGACATGAGTATCGTGATTTTTGTCGTCTTCAAAAATCACTTACCATGGCCAGGGGCGAACCTGCAATCTTGGGGTTGGTAGTCCGACACTATAACCACTCACCCACCGTGGCAAGCTACACTATCCGTTGAATGTGCGGCACATGACAGCTCCATCACGTCAACCCTTCGTGGTGTTGCATTTTTTATAGACAGGTGTTTATTATCAATAGCGTATTTACATTAACCACAGAAGTTGATTGAGAGACTCGACTGACTGAAGCACATTTTTTACAGAATCTAACAAGCCAACACTGAAGAAATGGCATCTTAGTTTTCTGGCATAATTCTATCGGCCAGCGCTTGAGTTACCAGTGTTCCGATGATGGTGCGTGAAAGGAGAAGGATCGTCTAAAGTTGAGAGCTGACTTGAATGCTAGGATAAAAAATGCAGCCACCGAGAATGAATGGCATCGTGGCCAGCCCGAATCTTAACGATATGTGATTCCCAAAATTATTGCGCCATAACTCTTCGACTGCATGCAATGAAATGAAATAAAACAAACAGTTGAGTGATAATTACGATATAATAAGAAACTAATAGCGCAGATACACACACCAATAAATTCATTCGGACTGTGTCTGCGGAGCAGGCTGATATTTTCCAAGCACTGGAGGTTGCCGTGGTAACCGCAACAAAGGTGTGGGTATTGTGCCCGTCTCGGGAAATATGTGCGATGACCCGGCCACTACGCCATACAATTTCCGAGAAAGAACAGGGGAGTGAACAAAAAATGTAGCAAGAAAAACGAATGTGCCTGAATTCTAGTTTGAGAATATATGAAGGAAAACGGCTCGGGTGGCAGGAGACAGAGCATCTCCGGGTCGTTACAGGACGGAAAAGAGGGCGCTATCAAACTAGAGTTCTCAAGACACATTCCTGGTGAAGCCAGCGTTAAAAGAAGGAAAATAGAAATGACACAGATAAAAGAAATTTAAGGGGAAAAAAAGGAAAATAATCCTTATTTACTCATGGATTCAGCTTGCATTAAAAATTCCACACCCTGCCTATGATCTCGACGGCTAGAGAATCTCAAAGTTATGGTGTAGAGTCTTTCTGAATCTTGCCAAATCAGATCAATAGAAGAAGAAAAAAATAACATACATTACAGGACCAAAACGAAAATCAACTAAAAGTCTCTCCTGTCGCTGCAGGGGTTCTTCGGTGCACACGACACGAAGAATTTAACACTTATCCCTGAGCGACCTAACTTCAATTATATGAAAGGAAAGGAAAATTACACCATCAAATAATGAAGCTAATGTGCCCTGTGATGCGAAACTTCTTGC
The DNA here is from genome assembly GCA_946902985.2 of Meconema thalassinum. Taxonomy (NCBI): domain Eukaryota; kingdom Metazoa; phylum Arthropoda; class Insecta; order Orthoptera; family Tettigoniidae; genus Meconema; species Meconema thalassinum. The sequence goes on from OX336390.1 coordinate 308,563,012, forward strand.
TAACAAATTGTTACCGGCTTTATACTACCGTAATTGCACACAAAATAGTCCATTCAATTATCCAAAAGTACTTAAAATTTTAACCAACAATAATATAATGTGAACTTATCTATCTCAGTTCCATAAATCAAAAATTGTTTAAATCAGTCCACTGATTATCAGGATCAGTTCAAAAAAATATTTTAATCAAATCGAAACCCTTAATTAATTCAATATCTCATGCTCAATCCAAAATCTTAGTCAATTCAAAATCTAATAATCTTGTTCAAAATCCAATCTTACATTTTATTCAAAAATCTTTTTGTCAATTCAATAATCATCCCTAATGCCCATAATTATTATTATAATCATTTCGTGGTATCGTGGTCTGAAATCCACAACTAGATTCAAAAATAATCCAGAATCAAACTCCATCAAATGATCATTGAAGTATCAGTGCCAAACATACTCGATGATTTTGTTAAATTTCTCAGGCAAGAGCTGATCAAAATATTTAATAAAGAAGACAGAGAAAAGAAAATTAATTTTTGCCTCACAAAAGCAATGAGCTGAACTCAAAATGAACCATAAATTCTCTAAGAGAGAATAAATAATTAGGTCGAAATATTTAAACATCATGATTGGATTATAAATGATACATTAATAAAATATACACCATATCATTTGCAAATAAATAGTTGCACTAAGGCAATAGACCTCTTATTCGAGCAGCATGTCACAATAGATCATGGCCCATTAAACTATCATTCAAAACCAGAAAGCAGATCATCATCTGAGTATTTCCGTATATGACTCCAGTAATTCTTCATCACAAATTCAATATATGAAAATCCACAGCCTGCTTCCAGTCTCCGACCGGGTCAGGAATGGAATGAATGAAGCCCCCATCTAGCGGCGAGGATATGGACTGTGCCGGCTGCCGAGGCCTGACGCACTCCTCTGGGGCAATGATTAAAATGAATGACAGATGAAATGAAATGATAGTGGAGAGTGTTGCTGGAATGAAATTTTGACAGGGAAAACCGGAGTACCCGGAGAAAAACCTGTCTGCCTCCGTTTTGTCCAGCACAGATCTCACATGGAGTGACCGGGATTTGAACCACGGACTCAGCGGTGAGAGGCCGGCGTGCTGCCGCCTAAGCCACGGAGGCTTCCATCACAAATTCAATATCCAAGTGGCAAATTTAATATTTAATATTGGCTATCTTCACACCCAAAAATGTGGCAACCAGAATGGGTAATTCGAACAGTCAAATCTGAACAGATATGCAGACATAATAATACCAATAATCAAGGCAAAACTCCCAAAATCCTCAAATGAAACCCCAAAGATCGATCAAAAGATCATCCTAGTAAAAGGCCTGGAATTCAAAAAACATCGCGCAGACTGCAAAGTCATCTTACAAATTAAACATCAAATCCCCAAAGAAAATGTGGACCAAAGATAAACACCTGTGCATCTGATGCACAAGATCTTAAAATCCTTGGATAAACCCATAAATCGAAAAATAATAAAGCATGAATGAATCGCAGAAAAAAACATTTAAATTGAAATAATTGCCATCGCAATTATGCAAGAGAAAATAATAATAATAATAATCGTTAAAGAAACAATTATTATCATTATTACTCCCAACAAAATTCATTAGACTCCAATGTGTACAATTAGATAATGCTATTGTCATGCCGTGGAATTATGCAAAGTCTAAATATGATCATTGTGGTCTGGAGTGCAACTCATTATGGGATGATTCAACTCATGTGGGCTGGCGAAACACTTTTACCTCTTGGCATCTTCGTTAAGCAGAAACAAACCTCTTCTGCAAGTTTAATAGAGTGTATAGTTCCCTGGTGTCGTGTTGGCGGCTGGCTTGCGAGGATCGTCGTGACACCTCCCGGATCAAAGTTCCATCCCCCACATGACGTCTTCTGCGTGTTTTAATGTGCCATGATATAATTAGAAATATTCGAAACTGTATGTCTCTCCTTCCTCACGAAGACATTTACTTCATTAATATGTGGCCCCTTTATTTTAGGGTATCACGCCACCAGTGTTCGAATTCGATCTAGAGTGTTCAGAAGTGAGATTGTGTTCTGTGTAAATTGGCAAAGATTGTTCCAGGGGCCTGGCGTGAAGCAATGTTCAATGAACTATGTGAACTATTATAGAGTTCCAATGGTGCCTAAAGCCATGTTCACTTGCCATCACGGCTTTGATTAAATGTGCAATGTTCTATCGTAAAGGATGACCCAACTGATTTCCATTGAATAATGTATAGGCTTGTAGCATAGGATGAGAAAGATCCAGCCCTCAAACTGTGTTTCACTGCTGCTTTATGTTGGTAATGTTTATATGATTTTTCAACTTACGTGGCTCCAACTTCTTGAGTATCTCTGTGCAGGTCCCAATACTTACGAATATGAACCACCGCTTTCACAATGCTGTTAAACCGAAACTTTGCTTGGCGATTTGTAAGTGACGAACTCACATCTAATATCTCGGCCCACGTTACGCTTACGGTCATAGAAATACATCCCACACGACGATACCGGCACGCACTAAAAGCATGTTCTAGACATGAACGGAACCAAGATAAAAATGAGAAAGGCTCATCGAGCGACACTCTGTGAACCGGTCTCGCTGTACTTGCTCCGTAGGGGGTGGGGGTTGTTGCTCGCACATGTTACCTCTCCTTACTTCCGGCAGTGTGACCTTGCCTAATAAGTTTCTCCAGCTCGTGAAGATATTTGCCTGGCTCTAGATTGAATACAATACAAAAACAGGGCTCTTGTAACAGAGTTCTAGTTGTTTCTTTAAGCATATAAATCGGCGGATATTCAATATAATACTCCACATGGTTATGGAAGTCAAATCAGCGACATTATTGTTTCTCCAGCCGTGACACCATCACTCAGATGCACTGACCTCTGCCGCTCATCTTCATAAGACAAAACCAACGTGACGTAATATCTGCGGCTCCAAGCGGTTCACGTAGCGCCGTAGCTTAGTGGTCAGACTCCAAATCGGGTACAGTATGGAAGCTCCTTCCACTCCGCTGTCGGCTTGTCCCCGCACGGGCAAACAAGTGAGCTCCCAATAGATCTTTCCTTGCCAAGTTGCTTACGTCACTGACTCACGAATGACCTTATGGCAACAGTTACATTTGAACATTACAATAATGTATGTGTTGGAAATGAGAGGCAATAAGCAAAATAAAGTGCTGTTAAAATGTGTTTAGCTATGATTTACGGACCTAGAAATAGAATGATGTTATAGTTTGAATAGAATTTTAAATATCAACACGATTGTAACCAATTATAATAAATAGATGTTATTCCCCAAACCTGGTCAAAAATTACACAATCGTGTTGACCGAATGAAAAGCATTTACAGTTTCGATTACTAAAGCGACATTGGAAAATGGCATCCAAGAGGATAATAGTTTGAATGGTGTAATTTTAACAACAATATAGCAATTGCTTCCTTAAGGTATTCATAAATGTTTTAAGAAAATTTCCATAATATTCAATCAAACTTTTTGAAATAGTTTTAGTAGAAAACTAGAATGTAATTAAAGGTAGCTACGTTATCATAATGGTTAATTTTTCAATTTAAAGGGTGTCCAAAACTTTTTCTTGTAAAAGAAAATTGGCAATTTTTGAGATCACCTAGAAACTACCACAATGAATTTATGTTGACGTTTTGTTTCACAAGACCATTAACACTAGTGTTTTTGATGTCCCTACTAAATGAATTAGTCTATACCAGGAAATATAATATATTCTTTCAAAAACAGAAAATTTCAAAACATTGTTTTTCTTTCATCATATTCAGTACTTGAATGGGGGCATATTTTTCTCAGATTCAGTACAGGGCATTGATAATTTAATGATCTTTAATTAGAAAACTTGTTGATGTTGATAGGTGAATTTTAACTTGACGTATTGAAGTATGATCCTGTAAAAGAATACAATACAATACTTACTGAAAAAATTAAGCTTTAAGTTTTGCATTATGAATAGACACGTGCACCCTAGTCAATTTGAATCATTTTTATGATCATGTTTATACATGAAACATGTATAACAACATCTGTAGATATTTTATGTAGATGAGTTCAGCTTTTCATCTGGAAACAAAAGATAAGTGAAACTTCCAAACAAATACGCCATTTTAAACGTAGCCTATATGAATACCGGTACCTTAATTTGTTATAAAACATTTTGTAATTTATCTATTTGCATAAAAAGTTCAACTCAACAAATATTAGTAGAAGATATACAGAAAACTTTATCGTGTTGGAAGCCATTTTTCAGTGTTGGTTTAGTAATGGAAATTAATGCTTTTCAGTCGGTCAAAACTATTCTATCCAATTATAATGGTTATTTCCTTAAACCTGAAAATATTACATGAATTTGCTTATGAATTAATTTATTAACCTCATAATATTTTTCAGGGTTGGGAAACCACCCATGTTAACCTACGATTTGCATAATTCGTGTGTATGATGAATGTGGAATGCATGCATGCATGTTATTATCATAAATGTTCCATAAACTTTCAGTAATTATAATACTGTATTACTATTTGAAGCATTACGTAACGTATTGTTAGTTATTAGATCCACTTAACTGACATTCCTCCAAAATCATCTTTTGGTAGTATTTTAGGAACTCCAACATTTCCATAATTACAACATACTGTAGTGGAGAAAGTATCATGAGTTCCATTCCACATGTTGATAGGAATAGGTACACTTTTCTATTAGCCATAGCTTATTATTTACGATCATGAATGATTACTTCATAATTGTCCCTGTGCCTGGCTAGTGAATAGAGAAAGGATGTCCTTCTTGTTATTATCGGATTTTACTCCCACGTTTCTCCGATAATTGGGTTAGAAATGTAGAGGCAGTTGTGGCCTGTATACTAGGTATAGTTATTGCATAGTCCGACGTTGACGTAAAAAAACAGGTAAATCTATAGCTGAGAATGGTATTCGAACATACATTACGTCTCTATTTAGTTGTCCGCGAGAGTATACCATAACAACCTTCACGCTACAATCCAAGCCCTCCATGATTGAGTTGAGAATCGAATTCGGACCATCCGAGTGAAACGTAATCATGCGTATTACTATAGATGAAATCGCAGTAATGAAAATACTATTTACCGTCCTGAACATGAGTTCCATTTACTCAAAATTGCACCTGTACGTAATATAGCTGGTTACCAAACACATACGCAGGCTTGTGGACAAGGAGTGGGATACTTATCTTCATAGATGTTTATCACACTGTCGGAAGGATAACTGGTCATCTTTAACCCTTTAAGGGATAGTGGTCTCTATAGTAACCACGTGTCATAAGGACAGTTTATGCTTTCAAAGATGATGATAGTTGAATCTTTCAGACAAATTTCGGAGAATTTTCATGTCGAAGTGCTAGTATTTCTAAAAATCAAATATTATATACGCATCTACTTGGCGTAAAGTGTTGGATAAAATTTTAAATACTTTAAAACTAAAAATATTAACAATTAAAGTGTGAAAATAAAATATAAATATAGAAATAAAAATCATAAAAATAAAATTACAATAATAAAAGAAATATAAAAATTAAAATAATAAACATAACTATAAACAATTATGAAAATAATTGTAAAATCAATTCGATATTAGTTAATTCATTAAACATATCAAAATTAAATCTATATGAACATAAATTGAAAATTTAAAAAAAATATATTAACATTAAAACTAAATTATATATATATAACTAGCTGAAGTACCCGTGCTTCGCTACGCGTCATAAATAAAATAAAATGTGAAGGTGACAGTTAAAACAGGGGATAGGCGACTTGCTGCGCAGAGGGAGATTAAGGATGGAACATTTTGTCCAACTACACCGCTCGGCGTTGACCGTGTTTTACAGCACAAATTTAGGTTTTACTCGCTAACGGTTGGAGATACCTTTCGGATAGAAAATGTAATTTTAAACCTCGTATATGCCATCAAACGTTTGCTAATTCTTAGCGTTCTCTTTTCATTTGAAATGGAAATATGAAAGTTTTAAACCAAAGGGTGTAGTGACATCACAAAAATGGTCGACATCTTTAAATAGTGCAAAGTATTGAAATCAAAATAACCTATATGTTAACCAGATAAATAAGCTACTTCCATGTAAAATTCATGTAAATCGGACCAGTGGTACTTGCGTGATTGAGTAATACACAGACACACACCATCTCATTTTTAGCCTCGCTTCGCTCGCGTGATAGTCGTGTCATATTTTTATTCAATGAAATGCAGGTTTAACCCCGTTAACACCCCTTTAGAACCTGAATATCCAAAAATCCCTCCTTAGTAGACGTTTTCGACACATAACAAACATATCCCCAAAATATCATTCTGCTAACATTAATAGTATGGGTTGGTCGATGAGAGTGAACATCCAAAAATCCTTCCTTAGTGGACGTTTTTCTTAGAGAATTTCACCCGTCCCCATAGGCCCCTTAAATTGGATTTATAAAAAACGGTCGAACACCTATTTATTTGATTAATTTATTTATTTATTTATTTATTTTTAAGCTGATTGATTTCCTCCGAGTTTCAAACTCCTCGCCTACGACGTTTAAGAGATACACGCTCCGTTAAGAATCTTTCAACCCCCACTTTTCATCCCTTTCACCTCATAATATACACTACATCGATAAACCATTAGACATGTGTCAGCTTATTTTTAATGATTAGAATATATGCCAAGTATCACATCCCCAAACGAAACCACTCGTGAGATATTGTTATTCAATGAAATGCACGTTTACCCCCTTAACACCTATTTAGAACCTGAATATACAAAACTCTTTCCTTAGTGGACGTTTTCGACATACAACGAACATATCCCCAAAATTTCATGTTTCTAACTTCAATAATTTTGGCTTGGCGATGATGAATGAGTGAGTGAGTCAGGACATTTTCTTTCATTTATTTTTGATAATTTCACCCCTCCCCATGAACCCCTTAAATTGAATTTATGAAACAAACGGTCGAACACCTATTTACTTATTTAAAGCTGTTTTCGCCCTGCGTTTGATGAGTGAGTAATTGAGTCAATCAGTTAGGACACTTTCTTTCCTGTTTTCTCCCCCCAGAATTTCATCCCTCTCCAAGGGCCCCTTAAATTAGATTTATGAAAAAAAGGTCGAACACCTATTTACTTGTATTTTAAGCTGTTTTTACCCGCCGAATTTCAAACTTCTCGCCTATGTCGTTTAAGAGATACACACTACGTTAAGAATCCCTCAATCCCCAATTTTCACCCCTTTCACCTCATAATATACACCACATCGATAAACCCTTAGATATATGTTTGATTATTTTTAATGATTAGTTTATATACCGAATATCACATCCCCAAAGAAACAACTCATGAGATATCGTTATTCAATGAAATGCACGTTTACCCCCTTAACATCCCTTTAAAACCCGAATAAACAAAAATCATTCCTTAGTTGACGTTTTCGACATACAGCGAACATATTCCCAAAATTTCATTTTTCCAACTTTAATAGTTTTCGCTGGGCGTGATGAGTGAGTCAGACAGGACATTTTCTTTCAATTATGTTTACCAGAATTTCACCCCTCCCCATGGGCCCCTTAAATTGGATTGATGAAAAAACTCTTGAACTCCTATTAACTTATTTTTAAGCTGTTTTTCCCCCCGAGTTTGATGAGTGAGTGAGTTAGTCAGTCAGTTAGGACACTTTCTCTCCTTTTTTCCCCAGAATTTCACCCCACCCCCATTGGTCCCTTAAATTAATTTATGAAAATACGGTCAAACACCGATTTACTTATATATTTAGCTGATATTTTTTCGCTGAGTTTCAAATTTCTCGCCTATGTCGTTTAAGAGATAGGCCTACACGCTCCGTTAGGAATCCTTCAACCCCCACTATTCACCCCTTTCACGTCATAATAATACGCCACATCGAAAAACCCTTAGACACATGTCTGTTTATTTTTAATGATTAGTTTATATGCCGAGTATCACATGCACAAATGAAACCACTCGTGAGATATTGTTATTCAATGAAATGCAGGTTTAACCCCCTTAAGACCCCTTTAGAGCCTGAATATCCAAAAATCCTCCCTTAGTGTACGGTTTTGACATACAACGAACATATCCCCAAAATGCCATCTTTCCAACTTCAAAATTATTGGCTTGGCGATGATGAGTGAGTGAATGAGTCAGGAAATTTTCTTTCATTTCTTTTTCTTCAGAAATTCACCCCTCCCGATGAACCTCTTCAATTTGATTGATCAAAAAAACTGTCGAATAGTTATTTACTTGTTTACTTTAAAGCATTTTTCCCCCTGAGTTTGATGAGTGATTCAGTCAGTCAATCAGTTAGGACACTTTCTTTCCTGCCCCCCCCCCCCCCCAGAATTTCACCCCTCCCCATGGGCCCCTTAAATTGGATTTATGTAAAAAACGGTCAAACACATATTAACATATTTTTTATGCTGATTTGTTTCCGCTGAGTTTCAAACTCCTCGCCTATGTCGTTTAAGAGATACACGCTCCGTTAGGAATCTTTCAATCCCTACTTTTCACCCCTTTCACCTCATAATATACACCACATTGAAAAACCCTCAGAAACGAGTTTTCTTACTTTTTAATGATGAGTTTATATGTCGTGTATCACATCCCTCAATGAAACCAATCGGGAGATATTGTTATTCAATGAAATGCAAGTTTAACCCTCTTAAGGCCCCTTAAGACCCCCTTTAGAACCTGAATATCCGAAAATCCTCCCTTAGTAGACGGTTTTGACATACAATGAACATATCTCCAAACTGTCATGTTTCTAACTTCAATAATTTTGGCTGGGCGATGAAGAGTGAGTGAGTGAGTGAGTGAGTGAGTTAGTCAGGACTTTTTCTTTCAATTTTCTTTTTTCAGAATTTCACCCCTCCCTATGAACCCCTTAAATTTGATTTATGAAAAAAAAACTGTCGAACAGCCATTTACTTACTTTAAAGCAGTTTTTCCCCCTGAGTTTGATGAGTGAGTCAGTCAGTCAATCAGTTAGGACACTTTCTTTCCTCCCCCCCCCCAGAATTTCACCCCTCCCCATGGGTCCCTTAAATTGGATTTATGAAAAAACGGTCCAACACATATTAACATATTTTTTATGCTGATTTTTTTCCGCTGAGTTTCAAACTCCTCGCCTATGTCGTTTAAGAGATACACGCTCCGTTAGGAATCTTTCAATCCCCACTTTTCACCCCTTTCACCTCATAATATACGCCACATCGAAAAACCCTCAGACTCGTGTCTTCTTATTTTTAATGATGAGTTTATGTGCCGAGTACCACATCCCCCAATGAAACCAATCGGGAGATATTGCTATTCAATGAAATGCAGGTCTACGCCCTTAACACCCCTTTAGAACCTGAATATACAAAAATCCTCTCTTAGTGGACATTTGCGGCCCTTGGGGAAGCAGCATACCAAATTTCATTCCAATTCGTTCGGTGGTTTCTGAGATTTCGTGATGAATGAATGAGTGAGTGAGTGGTATTAGACAAATATATAGTAGAAGATAGTGTCAAGTCTTTGTTATGCTAAACTCGGTTGACAGTGCTATGTGAGTAGGTGAGTAACTAACGGGATTTCAAGTAAAGATGCTCATTTTCTATACCGGTAGTGCAGAGCGCAACTGGCATCCAGAAGGCCGTGTCTCGACTTGAGCTATGTTGCCATGGAAACTATCTGCCTTGCCATTCCTTCATGAGTATATTAGGTTGATTTCATTAGAAAGCTAACTATTGCAATGGGTCCCATGTTTCGACTTCCGGAAAATTTCAACATACCTTCGCGTTTCACATCCCCCAGACCCCAAAACCACCGTCAGTTCAAAAGTTTATATATAATTTATGTATGTATATATATATATATATATATATATATATATGTATATATATATGTATATCAGTTTCTTGAGGACACAATAACTGCCGTAATTTTGCACCAATCACTTTGATTTTTTTACCGAATATGTATCCCCTTAAAATCTCGGTCGAGTTCGTTAATGGGCAAAATCAGTCAAAGGGGATGAAAATGGGAGGCTTTTTTCGAAAAAGTTAAATATCGCTATAACTCTCTTAATATCTGAAATATTGAATCCATTCAAAGTTCATACTATGTGTCGGACAAGGCCCTAAAATTTATGTATGGAAAGGGTTTTGATAGCACCAACCATTGACCAAAGGGGTGGGAAAAAGTGGGTTTTTCGGGAAACATTAATCATATCTCTGTTAATAGGCACAATACCAATACCGTACAAAATGGACAATATTCCTCCAATAATTACCAAAAACGTTTGTCTGAAATAATTTTCGATATGACCCACCATTACGCCACGGGGTGAGTAAAATGATTTAAATTATAAGAAAATGCCAAGTGCCAAGAGAGGTTGCCATGACAACTTTACTTTTAATTGATAAGGGATGAGCCATCAGCAGTTGCTATGACAACGCCACTGCACGAGATAACATTCAGTTTTCCATCTGTCTGTGGGAAGCGACTTCGGTATCCGAACTGGTAGCATGCTGAACTTCTATGCCCAAGGTCGCGGGATCAAACCCGGCTGAAGTCGTCGGATTTACTAAGAGTGCTAAAGAAAACTGAGTTTGCTTTCCTTCGGAGGGGAAGTTCCAACGTTCGTTGCGAGTTGATGGTTCCGGTGGCACCTAGTAGCCAAGTTCACAGCTAGGTGTCGTTGATGGTAGTATTTTAGGTAGATTTCATTAGAAAGCTAACTATTGCAATGGGTACCATGTTTCGACTTCCGGAAAATTTCGACATATCTTCGCATTTCACATCCCCCAGACCCCAAAACCACCGTCAGTTCAAAAGTTTATATATAATTTATGTATATATATATGTATATCAGTTTCTTGTGGACACGATAACTGCCGTAATTTTGCACCAATCACTTTGAATTTTTTACCGAATATGTATACCCATAAAATCTCGGTCGAGTTCGTTACTGGGCTAAATCGGTCGAAGGGGATGAAAATGGGGGACTTTTTTCGAAAAAATGAAATATTGCTATAACTCTCTTAATATGTGAAATATCGAATCCGTTCAAAGTTCATACTATGTGTTGGATAAAGCCCAAAAATTTATGTTTGAAGAGTTTTTTTATAGCACCAACCATTGACCATAGGGTGGGAAAAAGTGGGTTTTTCGGGAAACATTAATCATATCTCTCTTAATAGGCACAATATCAAAACCGTACAAAATGGACAATATTCCCCTAATAATTACCTAAAACTTTTGTCTGAAAGAATTTTTGATATCATCCACCATTACGCCAAGGGATGAGAAAAATGATTTCGGAATTATAAGAAAATGCCAAGAGCTATCAGTGGTTGCCATGGCAACACTACTAAATTGATGAGGGATGAGCCATCAGACGTTGCCATGACAACGCACTTGCGCGAGATCAGATTCAGATTTCCATCTGACTAACTGTGAAGCGGTTTCGGTGACGTAACTGGTGGCATGCTGAACTTCTATGCCCAAGGTCGCGGGTTCAAAGCCGGCCAAAGTCGTCGGATTTTCTAAGAGCGCTAAAAATCCCTCAGTATGCTTTCCGTTGGAGGGGAGGTTCCAACGTTCGTTGCGAGTTGCTGGTTGCGGTGGCATCTAGTAGCCAAGTTCACAGCTAGGTGTCGTTGACGGTAGTATCTGGTAGCAACATTAGGAACTACTGCTTGAAATTGAGCGTCTGCATTCCTTACCTGAATTACAGACTAATACAGCCATCACAATTCACACCGTTTATCAGACAGATTCTACACTCACCCAAAGTACACGGGGTTACATGACCGCGTTGTCGCAGCCCCTAAACTGAGGAACCAACCAACATCTCTGCGGGAGATATAATTTTGCGTGAAGAAGTAACAGACCGTTACATAGTTACACATCAGTGTCGAAACCTTGCATAAGGACAGTGTGACCACAGTATAGAAATGGACTCCAAATGACATGAAGGTTACCATCATCATAAGACAATAAAATGTTTAAAATATGTATAAAATGACGAAAAACAAAGTTAATTAATCTCCAATTATAAGATACTTTCACGCAATAAATGAGGTCTGATCCTTCTACGAAAACCTGCATATTCTGCCTATTTTCGCCTATCCCCAAGTTTGTCCGGTGAAATCTACCTCCGCCTTCCGGCGTGCCGGGAGGACGTTTTTTATGATTTGATTAGCCTGTGCTTGAGTGCAAAAGGGCCGAAATCAGAAGAATGAGAAAGACTATCGAAAATTCATGTATCCAGTGGTTCCTTCTGGGTCCTAAACTATGTGAATGCAAAATTTGGTTGAGATTGGTGGAACGGTGTAGATTTGTATACGGAACAGATCTACATACATACATACAGACTTTCACTTTTGTATATAAGATTATAATAATTAAAATAAATTAAAATGTAGAAACACACGAAAGTAAAAATAGTATTGTCCTATAAAGGGTTAAGGTAGGTAATTCCCTACCATCTTGAACACGTCAGCCACAATCTTACATTCATCAAACACAATATACAGGCTGTTACAGAGATAAGTACAACTATTTTTCAGCTGGTTGTTGGTAGGTCCCTGAATACATCATGTGACGGGAAAATATTTTCCTATTTCAAAAATTACAGCACTAAAAAGTCCACAGTTCTTCAGTAATGGAACTCAATGTTCAAAACACTGCATTTAGGCCGGAAGTGATTTTCGAAATTTGGTTTTTAAGTTTGATACATATCTTGAAGTCTCACAATTTGAAACCTTGCAGTGCCCTTCAGCCCTTCATAGTACACCCAGTGTACTTGAGTGTGTGTAGGATTAGTCTGATAACCTGTGTTATTTGTGGTGTTTGTAGTAGTATGTATATTTGTAATTGAAATTGCGAGGAGTTGGCCATGTTATTAAGTTAGGAAACATCCCGGCATATACCTGGGGTATAAATGGGTAGCTACAGAAAACCTCTTATAGGATTACTGAGGTTGGAATCGATCTCACCTCTTCTCAGGCATGCCTCACTAAGTTCCAACCTTTTGTCCAGAATTATATTTCTTGGTACAGACGGGAAACGAGTCCAGGGCCTTTGAATCCGGAGTCTCCATACGTACCCCGAGCACACAGAAGGCAGTCACTTGAGAACTACCTCATATGATGCATTCCGTAAGATAAGAGCGAGCTCTCCATATGCATATGTGGCGGGCTCACCTTTCTCTCACAGAACGCCTCATATTTAATTATTTCATTGGTTGATCTTGTTCTTGTTGAAGGAGATTGGGGCATTTTTCATCATCAACCTCATGTACTTGTCCGAAAACATATGTGATTGTGATGACTTAAACTGTGTGCGCAATTATGAATATTAGGGTCAAGATTGAGTAGGTCCTCTGAGACTTGAATTGAGGTACCATCCCGGCATTTGCCTTGCGTGAGTAGGGAGAAACTTGGAGATGGGTGGAGAATCACACTCAAGATGGCTGCTGTCAACGTGTGGATTATAACTTACAATTTCCGACCTTTCCACCCTCTCCATTGTAATCATGGAGAGTGATTTAACGCATTTGGCTTCACTGCTGAGAAAAAAAGAACGAGAGGTGGTGGCTTACTCCAATGCTGGAGAGGAAGTGGGATAGGAAAGAGGAGAGTTCAAATAAAAAGAGACCAGCTCTTGAGTGCTTATGAATTAAAGAGTTAAAATATGGAAATGAACGTATGATCCTTACTAGGGGTAAAACATATTATCTTGGTCATAAGAAGGGTTGAAGTTGAAGGAAAATGTGAACATAAGTGTATAGAAAATTCCTTAGTATAGTACATTGAAAAGTTAATTAGGAAACTCTTAATAATAATTCATCTATCAATACAAATTATGAAGCATCTAATCAATTGTACATGTTTCAACCGTTCAATGGAGTCTTCTTCAGCTCTAATCTCATTTGTCATCTATTCTAATTAAAAACTAAGAGATAAATAACTAAACTGTAAATAAATAAATAAATAAATAAATAAATAAATAAATAAATAAATAAATAAATAAATAAATAAATAAATAAATAAATAAATAAATAAATAAATAAATAAGGTCAGAGCTCGTAAGATGGAAACTTCATATCGATTAACGCAGAACAGGAATAACAAGAAAGCCATATCCTTCAGAGCAAAGTTAGGAGATTATGCCGCTCTGATTAAACCGGAAGCTCTTTATAGTTCTGAATGCCTTATTTTAAACAAAACAAAAAAAGGAGAAACAGAGGAGTTAGAAAAGAAAGAACGAAGAATCCTAAGGAAAATATTGGGGCCAGTACAGAGAGCAGATGGCTTATGGAGAAGACGGAGGAATAGTGACTTGTACAACCAGGCGGAGAAACTTACGGATACGATGCGGAAGAGAAGGATAACATTTTATGGCCACCTCACACGAAGGAGCAACAATAGGTTAACCAAAAGGATATTCACTTACATTAGCAAATTAAAGTCCACCACAAAATAGGTTGAGGAAACACGAACAGATCTCAAAGAAGTTGGCATCACTTAAGAAGATATTCTCAACAAATCACTGTTTCGAGGGAAGGTTGATAGATTTAAAGGGTTTCAGGAAAGACCCAGCTCAAAAACCAAGGCCATCTGGTCTGAAGCAAGAAGGAGAGTCATCGAACTCATGAAGTAATCCTGGGAGGAGGAGAAGAAGAGATTGGCAAGTCGGCCGATTGTTCAACGCGGCCCACAGTAGGCCAAATTCGACAGAAGAAGAAGAAGATATGCTTACACAAGAAACAATTAAATTTAAAAATTGAATTGAAACAATATAATTTTGTATTGAGTTAAAGCAGTCAAGAAACTGCTGAAAATTGTCGAAACATTACCTGCAAACAGATATCAAAATGAGAATCTCTTGATTCATTATCCAAAGCGAAGTGTATCCAATCATCTATATGGAGAACATCTTCCGATTTAGATATTACGACACATTGGGTTTCTTACTACAGAAAAGAAAAGAAAATGAAAATCATAATAGAGTAATGGTCTCAATTTAAACAGTAAGAATTCGGAATCGAGTATTTAGCATTTACCTTACCGGAAAGACGCCTATTAAATGCGATGATTGTATTGGACTCTACAGCATTTTTTATTTTAAAGCCATAGTAAATTTATTTATTGGTACTTGTTGGATATTATTTATGTTATAAGTAATAGGTTAAATGCCCTCCTTGATATACCTGTGAATATAAGAATGAATACCTTATCATACTTTACTCGTAAGTTATTTCTTGTGGACATGATAACTACCGTCATTTTGTATCAATCACTTTCAAATATACAAATGATATAACCATTCAAATTCTCGATTTAGTTTGTTAATGGGAAAAATCGGACCAAGTCGATGGAAATGTCGGGGGTTTGAAAAAGTGAAATATCTCTAACTTTCTTGGCTTGTGAAAATTCGAATCCAATCAAATTTCGTACTGTTCTTCAAATAAGAACCAAAATCTTATCTCAGTCAAGTTTTTTTGATAGAACCAACCATTGACCAAAGGAGTGAGAAAAATGGAGTTTTGAGAGGGAATAAAATTATACCTTCCTTAATATACACACTATCAAAACCTTAAAATTATCAATATTCCTCTATAATTACCTAAAACTGAAATAATTTTTGATGTGACCCACCCTTACGCTAAGGGATGAGAAAAATGTGTTCAGAATTAAAAAGACGGGGTTTCTCGTACGTTAAATATGTGGAGGAACTTTTGCAGTATACAATTGGCAAATTTAGTGAATTCGAAATAACTTTCTTTGCCCGGTGAAATCTAACTCCGCCTTCTGACGTGCCGAGAGGGGATTGTTTTAGTCAATGATGGCATCTTACTGAAAATCCTCACAAGGGAAGTATCAGGTAAGACAGGTCGAAACCTTTCTTGAAACTTTGTGGACGCAATCGTGGACATGGCTCCAAAATCATGTGGTCTTCTTCTTCTTTCCTAGCGTTTATCCCAGTACGGGGTCCGCTGCTCTACTACATCTTCTGCACTTTTTCCTGTCGTTGACATCTGCAGGTTGTAAGCCAACATCGTGCATATCCGTCTTAATGTTGTCGACCCAACGCTTTACAGGTCGTCCGCGTGGTTGCATTCCACCTGGGTCCAGATTGAAAGCTACTTTGGCGACAGAGTCGTCCGGCATTCCCATAACATGACCATACCAACGGAGACGAGCTTCCCTCACTTTCTCCGTAATTGGTGTGACACCTAATTGTTGTCAAACATCTGTATTTCTGACATGGTCGTATCTAGTCAGTCCAAGTGTTCAACGGAGCATCTTCATCTCCATCATGTGGTGAATCTCTCATATAAATCAACTAGCAGAGGTACCCATTCTTCGAACGGTCTTTGGTATTAATAGCCAGACGTAATCAATTGAGCTACTGTTGCAATGGTTAGAGGCATGGAACCTGTTTGTCGACAAAGATAAATGATTAGTTAAAATATGCTCAGAAAATAAATTTAGCCTACCTAACGTGTACTTCCTGACGTGAAAATAAAATTGAAAACCTCGTAGACGAAACGCAATACACGTCATGTTGCTGTTAGGAGATATAATAGACCTTCTGTACGACATATCGCACGTTTAAGTTGTGTGAAAAAAATCTATGGTAACCCCTGACCCCCTTAAGCGCATTGATGACTTTTACAGTTTTAGTTGGTTCCGTAATAACCTTATTGCCATTTGCAAACGATCACAGAAATTTAATAAATGGAGTGGCATTACTTCCTGCAGAAATAGATGGAAAGTTGGATGTCGCCTTTTGAGATGTTTTTGTCATGGCTATTGGCGTGCATTCCTTCATCAGTTTATTAAATGAAATTAGTTTTCTTGGAATATCAGAAACTGTTGGTATTAGAGGCTTAAAATGTAGTTTTCGGGAACCCTTTACGGCTATTTAGGGTCCCCGAGTTTTGTTTCTGACACCAAGGGGCAGAAAATAAGCTTTGTCTCGTCGTTGTAGGCCGTAGTATAATAATAATAATGAAAATCCACAGCCTGCTTCCAGTCGACCGACCGGGTCAGGGAATGGAATGAATGAAGCCCCCATCTAGCGGCGAGGATATGAACTGTGCCGGCTGCCGAAGCCTGTCGCACTCCTCTGGGGCAATGATTAAATGAATGACAGATGAAATGAAATGATAGTGGAGAGTGTTGCTGGAATGATATTGTGACAGGGAAAACCGGAGTACCCGGAGAAAAACCTGTCTGCCTCCGGTTTGTCCAGCACAAAACTCACATGGGGTGACCGGGATTTGAACCACGGACCCAGCGGTGAGAGGCCGGCGTGCTGCCGCCTAAGCCACGGAGGCTCTATAATAATAATAATAATAATTATTATTATTATTATTATTATTATTATTATTATTATTATTATTATATAGCAATATAGAGATAGGGACGTAATAGACCTTCCGTACCACACCCGCACGTGTAAATCGCGTGTAAAAATTCTAGAGTACCCCTTGACCCCCTTAAGCGCATTATACCCTAGGCATTGATGAATTTTACAGCTTGATTTTGTTCCGTTATAACCTTATAACCGTTTGCAAACTATCTTAGTATCAGTAATGTAATAAATGGAATTGTATTGCGTCTTACAGCAATAGATGGACCTGTGAGTTTCTGTTGCCATGGTTACCGGATTGCATTCTTTCATTATTGTATTAAATGAAATTAGTTTTCTGGGAATATCTCAAAAACGGTTGGTTTTGGGCCTAAAAAGGTAGTAGGGCCCCCGAGTTTCATTTATCACATTGAGGGGCTGAAAGTGAGCTTTATCTCGCCCTTCTACGCCTATTTCAGCAAGGGTTTTAAGGGGGTAGGCCCCTTTTTATTGTAGCTACATAAAAGAGTTACATCAATGATTAGTGTCGTGCCTCTGAAGGATATCTGTACCAAATTTTACGTTGATCCACCCAGCCGTTCTCGAGTTATAAGGGAACATACTTGTCCACAGACAGGCAGACATACAGATAGACAGACAGACAGACAGACAAAAAATTTATTTTCGCGCGCATCCGTCATAAAACAGTCTGAAACGCGTAAATAACGCAAATTTCCGTAGAAATTTAGAAAAAAACAGACAAACTTTCATTCTTATATATAGAGAGAGATAGAGATGGGAGTACCGTACATGTTGGAATGGACAGCCCTGACCGCCCAAGCACTCAAGGCCGGTGGGAAGGAGCTGCACGCTCCAGTCAGTATAAACGCCCCGCCTCGCTACTACTCCCGAGTGCTACAGGGATGCCTGCATACCAAGATGTCAGGTACGATGTCGGAGCCTTGCAGTTCAATCTGGCAGCTGATTTTCCGCACATTGTCCACTTAACTTATAGTACAACGATTGCGTCCACAAAGTTTCAAGATAGGTTTCGACCTGTCTTACCAGATACTTCCCTTGTGAGTTACATATATTACTAGTTAAATATGTGGTGTCGTTACATAATGCTTCTAATTGTAGTCAGATACCATACATTACCAATACCAAAACTCGGGCTGAGACTAGTGACTGGTGCACATGTTGACACATCAGCTGATTAACTGTTATTGTTAATTCATTGAGGGGTATAGAACATCTTTATCATCTGCTCCGTGTTCTTGATTGTGTGTTGAAAGTACCTGATAACAGGTGTTTTTGTGGTGACTGTAATAGTGTGTGTAGCTGTATTAGGCACAAGGCTTGGGGTAGGAGCCCCGGGACTCAAGATTTTCCTGGAGTGAGTGTGGACACTCGAGGAAAACTACACTCTGGATAGCCGCAATCCGCACTGGCATTCGAAACTCCAACCTCCGGACTTGCTACAACTTCCCGTTGAGGTCGTGGTGCACGATTAAACCAGCATGGCTACACCGCGGGGTAGCTGATCTACTACTTGCGATGGGGCAGATGGCCTCACTGTTGCGCTCCTTAAAACAACAATAACTAACTTATTCCTTGGGAAATTATTATTCTCAGATTTTAGTCTGTGACTAGAAGACTTATCTTTATTTAGGACTCCACGTCGTAACGGTATGAGTTAAATCGCTCACCACATCCACGATGGGGAACTGCAGCAAGTCCGGCGATCTGAGTTTCGAATCCCTGCGCTGACAATGGCTGTCCTAAGTGTGGCTTTTTTCCGAGCTTTTCCACACTTCCTCCAGGCAAATACAGGGATACTATCTTATTTGAAATCCAACGGCACCTATCCTACCCCCGACTTTAATCTTTACAGCTACACATACTACTACAGTCACCACAGAAACACTGGTTATCAGACACACACAAATACACTGGACTGATGACCACACATATCCCAAGTCCCTAATACGAATCAACCACAACAATAACAATCTTATGTTCAATTCCTTGTGGCCAAGTTTATTGTTCTACATTTTGATATTAAACAAATCACCGTTAGGTGCAATTTTGTCCAAAGTTTAAATTTATAAACTAGATTACAATATATATCTTTCAGTTGTTTATGCTAAATACAGTAAACATGCTTGTCCACAATATATGAAGGGTCTACAGATATCGGACTCTGTAACTAATAACTTACACAAGCCAACCCTACAGTGTGCTGGATTAAGAAAGACATGTTAGGGATACACTCTGTTTGAAAACATCCTAACTAGGAACATTTAAAATGGTTTCCCGTTGAGGTTATGAGAGGTACAAAACTATCTACATTCTGAAATAACAAGGATAGAGTCAACATACTCAATGGCATAAGGCATGGCCAACTGGTACGAAACTAATCACATGCAGTCCATTTTGATAGATGATCTCCCCTTCAGTTCGATGTTTCCGGTATTGATACTGAACTGTATTTGGTGTAGTGCAGTAGTATCGTTTGATCTGATGCTGTTGTGTTGCTGTTCACAGACTGCTGTCCCACCCTGTGCTGCTCCGCTGTGTGCACCCTGTAGCTGTCTGTTGATGTGTCCGTCCTAGGCAGACAGTGCCAACCTCAATTTGCTAGTACAGTGTCACATTTGAAAATGATTTATCATGGAAATATTCGCATGAAACTACTCTAATTTTCCTTTTAAGTAACAGTAATTTAAATGTCTGCTAAACTTATGATGTAATATTTTATATCTACATAGTGCTTCTTCAGTTTGATTATAAATGGGCCAACCATTCATGGCCGGTCTAATGCGCAAGAGAATTTTAGAGCGAGTCTATGTAATTCCACGTGACATACCCTTGACAGACTTCCAGGCAGGCCCATTCAGCAGATCATAGGTCACTATACTTGGCACTCAAACATTGCTTTGTTGTCCGCACACTGGCAGATCGAGAAAAACACTGAGATCGGACATAATATGCGCGTGCACTGCGCAAGGACACATTGCACATTTCATTTACACTGGTTAAACGAATGAAGGCTTGCTGTGCGCAGAGACACCATTCCGAACGTAAACTGTACTGGCCAAGAAGAAACGGCTCATTTATAACCACACGTTGGTTATATCTCCACCACTAAAATAGGGAAGAGAAAGAGTTCTGACCGTTCGATACTATAGGGGAAGTTTCATTCATTTTTATCAAACTTTGACGGAAATGGAAAACCAGCAGAATAACCATGAAATTATTCCAAATAGAATACATTTTCCTCTCAAATGAAACAGCCAATTTGAGTAAGGAATGTTGAGGCTTGAAATGTATTTTGTCTGTCAAATCGTTTTTGGCGTTTTTGGGTGATCCGTTCAATGATAAATAACTACGAGCACCAATGCTATTATTCTTGAATATTTATAAATAATGAAATTGGTGCTTGAATGGCTTTTATATCCTTCCTCAAAATTTACACATCCTATACAATTTACTCTTAAAGTTTTGCAACAAAACGTTTTACGTATTTTTCAATTGATTTGCACCAATACAACGTTTCTCTAGGTGCAATTGAATTAAGTGTATCATCAATTTAGGATAATATATATTACTGTATGTTTAGATATAAACATAAGGCGGTATTTAAAAGTTTCATAATAAAAACAGCGGGACTTTCCCTCGAAAATGAGAACTGTACCTTGAAAGGTGGAACAGATGGAAATATTAACACAGTTACTCTTTCTTGAGTAAGTCACTAAGTTAACCCATTGTTAAATCTAAACCTGGCATTATTTTGGTTAATGAATCTATTTATATGTACGACATGAAGCAAATTGAGGCTTGCTGTGTCTGCGTGTTTGTGTGTCTCTATGTCAGTCAGAGTGTTATCTCCACTTTTCTCTGAGCTCTCTCATTTCTTTGCAGACGTTCTTCCTTAATTTACCTTTTCAGACGCGCCTGCATCCGTCGAGGTGGAAATTGTGACCATCGACCCAAGGACTGTTGCTACAACAGTTCATGCCGCTGCAACTTGTGGGGCGCCAACTGTCGTTGTCAACGCATGGGACTCTTCCAGAAATGGGGCAAGAAATAAACGAAGCCGTCACCACTCAGCGCCGCTCTATTCATGTTTCAAACGAGGGACTACATTATGACTTCAACTCTGACTTCATTACTTTCTTTTCAAATATTATACTGTTCAATTCACGTACAATATTATGGAAAATTTTAGTTATTATATATTGTAAGAGTTAGAACTGATTTTATTAATATTTTTTGAAATTATCGTTATTATTATTGTTGTTGTTATTAATAATAGTATCATCATTAAATTATGTATTGTATGCCTTCGTTGCAGATAATTGTTTCCACGTACGAAAATTCCTTGTTATTACATGCAATGGTAGGAACTAAACTGAATTATACGTATTAGTAATTATACACAATTGATTTTGTGCTTCGTCTAAGGAATGGAAGAGTCAATGTACTGTAATTTATATGATGAAATATTATAGTTTATTGTGCATAGAGTTACTTATTTTATTTGGAAATAACTCATTATGTGAAGATGTAAACAGGTGTCTATTACAATCGTTCTTGGCGCTTTCATTGTTTGAGGAAAGTAGATTTATATTGATGTTTATCTTTTGTTTATTAAATGAAAATATATATTAAAATGCCTTATTTTAAAATATAAATACTGACCTATAATTTCTATAGATATTCTTGAAGATTGTACTGGGGATTGTATTAGACTTATTTTTATATATATGCAACAATCCCATATTAAATGCGGTCATGAAAAGCCGCTCTTATTCTTCTGTTTCTTGTCGGTGATGATCGATCTCCTTGGAATTAAGATTATAAAAATTAACTTGTACAATTTGATATAAATTCTCGTATCCATAGTCTTCCTTCAACCACAAGTTATCTCGCAAATGTATGGAGAAGACCCCTTTGGAATCGAAAATATCTTCGACAACTAAGTATTCTACTTATGCCTTTGTAATCGCACTTGATTACGCCTTTGTTATCTCACTTGTTTACCGAGATGTAATCTTCTGAAATTCATAAAAAAATAAACA
This sequence comes from Meconema thalassinum, assembly GCA_946902985.2. NCBI lineage: Eukaryota > Metazoa > Arthropoda > Insecta > Orthoptera > Tettigoniidae > Meconema > Meconema thalassinum. Next base: position 308,585,546 of record OX336390.1, read on the forward strand.
CTCTAATTTGGCTTTCTATTTCCCATTTCATTTCTTGGATGTTGGTACTTTCAGCAGGGCCAATTTTAAAGGGATTGCTCCGCCAGGAATTTTGAATTCTAGTGTGCAATATGAACCTATAACGGAATACCGTATGTAATAATCCGAACACTGGTAAAAAAAAATAGAAATCAGATATTCTAACATCCACCTTCAAACCGTGTTAGCAATACGTCACACTCTTGGAAATCAATGATACTCAAAAATAAATTCCAACTTACACCCGTGTTATAAGATAAAATTATAACCTTCAGATATACTCTAGATATTTTAAAACACAATGTGGAAATGTTTGAATAGAGATCATTGTGGTTGAAATAGAAAGAACTGAAAATTGTTTCTGGCCACTCAACAACTGCATAATGTTCATGAATCTTGACAGAATTCAATATTATCATATTATCATTATTATGCCAGGAAACATGGTCAGTACTTCTCTGTAGTTCCTGCTCAACTGAACTTGGAATTCAGTAACAGTAGTAGTTATTTAGAGTAGCTAAACTAAGAGTCTCTTATGCATTCATATGCTGCAGGGTTAATACTGTATTAAATAAAGTCTTTTCCAACGTCTTTGAAATGTATTGGTTTCAGAACTGTATAATTGTCTGTAAGTTGGTATTTTAATATTAGGCTCTAATATAATGTGTAATTATGCAGTAAGTGAAGAACATTTCGTCATTCCTACAAAGCTTCAAACTTGGCCATCCACATTTTACCTGAATTACATCTGACACTCAATATATTTAGTATTGGTAGAAATTAATAACAAATCCTCTCTCATATAAACTATTTAATTCACTTCATACAGGATCTTGAGATGCATTCATAAATAGCCACTTTCTTCTATAGAATTATCAAGTAAATAAATGACAACATAAATGTTCTACACAAAATTATGTGTGCATCTTGCCTATCCATCACAGATCAAGAGATATCCTTAGGAAAACGACAATGCTTACCAGCCCATGGCATTAAAAGGAATGACGAAAAAATCTCATTTCTAATAATGCATTATATTGTAGTGGGTATCAAACATTAGTATTCAACCTTGCTAGTAAATAGGGTGCTTATGTATACTATATACTAAAATGTGTTGCCTAGATGTGAATAATATTACAATTGAAGGGTTCATTCCAAAAATCAGACAAGTCAAAAAATTGACTTTTTGAGATAAAAACCTCTTCTTCCTCTTCAAAGCTAGCTCTACGTATGGATATTATTGCTGTCTCGAAAACGCAGCCAGCTTGGGTTACATACCAGTGTGAAATATTGAGGATTCTACAAAAATAAGAAAAGTCCAATACATTTCCAATGCTTTTTCAAGATAATGTTACCTGGAATGTTTTTAATTCAAAAATGATCTGTACTTTGTCAGTATTTACATAAGAAATAATGGTATTTGAGGACTAAAATATTTTTCATTTTTGTATTTTCGGTAAAAACCAGACTAATCCAAAGTATTTTTTTAAAGTTTTCTCAACTATCCTAATAAGAAATAGATTTCCTTTTTATGCAATGTAAAGCTGTTAGTGAGACAATAGTAGGTCTAAAAGCCATGTTTTATTTCATTTAGCACAAATGAAGCTATACATTGTTATAAAAAATCCTGAACAATTTAATTGTGGACTTGTCTGGTCCTTGGAAGCAACCCTTCAATTGTTTTGTTTACAGATTACTGAAGATGATCTCTACTTTTGATTTATTGATAAATAATAGTTTAAAAATGAATTATTTGTATCAATAAACATGACATTCAGTTGCATATTACAATGCATATAATATTAAAATAGTTCATTATCTGTTGTAGTAACGACTTGTTTCGGGTAAATAGACTTAAAGTCGAAAAATAAACATCAACAGAAAATACGCAAAAATGTTTGGTTTTTACAAACATATTAAACCTGACATTTATGACAAGTGAATTATTCAAAGATATCACTACTGTTGTGTATTATATTTATAAAAAATGACTGGTGAAATAGTCAAATTTGAACTGTTTGTTTTTCTTTTTCTCAAATCAAAACACTGTAAACAAACGTAAGTACTTGGTCTCACAGAATGTTGCGTTCAGAGCATGGCCCTTTTTGTACTAGTGTACGCAGAGACTTATCAAAATGAGTAAATTTCTAAAGTCCTACTTTAGGTCTATTTTTCTGAAAGGATTACAATTATAACAACAAATTCGTTGTATTATAAACTAGGCTACTATCATTCACATTGTGAGAATTAGGTACATTCACAAATTTGTATTTTACATTTCTCAAGTGCATTATTATTTGAATTAAATTCACAGAAAACACTGCTATAAATCTGAGTTATTATGGTTGTTATAATCACTGTATGTTATTATATAAGCTTGGTAAGATGTTTGAACCAGCTTGGGGTTATCCCCAATAATAGCATGGTGTCTTCCTAATATAAAGATCAGATTAGAGAAAATACATTCTGAAATGTAATTTCAATACGATGTTGGAACTTATTATAATATCTCCAGGGAGTCGAGAAGCACCGATCGACTGGACAAAAATGGGTTTGAATCCAAATGAACTTGAAATCTATTCTATTCTTCAATTATCTTGCTCCTATCAAACATTTCGATTGTTCGATAGTTTTGTAATCATGAAAGTAATGATAAAGAACTGCCTTACCCCTCCTCTTCAGGCATACGAACAATATCGATCAATCGAGATGATTGTGTCTGCTCGTTTTTATTTATGTTTTATGACTAAATAAAAATGAAAAAGATCAAAAAATAAAATTGTAGTCATGTACTAAATACTGGAATTTGATATGTAAATCTCCGGTAATTTCCAGTAAAACATATAGCTTCCGTCTGATTGGGGTCTTTCCAGCCACGTCCACCAATCAGAGGGTGAGCTGTACCATGTAATATAGGCCTATTGTATCCCTGTCGTGTGCTGTTGGATAAATAAAAACTGTGTGATCACAAAGTCTCCATGTTCTTCTTTCAAGCTTTTATTATTATGAGAAAATAAATCATATGCCAGAAATGTAATCCCTATGCACAGGACAATCATTTACCCCTCCATCTCTCTTTACAGATATTAGCTAAAACGCTAATCAATACAAATTAAGAAACAACTACGGTATTCAATTGTTGAACATCTATTCAATTGTTCAATATTGTTGCTTGACAATGAAGCCTTCTTCAGCCAAAAGTTCATAATAATTAAGATATCATTGTGTCAAAACTATAAATTAATGATTAATAAGAACAATAATTTGCTATGACTAAACCGTAGAATTAATTATAAGGAAATGGATATTCTTACAACGAATTAATTAAAATATATACAGTATTTTAACGATATAAAACTTCTTTTTAATAAGCTACTAATAATTATACACAGCTTGCCATGGTCGGTGGGTGGGTGGGAGGGTATGGTGTCGGACTACCAACCTCAAGCTTTCAGGTTCGCTCCTGGCCATGGTAAGTGATGTTAGAAAGGCGACAAAAATCACGGCACGCATATCATACGTTTTTGGCATGTTAAGGAACCCATTTGAATTCAGTAGGCCGTGTTCGTAATGGCAAAATTAATTTCGTGATTTTCCTCCAAAATAAAGTTCCTCCTTTCACTACTAGAAAGCGCTATAGTGTCAAGGAGCTTAGATATCTATCCTCTTGACTTTCATAGCGCTCCAAGGAACACCAAAATTCGATATGCAAGCTGCCCTCTGGGCGCAAATAACAAAGCTTGCACCCGGCAGCCAAGGCCATACGATATTATTATTATTATTATTATTATTATTATTATACATATACGTATTGTCAAATATATGTATTTCAATTCTTTCTTCGTGCTAACTAATACGCACACTACTACAAATACCACAGTAACACAGATTATCAGACAAATTCTGCACACACCCAAGAACTTTTCAGACATATTGTATCAAATTTCATGAAACTCACATCCGAATCCTTTTCTTTATACAGAGTGTAAGAAAAATGTACATCAAAACTTAAGGGACACATTCCTAGATATAGAAGATGATTAAGTTATACAGGGTGGGGGTGGTGTAATACTATGCAGCTAGGAACATAATATTACTCAGTCAGAAGTGCCGAAAGACATGATAAACCTATAGTAAAAGTTGTATGGCGTGGGAGGACATAGGAGGAGAAGTACATCACATTGCACAACATCGCGCAAGCAAGTCTGCTACTGGGCGTAAACCTAGGTACGAGAGGGCGAGACGCGATAAAGTGGTTTTGTATCTGAACATCAAAACATCTGAGATATGTAAACAAGACAACACGTAACAGATGTGTAGCTAACTGGTGTTCAGGTGTAGGTCACATATTCAGGCGATGAGAAGGATGGTCTCACTGAGCGAAAAGGAACCTGTTCAACTGGGTTTCATCCATTGACATGCGAACCTTGAAACGTTGTTCCCAACTCCAACGCTCCAGCACCAGGCTGCCAGAGTGGGATTGCAGCTGTCAATAGGAAAGACAAAATATTTCACCAACATCAGTGAGAGTCCCAGTAAACTACAGTTGGAACAGAGTCAAATTAAGAGAGTTAATATATTCAAGTATCTGGGAGAATGGTTCGAACCCAATCTATCAGAAGGGATAGCACTAACAACCCGGATTTTTTTAGCGTATGGCTGTTAGTGCCGGGAGTGTCCGAGGACATGTTCGGCACGCCTGAGTGTGTAACTGCTTCTAGGCGGACACCCATGGGGTGAGTTACAATTACCGTCGCGTGTGGAGTGTTATCTGGGGAGGAAAGTATGATTGTAAGGACAAGGAGTGGGAAGGTAGCGGCTGTGGCCTATAGTTATGGACCAACCCCGGCATTTGCCTGGAAGGAAGATGGGAAACCATAGAAAACCAACTTCAAGGTTGCCGGCGGGGGGATTTGAACCTCCTCGCCTCCCGGATGTGAGCGACTGCCTGCAGCCACGCCGTAACGACCACGGCTAACTCACCCGGTAACCCGGATTAACAAGCTAGAACTGGCATATCAACTGACCAAGAATGTTTATAACAAGATGTGTCTCTCTCGCAACATCAAATAGAACCACTACTCCGCAGTTATTCGCCCAGAAGCCCTGTATGCTACAGAGTGCTTGGAACTGAACTGGAAAGATTTGATGGAAAAACTGGAGATCTAGGAGAGGAAAATTCTGGGAAAGATACTGGCACCAGTCAAAACAGAAGACGAGTACAGAAGAAGACCAAATGAGGAGCTGTACAGCTATACTGAGAAAATCTCAGATCTGGCCAGGAAGAGACGTCTGGCTTTCTACGGACATATCTCAGGGATGAACCCAACAACACTAACCAACCGGCTTCTCAACTACAGGGAGAATAGAAAGATCATGACACCGAGGCTAACAGGTGTTAACAAGTACATCCAAGAACTAAAGATAATGGAAAGTGATATTAGAAATCGATCACATCTCAGAAAGATACTTAGACAGAAGAGGTTTCTGGGCAGACCACCCTGTAAGAAAACCGGCAGCATCTGGACAAAAGAGATAAAGAAAAAACATAGCCAGAGAATGCGCGAATATTGGGCAAACATGAAGTCCCTCGCCAAGCTGATAAGTTCAACGTCGTGGTCCTTAGCTGGCCAATCCGAAAGAATAAGAATAAGAAGATTCCTGATAACGTTAATAATAAATAATAAATATTAATAATAACAATAATAATCTATAGCCTCAGATACTGTGAGTTGGATCGACTGAGGTGATCTATTCTCCGATTTCAACGTTCGGTTTAACACAGCCATCTGGCAGTGGAAACCAGAACTACTGGGTGACCATTGCCTGAGATACCACCAATCTTACCTTGGAATCACATCTTTCACGAGCCGACAGCATACGACTCGCAGTGCCTCCCTTCAGAAATCTGACCTCCTCGGGCGAGAATCGAACCTACAGTAGGATCATTCGACCACACTCTACCACTGACCCGTCAAGGGACCTTCAAATGCAGGTAAGTAGAAGCTTGTATTTCAACACAGTGTCGTGAATATGAAAAGGTACCAGTTCCCGACTAACAGAATCGCTTTTCAGTCTGTCAACACAAGTGTACCCAATGAGAATGGGCCGAAAGTAACAATTATCCTTCTGCCCGAAAGAAATGTGACATGAATAGTTTATACACTTACTAACACACTTCTCAAACAAATGGGTGGGAGGTGTAATTGGATTACATGTTTTGTTCGTCAACATACAGTAGCATCATCAGATCCATATATACAAGACGAAACTGCTCAAAAGATTATTAACTACATTATGTTCAAATGCAGAGTCAGTAATGAAAACAAGTAGTTCAGTGACGAACTAAAGAGCCTACTTTTCTTAAAATTTAAAATTCATGCCAATCTATACAGACCTATCTAGAATAATGACGAAATCAAGTTGGTAATACTAACATTTCTAAGTACTGCAGTTTGAAATACACCGAAATAGTGTAGCCTAATAGAGTAACTTACTACATTTGGCTGCCCTGGTGACTCTGAATATATTCTTAGTTCCATCTTTTAAGGTATAGAATGCACATACAAAATTTTGTTGAAATCTGATGGATAGTATGGATGTCACATGTTGTTTGATATTGGGTTTATCGGTGCACGTAAAGTCATGTTGGGAACAATGTAATGTATGTGATGCTCAGAATTAATCTGAAATATTGCGATCTATTATTGTGCTAACTTTGGATACAATCCTTTAGTTAGCATAGAAGTTACATGTAATTGAAAATTGAAACTACCAGAAAGCTTAGAATCATGTTGGCAGCACTAAGGTATATTAGTTACTCCAAATTAATCTAGCATGCCAGGTAGTATACGTGTGCAAAGTTTAGAGCTGATGGCTTGCATACTTTGTGATACATTGATATTAGGATTAAACAAATAGAGAGAGAATTTATTATCAGTTGACAGCCCTGCTGGTTCTTACGAATCCGCCTAGTCTTAACTGTTATGGTACACAAGGCACATACGAAATTTGATTGCAATCCATTTGTTTGTATAGAAGTTATATGCATCAAAAAACTGAACCTATCAGCAGGCTTACAATCGTGTTGCCAGCACTGATGTATATAAGTTTCGCCAAACTAAGGAAGAATGTCACGTACTGTACGTGTGCAAAGTTTAGAGCTGTTGGCTTGCATACTTTCTGATATATTGATGTCCACCCCGTATTATTCCCGTTTTCCTACGGGGTCGGGGATGAGATGCGATGGAAGTATATATTGATATTAGGGTTAAAACATAGAGAGAGCATTTATTAACAGTTGGCAGCCCTGGTGGCTCTTTAGAATACGCACAGTCATATCTGTTGTTGTACACACAGTACATACGGAATTTGGTTGAAATCCAATCGATAGTATATAAGTTGCATGCATTTAGAAATTTGACCTATTGGCAGACTTGGAATCATGTTGGCAACACTGGAATGTTTGGACTTCTGAAAATTAATCTGGAATGTTATTATCTATATGTGTACCAATTTTGGAATAGTTCGCATGCATAACTTCTGAGATATCCAACATAGAGCTCAAATTGCAATTGCGATTTTTCAGCATTTGGTAGCACTGACATCGAATTCAAATATGGCCGTGAGATATTCACGTATAGATCTTTACTTTTGCCAAATTTGGTTTTGATAGCTGCAGCCGTTTAGGAGTTGATAGGCGGGGACATACAGACAGACAGACAGACAGAAGGACAGACAGACAGATATTTTCCCGGATCGATCTCATTGTTTGCAAAATGAGAAAAGTAGACTAAAATTATCCAATGTTATGTCGTGTTGTTTACATTGAGTACAAGTTGGATAAATAATGCATGTGTAAGCCTTTTAAGATACGACTGCCAGTGAACTTGGCAGCGACACCAATTGTTGACAATAGCAGATGGGAACTAGCGCGACGAGCAGGAGGACACAGCGATGAGAAAGTGCTGACCGCACGTACGTCAAGCAGCATTGCGCGCGCTATTTGTGTTAGGCAGAAGTTACATTGTGAACGAAAAAAAAATGGTGAATTAAGAATGGTGCTTTTCAACAGCACAGCTAAGCTCAATAGGAGCTCATTTCACCACGGAGAGTACAACGATGGAAGGTTACTAGATGTGAGTCGTATCTTACCCACGTGACTGTACCTGTCAACTAAGGAAGCTGAAAGCATGACACTAGTAAACTAAAACGAGTTTACTCCTCGGCCACTGGCAGTCGTATCTTGAAAGGCTAAATGACATTAGAATTTATTGCAAGAGATCAATATTAGCTCGTTTATTGTCGAGAAAAATCCAGTGGATTCTTAGAATAGAATACATCAACACTGCTCTTGGCAGATGACAGTGTGTGGACACATTCCACAGCTGTTTGATTGGGTTACATGTACGTCATAACGATATGATTCTCATCCTATCCCGGGAGTGTTGGGTGATATCCAGCGGTTTCCGTGCGATTCCGCGAATTTATTTCTGTGTGTGCCACTTCATGTAATAAATACAGTATTAATCATGAGGCCCTCCAAGGCTCACGACCTTGGTAGTATTTTGGTCAGTGCGAAATATCACTGACCCCAATCTGCAGTTTTTCAACTGTTAAAAGTTGAAACAGTTGGAGAAAAAATCAGCCGAAGCTATTAACCCAGGTGTTATCCAATCCACCTTCACCTTGAGGGATTCATGCAGGCCTTCGGATTCTGGGGAGCCTGCGCAGAAATGCATGGAGGTATCGGAGACTCCAGGAAAGATCAGACACAAACGCCGGAGTTTGTTTGCTACTTTCAATGCATACTCTCTTCTTAAGACCGGCAAACTCAAACAGGTTACTGATGTCTTGTCCCGATATCAGATATTGATCGCTGCAATTCAGGAAACAAGATTCATGGATGAACAGTGTTTCGAGTCACAAGGTTATAGAATCTTCAATGGCAAGACCGGCAAACTGTAGTAAAAACCATCCCACACTTAGGCACAGGATTTATTGTCAACAGGAAGATTTTAGGTTCGATTGTGGACTTCACATCCCTTAACACGCGAGTCTCTACTCTTTCTTTTCGGTGTACAAATAGAGTTTACACAATGGTGAACGTACATGCGCCAATCAATCAGGCAAATAAGAAGGACCCTGAAGGAACAGTCGCATTCTGGGAGGAGTTAGAATATATCCTCTCAAAGGTACCTGACAAACATACCATCATTGTGCTAGGGGATTTCAATGCCCAGCTTGGCAAAGAACGAAAATATCAGGAGATTATTGGACACTACCCAGCTCTCAGGAGAACTAATCGTAATAGAGAGAGGCTTGTGGAGTTACGCAGAGCATTCAATCTGGGCCTAAAGTCAACAGCGTTCAAACACCTACCCAGAAAACAGAAGACCTGGATTTCTCCAAACTCCAACCTTTGTGAATTCCAAATTGATCATGTTGCCATTGCACGGAAAGCGCAATGAGAGATCCAGAACGTAAAGGTTCTGAGAAGTGGCAACTTAAGCTCGGATCACTATTTTTTTCAGATCAAAGTTAGACTAATTCCAAGAAATAATAAGAATATTACACCAATAAACTGGTAAGTTTGACAGAGACAAGCTAAAGAGCAACCACGAATTCACCCACAAGTTGGAAACTTTAAATCCAGAGAATTGGGAACAATTACAATAGGCTATAGTCAGAACAGCAAAGGAGACTGTCCCACTCATAAAATAAATAAATAAATAAATAAATAAATAAATAAATAAATAAATAAATAAATAAATAAATAAATAAATAAATAAAGCATCCTTGGTGGGATCATGAATGTGATACAGCAGTTCAGCTAAGACAGATTGCGTGGCCGAAATGGAATTGCCACAAAAATGAAGAGAACAGGGTTAACTTTCTAAACGCGAGAAAATCTGCATCAAAAACCATCCGTGGCGTGAAACGTATGTTTAATAAGGTACAGTTGGTACAGATTGAGCAAGACTTCCAGAAGAATTACACACGTAACTTCTATAAAACCTTCAAGCACAGTCTGAACAAATACAACCCTCCAAGTCTACAGTTTAAAGATTCCAATCGGAAATTAGCTCACAATGATAAAGATAATTGTCAGATTCTTCCAAGTTATTTTGAAAACCTCCTCAACTGTGAGGTTCCAGAGACCCCTTTCGTTTATGAAATAAATCCAAACATCCTCCCCGATTCGTGCCCACCTACGAAGGCTGAAATCACGAAGAGCATCCAAGAGCTGAAGGACAACAAGGCATCAGGTGAAGATTTGATAATTGCTGAACTGTGGAAACATGAAGGGGAAAAGGCAATCGACAAAGTTGTTGCAATTATTCAAGGGATTTGGGAGAGCGAGAAACTCCCAAGTGGATAGACCTCTGCCGTAATTCATCCACTGCATAAGTAAGGGGAGAAAACCGATGCAAACAATTACCGTGGCATCTCTCTTCTATCAATAACTTACAAGATCGTCTCAAAAGCTCTACAGAATAGGGCGGAACAACAAATCGATCCACAACTGGGGGAATACCAAGGGGGTTTCAGAAAGGGACGATCATGTGTAGAGCATATTATGAATCTGAAGTCCATCCTTTCATATTCACAAATCCGGAACAGGGAATTCGCGATGACCTTTGTTGATTTTAGGAAAGCGTACGACTCAATTGATCGAACCACCCTATTGCAAATCCTTGAAGAGTTTGGCTTAGATAACAAGACACAATCAATTATCGACCAAACCCTGACCAAAACCACCTCCAAAGTGAAGTTCAGAAGAGAGATATCTGATGCCTTTGAAATCAGGACAGGAGTGAGGCAAGGAGATGGACTATCACCTCTTCTCTTCGCCTGTGTTTTAGAAAAGGTCATCCGAGAATGGCGGAAGAAAATGAACAATTCAAGGGTAGAAACTGTGGTAAGGCTAGGGTACAAGTGTACGAATCTTACAATTGACTGTCTAGCCTTTGCAGATGATCTAATGACCTTTTCAGATTCCATTAATACGGCAGAAGAACAACTTAACCAAGTGAAAAATCAAGCACTGAAGGCTGGGCTTCAAATCTCCTTTGAGAAGACACAATTCATGACAAACATAATATCATCGCCCAGGGAACTGTAGGTCGGACTAGGAAAAGTTCAGAAGGCAGACAAGTTTAAATACCTCGGTGAATGGATAGAGCCTAACCTATCAGAGAAAGAAGCCTTCGTGTCACGCATTAATAAAATGGAAATGGCATACGACCTGAATAAACACATCTACAATAAGAGATCGATATCCTTAAACGCCAAAATTAGACATTACTGCACTGTTATTCGACCAAAGGCTCTGTATGCGGCAGAGACTCCACTAATGAACAAGAAAGGTCTAATGGAAAAACTAGAGGCTAAAGGAAGGAAGATTTTGAGGGAAATCCTGGGTCCCGTGAAAGAAAACAGCGAGTACAGAAGGCGTCACAACCACGAATTTTACAAGCACGTGGAGAAGATCAGTGACACGATTCGAAAAAGAAGGATTGCCTTTTATAGCCACGTGACATGAATGAGCCCAGGCAGGATATCAAAACGGATATTGACGTACTTCCAAGATAAGAAAAACAAAGGGGCATGGTTCACGGAAGTTGAGAAAGATCTACGTGAAATGAAACTTTCCCCAGGAGCGTGTTTCACTTCAGGAAAAACTACGTACGCACAAAGGTTTCCAGGAAAAGCCGAAGCTGAAGACAGGGAAGGCGTGGTCCCAAGAAAGAAAAGAACAACACCGGAGACGAATGCGGGAACACTAGGCGGTAGTTAGAGCTCGGAAGAAGAGACAGTTGAACTGACGTGGTCCCTAGTTGGCCGAATCGAAGAAATAAGAAGAAGAAGAAGAAGGAGAAGAAGAAGAAGAAGAAGAAGAAGACTGGTTTTGCGTCTCTTTTAACTACTGCGGCTTTTTGAGACACCGGGGTGCCGAAATTTTGGCCCCAAAGGATATCTTTAATGTGCCAGTAATTCTACTGACAAGGCTCCATCACATTTCCGCACCGTCGCATGCCAACTGACTGCGCCAGGATTTGATCCTGCAACCTTGAGCACTGCAGGCGAGATCATGACCGCTGCACCGCGCAACCAGTCGCAGCTTCATGTAAAGTGATGGATATGAACGGCACAATTACCTTACTGGCGGGATTTGGACTGTTGGTGCAGCAGAAAAGAGAAGATTAGAAGCGCTTGAAATGTGGTGTTACAGGAGAATAATGAAGATCATGAGTAACAAATGTATTTATTTATTTATTTAGCGTATGATGCTTACTTGACATCCTTCAGAAATTACGAAATAATAACTTAAATACTAGTAGACTATATAATTGACTTAACAATGTAATAGAAAGAACTAATTACGAAGGAAAATGAAGAAATTGTCACAAGAAATAAGAGTCCGCCAGAAAAATGTATTCACTCTTTACGTAAAAAAACCTATTTATTTTGTGTTTCTTTTACATTTAAATTTTGATTACACATGTAGTACTGTCTTCAGTTAAACATATAGTTACATGAGATGTTCAAAATGTTCACCGTTGGCTGCCAGACACATAGCAGAATGACGAGCGGTCGCTGCAACGACGTCTCTCAATGTTTGAATGGGGACCGCTGCACATGCCGCTGTAATCTCCTGGCGAAGGCCATCCAGCGTGCGCGGCTTACGGCGATAGACTTGATTTTTCACAGTTCCTCACAAGTAAAAGTCCATAGGGGTAAGATCTGGCGATCGTGGGGGAAACTCAATGGACCCACTTCGTCCATTCCAATGTCCCGGCAGACTTTCATCCAGGAAAGCACTTACTGCTACATGGTAGTGTGGTTGGTAGACACGTTATAGGAAATTAAAAGCAATGTATGACACCATCTGTTAAATCGTCCCATTATTCCAAACATCAAGTGACGGAAGAATTAATTAGACAACAAATAATGAAACTTCATTTTTCAATTTCTTTTCATCACTTATTTACATTTCCCAAAATACCAAACTCCGACAATAACGACTACGATTTTGATTACAGGATATGCATTTTGTTTTGAAACAGACTACACCTGTGACGCTATTTGAGTGCACCAACAAGCTATGTACCACCCATTCGTTCCCACACAACGCGTCACCGAAAGAAGGCGGGGCCTAGCACAATTTTTAAACCCTCGATATCTCAAAATGTACTCGTCCGATTTGGGAAATAATAACACCGTTGAATATGTTTCAGTGAAAATCATTTATCCTGTATGAAAAAATTAGTATAGTTCCATTAAGAAAAACGAAATAGGTACCATTATCTCAGCTATTCACAAAAATAGGAAAAAACAGTATAAGTTAGTGTATGAGCCCCTTAGCACCATTTCCAAAAGTGAAAACAGAATATTGAAATCTTTAACGGTTTAGAAGATATTGGAGGGTAACATCTTAGGTGAATAACCCTGTATATAGAGATGTGTTTTATTGTCTGCCGGACCTCTCCGCAGTCACAAAAAGCGGAAGTTGACCATCCCCAACTGTATAGAGTAGCAGCAGTTCTTCCCACTCCACATCTTATACGATTTAAACTACACCGGGTACGGCGGGGCAGATTGAATCCTGCAGGTTTTAAGGAGGGATTTTTAATTTCCAGTATGCCACAAGGTGGAGATTATGTCCATTCTATTAACCAGCTGACGCTGGGGTTGCTGTAGCTAGTTTTTAACTTCACAGCAGTCTTCTAGGCAGATTGGTGAGACCTAAGACGTGTGGTTCTTTGTTGTCCAACATTCTCATGTACACGGAGTGCCTCATTCAACAACATCCTAGACCAAAGCTTGAAAAGGGCCTTCTGTCTTCTGATGTGTGGAGGTTGTATGTTACAGAGCACTGGTAATCATTGAGTTGGAGTAGCTCGAAGCATGCCAGTTATGGTGCGCATGTTTTAAAGTAGCTGGATGTCTACTAGCTGAGTATGGGCACTGTTTAGCCAAACGCCGGAGCAGTATTCTGCTGTTGAGTAAACTAATGCCAAAGCTGTTGTCCGTAATGCGTTTGCATCTGATCCCCATGTAGTTCCAGCACACGTAGGAGTAGGTTATTGCGGATTTTTAGTCTAAGGACCGTATTTTGAAGATGGCTTCTGTATGTTAAAGATCTGTCCAACTTTACACCCAAGTATTTTGAGTAACAAATGAAGAGGTATTAAGACGAGTGGGAGAGGTGAGAAGAGATAGAATGATAGGTCACAAACAAAGACACCCAGGAATAGCAAACTTAGTTGTTGAAGGAAGGGTCGAGGAATAGAAATGTAGTGGTAGACCATTTTAGAATGTGTTACACAGATTGCCTCAGATGTAAGGTGTGGCAGCTATGTAGAGATGAAACTATTAGCTCAGGACAGGGAGGAACGGAGGGCTGCATCAAACCAGTCAAAAGACTGAAGACTCAAACAACAACATTTATATTAACCGCCCATGCTTTTTGGGCTGCTGTCAGGCTGTTGATCGAGTAGTAAATCAATCTTTAAAATATAATCATTAAAAATCCATTTATTTAATACACAGTTGTAGATTGAATTCTTCGCAATAGTATCCCCAATTACAGGAATATGAATTTAGAGAGAATTATATTTTTCAATATCCACCTGTCAAACAAAACTGTCAATGCCACTTTGATCTCATTTGACGTCCCACATGCTGAATAAAGCCTCTGGGTACGAACTGAGCTATATGAATGGGTAGCCATTGATTCATACCAGCGCTACAAATAAAATGTTCGTAACATTAAATGATCCATAATAATGTAATTGGTCTTACGACCATTTTAACTACTCTGGCTTTTAGAGACGCAGGGGTGCCAGAATTTTGCCCCGAAGGGGATCTTAAACGTGCCAGTAAATCTACTGACACGCTCGCATTTGCGCACCTTCAAATTCCAGCTGACAGCGCCAGGATATTGTAAGGTTCCTGTTAGGGTGGCCTGTACAAATAATTTACCTAAGGGATGAAATTAGTCTAAATTAGGGGGCGAGCTTGGCAACTGCTGTAAGAGGTATGGAGTTTTTAGTGAATTGAGATCGTCAGTGCGATCAGCAAGGAGAACTCCCCAATGTGCTGCTTGACGGGGTAGTTCTAGGTAAGGGGGGTATTTGGGAAGGTAATTAAATTATTACTCTGTGCGCGCCAGCTGCGCCACGCGGTCTGCGGCGAGTCGTGGGCGGGCGAGCTAACGGGGAATTCGCTAGTGTCAGCGTTGAGCAATAGCGCTCGGCAAACGTCAGGAATCAATTAAACAATAAACAGTAAGGCTAATTCTAGGTCCTACCTAAAGGGGAAGCTATTAGGGTAGGATCTTATTAGCTAACTAAATAAAAGAATAAGACCAGTGGCTTCTAGTACTTTTGAATTTAATGTGTACCTCGATTTGGAGGTGCACTGGCAAATAGCAGTTCAAAAGATAGCAAATAATAATTACAGTCCAAGCACAGGGGGATGTGAGTGTAGTGTGGTGGTGAGTGTAGTGATCGCTTGAGACACTTACCCGTTCAGCCAACAGCAGAAGTTCGTCTCGTCGGTAGCACTAAGACAGACTGAGTGATCGAATGATCCTGGGTGTATGACATCCGGGGTTCTAATAGGTTTCTTGTGCTAGGTCGGCGGAATCCTCACATTCATACCAAGTCGTAAACCTTTCCAGGGTCGTTGCCTGGGACATGAGGCTACCTGGGTTCATGTATGTGCTAATTATTAGTCTTGTGATTTTGTAGTTGTAATCTGTAGGTTTTTAAATTAAATGTTTTTAATTTTGATTTGTTGGAGATTTTATTTAGGGGATGGGGGTAGCGTACCCTAGGGGTACAACAATATGAACCTACAACCTCGGGCCCAGCTAACGGGGACGTTACCGCTGAGGTCAAATGATTCAGCTTTTAGGAGTTATCCATCATTTCAGAGTGGATTTTAAAACTGTGTTTGTTCGAATGAACGGAAAAGGAATGCACTGAAAAGATGTGACCTTGCCTGCATTGGCATGGTCATGTTGTGCGTGGATGTGAGTTTTAATATATCTCTAAGTTATTAATAAACGTTCTGTTTATACGATACACATTTTACTAATTTAAATGCGTCTTCAGGATATAAATATAACTAGTCCACCTCGTTGCGTAGTGGCTAGCATTCTTGGCTGACAACGCGAAGACCCGGGTTTGATTCCTGTCTCTGCCAAGAAATTGAGTTCTGATCTGAGGGCTGGAGTGGGGTACACTCAGCCTCGTGAGTCAAAACTGAAAACAGGTGGGTTCAATTCCTAACTCAGCCATCCGTGGTTTCCAACTTCTACTCCAGGCAAATGTCGGAATGATACTTAACGTAACACCACGACCGCTTCCTACCCAAATCCTACCTCAATTACAAATACAGCGGTAACGTTCTCGCTTGCTGGGCTCAAGGTTGCAGGTTTGTATCCTGGCACAGTCAGCTGGCCTTTGAGGGTGCGCAAATTGCGAGGGAGGCGTGTAAGTAGATTTATTGCACGTTAAAGATCCCCTTAGGGGCGAAATTCCAGCACCCCGGCGTCTCTAAAAGCCAGAGTAGTTAAAAGGGACGTAAAACCAATAACTTTATTATTATCAATTACAAATACACGCAATAGTACAGACATCACAGTGATACAGGTTATCACACAAATTCTACAGACACCCAAGTACACGGGGATACATGACCACGATGTCGCAAAGCTCCTAAAGAGAATAATCTACCTCTTTTTTTTATAGTTTACTACGCAAATCAGTGAATAGACAACATAACGAGCCATTAGATTAAAACCAAGGAGTTCCGTAAAGAACTTAATAGCCTGATTTCACATATTTTACTGGTATTTTTCAATTAAAAACTTCCTGCCTTCTAAAAGGATTTACTATGTGATGTAATAAATAGTTCATATTACCCTACACGACCTACGTTATGATGAAGAAAAGAGCAACAATTTCAAGCTCAAAACTCAATATCCATAAGTTATAGTCCTTTCAGACAATGAACATATAATATTACTAGCTATACCGGGTGAGTTAGCCGTGGTGGTTACGGTATGACTGCTGGCAGTCGCTCACATCCGGGAGGCGAGGAGGTTCGAATCCCCCCGCCGGCAACCTTGAAGATGGTCTTCTGTGGTTTCCCATCTTCCTTCCAGGCAAATGCCGGGGTTGGTCCCTAACTATAGGCCACAGCCGCTACCTTCCAACTCATCGTCCTTACATTCCCACTTCCCTCCCCAACGGTACTTGTAGCTAACCCATTGGGTGTCCGTCTCGAAGCAGCTACAAAAACTGGCGAGCCGAACATGTCCTCGGACACTCCCGGCACTAAAAGCCATACGCTAAAAAAAACTAGCTGTTATGCCCGGCGTTGCTCAGGATCACAATTGGATATTAAGAGATCGTACCTTTGCTCGCATTGTCGTATTGTGTGCAACCCAGAGGAAGGTCGTTGTTATAATGAGCAATACTAATGCCCCTCAATATCCTTGAGCGTGCTTTTTATATGATCACAAATTGTGTTGAAGTTGTTAAATAGGTGGGTACGACGGCTCTATACTGCTCGTAGCTTGTAGATTAAGCCTGAAATTTCGCTAATATAACTGAATATTTAAGGAGCCTACTTTAATCATTGTATGCATTATTAATCTAACTAATACATTTTAAGGGCCAATGAATTTCTTTTTCTGTATTAGGCTTACGAGTTCTGTCGAACAGCACCATTTCAAAGAGGATAATGGTAGTCCGCAGATAAAAGCTTAGAATTCCAGCGTCATAATAAGATATGCAGTTGAATAGGGAAAAAACGAATACAAAAAACATACTAAATATCATCTACTATATGTCCATCTTTAAATAGGAACTACTGAGCCATTTTTATGAGATATATAAGTTACTCCTTTGTGCCATTTTTATCTGACGTGATCAATGCACGCCTTTGTGAAACCTTGGCTGTGAAGCTATTAATAGCCCTCTGTCTTAATACCATATATGGACATATCTGCATCTTGTCCCCTTATTGGCCAGCGATTTATATATTGGAAGGGGTCGTGACCAATCAAATTTTACCACGCAGTTACCTTTGTGTTGCGTCGTCATTTGCTTTGTTTCGAGGCATTTCTTTCTTGCAGCCAAGTAGGCTAGACGTATTCCCATATTCTAGGGGAAGTGCCCGTGTTCAAGGTGAAACCATGGCGAGGTGTATGTATGTCGTAATCAGTATTGCTTTACTGTAGTTCAGTTTCATATTTCGGCAATTTAAAACTCTTTTTCTGTGTTATTTTCTTTTGGTCGCGTGTACTTGCCCCCTCCCGATATTTTCCCTCTGCCCTTTGTGTGCGTGTAATTGCTGGTGAGTTTTGTTTTGTATGGTAGTGTTATTTTCATTTATTTTGATAACGTAGTTTTTGTACTTTAAGGGTTGAAAGTTATGTATGTGGGCTGGGCTGTCTTCGTTTTACTCTGGTGTGCGTGACGGTGGGTTTGCCTACCTTGTAGGGGGCGCCTTTGGGTCTGTCATCCAGAGTGTATCTTTTCGTAGAACAACATAACGGGATTGGAGATTATTTTTCTTGCTTCCCGTAATGCTTTGTTCTTTATCTAAAGAGTTCACAAAAGGAGGTCTCACCATTGATATTTGCTGGTGACCTAACCTGTGATATTCTTCTGTCTGTGAATGCCCATATTTTGCGCATCACATATTTTCGTCGTCTTTGTGTGCCCTTATCTCCTACGCATACTTTCAATTTTTAAAGTATATTTTTGGCTTTGCCGATAATTTAATGTAATTTTTCCTTTTGTCTAATTTCCTATTTTTCTCGTAACTCACTCGTTCTTGCATGTGCCTCCGCGTCTTTCTTCCTCACTCCTCCCCTCCCTGTCACCCCTCTCCACCCCGTTCTGAACCATTGTACCCCCTCCTATTTTGTTCATCCCTTTTGACACGTTTTGTCTAAATTTTGGAGAACGTATCTTGACTTCGTAGAGTGTAGTCGTTTCTGAGTTTTGTCTTTTTATTTAATTGCGACATACTTACATTTAGTCATCGTTTCATCTTGCCTTGAACACGTTACCTTAACTTATCTTATTTTATTTCATTTTAATATAATTTAATTTAGTATATTTTCGATTTTCTTCCTAATTTGTATTTTTTCTTGCGGTAAACTAATTTTGTGGTTTATTTGTTGGTCATTTCTCTTCTTGCTTTTAATATCTCTGGGATCGTTGTGCATTGTAGTTGTTATTTTAATACATTTTATCTTTGCCTAAGTATCTCTGCTTTTGCGTCTCGTCTTATTTTAATTTTAGTAACCTTCTTCGAGTTTTGTCTGGTTTTTGCTATATGTCGGTTTGTCGGTCTTATTAGCGTACTTGTGACGTTAATATGACCTACATGGCCTCTGATTTAAATTTGTTCATCTTTGGATTTTACCGTAGTTTAATTTTAATTAGCTTTCCCCCTTCCTTTTGGGATTGCTTTCTGGTTTGCCTTTTAAAATTTGGGCCCAGCGAAAGCCAAACAAGACTGCGATCTCCCCGTTTTTCTTTCTTCTATTTTATTTTATTTTATATTTCTTCGGGGATAGGGGAAGAGCTTCAGCTACGTTTCCACTGACGTCTGCTGCGTACGTAAGTATATGTTTATTTCTATTACTTCATCTAAGTTGCGTACACTACTCATACATACCGCGCATTTACAATACTAGATTAACGTGAAATCACTGTTTTCATTTTCTTTTGTCTTTTAGTTCTTTATGTGGTTGGCAAATAACATTTGACTTACAATTTTGATTATTATTGAAACTAATATTCACATTATTATTTTTATTATTATTATTATTATCATTATTACACTACTAAGAAGGAGCCGTGTTTGTGTTGTAGTCACGCTGCTTGCTTCTCACCAAGGCTGACGGAGTTTAATTCCCACCCAAAGCATGGAAGATTTTCGGACTGAAATATAATTTACTATGGTTGAAAATCCACGTCAGAAAGGAGGTTCCGTACCTCATTTTCGCGTGAATAAAGGTCATGGCAACTACAAGCTCTTTCCATTTTCACTACTATGTTGTGTAGACTACATGCATCTTCACTCACCCAATTATTAATCAGAGGCAGGAAAGTGCTTCAGCTTCTATGCAGTGAACTTGAAAATCCACAGCCTGTTTAAAATCGACCAACCGAGTCAGTGAATGAAATGAATGAAGCCACCATCTCGTGGCGCGGATATGAACTGTGCCGGCTGCCGAAGCCTATCGCACTCCCCGGGGCAATGATTAAATGAATGACAGATGAAATGGTGTTATAGTGGGGCGTGTTGCTGGAATGAAATTGTGACAGCGAACACCGGAGTACCCGGAGAAAAGCCTGTCTGCCTCCGCTTTGTCCAGCACAAATCTCACATGGAGTGACCGGGATTTGAACCACAGACCCAGCGGTGAAAGGCCGGCGTGCTGCCGCCTAAGCCACGGAGGCTTCTATGTAGTAAAATTTAAATAACCTTTCTTAAATATTGAACTCGCATAGTTTAACGTCTTCATACCACTGTATATTTAAAAATGATTAATAGTATGCTAAATATACATCGAACTTGGTAGCAATTGTCATATCCGCAGTAAGTAATATTGTGCAACCTACGTATCATGCCATGATTAGGAGTAAATGTAACAAAACAAACTGTAATCATTTCAAGTAATAATAACAAGACAATTTTTAAACACATCAATATTTCTAAGTTTATGCCGTGTCTTGTGAGGGGTTTCGCCTAGCAACACCGAGATGGGTAATCAGCCTTGTTGTCAATTTGGGGAACCACAAAGTAGTAGCGAACAAAGCGCTACCTCAATTCTCATATAGTGCACCTGCGGTACTTAACTGCGAGAGCTAAGCGCTCAAACAGTCTTTCACCTCCATATTAAGGCTTCCCAAAGGTTGTATATTGGCTATCACGGCCAAGCAATTAAAATTCAGGTACTTTTCTAGGCTTACGCTGTGTCTTGAGCGGGGATTCTTTGGCCGTGAAAGACAAAATGCCAATTTTATTCAAATAGGTTTGCCCAATTGACCAGCAAGATTTATAATGAAAACTTAATAACCTAATGGGAGAGTCGTTAGAATACGTCACAAAAGTCTGTGAATTTAGGTTGCACATAATGATAGATAACGACAAAAAGCAGTTAAATATTTGCAAATTGAAGCATTCAATTAACAAAAAATAAATCTATAAACAGTAACAAAGCATAACGTGGAAAATATGAACAATCATACCTTGTCAAACCGTCTTAAAGATCCAAATACTCACATACAATAAGCGGTACGGAGACTATAAATTTAGACTCAAAATCACGCGTTGTATCAGACCCCCCACTGTCCACCACTATAAATAATACAGTTAATGTTAACCCATAGCAATGCAAGGATCAATGTTCAGTGGAAACCACGAACACCGCGTTTTAAGGCCCTAAGACGAACGGTTTTCGGGTTATTGCAAGAAAACTATTCCCGGTCTGCGAAATTATTAAACGTTGTCATGGCAACGCCATTTCAAGAGTTCTCATTCTGCTTTCATTCTGTCTCTGTAAGAGATAATATTTGCATGAAGGAATAACAATGACAGATAGACGTCATTGTTGAGACTTTCGTACGAACAGTGCCACCATCTGTATAAAAGAAAATACCCTAAAATATGGTATTGATTCTGTCCGCAAAACAGAAAGATCAGATAAATTATGGATAAAACCGAGTAAAATACTATTTATTCATCTCATCATGGAAAATAATGATGCCTCACCGATGATGCAAGTCCCCATATCCGTGATAACGCCCTTAAATGTAATTATAAACCTTGTGGGATATGCAAATTCAGTGTCTTAGCCTCCTATTTACTACTTTTGTAATTAATTGGAAAATAAATACATTTTCGTTACAGGAAGTAATGAGAATAATCTTGCTGTATAGAGCTATAAAAGATCTTTCGTACGACATATCACACGAGTAAATCGAAGGTAAATATAATAGGGCATGTGGAGAATTGAGATGTTGCAACTCTTGAGAGTTGCAATCTATGGATTTACGATTTACGATTGTCTTTTGTTTACTTTATTACTTCACTTGTCACATCTTGGTTAGACTAAATAAAGATCAGATTATAGTGTTCCCGTTATCCATTTCTATTAACCACAACATTTGGTGCCGAAAACACTCGAGATATCGCACGATATCAACTGATTCTGAGGAATAACCTGGTTAGGCGTATACTACAGGATTTGAAGCCTCTCTTAAGTTTTTACTCTGCAATTGCATTAAGAACCTAAAGACTATGAGTGAAGACTTGCAATTAGACTATACTCGACGGAAGGTTTCCTACATCGCAACCGGCTACAGATAAGTGACAAAGCTACGCATTGGAAAAATAATAACTGTTTGAATGTCCGTAATAACGTCTTGTTTGGTTATGTATGTGTATAATATCATTGCTTTTCACTCGTGGATATTGTGGTGTCATCTGGTGATAAACACATATATTATAAATTTGGAGCGCAGGCCAGAGATAATATAAAACTGACTATAGTAATAAACACTCAATCTAAGCGTCGACACTAGCGACCCTAGTAGCACCTGATCGAAAATCATTCGATACTTCAGATAACAGATAAGAGCTCTTTGCCTTGCACATTTCCGTGAACACACGTACAACATGAGCAATAACGATCAAACAGAAGAAAGCGAACCAGACAGAGGGCATATACAACACGCTTTGTTACGGAAATTAACAGTTTCACTGATAATACTTCATTCGAAGACTGGGAGCACTACCGAGATAGACTACAAGAAACTCTCAACAACTTAACCATACTTGATGATTCTATACATGAGTTACTATCGGTCACTGAATACGATACTGATGTTCAGAGTTGTGAAGAATATATAGACTCAGCGAAACGCGCTATCACGAGGGCATCGAGAAAAATTGAAGTAAATTGTAAAATTCAGCCGCTAATTTAAGTATCCCTGAATCACTGCTAACTACACCTACTATTCCAATTCAAGTTTCACACTCAGTTCGACTCCCACCAATCAAGCTAGAATCCTTCGCTGGTGACATCGCAACTTGGCCACGTTTTTGGGAGCAATTCGAGTCATACGTTGATAAAGACCTTTTCCTTCCTAGCATAAATAAACACGTTTTTTGCGCGGGTACTTGGAAGCCGAACCGAAGCGGCTAGTCGATGGAATCGCCGTGATAGCAGATACATACGAGGAAACGGAACGGATTCTACAAGCTCGCTATGGGGACAAAAACCGAATAATACAGGCGCACTTAGACTACCTAGAGGACATCCGACCTATTCAGTTCGCTACTCCTGAAGCACTCAATGACACGTTCATCGATTGCCATCGACACATACAAGCTCTTCGTGCCCTGGGAGAAGACATAAACGGCTACGGGGGAGTTCTTACTCCAAAAATACTTAGAACGTTTCCCGCTGATATTTGTCGCCATTGAGTAATTCACACGAAGAGGTAAAATATCTCGGAAGGCGATATTCTCAAGCTCATGGAATTCTTGGGAGAAGAAGTAGATGGGGCTATGGTGACGCACACGTTTCGTGGATCTACATCTGCTTCGACTCATGTTCCCACAACAGCAGCACTGCACGTTGATTCAAATTAGAAACAATCCAATAAGAAGGTTGCGCCGAAACCATTTTGTGTCTTTTGCGAATCCCGCGGACACTGGGCGCAAGAATGCAAGACAGTTTCTAACGTTAACGATAGACTTACGAATCTGAGGAACACGATCCGCTGCTTTCTTTGCCTAAACCGCGGACACTCCGTGATGAACTGCAACCGAAAGGGTGAGGCATTCTGTTCTTCCTGCAGAGCTTTGAATCACAGATCTGTCTGCAGTAGACGCGTATCTACTAATGCAGCGGCAACCATTACGTCTGTCAAATGTTCGGCCCTCCACCAATGGATAGATTTAATACACATGAAATAACTGAACTTTATTCATCTTGCATTACATGCTGTCCGTTCCATTGGACCCCATTTTACTTAACTACTTGAGTCAATGCCCTCTAGATCCTAGAGCTGCTTAATATATAAAATAAACAAAGACATCTCAATCAGTGTTCCCAACATTTTCCCACCAAGTTAACGGATGTGGAACAGTTAACTTCACATAGTCCTGGGAACATTATACATTCTGCTCACACCTGAAACAAATTGGCACATGGCACAAAACAGAAAAGTTAATCAAAATATATTTTTGGCACTTTTACAATTCTTCCACTCCTTGTCCTGATTTCTTCCCCTACGTCACTCACACTACCACATGAAACACCACTATCTTCTTTAACAGTCAGTTCACTGTCTGAAGTAGAAGGTTCACTTTCTTGGGCTTCTAAGAGGAGGTAGAGTCTTTGAACTGGGCGCAGAAGCTCTCCAGATGTAGTCTTCAGGCGAACAAGACGGGTGACTCCATCCTTTCCGGGCAAAAGTTCTAGGACCTTTCCTAAAGGCCAATCTAGTCTTTTTGAGTTGTCATTGACAATGAGGACAACATCATCAACCTGAACAATTTTTTGCTGCTTGACATCCATCTGCTGTCGCAGCAGACCCAAGTACTCGCTACGGAACCTCTTTCTCAGATTCTCCTTAAGTCTTAATCTGTACTTCAACCTCTTGTTCAAACTGGAAGACTCAATGACATCAATCTCAGGCACAGCAGCTTCACGAATATCCTGAAGAAACATGGCAGGCGTTATTGCTCCTAGTTCATTGGAATTATCAGCTGTATATGTCAGAGGTCTCGAGTTTACTACACTTTCACAGTCATATAGCACTGTTTCCATCTCCGAGTATGTAAGAGATGAACGTCCAAGTGTTCTCCGAAGTAATCTTTTCACTAGTCCTATCAACCTCTCCCACCAACCTCCCCACCAGGCAACAGTGGGTGGGTTGAACTTCCACTTTATTCTCTCCACTGAACAGTACTCGTGTACCTTCGACCACTCGATTCGACTGAAGGCAGTTTCAGTACCAGAAAAGTTAGTCCCATTATCACTGAAAATTACAGCAGGTCGTCCTCTCCTAGCTACAAATCGACGAAATACTTGCAAGAAAGCATCTGTTGACAATGACAGGAGTAGTTCCAAGTGAACAGCTCTGGTAACTCCACACGTGAACAAGCAAATCCACGCCTTTTCGTGGTTTTTCAGATGAAGAGGTCCAGCCAGGTCGACACCCGAAACTTCAAGTGGTGGAGTGGATACTACGAAGGGTTTAGCTTCCTGGCGCTTGCAGAGTGCACACTTAATTAACACTGACCGTAGTGTTCTTCTTCCTCCCATCACCCAGAATCTTCCCCTCATAATCGATAGAAGACCTTGAACGCCAACATGACACCTTCGAACATGAACATCTATAATCAGCCGTGACACAAAGGGATAATTTTTGGGCAAAAGTACAGGATACGGAAAGTCATGGTTGTCCGGTCTATTGGAGATCTTGGTTCGCAAGCGGAGGAGACCGTCATGATCTTCAAAGGGTTGTAGGCTGGAGATTCTGGGGTCCGTGGTACTGGGAAATGCATCTTTCTGAACTAGTTTCAAAACCCTTATCTCAGCAGAAGTGACTTCTTCAGTAGAAAGTGGTCCCGTCTTATTCATAAAATGTTCAGAGCCAGCAGCTCTACAATTGTTTACAAAACGACCCATCCAAGCAACCATTCTAATAATTTTCTGACTCTTTGAAAAGTACCTGTAGTACCAGTCACTTGGAAGAGAATCAGCATTTGCACAAAGCATAGAGGAAACAACAGTACTCTTTCTTTCTTTCTTGAATAATAACATCCTCTTCAAACATGACTTCGGCCGAGGGCCAACAGCTACGCTTTTGGTGCAACCATTTAGGGCCCTCCCACCATGATGAATGAAGCAACTATTTACCTGAACAGCCTCTAGATGGCAGGTCAGCTGGATTACAAATCTCTGGAACATGATGCCACTGTTCTGGTTGAGTCAGTTTCCTGATCTCATTCACACGGTTCGCCACAAAGGTAGCCCATTGATCATCTCTTCTAATCCATGCTAAGACTGTGGATGAATCACTCCAGAAATATGACTCACAGCTTTTGGGAAGATCTTCAATTATTGCTTCATGGAGCCTAGCACCTATCAATGCAGCAAGCAATTCTAGACGAGGTATCGTGACTCTATTTTTTGCGGGGGAAACTCTTGTTTTTGCCTGAACCAACTGTACATTTACTTGCTGAGTCGTCTCCACCCTCAGGAACACAGCTGCAGCGTAGGCATCCTTGCTGGCATCACAAAATGTATGCACACTCCATTCGTCAGGTCCACTGTTAGAAGGTAACCATCTTGGGATCTTCAAGTCTTTCAAGCATGCGACATCATCTGCCCATTTCACAAATCTGTTGGCAATGCCTTGATCCACCTCTTCATCCCACCCAATGTTTACACTCCATAATTGTCTTAATATGAGTTTTGGCTCTAGGGTCACAGGATAAGAAAAACCAATTGGATCAAACACCTTATAGGCAGTGGAAAGGATAGTCCTTTTGGTAATTTTCTCTGGATAATTCTGGAAACAGTCTGGGCTTATGGCCAGAGTGTCATGCTTTCTGTCCCAGATTAAACCAAGTACATTAGTGAGACAAGCCTCTGTAAGTATATCTGGATCTGAGAACTCCCATCCATGCAATTCGAACTTGCCATCAGCCATGATAGAGGTGGCTTCGTGAATGAATGTTTTAAGCTGATCATCATCAAGGCTAGTGACTACATTATCAACATAGAAACAATCCAAAAGATTTTTAATTGTGGTCTCAGAGTATGCAGAAATTCCCTCATGACATTCATCTAGAATCCTTGAGAGATGAAGTCTGATAACTGCATTTAAAAGATAAGGACTACAAACAACACCAAACACAACTCTCCTGTGTGGATAAACAATTATATTCCCCAAATCATCCTTCCATAAAAATCGTAGGAAGTTTCTGTCATTTGCATGTATACTAATCTGCAAGAAAGCTCGCCTGATGTCAGCTACAACTCCCACTTGCTTCAGACGGAATCTTAAAAGAAGTGGAGGTATCTGTTCTATCAATGATCTCCCTTTCTCCAAGGACGAATTCAATGATGGACTATTCTTTTCACGAGCTGATGCATCGAACACAGGTCTAATTTTGGTGGTGCTATTCTCTTTCACTACATGTCTGTGGGGAAGATAATGACAGCTATCACTAACAATCTCCGAGTCAGGAACCCGTTCAATGACACCTTCGGGGCATGGTGGCTCAGCGGTCTAGCTGTATGCCTCTCACCAAGGCGGTCCGGGTTCGATTCCCAGTCAATGCATGTGAGATTTTCGAAGTGAAATGCCATGTCCTGTGGTTCGGATTCCACGTAAAAAGGAGGTCCCGTGGCTCATGATGTCACGATTAACGGTCACGTTAAACTACAAGCTTCCTTCCTTCCTTCCAATGACACCTTCTTCAAGCCATTCCTCAAAAACATGTTCATAATCTGGTTACAGGTTATTAGCCTTCAATTTCTTTATAGTAGAATCCAGTCGTTTTTCTGCCAGGATGTAATTCGATAGAAGAGGGGGGTGCCTATCCTTCCAGGGAAGATGGACTTCATATCGACCTTCACCATTCACCCTTACAGTCTCTTGAAAATGCTTGTCAACTTCCAACTGCAATTCAAGTTTAATTTTCCGATCAACAGGACCCGTAATGCCAATCAACTCTAATTTCCAAAGATCTGAGATGTTTAAATCGTTAATCAACATTGATGTGACAATCATAGCAGTTGTAACTCTGGGTTGTTCACTGGGATATTTACCAAAAATGGTCCAACCTAACCTGGTCTCCATAGCTATCAAACCACATGATACACTTCTAACATTACCCGTGAAGAGTCTGGCAGCAATGTCAGCACCTATCAGAATTTCTACAGGACCTGCAATACCTATGGCTTCCTGTATATTGTTGGTATTATCAAGTATTTCATTAACTAAGGCACTATTCTGAAAATGAGGTACATTATCACAAATATTGTCTTGGTCCAAGACCTCAAAATTGCAACAAATAATCATTATTGAGACTGGCAAGATGAATTCTATATTTATTGTGCTCACAAATACCGGTTTTCTGACCTCCGAACAGTGAATGGACAATAGTTTCTCTCCCAACAGGAGAATAATTCATTTCCCGTGCTGTTCCCTTCAACACTGTGCCCGGCAGAGGAGCTGCCAGGACAGCCAACAACCGAAATGACTTCCCTAACATCTCATCCGCCGGACCTAATTGCCGAGAGGATCAGGTGAACTTCCAAACAGGCCAAAGCGGCACGAGAATCCATCATCCACGGGGATCGTGGTACATGGTGACAAAGGTCATAGACTGCCTAAGGAAAGGTTCACCTTAAAAGCTAGACTGAGAAAAGAAACATCCAGACTTATGTAAAACACCGTGAAGATTTATTTTAAAATCAACAAACCCCTATCCTAGTTCGGAGGGTTTCCATCGGCTAATCCGCAAGCTAATAAATAATCAAAAATAAAGAGCTGGTCCCTACCTGAGAAGTTACAGTAAACCCTCGCGAAAGATCTATCTCACAATAATTAAAGCAACAACAGCAACACTAGGAAAAATGGTACGGCAAAAAAAACTAGGTCAAGTTACAAGATCAAGCTAATATCGGAATTTACATTTAACAGGGCAGCAAAACAAATCTGAATTAGGATGATACCATTTCCACATTTACATTTAATATTAATTCATCTAGTTAAGTCCTACCAATTAATTACAAAATTTACGGCGGTGACGTCCGTAATATCAAACAATTACAATCAAAGCTATGTGACAAGCCATAGAAAAAAAATATCTAAGACACTCTTGCAAACTGGGTGCTAATCAGCACACAAAAGGTGACATAGAGGATTTGTACACTTTTACATCAATAAATCAATAAATACAAGACCACAGTTTTATTCAAAGCCTGCCTACACCTTGGTTTACTGTTTGTAAGCCATAGTCATTTAACGGGTGTAATTACGGTGACGACTGCGTAGTGAAGACTACGTCTAACATCGTATGGCCTGCGCTCCACCAGCTACGAACTAAAGGTTCGAGCAAGCCTCTGTCGCTACAAAAAGTGTCAGCTGTCCTAAAGTCATTTCCTCCAGGAAATACTTTCATTGGCACGCCTATGTCAGCCGGTTCCAAATGCAAATGAACAAGGTTAAATAGAAAGGATTCGTTAGTTATATCTTGTTTATCAAAATTATGCGTTTTATTATTAAGATGTCGGTTTAAATTATCGTTGGTTTATGGCGAATAACAGCTGACCAGCCTGGCACGGAGCGTCTCCGAGAGATCATCTCTGCCAAGAAGCCTCGGCTCAAAAGTCGGAATACAATCAACGAGCAATAACAACTCGGACACACAATAACACAAGTTACCAGCGGCGCACAGCTCGCGTTCAATAACTCTGGGACGGGCCTGGACACATCAGTTACCCTCCCTAAATATCTGGTCGACGGGAACAGTCCCGGACATGGTACACAAAATACCTTCACACATGAAAAACCCTCATCACGGGGCTAGCCTCCAACATAAAATAAGAATCCTGACATAACTGTACTCGTCGAAACAACGGTACACGCAAAAGGCGTTTAACTAACAAATGACAATCTAAAGAACATGTGAGCAGATACAGAAATGGACTCTGGGTTCTATGAGCTATCAATGCAATGAAAAATAAATGAATGCTACAAGCATTCTGTCCTGTGTTAACATAAGTCTGTCTCACTTGGAAGCAAGCGCTCTCACTCGTGCGCTGGGAAATATTCACAAACCTGTCTGAGTCACAGCAAGTTGCAGGCTCCCTGCATTATTAGACACAACACGTTGACTGGGCCGGCAATTCAGGCAAGAAAATAACTATGAAACTGGCCTCATAATAATACCTTTACCATAGGTTATAAACATCAAAGAATGTGTGCATTAAGAGCACGCTATAAAGCTGAATACAAACATATAACTCTGTCTTTCATAGCAAAGACGTTTAAAAGATAGCAATGTCACTCATTGCTGGAGCTCTTTGCTCTCAAAGATAAAATACTTCATTAGTTTCTTGTATCAAACATTCAAATAATCACGTGTCATCACACTTGACACAAACAAAATAATATTATGGCGCAAACTCCACTCTGCTGGATTTGCTTAATGATACGTTGGGAACTGGGTTCGATGCTAGGCTACAACGAAACATCCCTTTTACTTGCAAGGTCTACACTTGACCTGGATGGCTTCTGAGCACATCCTGAATGAAATATAAATGCAGTTACAAAACTGGTAATTTCAGTCGATTACCTAAATGATACGACTTCTCTAATGAAGTCAGGGGCGTAACATTGACTGTCTGCTATGAGTGCAGTTAAAGAATTATAATCATGGCATCAGTTTGCCGTAACAGGAGTCTGCTAAGACTCGAAAATCATCCCAGATAGGGTTAAACAAAGTAGCCTAGGAATGACTACGGTCACGTTTAGCAATAGACAGGAATTGGCGCCCTATGACGTCCATCAGGTTGCACCAGGGTTGAACAAAATATCAAACCCAAGGGTGGCTCACAATCACTGTGGATAAATAACATCTAGTTATACTAATTACATTCCCTACCTATGAAATGGCTGTCACTAAGTTCGGCTGATTTACAGTCTACACTAATCAAAATATACCACCAATGACTAGAACGAAGATGGGTTGTACAAACTCACGATATGTAGGAGCCCACACTTAGCTCTCTGTCCAACGACAAGGGTTGAACAAAAGCACCTCTGGCTTTCAGGATTGGCATCATCCGTATCAGAACTTCCATCTTGGCTCTCCTAAAGACCAGGGTTCGGTCTGTCCCTGTAGTTGACATCGTGAATGGGTTGGACATGCCTAGTAAAGGCATCCTCGATTCCTTCCTTCTCGTTCGACGTTCTTGAAGTTCCAAATCATGCTCGTTCCATCCGAGACATCTCCCTCATACCATAACGGTACTTAGCCCATTGTCTCCGACTCGAACATGGCGTTATAAATGTCGAACACGTGGTCGGTAATATTAGACATCATGTATTTCATTAGTACTTGAAAATTGCGGTATGCTTTGTAGCTATCACAGGCGTTACACATATATCTAGCAACACAGCCTCTACACTTTGCAGATATCATTAATAAATGGCCATGCACTGATCTGCTGGTTCACACGTGCACAGACTCTACTTTTGCGATCACGTGGCATCCGTGAAATTGGCGTCGATTCATGCGGACAAATCCACTGCAGTAATTTATATACGATGCGTATTCAGTGTAACACTCGTTTAATGCAACGTTATCACGATTGCATGTATATTTAACACTAGGCTTCAGCCCTCCACAAATCACGTGGGTACAAAAAATGTGGTGCTACAGAATCGTAGAAAATTCACAATATGTTTCAAATAAGTTCACAATGCTATTTGTGCTGATCACTTCACTTTACAAATCGTGATGCACAGTACGATGGTGCTCGATGACACTTGATAAAAATTCCTCGCTATAAAGCGGACTTTTCCCACGTCTTACACGACGGGTATTTCAACAGGCCTCCACCGGGCGGATTCTCAAGACGTAATGCACGGAACTGCGTTCCTCGTGGATTCAAGTCGTCAAACTAAGTCGTTGAGCGACTATTTACATCCCTTCTTTCGTATCTGCAATGGTATTACCGTACCTTAAAGTGGAAAACATTATCCAAAATGTTTCAAAAATACTGAATGACGAAATGGAAAATTCTGAGTCTCGTAGAAAGGTAAAGTTGATTAATAAGACCTCAGATAAATAATTAGCCGACTTCTTCAAAGTCAAAAGAGCGATCCTCCGCTACTCCAAAGAGAGATCTCAGCTTCTGGTTGCTTTCTGGGTGTGTTCAAAGGTAATGCATCCCATCATAAATGTGTTGTCATGAAAAATATCACATGAACCTTAGCTCAGCGGGTTCAACACATATGACCGTTGTGACCCTGTATCAAGAACTGCCTTCACAGTACGTTCACATCCATTCCCACGAACCTTCACCAGAAGCGTAGGAAGCAGCACACTATTATCACACGTTAAGTTAGCAAGGGCTTCATCTTTCTGTACATTAAAGACGTCAGGCCTAGGGGAGTCAGTTCTGTTAACTACATTCTTACTTCTCTTAAAATCTGGACACAACAACATTACATGGCGCTTATCACAAATTAAACATTTTTGCTTGAAGGTGCTCTTTTTAGCTACATGATTTGGTTTAATGCAAATAAAACAATTTTTCCTATCCTTAATAATTCCAAGTTTTTCCGAGAGAGCCATATCACGTGCTTTATAGCAGTCAGCGCTGCTATGGTGTTCATTACTGCAAAAGATACAAGCAGAACGCTTATTTTCCTGTAACGAGAGTAAACCCATTGCTGTAGGTACATCTTGCCTGGAACATGATTTAGGACTGCTATCTTTCTGCACTTTCTTTGCCCTATCAGCTGACTGTTTAAACCCAGACATGGCCACATGGATCCTTTCCTCATTTTGCACTTCCGCCTTCATGAAGGACATGAACTTATTAAGTCGTTGTTCTGCATTAGATATATCACTATATAAAGAACTTCGCTGCCATACTCTTAAAAAGTCTTCCGTCATGCACGATTCTAACAAAGGACAAAGGATTGCTGCACATTTCCCAGTTGTGACACCAAGAGATTCAAGTGCCCTTAAATGACACTCCAGCTTATCATACATCTCCGTGAGTGAACGGCATGTTTTACTAGCAGGCAGGGTCAAACTGAGAAGATCCCTGATGTATACTTCAATTAGAAGATCTTCCCTACCAAAACGTTCCTGAAGTGCTTCTATCACTAGCATGTAATTGTCATCTGTGGCTGGAAAACTGTTTACAACAGACCTAGCTCTGGAATTGGGTAACATAGCTTGTATAAGATAATAGAATTTATCAACTGGTGCAATCCCTACATTCTCATGAATACGCTGGAATTGGTTCCAAAACGGCAACCAATCTCTGAGTTCTCCTCCGAACTTACGAAATTCTATGGTTGGAAGCTTTATTTTCCTATTTACTTGAGCATTACTTGTTGAATCTTCACTTGTGATAGATTGTCGGTCTAGGGAATCAATTTTTAAACGCCGCACTTTTAACAGTTCGTACTTACTGCGATACTCGTCTGCCGCCAGCGCTTCTTGATCTAGTTCTTGTTCACTAGCACCGTTTTCCAACATCCATTCCATAACCTCTTCATTCTGGGCATTGATATTCTCGAAGTACTGTTCCAAAGAAGCAAATTATGCTCGAGTTTCTTCATACTTTTCTTCTTCAAGAAACTTATCAAGTGCAACGGAATGCCGCGCAAACGATGCTCTGTCGATTCGTCTTCTACTTTTAACCTTCTCCATTGCGGAAGTAATCACAAAACACTGACGAGGAAAACTATCGTGCCGTTACGCTGGGCGCCAAATGTCAAATGTTCGGCCCTCCACCAATGGATAGATTTAATACACATAACATAACTGAACTTTATTCATCTTGCATTATATGCTGTCCGTTCCATTGGACGCCATTTTACTTAACTACCTTGAGTCAATGCCCTCTAGATCCTAGGGCTGCTTAATATATAAAATAAACAAAGACATCTCAATCAGTGTTCCCAACAACGTCCGTTAACAAGATTGATTGTCTTCCATCCGATTTTACTTACCTGCAGACTGCGTGAGTTTGCGTTACGGGTCCCAATGGGCGAACTAAACAGACGCGTTGCATACTGGATACTGGAAGTCAATCCAGTTTTATCCTTGACTCTCTAGTTAACGAACTGAAACTCGAGGTTATTGGCCGCCAAGACTTAACTATTGACAACTTTGAATCGTCTCCAACCAATCGGAGTGTACGTAACCTTGTTAAGTTTTCCATAAAGAGCATCTGGACACACTCGGCCACAAATATTACTGCATTTGAGGGTATCCATGCCTTTTCAGCTCATCCGGTCGTTCCTGATGAAGTTAATAAGTTAGCACACACCCAAAAACTACAGTTGGCTGACCCAAAGAATTAATCATAACAACCTTTGCCCATTTAAATACTTATTTGAGGAGATAGTTATTGGAAAATCGTGAAGGGCACGTCACCAGTGCGCACTTCCACCTCCATGGTACTCATACCAACCACGTTTGGATGGGTATTGAATGGAAATCGATCAGGCATCACTTTGAATTCATCACTGGTAAACCATATTCATTCTGAACAGATACACTCACCTTTAGATGAGACACTCAGACAGTTCTGGGATCTGGAAATAATGAGAATCAGGGAAAGTCAGGACAACTATTTCAGTTCCAAAAACTCTGCGATACTTAAGGAATTTCATGATTCTTACCGAATAGAAGACCATCGGCGTGTGGTCTCTTTTCCTAGAAAATCTGGTAACATCTTGCCCAGTAACCATGCTAATGTGGCAAAACGATTCAACGCATTGCAAAAGAGACTAGAGGTGACTTATTATTCACCCCTATATTATAAAATGCCATGTTGAACATGCTCCTTCTGAGACAACTGGTGATACGTTCTACTTGCCTCACCATTTAGTTAAGAAGTGTAAATCTGGGAAAATGAAATGGAGGATTGTGTCTGATGCATCTTCTCGTCAAGAAGGTGGTCCGTCCCTTAACGGGGCCCTCGAAATGGGGCCAAATTTACTGCCTGAGATACTTTCTGTTCTCAGATTCAGAAGCTACCCGGTAGCCATCATTGGTGATGTCTCTCAGGCATTCTTACAACTTGTACTCGATTCCAAAGATCAAGACTTGACCAGATCCTTTTGGTACGATGTGGTTGACAAAGGCGAAGGGGTTTACGAAACAACAGATGAAGTCGTAATATACCGTTTTGCTCGCGTTCTCTTTGGTCTAACTCGCAGTCCATTTTTACTTTCAGCGACACTAAGGGAACTAACCAATATCCATGTACGTACTACAATCTATAAGGTCGGCGGTGAAACTGAGAACCAAGTGATCATACTTTATTATGAACTCACAGGACTGCTAAACACAATGCACATGCCCATGGCGAAATGGGCGACCAACTCTCTACAACTGAAGTGCATCTGGACGTCCGAAGGTCGGGAACTAGAGACCAATACGCAAGTATTAGGAGTGAAATGGTCCACTGAAACTGACACTTTCTTCATAGACGACCATGATATCACAGATATTCTCAAGCAGGAACCCGCTAGTAAGAGATTACTGTTACAAACTACTTCCCGATTTTATGACCCCTTGGGACTTTTAACACCGGTATTGATTTGTGTGAAAATACTTTTCCAGAAACCTGGTGCAGAGGGATTGGATGGGACGAACTCTTACCACATGATACAGGCGTGCGTTGGCATAATTGGATTTCGAGTCTTTCACAGTTATTGCAGCTACATATTCCTCGATGGATCGGCATTTCCTAAAGAAGCAACAGTCAAATACACATCTTCTGCGATGCAAGTGAAAGGGCCTATGGCGCAGTATGGTATGTCAGGACCACTCAAGGGCATAGTGTTACCGTCCGTTTGGCTTGCAGCAAAAATTGACTCGCTCCCGTGAAAAGGGTCACTCTTCCGAGACTAGAGCTGCTACCTACTCTGGTGGGAGCGCGACTTTTAAATTATTTCTGCAAATCAACCATCTTGAGCCCTTCATCAGCGACTTTAATGACAGATGCTAAAGTGACACTGGGTTGGGTACAGAGTGACCCAAATCGCTGGAAGACATTTGTGTCCAACGGGATAACTGAAATCCAATCTTGCACTACTCCATCTCAATGGAGGTACTGTCCAGGGGGATAAACCCCAGCAGATCATATGTCGAGAGGAATTTCAGTGGTACTGATAAAATCACTTGATGGATGGTGGCATGGGCCTCCTTGGCTACTACATCAACCAGAACATTGGCCTAGCCAACTATCCTCCCGCGTACAACTGCCTGAAGAAAAGAATACCATCTTCAATATCCTTAAAGTTGAGATAATTTCACCCCTTCCAGATACAGTTCCTACTGGAGTTTACTTCGCATCACTGCGTGGATACTTCGTTTCATGCAACATGTTCGAAGAAAAGAACGGTTCTCTGGGGATTTAACAGCACCAGAGCTTCAAAACTCACGCAAATATTGGATTCAAACGGTACAAAAGGAGTGTTTCCCTGCAGAATATCTGGCTCTAAAAGACGGTGTAGCTCTGCCAAATGAATCAAGAATAGCTCTCTTCAACCCATTTCTGGAGAACGGACTCATTGGTCTAGGTAGTCGTCTACGACTTGCAGAATTATCTAGAGAATTACAACACGCGTTACTCTTGTATGGCACCCATCACTTTGTAAAATTGCTCATCAGACAAACGCACATCAGACTTCACCACTTAGGGGTGCGAATTGTGTTGTCGGAACTACGTACGGAATTTTGGTTGCTCAGAGCACGACAGGCATTCAAGAAAGTTATACGTACATTCCTTCCTTGCAAAATGGCGTAAAATTTCTTCCCCCAAGCAATCGAAGCTCCACAACCCAAATTAAGGGTAACACCAACGAAACCTTTTGAAGTCACGGGAATTGATTTCCATTTATGTGAAGGTGGGGACCACGAGCACGAAATGTTACATAGCACTCTTTACCTGTCCTACGACCCACGCGTTGCACTTGGAATTGTGTTCAGACATGACTGCGGACACGTTCCTCTTGGCACTTCAGAGGTTCGATGGAAGACGAGGGATACCACACACGATATATACTGATAATGCTCAGACGTTTCACGCGACCAACAGAGAACTCAAGTCCATCTGGACTTCTCTCACAGCCCCTCCTACACATCAGTACTTCATTCAACACAACATCACCTGGAAGTTTATTGCTCCAAGGACGGCTTGGTGGGGAGGATTGTGGGAGAGGATGATAGGCACGACCAAGCGGTGTCTGCGAAAGGTGCTGGGGAAATCATTAATCGGCGAGGAAGCATTGAACACCACTTTGATAAATGTCGAAGCCGCCATTAATTCAAGGCCCATCATCCAAGACAGAGAAAATGCAGTAACGCCGGCCCATTTTCTGATTGGACAGCGCTTCACCACGATACCGACTGGACCTGCAAGTGCGGGGAATGAAGATCTGCCGGGCTGCGCAACAGAAGGTATCGGATGATTTTTGGAAACGCTGGACGAAGGAGTATCTCCTGGAATTGAGAAATTTCCATGAGGTTCGTCGACCACGGGGAAAAGTTCCGCAATTAAGGGTCGGTGACCTAGCACTTCTCCAGGAAGACAAGACGCCGAGGCACATGTGAGCATAGGCCCGCATTGAGGAGCTCCGTGTTGGTAGAGATGCAGTCGTCAGGACGGTTGATCTTCGTGCCGCTACCGGAGTCACAATAACCCGCCCCATTCAGCTGGTCATCCCCATGGATGTTCACCAGGTTGGGGAGGATGTGGAGAATTGAGACGTTGGAATCTATGGATTTACGATTTACGATTGTCTTTTGTTTACTTTATTACTTCACTTGTCACATCTTGGTTAGACTAAATGAAGATCAGATTTTAGTGTTCCCGTTATCCATTTCTATTAACCACAACAGGGCACACCTTGGTTCCCTTAAGCGCATTGGATGTATTGATGAATTTTACATCCTAATTTGATTCCATGATGTTCTTATAGCCATTTGAACAAAATCTGTTGGGACGTTTTCAATTGATGGAGGAACAAATAGACAGACAGACAGACAGAAGGACAAAAGTACAATTATATATATATAGGGATAATAAAGCATAATCCCACTATGGTACTAGTGCATGCCTTGTGTAAGTCAAAGCCTTCATCGTTACTCAAGATAACTGACATCGACACACCTCCAATACCGAGAGATATGTGTCCGAAGTTACACGATGAGGCGTATCTACAACACATGCATACAACACTAAGGAATTGTGTATTGGTTTTGCCCCGATACTTACCCCTGTACAACTTCGAGGCCGTAACCCCTGGTTGGGATTCCTACTTCGAAGCCTGGAGCAGATCGAAACACCCTTAGACGAGGAATATCGGACAGAATGTCCGTTGAGAGAAGCCTGAACCCTTAAACCGAAATCCGCGGCGATGTGCCGTAACTATTGAAAGAATATTTAAAAACATGAACAATAAAGCTATATTTGAGAAAACAATTACAGTAGGTTGTAAGTTGGTTCTTGAAGAACGATACATGTATGAAACATAACCTCATATTTTAAACTATCAAACAACAAATGCACACAGGAAAACCCTAAGGAACCCCATTCGTGATTTAAAAGATATGATCATTTACGACCAGAGCCATGGAAGCGAAAGAAAAATCCCGGACACGGTAAGTAAAAAAAATATTATTCTCACGAATGAGCAGATCCAGGAGAGGAAAACAAATCCCGAACAAAATAATGAAATCGAGAGAGAACTAGCAGGAAAACTCACCGAGATAACATCACTGATCCAAACACCGAACTGTGATCGGATATAATCCCAACATTTCATGAACTGAATTAAATCACACCAAAAACTCAGGCAAGAAAATCAAGCCGTAAAGGAAGCATGAACAATTTAACTGGCTTGAGTATTACGGAGCTAGGCCAATTTCGGATAGGATATACCGACATTAATTAGCAAGACATGCTTTTTACCAAATCCCAATGGCGACCAAGCCACGCGAAATATCCAGTTTTAGGATACATCATATTTGAACCATAAAAAGGCATAGATACTTTTCTCGAACACGAATTATACTCCAAAGGTGTAGCAACACCTAATCAAATCTCACGGAACCAAAATCCGTTCATTAAACAGATTACTTTTGCGATAAGTTAGCGCGAAACACAAACAACGTTTGCTCATAGAGCATGGCCACATTCATCTTGTTACGACAATCAAAATTACAATTAGCATGGCTCGAAAAACAAAAGAATATCGCCCGGCAACCAAGGCCATGGCAAATAAAAAACTAACCCATAGATCCAAAAGAACATAATTTTAAAAATGCGTTTTACATTTTTCTTAATATATACTGTATATAACCTAGCCTATGAAGGCGTCCTAAAATTAAAAATTGGCATCGTTGTTGAAAGAAATAAGGTACAAAATAAGAGAAGAAAGAAAGTGACTTTTAGGCCTAATATCAGAATTATGGGCCCATACTGATCAAATAAAACCTGCTACATAAACAAAATTAGACGATGCCACGCAAAAACTAAAGTTTTTGGAATCGACGCAAATTGAGATCCACGACACAAATCTCCGCAAGTTAAGTGTTCACATAGTTTATTCAATTGATCCTTTTTGTAGATTTTAGGTTATCTTACTATCGAGATCACTAGCTTTTAAGTTCCAACGCTTTACCTGGTTCATGTTCCCTGAGGAACAAAGCCAAGGGGCCGAAGCCCTAAGGACGTCCAAACCTTTTAAAATCACATTTTAGAATGAATTGGCTTCCCGAAGCCGAAGGTAACGCCACGGAACTCTTGTCCATGCGCATGCGCATCAATCATTTGCCACTGCTTCTTGTTTGCAGTGACCATAATCAGAACTAGTAAACAGTTGAAGAATGTACATACTGCCAACATATTAACGTATAGAGGTAGTGAAAGTATATGGCACAAATGTTCACTTGCAGGGAAATAGGATTGGTATCACCGGCCGTCGCAAAACACAGGCGCTGATTGGCTTTGAGGATAATTTGAATTTAAAGAGTTCGAAGAGCGCCAGATCTAAGTAGTTAGGTTCATAAAACTTGCCACATCTCCCAATAATGGCATATATTGCGGTCAATTGTTGGCTTCGGGAATAATGTAACCGGTCAACTTGGGTCAGATAGTTCATGGGGAAGGTTTTAATTCAGTTTATTATTTCTTCTTTTATAACTGGGAAACGCAAGGTTGACCATTGGGCTCTGAACTGAGTCTATTTAAATTCAGTTTATATATTTCTTCTTTTGAAACTTGGAAACACAGGGGTGACCATTGGGCTCTGAACTGAGTCTGTGATGATGACCAAGGGGCGACGAGGGACGGAAAAACGTTGAGCAGATGTAATCGGCTCAGCCTCGCGCCACCAAAGGCCTACCAGGGGGCCTGGAGTTGATCTTGAAGCCTCCATGCAAAACTGGTTTTGGCTCACCGAACGACAGGAATCAAAACTGTCACAGCATCTCCAGCATAACAGCGTGGCAGCCAGCCTCCACTCCTCCGACCAGCAGTTTTGTGGACACCAACCACCAAATGACAGGTGCTCATACATGGTGACAAAAGCCGAGCTCTTAGGCTATGTCACGATAGTGAGGAAGAACCCCACTCATACTGGGCAAGCTGAAACAGAATCAAAACAGCAGAAAGGGGGCAACAGGCACTCAAGATACGACTCTTGAAGATCTTCTTTCATGTCGACCTCGTCACCATGCACTTCTTCGTGTTCGAATCTCTTAAATATTTCTTAAGGCCTCTCCCACTAACGATTCTTTATTGATCATAGAATCCCACTGCAAGTCCTCTCTCCATATCACTTTACTCTTACTTCACAGATACTATTCTTGAACAAATCAACTGGCCTTTCAAACTTATTAATTCAATATCTTTAAGTTTAATACTTAATTTTTTATAATATTGACAAATTAAATAATTTAACAATAAAGCGGAACATCACAAACGATGGTCCGATTAAACCCGAACAAGTTCAGCACCAAAATCCTAACCATTGGCATACTAATCAGAAAAATCACAAAATTCGTGATACGGGGCGCTACTGAACGTAATATAACTCCCCAAGATCATGGTGACTCGGCTGACGTAAACTGAACAACAAGAGCTTCCTTGAGGCAGTTCCAGATAATTATAAATTACATAAAATAAGTTTACACAAAACAGGAACTCACACATCACAGATGGTTCACAATTACCAAGAAACAAGGACGCAGCGAGAATGAATCCCCTCTAGACAAACACTCAACACAATCCGAGAAAATGGAACCCCCGACACCCTACTCCATACCGAGTAACCACCCACGACGACTGTTGACACCACTAGAACAACGTTTACCTTGTGAAAACTTCTCAACTTTATCAATGCAACTCTCTATCAAACTTGTCATGACCAACGTAGCACCAATCGATAAATCAAACCAAGCCAGCCAAAAAAAAAAAAAAAACATTCCATCGTAGGGATCATTCCTACTCCAGTACTTATACCTTTGACTTCATCTCACGCCTTTTCAACCTT
Source organism: Meconema thalassinum (assembly GCA_946902985.2). Lineage (NCBI taxonomy): Eukaryota > Metazoa > Arthropoda > Insecta > Orthoptera > Tettigoniidae > Meconema > Meconema thalassinum. The sequence goes on from OX336390.1 coordinate 308,626,954, forward strand.
ACAAATCCAACTTTGACATAAACTCGTACCTCTCATCTCATAGCCTTGAGACTTCACAATACTAACATACTAAGGAGTTCATTAATAATGAATCCTTCCAAGAAAATCGAACCACGAGTGCCCACGAGCAAATGCGGGTCAACTCCTCTTTCGCCAAAACTTCAACTGAAACGCAACTTCAACCACTTCACAACCATAGACTCGAACAAGGTAGCTAACTAGGAGCTCCTAATGATTAAACATACCGGAATTTTAAAGAATGGGAAGAAAGACCTTAGACGGTAAGAACGCCTCAAGAAGGCTTCGCCGAACACAAGAAATGAAACTGTAGGTTACAGTTCGCCGAAAATCCACAGACCAAGTTTATGCCAAATCAATTTCGTGCATCTAACACGAAACCAGAACACTCCGTCAAATGACTCACAAGTCCCCCTAAAATTTCTTTACTTGATGATTCGCAACCAACCACTCATTGGCACACTTCACCTTCAATTCACAGACAAGATTTTACATTGACAAGGTGACCAACCTCACTCTATAATTCTCGCATTAGTCAACAACAGCCACTCTGCATGATAAGCACGCAATAAGGGTTCCATCTCGGTATAACTGTATTATAATAATGAACTTTCAGCTACAGCTGTTTCCTCCGATTCCCTCTCACCTGCACCTTTACAGTAAGACAAGTGCGTCCTGAAGATGCGTTTCCTACCTGTTTCCTCCAATAGCACAGTTACTTCTGTTGGAAATGCCAACACCTTATACGGCCCAGTAAATCGCGGCATCAATTTCCCTGACACCTTGTTAGCTGGAGTCTTTTTCCAAAAATTCTTGACATAAACCATGTCATCAACCTTAAATTTTCCCTGGACTCTTCCTTTGTTATACCTTATAGCCAACTTATCGTGAGAAATCTTTATTGCTTCTTGAGCTTCCTTCCAAATCTCCTTAACTCTCTCCGGGGTAGGTTGATCGGGCAGTAATTCATTCAACGACCATAAATTCGATAACGATGAGTTGGGAGCAAAATCACACATCAATGAAAACGGAGTCTTCCCATGTGACTCATGTTCTCCGGTATTGAAAGCATATACAAGCCAATGCAACGACGAATCCCACTTCGCATGATTCTCCCTATGCTAAGCTATCAGTGCAGCCCTTAGATTTCGATTTACTCGTTCTGCTAAGCTAGGGTTAGGGTAATATGGGGTTGTAGTTACATGTGATATAGAGTAGTCAAAACAGAAGTTCCTCATTTGGCCAGATGTGAACGTCTTAGCATTATCCGAAATTAGATACTGGCATGGCCCAAACAAATTGAAAATGCTTTGCAGACATTTAATAACAGAACTGGTATTACTCATCCTGGTTGGAAAAAATCCAACAAAATCTGGAAAATCCGTCTACACACACGAAAGCAAATCTATTACCAAGTTTGGATCTCGGGAATGGCCCAACGAAGTCCACGAACAACCTTTCCATGGGCCTAGACACTGGTTCGGACGACAAACCCCCAACCTTACTAGAGACATCAGGTTTACTGAGGTTACAAGATCGACATCCTAGCACGAACTTTCTGATGTCCTTGTCCATGTGTTCCCAAGTAAATGACCTCCTTATCTTTTGGCGAGTCTTGAAAATGCCCAAATGACCCCCTACGGGTGACTCGTGAAAGTAACTGAGCATACCGTCTACTAGCTGAACAGGTAACACAACCTTAGTTTTTTTTATCATGTCGAGCGATTCAACCCAGAACACCGGAACGTAGGAAATAAGAATGAACACTTTCACCAGAATTAAGTTTATCAATGATAGTTAATAAATTTGAATCCTCTTTCTGATGGATGTCAATGTCCTTGAATAACAAGGGAGAATTGTTTAACATATGCTGGGCAGAATTCACCCCGACAGCCACATTACTAGCCGGAACAGGACCAACTTCTTTGCTGCTCAGAGGAGCTTCCTCATACATTCTGCTCAGAGAGTCTGCTACTACGTTCTCAGAACCCCTTATGTGTCGAACATTGAACTTAAATGACGAAATACGGGTCGCCCACCTTGCAATCCTGCCCGTCTTTCGAGGTCTAGCCAATACCCAGCTCAGGGCTTGATTACCTGTTTCCAGATCAAACTCCAGGTGTTCAACATACATTTTAAACTTTTCCAGAGCAAACATTATAGCGAGCCCCTCTAGCTCGTAAACGGAATAGTTTGATTCAGGTCCAGTAAAAGTCCTGGAGGTGAAAGCTGTCGGCCTCCGACCTTCATCTCCATCCTGTAATAGGACAGCTGCAACAACTCCTAACGATGCATCAGTTTGAATTACATTTTTTTATTGAAATCTGGGACAGCTAGCACTGGTGTCTTACACAACGCATTCTTAAGGTCCTCAAACGCAGACTGTTGGGATTCGCCCCACTCGAACGCAACCTTCTTCTGCCTAAGACGATTTAAAAGCAGAGCTCGCTTAGCAAAATCAGGGATAAACTTCCGAAAGAAATTGATCATCCCAACGAATCGAGCAACTCCCTTAATATTCACCGGGATATTATAATTGCGAATGCTTTCAGTACGTGCAGGATCAATAGACACCCCTTTACTAGAAACAATGTGACCCAAAAAAGAAATTTGCTTCTTAGCAAACTATGTTTTGGAAATTCTTACAGTTAGACCAGCAGTCTTAAGCCTTTCCAAGACTTCCTCTAAATGATGAACATGATCTTTGAAATTTTCACTAAAGACAACGACATCGTCCAAGTAGTGGTACAAGAACTTGAACTTGATGCCAAAGAAAACTCGATCCAATAATCTACTCAGGACTGCTCCTCCAGTTGACAAACCGAAGGGCACGCGGTTAAATTCAAATAAATTCCAATCAGTGGAAAATGCAGTCAACGGCTTGGATTCCTCGGCCAAAATTATCTGGTTATATGCCTGCGTTAAATCCAGCAGGGTGACGTAGCGAGCATTTTTGAACCAGCTAAAACAGTTATGGAGGTCAGGAAGAGGTATTGATTCCTGAACAACCTTTTTATTCAACCTACGATAGTCCACGACGGGCCTAAAACCACCCCCTGCCTTTGGCACCAAGAAGATTGGTGAGGAATATGCAGAAGTAGAGGGTCTAATAACACCATCTGCCAACATTTTATCGATTATCTTTTTCAGCTCAACCATTTACGGTGGGCTCAACCTATACGGCGGATGACGCACAGGAATGTTGTCAAGAGTGACAATCTTATAAGACCGCAGGTTGGTAACCCCTAACCTGTCAGAGAAAACTTCTGGAAAACGTGAGCATAAATCTCTTATAATGATAGCTTGGCCATCAGACAGATCCCCCAAATCTAAATCATTAACACCGAAAGAAGCTTCAGGTGACACTTCCTCGTCAACTTCCACATGATCAACTCCCATCTCATATTTAACAGAATTTAAAAAATGTAATTTGACATTAGGGAGAAGCCTCCGTGGCTTAGGCGACAGCACGCCGGCCTCTGACCACTGGGTCCGTGGTTCAAATCCCGGTCACTCCATGTGAGATCTGTGCTGGACAAAACGGAGGCAGACAGGTTTTTCTCCGGGTACTCCGGTTTTCCCTGTCAAAATTTCATTCCAGCAACACTCTCCACTATCATTTCATTTCATCTGTCATTCATTAACAAATTCAAAAAGAAATTTGATACAATGGTCCGGTTAGCTCAAAACAGTTGTCAGCGTTTCGCCCCAGTGTACCAATGGGCTCTTCAGTTGGTTATGGTACACCTCACCAAGACGCGTGGCTAGTACATATTGTGAAGGCCGCTGCAAGGCACAAATGTTGCCACGAGCAGCGCCAATGTACTATGGAAGTCAATACTTCCTTTCAAAAATAATGTTAGCTTACCTAACTAATCCATATTGGAAATATCTGTTCCCGTAGGAAACAGGATGTAAAATTGTCCGATTGTATCAAATTTCTTTTTGAATTTGTTAATGTACATAGCTCAATCGGACAATTTTACATCCTGTTTCCTACGGGAACAGATATTTCCAATATGGATTAGCTAGGTAAGCTAACATTATTTTTGAAAGGAAGTATTGACTTCCATAGTACATTGGCGCTGCTCGTGGCAACATTTGTGCCTTGCAGCGGCCTTCACAGTATGTACTAGCCACGCGTCTTGGTGAGGTGTACCATAACCAACTGAAGAGCCCATTGGTACACTGGGGCGAAACGCTGGCAACTGTTTTGAGTTAACCGGACCATTGTATCAAATTTATTTTTGAATTTGTTAATGTACATAGCTCAATCGGACAATTTTACATCCTGTTACCTACGGGAACAGATATTTCCAATCTGTCATTCATTTAATCATTGCCCCAGAGGAGTGCGTCAGGCCTCGGCAGCCGGCACAGTTCATATCCTCGCCGCTAGATGGGGGCTTCATTCATTCCATTCCTGACCCGGTCGGAGACTGGAAGCAGGCTGTGGATTTTCATTCAATTTGACATTAGGGCAAAAATTAAACTAGAAAGTTTCGTCCTCTATATTCAACGACAAACCAGAATATGACATAAAATTCGCTCCCAGAATTACAGGACACGATAATTCAGATACGACCCAAAATGAAAATTTCCATGAGAAATTATAAATGCGAACCTTAAGTTTGACAGAGCCTAAAATCGCTAATTGCGAATTATTAGCCGAGACCAATTTCACGTCAACTTTAGACAAGGGTGAAAAGTTGCAAATATCTTTCATTCCCAAAGACCACTTTTCACTCATTAAAGATGCAGCACTACCCGAGTCCAATAATGCATCAACATTAGCATCGTTAATCCAAACTTCGATAACAGGCGAGGCCAATAATTTGTTCGAAGAAATTTTAGAACACAGTTCACTATCCTTTTCAAGTACATGACCGTACCTGACATCGGCGGTATCAAAACCTGTTCCTCACGATGCCAGTCCTCCCCTGTCAATCCTGACCAGCATTACACTCCCGATCTGAGTGATCTCCCTGACCACAACGATTACATTTAACCAAATTAGCATCCTCTCGATCACCAACACCTTGTCCATTGAACATGCCTCGACGATCCTGATTATTATTATCATTATTATGCCCTCGATTATTACCTCCTCTATGCGGATTAGCTTGATTCCTCACATCACGAGGACGATCCTGACCACCTTGCGGTCGTACATTTCCCCAACGATTGTTATTTTCCTGAGGTCTTCGATTCACCCACGTTTCAGATTTGCCTTGAAATCTGGAATTTTTCCAACGATTTGATCCTTCCTGTGGCCTACTGCGACCCGATTGATACAACTGACTAATATGACATCTCTGAGTATCACCTTGTCTCACGGAGTCAGCATGCACAACAACAGCATTCAATTCAGATAAGGTACGTGCTCGATTTTTTTAATCGTGTTAGAAACATACATTATAACTTACAAGATATAACTTCAAACCTGGTACTATAAGCATTAATCATTTTTGATGGCAGGTAGCAATGCGATTAAGCTCTACACAAGTACAAATTTAATCAAATGTGGCTTGACCAATATGCAGCTAGTTCACATGCTTCTTTAGTAGCGTCAATCACGTTCTGGGGAGAGCATGTAGTTGGACACAAGTTGCATACAAGGAGATGGTTCATTGTCTGTTCTTCACCGCATTCGCATAGTGTAGATTCGCAGACAAATCCCCACTTTCTCATGTTGGTCTTCGTTCTTCCAACTCCTGAGCGCAACCTGTTGAGTGTCTTCCATGTTGACCGACTTTCCTCGTGGCCTGAAGGAAGGCTTTCTGAAGGCAACATCCATCCTGCAAGGTGGCTGGATCTTGAACGCCATGAATTCATTCTAAAGTTCGATGGTGGTTCAGTGAGGCTTTCTGTTGCATGAAGAAAGCTTCTTCTTGACTTTAGCCTTTGGGTTGCTGGTTGATACCCATATAAAGTATGGGTCCTCAGGTTCAGTGCTTTAGATTTCTCCAGTCTGGATGCACACTCACGGCGAATATCTGGGGGTGGGATACCTGCTAGACAATAAACTTTATCAAGTGGTGTAGATCTCAAACATCCTGTAATGAGTCTGCAGGTCTCATTTAAGGCAACATCCACTTGATTAGCATGACTAGATCTACACCAGACAGGGCAGGCGTATTCTGCAGCTGAATAACAAAGGGCAATTGCCCAAGTTCTCAAGAGGGAAGGATGCGTCCCCCAGGTTGAACCCGATAATTTCCGGAGAATACTGTTCCGTGCAGATACTTTTCTTTTGGTGTTCAGACAGTGTGTTCTATAGGTTAGTGATCGGTCAAGAGTTACTCCTAGATATTTGGGAGTGAAGCAGTGTTCTAATTGTTTACCTTCCCAAATTACTTGCAATTTTCTAGCTGCCTGTCGATTTTTGAGGTGGAAGGCACAGACTTGTGTTTTTGATGGATTTGGCTGTAGTTGGTTCTCTTGGTAATAACCACTTAGAATTTGTAAAGCATGGGAGAGCTTCTCTTCAGCAAGTTCAAACGTTTCCTCTTGAGCTGCTAGAGCGACATCATCTGCATAAATAAAGCTCTTTGTCCCTTGCGGGCGAGGCTGATCATTGGTGTAGATGTTGAAAAGTATAGGAGCTAGCACACTCCCTTGTGGAAGGCCGTTCTTCAAATTCCTCCATCTACTCTTCTGACCTTGTAATTCAACAAAAAACCTTCTGTTCTGAAGAAAGCACTCAATCATTCGGGTGAGTTTATAGTCCTTAGTTATACTGTGCACTTTACGAAGCAGTATACGGTGGTTAACTGTGTCGTAGGCTGATGTAAAGTCAACAAAAACTACTCCAGTGACTTTGTTGTTTTCATAGCCGTCTTCTATATATTGTGTGAGGTGCAGTACTTGGGAAGTACAACTTCTCCCTGGTCGAAAGCCGGCTTGTTCTGGTATGAGTAATGGGTCTACCACGTCAGATAGTCTGTCCAAAATCATTCTTTCTAAGATTTTGTATAAATGACATAACAAAGAGATTGGTCGGTAGTTCTTCGGATCACTTGAGCTCTTTCCAGGTTTAAGTATTGCTATAACTCTTGCTTTTCTCCACAGTTTAGGAATTGTGCAGTAGTTGATGCAGTTGTTGAATAAGTCCAAGAGCCACTGCTTACTGACAGGACAAATCTTTTCAGTTGCTCAACACAAATGTCATCAAGACCTGTCGCACTTACCATTTTTGCATTTATTCAGCGCTATATTTAGATCTTCTACAGCAAAGTGGTTAGAGAGAATGCTGTTCTCCTGATTAGTCGGCTTTTCTGCTTTTTGTTTTGATCCTCTTCCGGCTTTATTTGGTTTGCCGCTCTCCACGAGCTGACTAGCTATTTGCTTTGCAGAAACGTTGCTGTGTACTGAGGTCTTAGTTGTATCATTACTGAGGTGTCTAAGTAATCTCCACGCGTTGTTACTGTTTCTTCCCATATCCAGCTCTTCCATTAATTTAATCCACTGGTTACGTTTGGATTCTGAGATGGAGGAAATAACACGCTGTCCACTGTGGATAGTTTCGTCACTGAAAGGATCTTTTTTGAATAGGTCTTGATATTCTTTCAACAGAGTGGATGTTTCAGAAGTAAGACCTTGAATGTAACTAGTCCTACATCCTCTAGGAATAGTTTTTCTGGAGCAATACTGAACGACTTCCAGGAACTCTTCATATGCCTGTGGGATGGGATCAATTGTTGTAATCCTCTCATCAAGCATTGTGGTGAATTTTTGCCAGTCTGCCTTCTTGAAATTGTACCTTCGCCTAAAGTGCGTGGTGCGTGGGCGAATTGCTGGTACCAGCTGACACATAATTGGGCGGTGTTGATTGTGAGGAATTGGTGTACAAATTGATTTTATGCTTTGATTAGCTAATATCTCACTCACAAAAATAAGATCAGGATTGTATCCACGTTGCCATCTACCACTGTTAAAATATGGAGGAAGTTTGTTATCGTGGATCAAGGATAGTCTATGCAGTTCTCCCCACTCCTATTACCGACCTGAACTCCGGACCTATTCCATTCAAAATATGTTAAACTAATTGCTCTTCAGTGAAGTTAATAGAAAAACCTTGGCAAACTTCAGAATATCCTGAACATACGAGCTCAGAGACTCTCCAAAACATTGAACACGAGAGAAATATTGATGTTCAACTGGACCCCTCAACCGCACTGGCACAACATTTGATAAAACTAAATTAATAAACTCCATAATTCGAGTATTTCGCCCCATGGCTTCCACAACCATACTTCTCATCACGCCACTAGAAATAGGAAACATAAGTTGATAAATTTGAATATCCGTAACATCAAATACTTCAGCATGCTCGTAGATGTGAACTAGTTCTCTCAAGAACTGAATAACACAATCAGTAGTATCGGAGCAAAAATTTTTTAATTTACCAACACAAGCTGTTAACGGATGAGTTAAATTTCCAAAATTGTTGTTCGAATACACAGAACATCCATTACCTCTTTCTCTTATTTCATTCCGAACAGGCGACCTAAGTTCACGACTCGGCCTACTAATCATTCTTTCACTCGATTCACGTTGGGGTGAAAAATCCAACCTATTTCTCAATCTAGCTTCCCTATTTTCAGAAAATGAAGAATGATGCTGTCCAATACCACTCAGAAAATCAGATTGGTCCAGCCTTGTCACGGCGAAATTCCTTCTCCTAGATAAGTCTACCGTTTCTTTACTATTCACAACTGCACGAGTATTAATTCTATCAGTAGTGGACACCGAGCATACAGGACGAGAATTGACAAATGAATTACTATAAGTTACACCACTACACGAATTACTCATTGTGTACACGAGCAATTCATTGCACACACTTCTTGGCATTCCAGTAGAAACTGAACACTCACCATCTCTCCTTCGCATGGAACTAGATTCATCCAAGTAAGATCTCATATCAACAACCGAAAAATGATTATCAATCCCTGAATTAGCGAACGATGAAGTGGGTTCATCAGACACAACCCGTAATCTGAAATCTGACAACACATGTGATTCTTTGACCAAATCATTTTTAGCCGGAGGCACTTCTCCACGTCTAATTTAGCAAAACGTGACATCAATCCTTCACTAACTTCTTTCCTTTCATCAACATGAACACCTGACATACCCAAATTAAAATCCTTCCTCCTACCAACAATTCCATCAGCAGAAAATCTTTGCTCAACTTTTAACACAGGTGCAGTTGCCATAGCACCGTCCAATTGAAACAAAGGATTAGTCAAACAAACAGGATGTACTACAGGACTACTTCCATCACCAGTTCCAACTACTGAGCTACTTTGAGCACTACTCTCTACCGGAAAATTACTATGAGGATTAGAATTTGGAACACTCACTTGAATTCCCTCGTCCGACTGAATTACATTAAGACCTTGCCTACCATCATTGACTACAGGTAATGAATTATGCTCAGTACGATCAGGAGGCACATCAGAACAAGTACTCAGCTGACTATTCAACTGAACAAGACCTTGAAAATCACTAACATCAAATATAGGATCAATATCCTCAAATACCTTTTCAGCACTTCTTACTAAACTCAATTGCGCTTCAATTATTTCAATCAACGCATCATCAGATCTATGAGCACATGCTGCAAAGATATCCTCACATCGAGTAAATAAATACCGTAACCTAGCTCTCAATCTGTCATACTGTGATGCTGTTCCATATTCTTCCAAAATTAAAGGTTTACAATAATACTGCACAAATCAACTTTATATTGTATCTGGAACTTACTCAACTGGAAGTCTTGATCACGATCCAAGGTAAGCAATTTGACAGGAACATGCAAAGAATTCCTCAAAACAACACGAGCCGAGGCCAGATCTGGTGGTGTTACAATGTTTCTTATGGCCAACTCATAGTTGACTTCATCATCATACAAATTAAGAGGATCTGGTACATAGCGCTCCGACATGGTGAAGATATGAAAAAGACCAAACAAGGATTAGCCAAATACACAATTTCAGCACCCTACCTAATTAATCTTAACTAAATTTAGGTAGTCAACAACCAACTTGCTTGTTACAGTAAATATCGCAGTAATCACAACCACGATCTATAGCTACCACTAACTGCCCCGTTACGTACCCCTGTACAACTTCGAGGCCGTAACCCCTGGTTGGGATTCCGACTTCGAAGCCAGGAGCAGATCGAAACACCCTTAGACGAGGACTATCGGACAGTATGTCCGTTGAGAGAAGTCTGAACCCTTCAACCCAAATCCGCGGCGATATGCCGCAACTATTGAAAGAATAATTAAAAACATGAACAATAAATAACAGACTCTCATCTTCAAGGTTAACTCACAAGATTTTGACATACTCTGGAAAACTGAAGAACGTATCTTGGATACAAGATGTTAAAAATGACCTGGAAAAGGCCCGGATAGAAACGTCAGAAATACTAGACAGAAATGTCTACCGTCAGAAGATAAATAAATGGGTGGTACAGCCAGATAATGAAGTCCCCAGAAGATCGGGGACTAAGTGGTCAGAAGAAAGGAAACAAGCGCACAGTGAAAGAATGAAAGCAATATGGTATGTTAGAAAGGCGAATCATAAATGTAATGCGTGATCCAATAGGGTCCATACGCACATAATAATAATAAAGCTATATTTGAGAAAACAATTACAGTAGGTTGCAAGTTGGTTCTTGAAGAACGATACATGTATGAAACATAACCTCATATTTTAAATTATCAAACAACAAATGCACACAGGAAAACCCTAAGAAACCCCACTAGTGTTTTAAAAGATATGATCATTAACGACCAGAGCCATGGAAGCAAAAGAAAAATCCCGGACACGGTAAGTAAAAAAAAATATTATTCTCACGAATGAGCAGATCCAGGACAGGAAAACAAATCACGAACAAAATAATGAAATCGAGAGAGAACTAGCAGGAAAACTCACCGCGATAACATCACTGATCCAAACACCGGACTGTGATCGGATATAATCCCAAAATTTCATGAAGTGAATTAAATCACACCAAAAACTCAGGCAAGAAAATCAAGCCGCAAAGGAAGCATGAACAATTTAACTGGCTTGAGTATTACGGAACTAGGCCAATTTCGGATAGGATATACCGACATTAATTAGCAAGACATGCTTTTTACCAAATCCCAATGGCGACCAAGCCACGCGAAATATCCAGTTTTAGGATACATCATATTTGAACCATAAAAAGGCATAGATACTTTTCTCGAACACGAAATGTACTCCAAAGGTGTAGCAACACCTAATCAAATCTCACGGAACCAAAATCCGTTCATTAAACAGATTACTTTTGCGATAAGTTAGCGCGAAACACAAACAGCGTTTGCTCATAGAGCATGGCCACATTCATCTTGTTACGACAATCAAAATTACAATTAGCATGGCTCGAAAAACAAAAGAATATCGCCCGGAACAAAGGCCATGGCAAAGAAAAAAAACTAACACATAGACCCAAAAGAACATAATTTTAAAAATACGTTTTACATTTTTCTTAATATATATATAACCTAGCCTATGAAGGCGTCCTAAAATTTAAAATTGGCATCGTTGTTGAAAGAAATAAGGTACAAAATAAGAGAAGAAAGAAAGTGACTTTTAGGCCTAATATCAGAATTATGGGCCCATACTGATCAAATAAAACCTGCTACATAAACAAAATTAGACGATGCCACGCAAAAACTAAAGTTTTTGGAATCGACGCAAATTGAGATCCACGACACAAATCTCCGCAAGTTAAGTGCTCACATAGTTTATTCAATTGATCCTTTTTGTAGATTTTAGGTTATCTTACTATCGAGATCACTAGCTTTTAAGTTCCAACGCTTTACCTGGTTCATGTTCCATAAGGAACAAAGCCTAGGGGCCGAAGCCCTAAGGACGTCCACACCTTTTAAAATCACATTTTAGAATGAATTGGCTTCCCAAAGCCGAAGGTAACGCCACGGAACTCTTGTCCATGCGCATGCGCATCAATCATTTGCCACTGCTTCTTGTTTGCAGTGACGATAATCAGAACTAGTAAACAGTTGAAGAATGTACATACTGCCAACATATTAACGTATAGAGTTAGTGAAAGTAGCCTATATGGCACAAATTTTCACTTGCAGGGAAATAGGATTGGTAGCAACGGCCGTCGCAAAACACAAGCGCTGATTGGCTTTGAGGATAATTTGAATTTAAAAATTTCGAAGAGCGCCAGATTTAAGTAGTTAGGTTCATAAAACTTGCCACAACGCCCAATAATGGCATATATTGCGAAGTCAATTGTTGGCTTCCGGAATAATATAACCGGTCAACCTGGGCCAGATAGTTCATGGGAAAGGTTTTAATTCAGTTTATTATTTCTTCTCTTAAAACTGGGAAACACAAGGGTGACCATTGGGCTCTGAACTGAGTCTATTTAAATTCAGTTTATATATTTCTTCTTTTGAAACTGGGAAACACAGGGGTGACCATTGGGCTCTGAACTGAGTCTGTGATGATGACCAAGGGGCGACGAGGGACGGAAAAACGTCGAGCAGATGTAATCGGCTCAGGTTTATCTACTTACCGAGAGATAGGTTCAATTATTATATTTTAATTGCAGCCAATGGCCATAGCAGCGCATTTCAATTGAATGTCCATAGGCTCCCCCAACAAGTTCAATTTCAAGTAGTTCCAAATTTGGCTACCAGACGCTACTGTCACTGACACCCAGTGGTGAACGTTGGCACTTGATAGAGCGTTTCTAACCATATTCTCTATTAGAAAGCGCTATAATGTCAAGGAGCTTAGATACCTAACCTCCTTGTATTTCATAGCTCACCAAGAATCGACAACAATTTGACATGCGCTCTGGGCGTCAAATAACAACGCTTGCACCCAGCACCCGAGGCCATACGATATTATCATTATTATTATTATTAATATTACCAAACGCTTACCACGGTGGGTGAGTGGTCAACGTGTCAGTCTCCCACCCCCAGGTAGGTTCGCTCCTGGCCGTGGTAAGTGATTTTTGAAAGGCGATAAAAATTACGACACCATGTCATACGATGTTGGCATGTCAAAGAACCCATTTGAATTCAGTAGGACGTGTTCATAATGGCAAAATTAATCTCGGGAGTTTCCGCCAACACAAAGTTCCTGATTTCTCAACTAGGAAGCGCTATAATGTTCAAGGAGCTTAGATATCTAACCTCCTTGGCTTTCATAGTGCTTCAAGGAACAACGAAATTCGATATGCGGGCTACCCTTTGGGTGTCAAATAGCAAAGCTTGCACCCGGCACCCAAGGCCATACGATGTTATTTTTTATTACCAAACAACCAACAAATATTCGATACACACTACCAATTGTAGTGGTGGGTTCTTTTACATGCCATAAATCTATGACATGGGCCTACCGGCTTTACTTACCCACAGAAGGAAGGGATACTGAAGGATTTTAACCCTCTTAAAATATCCGACGACTTCGTCCGCGATCATGGTCAAAGCAGTTCAGCATGCTACCGACTACGCCACCTACGCCGTCTACATTTGTAGTTAAAATAAATGCATAATATAGGTTCAATAGAACACAGTAAAATGTGTTCCTTTACATGCGTATAATCTATAATTTACAATCCCAATAAAAACAAGTAGTTCCATGAAGAACTATACAGCATATTTTCATATATCCTACTGATGTTAATTGCCTCTATTAACATACAAAATTTCAGTTCGATTGTCGAGATAGATTCGTAGATATTGCGAACCGTCTAAATATTTCAGATGGTCGCCAGGTTGGATTTTTATTTATGTACTACTAGCAGTTGTACCCGGCTTCGCCCGGTGGAATGATGATAATGTCTCAAAGTATCCTTAGAAATAGAATGGACTTAAAATCTAGGTCATTAGCCCCCAAAGACAATGAGGGCGTAATATCTAGGTCATTTGCCCTTTTGATAAGGATGATAATGAAAACTACTGTTGAATTGACACGTGAAACTTACAAACTATCGTAATAGAAATACATATTTCAAAATTCACAGGCGAGGAAGACTTATTGTGTGTGGTGATCAAAGGTGTAACTGCCTGTGACTGTGGAGTGGAGGACCAAACTATAAAACACATTGTTCAGGAGTGCCCACTCCGTGCATTTGATGGTGGTCTGAAGACTCTACACCAAGTGACACCAAGTGCTCTGGAATGGTTGTCAAATTTGGACATTTCAATTTAAATAATTGTAAACTTTTGTGTACTTGTACAACCATACGATATATATATATATATATATATATATATATATATATTGAGACAGTTTAGTTGGGTCAACAACCACGATGACTCAACTAACGACACATAAATCGAATAAAAAGTACCGTGAGGATCAGGTGACCTTCCATAAAGGCTAAAGCGGCACGAGAGTCCGTAGTCCACAGGGATCGTGGTACATGGTGACGATGGTCATAGACCGCCTAAGGAAAGGTTCACCTTAAAACTAAACTGAGGAAATAAACATCCAGACTTATGTAAAACACCGTGAAAATTTATTAAAATTCACAAGCCCCTAGCCTAGTTCGGAGGATTATAATCGGCTAGTCCGCAAATTAATGAATAAACAAAGATAAAGAGCAGGTCCCCTACCTGAGAAGTTACTGAAAACCCTCGCGAAAGATCTAACTCACAATGATAAAGCAACAACAGCAACGCTAGGAATATGGTACGACGCAAGTCCCTAGTTCAAGTTACAAGATCAAGCTAATATCTGAATTTACATTTAACAGGGTAGCAAAACAAATCTAGGTTAGGATGGTACCATTTCGACATTTAAATTTAACATTACTTCAACTAGCTAAGTCCTATCAATTAACAAAATTTACGGCGATGACGTCCGTAAAAGAAAACAATTACATCCAAAAGCTAAGTGTACAGCCATGAAAAACAAACAATTTAATTATGCTTAATAACTATGTGCTAACAGCACACAATAAAGTAACATGTAGGGTTTAATACACTTGACATCATAAATTAATAACGAAATAGACACAGTAGTTTTATTAAAAACTCCTGCCTACACCTTGGTTTACTCTTTGTAAACCATAGTCATCTAATGTGTATAGTTACGGTGACGAATGCGCAGTTGAGACCACGTCTGACATCGCATGGCCTGAGCTCCACAAGCTACGAACTCTAGGTTCGCACATGCTTCAGGTCGCTACAAAAATGTCAACTGTCCTAGTCATTTCCTCACAAGGAAATTATCTTCAACTGCACGGCTATGTCAACAGTTCCAGAATGCAAAGAACAAAGTTAGATAGAAAGAATCGTTAGTTAGGCTTGTTTTACAACAATTATGCATCTTATTATTAGGATGTCGGTTTATAGGTTTATCGTAGGTTTATGGCGAATAACATTGACAATAGCCTGGGCACGGAGTGTCTCCAACTGAGATCATTCTCCACCAAAAAGCCTCGACTCAACAGTCGGAATATAATCAACGAGTATAACAACTCGGACACACAATAACACGGGTTACCAGCGGCGCTAAGCTCGCGTTCAATAACTCTGGGATAGGCCTGTACAACAGTTACCTTCCAATAACATCTGGTCAACGGGATCATCCCCGGACAAAGCATACAATAACATCCTGCTATAACAGGGTAGACTTCACCATCCTATAGAAAACCTTACATAACTGTACCTGTCATACGACAATACACGCAACAGAGCGTTAAACTAACAAAAACCGATCCATAAAACAAGTGATCAAATACAAGAGTGGAAACTGATTTCCATAAGCAAAATAGCAATGAAAGGAAAAGCGAATACAAATTGTACTCTGTCCTCGTCTATAGTAGTTTTGTCTCACAATGAAGCAGGCGTGCTCTAGGTCACTGGGTTACATAACCAGTTTATTCAAGGCCGGCGATTTAATCAATACAAAACCTGCACCTGGCCGGTTCATAAAAAACTTTACCATAGGTTACTGATCTCTACAGAGTCCGTGTATCAAACGCACGCTATAAATCTGAGTATAGTAATACACTTCCGTCTTTCTACCAAAGACGTCTAAATGAAAGTAAGCTTACAATAACTGAAGCTCTTTGCTTTAAAAATGCAACTCAGTAGTTGCTAGAACATCAAATAAAAACGTGTCTCACACGACACAAGCAAAAAATATGATAAAGGTGGCACAGATTCACACACTAGATCTGCTTAATGATACGTTGGGAACCGCGTTCGATGCTAGGCAACGAAACATTCCTTCTAGTTGTTAGGTTCAAACATGACCAAGAATAGCTTCTGAGCTTATTCAAAATGAAATATAATGCATTTACAAACTGGTAGTTACTGTCGACTACCTAAATGATACGACCGTTCTAACGACAGTTAGGGGTGTAACAAAAGATGGCTGCGAAGAATGCAGTCAATTAATAACCAAGGCATCTGATTGCCATAACTACAGTCAGCAAAGACTTGAAAATTACCCCAAGTAGGGTTGAACAAAATAGCCTCAAAATGACTACGATCAGGTTCAGCAAAAAGGTAGGCATTGACGTTCCACGACGTTCACCAAGCTGCACCAGGGCTGACCAAAATGTCTGACCCCAAGGGTGTCTCACTCTAAACTGAAATAAATGACATCTAACTAATCTAGTTACATCCCTACCTAGAAAAATGGCTGACACTGAGTGTGGTTGATTCACAAACTACATTAAAACTACTATACCACCAGAAACTAGAACAAAGAAGGGGTGTAACAAAAACTCACGAAATGGAGGAGCTCTCACTCAGCTCTCTATTCCACAACAAGGGTTGTACATAAACCTCTCTGGCTCTCTGGATCGGTATCCTCCTCATCAGGATTCCCATCTGGACTCCCCCAAAGACCAGGCTTCGATTTGTCCCTGTCGACATCTTCGTGGATATGCCTGGAAATGGCATTTTGGCTCCTTCCCTCTCGTTCATCGTTCTGGAAGTTCCACCATCATGCTGGTTCCTGTAGAAACGTCACCCCCCCATACCGGGATGGTATTAGCCCATGGTGACTGCTTCAACCATGGTGAATAAAAGTCCAATCACGTGGGTAGCGAAATAAGTTGCGTGATTATTCATCCTCTCACTTCCAAAATTATAATGTCCGTCGTGACTATTATAGGCTTCAATTATAAAATACGACACAGCCTTAATCTTGCAGATGTGGATTAGCATGTGAGCTAACACTATTTTATAATGCTGCACGTGCTAGTGACGCTACTTTTGTATCACGCAGCATCCGTGAATTATACGACGTTTCAAAGATGAAATTTCCACTTTGGCAATTTAAATATCTCATACAATTATAATCACACTTATTCAGGATAATTGTAACACTATTACCTGTATATTTCCACTAGGCATCTGCCCTCCACATACGCGTGGGTAATATGTGATGTTACAGCAATGTTGTGCAATACACTATACTTGCCAATAATTGTTTCCCAAGCTTCTTATTTAATTCACTGGACTTCAACTACAGTGAATTAGTATTTGCATGCTCGATGGCACCTTATAATCACTTTTAACGCTAAACAGCGGATATTCTTCTACGTCTCGTAGGACAAATGTAATTCCACGCCTACACAAGGCGGATTCTCAAGACGCAGTGCTCCGGTACTGGGTGGCTCTAGAAAGTAGGTCGTCAAAACGAAAACGTTGAGCGACTACTTACGTTCCTTTTTGCGTATCTGCAAGGGTATTACCTTACCTTAAGTAAAAATAAACATTCTCCAAAATGTTTTAATAATGCAGCATGACGAAATGGAATATTCTGAGTCTCGTAGGAAAGATAAAAATAATTAATAAAACCTCAGATAATAATTAGCAGTTTACACCAAAGTCAAAAGTGCGATTCACCGCTACTTCAAAGTATCGCGTGATCTCTCAGCATCACGTGGCTTCCTGGGTGTGTTCAAAAGTACAACATCCCATCATAAATGCTGTGTCATAAAAAAAATATCACATGAACCATAGCTCAGCGGGTTCATCTGCCTCTCTGTCGTTTCAAATAAAATGTTGGGATAACATTTTTATTTGCTTTATAATTCATTCAAGAGTGATATTTTTTTAGATTGGCTGCATTAAAGGTTCCAATGCGCTCTCCTGTCCTAATGTCTTCTATCACATAACTTCCATTGTTTAAAGGCTGTCGGATACGACTAGGGCCATAATACAAGGATAGAAATTTCCCATATATGCGGTCTATAGGACTAGAAATTCCGGGTCTCATTATAAGGATAAGGTCTCCTTCTACTAGTGGTTCTCTAAACCTCTGGCGTCTAGTTCTTCTCAAGCGCTTGGCAGCTTGTCTGTCCATAGTCTCTCTCGCAGCTAAAAGTCTGCTGGCATGTGACGGTTGTAAACAAGGTGGATTTACAATCACACGATCCCATATTCTCAGCGGCATCTGGTTCAAATGCAAGACCATAGGTATTTGACCAGTGCTCTCATGTACTGTTGAATTAATACAGTTTGCCATAATAACAAGGACTTCAGTCCATCGCCAGTGTTCTTCTTGACAATATAATCGACAGAATTTTGCGATAATAGACATCACGCATTCTGCTGGGTTGCTCTCTGGATGTCGAATAGATGATAAAACATGACATATTTCAAGCTCATTCATGGCATTGGCAAATTCTGCTGAGGTGTACTGTGATCCGTGATCAGTCAACAAGAATTGTGGCTTTCCTGCCTCCGGTATCACTTGACGTCTAATCCTCTGAATAATCTGATGTGCAGTAGCTTTTTGAATCGGATGAAGCATCGTATATTTCGTGAACACATCCACCGTTACAACGATGTATCGATTCCCACGACGAGCCTTAGGTATTGGGCCATACAGGTCCTGTGCATACAACTCTCTAGGTTGAGTTGGTAGTATTGGTCTAGGTTGTTCCTTCAGCAAGTGTGACGTGTACTTGTTCCGCTGGCATGCGTCGCAAGCACGTAAACACTGTCTAACGGTGGCTCCTAACCCTTTCCATGTGAAAGACTCCTTGATAGTTGCAATGGTTTTGTCTGTTCCACCATGTCCAATGGATAAATGTACCATAAGAATAACAGATTCTTGGTATCTCCTAGGAATAACTGCACGCAGTTGAGTGTGGTCCTCGTCTACAAACTTGTATAAGACACGATGATAAATCAAATAATCATCTGCAACAGCAGCAATCCTTGCATAATGATCATCCTGTGGATCCATTCTTCGTTCTAGGAAACGGATAATATGTCTGAGTTCCTCCTCACGTCGCTGTCCTTCAGGTAAATGACGAAATCGGCGAAGGTGTTCCTCGCATTCTCCCTCGATGTCTATGGCATTAACAGTAGCTTCAGGATTCCGGCTGAGGATGTCGGCCAACACATTCTCTCTGCCTGGTCGATACACTATTTCCAAATCGAACTGTTGGAGAAACAGCGTCCAACGTGTGATCCTGTCGCTTGCCAGTCTTGTTCTCAAGATGAAGGTCAACGCATGATGATCGGTTCTCACAATAATCCTCTGACCTAACAGATGTTTCTGCCAGTATTCAAGTGCGTAAACGATTGCAAGTGCTTCTATCTCGGTCGTGAAGTAGTGAGATTCATGTGCTCTTAAACGTCGGCTTAAGAAAGCGATGTAATGACGTTTCTTCTCATCATCTTCCTGCAGTAAAATGGCTCCTATACCAATGGCAGATGCATCAGTTTCTAGAATAAAGTTCCGAGAGTAATCTGGATATTCTAACTGAATTGAGTCCACAAGCATCTGTTTAGCTCTCCTGAAAGCTATCTCGCATTCATCATTCCAGTTCCACCTGCAGTTCTTTTTCAATAATCCTTGCAGTGGTGCAACAGTTTCGGAATACTTCTCACAATGAGCAGCAAAGAATTGGAGAATTCCTAAGAATTGTCTCACGTGTTTCACACGGGTTGGTGTTGGAAATGCAGCAACAGTTCTAATCTTTGCCGGATTCGGTCTATATCCTTCTCCATTGATTATGTGTCCTACGAATTTCACTTCTTCCTGAAAAAATCGACACTTGTCAAACTTGACCTTAAAATTTGCCTGTCGGAGATTCTCAAAAACAAGGCGCAATGTCTTTAAATGCTCTTCTTCTGTTCCCGAAGCTATGATTATGTCATCCACATAACATATTACTTTCTGCTTCACTTCATGAGTCAGCTTGGCATCAAGTGCTCTGATTAATGCGGCTCCGGCATTTTTCAATCCAAATGGTAGTTTTTGGAATATATAAGTAGTCTGATCAAACAAGAATCCAGTATATTTCTGAGTATGCTCAGATAATCTGATATGGTAATAAGACTGAACCAAGTCTAATGATGAAAATATCCTTTTTCCTTTGAACTTCCTGAGAATGTCCCTAATCTTGGGCGGTCTGTCGTGCTCAGGAGCTAGGCGTTCATTCAAGGCTCTGGCATCAAGACAAAGTCTCAAGCTTCCATCTACCTTAACCACAGGTATTATGGGATTCAAGAAAGGAGTCGGTGATTTCTTGATTGTACCTGCTGCTTCCATCTCATGGATCTTCTTAGCAGCTTCTTCGAGATGTTTCTCGGCAATCGGATAGATCCTTTTCTGGAATGGGGAATCGTCCAGTAATACAAGATCATACTCGTAGTCTAATATCTCACCAGGTGTGGTGTCGAATATATCTCTGTATTCGTTCAGTATTGCCTCAAGATCCTCATGTGTGGGTGCTGATAACGATTCTGCCTCTTCGTCGGCATCTAGTATCGCCTCAATTTCCTTGCCATTTAATGCTTCGACTACGTCTACTTCGGATAGGAATTCCGGTTCTTCTTCAATTAGGCTCATCTGAATGGGTTCGTTCGGCTTGAACTCTACCGTATTCCGTCCCATGTCAATGATTCCATCATATTTTCTAATGAAGTCTGCGCCTAAAATGGCATCGTGATGCAGGCCCTTCATTACGAGAAATTCGTGCAAGTACACGTGGCTCGAAATCTTCACAGTACACAAAATCTGGATTTTGCACGTTACAACGCGATCAGGTATGACACCTCTGACTCTTACAGCTGAAATGGGCAACTCCGTCACCTCAGAGTTTGCTCTCAGTCTGGCATGGCAATCGGCGGAAATTACACTAATCATCGCTCCAGTATCGATGAGTATGACTACACTGACTTCATTCAAGGTGGCTACAATCTTGGGTAGACGTGTTAATTCATAATTGTGGTTCGTCGTTCGTCGTTCGTCCAACAAGTCTTCTTGGATTGGCTCCCAGAGTAATATAGAGGCAGTTACTCGGTGCTCAACCAAACAAGAATCTATTGATTTTTCGGAGTTTTTTTTTCTGTCATGGCGAGAAGTACTGGGCTGGTTCTGCTCCGTCTCCTGCGCCGAATGTCTATTTTCCCTCGAAGTAGGGTTCCGTTCTCCCTCTTCTTGGATCTGCAATTCTCTCAATTGTTGGAGGTACTCACGGCTCTCCCGTGCTCTTCCTTTCCAATCCCTGTCTGGCTGGTATCTAGGGTCTCGATTTCTGTCGTAACCCCCACTATATCGATAGTCTCTACGGATACGTCCGTGTTGCTGATCTCTTCCTTCATTCCCTCGGCGGTTGTTTTCATGACGTCGGTTGTCGTCCGTCCTTCGGTCGAATCGCCGGTCCCAATGACTTCGCCGGTCATCATGTTGATTTCGAGTATACGGAGTGTTATTCCATTCTCTCCTGTTATAACTGTAATTGTTATCACGTCGCCCAGAATCCTCTGTGGTTTGTGTTTGTTGTGGCGTCTGGCTCACTTTATCAACAGTCGTCAGATTCATATGTCTATCCTCGCGCCTATCAGCCTTCTGCTGACGGTGTGTAGGAAACTGTTCTGTGTTAGCATCCAACCTT
This sequence comes from Meconema thalassinum, assembly GCA_946902985.2. NCBI lineage: Eukaryota > Metazoa > Arthropoda > Insecta > Orthoptera > Tettigoniidae > Meconema > Meconema thalassinum. Next base: position 308,648,875 of record OX336390.1, read on the forward strand.
CGCAGTATCTGGTCACACTGCTGGAAAGTGGATGCCCCTGCAGCGATTAACACACGTTGTACATCCGCAGGGTACTGCCAAACAATTGTGTTCACCAAATCTTGTTCGGACAACGGAGGCTGAAGACAACGGAGCTTCGCGAGCTGTATTGCGAAGTAATTCGCATAACGAGTAGGTGTATTGGAACTGTACCTTCGAGTGTACATCTCAGCTCGGATACTCTGCTGGATGTCGCTCGACCAATATGTTCTTAATAACGCTTCCTTAAAGTCTTGGTAGCCTGTAAATGAGTATCGGAATGCTCTGAACCAGGTACCGGCTTGTCCCTCAAGCAGTCGCTCTATAACTCTTAGTTCCCTCTCTGGAGTTACCATAGTATCACGTAAGTAGCTTTCGACATTTGCTAGGAATTCCACTGGAGTAACACCGCTCCCAGTTCCCGAGAAGCGAGCTGGTTGCTCCTCTCTTGAACGAATTATGGTGACATTTCCCTGCGTATTCGCGGGTCTGAAAGTATTTTGCATGTAACTCTGCGTAGGAGTGTTAGTCTCATGACTAATTCGATTAGATGCTGGTTGAAACGGGTGAGCGTCAAAGTTCAAGGTCTGACCTTGCGCTAAATTAGTGAATTGTGACGGTTGCGATTCCATAGGCGCGCTGGGTTGGAAATGGGTAGGCATCATTCCTCCTGATTGAGATATAGGCGTTTCCTGAGATTCTCCCATCTGTGGGTGTACGTGTCTCTCTCTTGGAGTCGTCTCGAGTCTGTCCAGGCATCTTTCTATTACTTCAAGACCTGGGATGGTTCTGGCTGCGACTTTGTTGCCTAAGTCGTTCAATTGCAGCTCGATCCTGTCAACCTTTCCCTTGAGGTTTGTGTCTACCTCGCGTATGGCCGTCCTAAGGTTATAACTGAGGTCTAACCTCTCGGTCACCGCGACTTCCTCAAATCTCTTTTGTAAGGAATCGATATGTCCTTCAACTCTGGACATATTTTCTTGGATTTTACCCACATCGTCTCTAACCTCGGCTACCTTAGCCTCGACTGTGGTCTCGTGTTCGTTGAGGTCACCTCTCAATAACATGAGGTCAATTTTGTGTTCCCCATGATGAACATCAACTGTCTCACGTAGACTGGCTACGGTTTCCGTCAATTCAGAAACGTTTCTCCTGTTGGTGTTAAGTTCCTCTTTAATCTCCATCATGCCATCAACGATAGTCTTCACGTTGTTATTAACGGCATTGGCAGCTCCTCTCATCAAGATTAAACCAACGTTCATGGTTGCCATGTCCTTCTTCACATTTCCGATAAATCCCTCGACGTGATCTAGTCGAGTCCCGAATTCTTCCCTGGTATGTTCCAGATCTGCTCTCATGTCTATCTGGACTTTATTCAAGGTTGTCTGAATTTGAGCTGTGTGCTCCTCCAATCGGTTTTGCACCTCCTCCCTAGCTCTATTCATCTGGTCGGTTAAGCAATCTACGCGCTGGTTAGCCTCCTGATGGTGTCGTATGACATCAACCCTAACAGCTGCTAAACCTGCCGTCAGATCATTTCTCGCTTCGATCCTATATGTGTCCATGTCTGCCCTGACTTGAGTTAAATCAGCCCTAACATTGTTTACAGAGTGGGTGTTAATCTCTAAGTCCTGTCTTACATTGTTTATAGACTGAGTGTTAATCTCTAAGTCCTGTCTTACATTGTTTATAGACTGAGTGTTAATCTCTAAGTCTTGTCTAACCTGGTCCACATGACCACTGACATTGTGGACTTCCTGTCTAACCTGGTCCACATGACCACTGACATTGTTGACTTCCTGTCTAACCTGGTCCACATGACCACTGACATTGTTGACTTCCTGTCTAACCTGGTCCACATGACCACTTACAGTATTTACAGCCTGAGTATTCTGACCTAGGTCAGCAGTAATCTGTTGAAGATTGGCATTCACACCTGCCATCATCTCTCCAAACACACGACGAATAGTTTCCTCATCCATAGATAAGAAATATATGAGAAAGTGAGGGGTCAATTTCTACTGGAACTTACAGCTATGATTAGTTACTTGGTGGTATAAAGCTTGCTTCATTTATATAAATATCACGAGTACAGCTGGAGTATGCAAACTAAGTGCTTCTACATTTACAAAGACAACGGTGAGCAAAGCAAAGTATTACATTTACTTAGGATGAGGCATCATCAAAGAAAATCCTATCCTTCATTTATCCAACACTAAAGCCTCACCCCATGGACTTCTATCAAACATGAATGCCATGCGGTCAATTGATCTGCAGTACGACTTTCTAAGTTCGTCCCAGTCCTGTCAATTTACCAATAATCAACATTAGGATCCTCAAAGAAAAATAACATGGTACTGAGGGTCACCACGTTAACGTCGGCACATGAGTTGGGCGCCATTTTATGAGACCGTTTAGTTGGGTCAACAACCACGATGACTCAACTAACGACACATAAATCGAATAAAAAGTACCGTGAGGATCAGGTGACCTTCCATAAAGGCTAAAGCGGCACGAGAGTCCGTAGTCCACAGGGATCGTGGTACATGGTGACGATGGTCATAGACCGCCTAAGGAAAGGTTCACCTTAAAACTAAACTGAGGAAATAAACATCCAGACTCATGTAAAACACCGTGAAAATTTATTAAAATTCACAAGCCCCTAGCCTAGTTCGGAGGGTTATAATCGGCTAGTCCGCAAATTAATGAATAAACAAAGATAAAGAGCAGGTCCCCTACCTGAGAAGTTACTGAAAACCCTCGCGAAAGATCTAACTCACAATGATAAAGCAACAACAGCAACTCTAGGAATATGGTACGACGCAAGTCCCTAGTTCAAGTTACAAGATCAAGCTAATATCTGAATTTACATTTAACAGGGTAGCAAAACAAATCTAGGTTAGGATGGTACCATTTCGACATTTAAATTTAACATTACTTCAACTAGCTAAGTCCTATCAATTAACAAAATTTACGGCGATGACGTCCGTAAAAGAAAACAATTACATCCAAAAGCTAAGTGTACAGCCATGAAAAACAAACAATTTAATTATGCTTAATAACTATGTGCTAACAGCACACAATAAAGTAACATGTAGGGTTTAATACACTTGACATCATAAATTAATAACGAAATAGACACAGTAGTTTTATTAAAAACTCCTGCCTACACCTTGGTTTACTCTTTGTAAACCATAGTCATCTAATGTGTATAGTTACGGTGACGAATGCGCAGTTGAGACCACGTCTGACATCGCATGGCCTGAGCTCCACAAGCTACGAACTCTAGGTTCGCACATGCTTCAGGTCGCTACAAAAATGTCAACTGTCCTAGTCATTTCCTCACAAGGAAATTATCTTCAACTGCACGGCTATGTCAACAGTTCCAGAATGCAAAGAACAAAGTTAGATAGAAAGAATCGTTAGTTAGGCTTGTTTTACAACAATTATGCATCTTATTATTAGGATGTCGGTTTATAGGTTTATCGTAGGTTTATGGCGAATAACATTGACAATAGCCTGGGCACGGAGTGTCTCCAACTGAGATCATTCTCCACCAAAAAGCCTCGACTCAACAGTCGGAATATAATCAACGAGTATAACAACTCGGACACACAATAACACGGGTTACCAGCGGCGCTAAGCTCGCGTTCAATAACTCTGGGATAGGCCTGTACAACAGTTACCTTCCAATAACATCTGGTCAACGGGATCATCCCCGGACAAAGCATACAATAACATCCTGCTATAACAGGGTAGACTTCACCATCCTATAGAAAACCTTACATAACTGTACCTGTCATACGACAATACACGCAACAGAGCGTTAAGCTAACAAAAACCGATCCATAAAACAAGTGATCAAATACAAGAGTGGAAACTGATTTCCATAAGCAAAATAGCAATGAAAGGAAAAGCGAATACAAATTGTACTCTGTCCTCGTCTATAGTAGTTTTGTCTCACAATGAAGCAGGCGTGCTCTAGGTCACTGGGTTACATAACCAGTTTATTCAAGGCCGGCGATTTAATCAATACAAAACCTGCACCTGGCCGGTTCATAAAAAACTTTACCATAGGTTACGGATCTCTACAGAGTCCGTGTATCAAACGCACGCTATAAATCTGAGTATAGTAATACACTTCCGTCTTTCTACCAAAGACGTCTAAATGAAAGTAAGCTTACAATAACTGAAGCTCTTTGCTTTAAAAATGCAACTCAGTAGTTGCTAGAACATCAAATAAAAACGTGTCTCACACGACACAAGCAAAAAATATGATAAAGGTGGCACAGATTCACACACTAGATCTGCTTAATGATACGTTGGGAACCGCGTTCGATGCTAGGCAACGAAACATTCCTTCTAGTTGTTAGGTTCAAACATGACCAAGAATAGCTTCTGAGCTTATTCAAAATGAAATATAATGCATTTACAAACTGGTAGTTACTGTCGACTACCTAAATGATACGACCGTTCTAACGACAGTCAGGGGTGTAACAAAAGATGGCTGCGAAGAATGCAGTCAATTAATAACCAAGGCATCTGATTGCCATAACTACAGTCAGCAAAGACTTGAAAATTACCCCAAGTAGGGTTGAACAAAATAGCCTCAAAATGACTACGATCAGGTTCAGCAAAAAGGTAGGCATTGACGTTCCACGACGTTCACCAAGCTGCACCAGGGCTGACCAAAATGTCTGACCCCAAGGGTGTCTCACTCTAAACTGAAATAAATGACATCTAACTAATCTAGTTACATCCCTACCTAGAAAAATGGCTGACACTGAGTGTGGTTGATTCACAAACTACATTAAAACTACTATACCACCAGAAACTAGAACAAAGAAGGGGTGTAACAAAAACTCACGAAATGGAGGAGCTCTCACTCAGCTCTCTATTCCACAACAAGGGTTGTACATAAACCTCTCTGGCTCTCTGGATCGGTATCCTCCTCATCAGGATTCCCATCTGGACTCCCCCAAAGACCAGGCTTCGATTTGTCCCTGTCGACATCTTCGTGGATATGCCTGGAAATGGCATTTTGGCTCCTTCCCTCTCGTTCATCGTTCTGGAAGTTCCACCATCATGCTGGTTCCTGTAGAAACGTCACCCCCCCCATACCGGGATGGTATTAGCCCATGGTGACTGCTTCAACCATGGTGAATAAAAGTCCAATCACGTGGGTAGCGAAATAAGTTGCGTGATTATTCATCCTCTCACTTCCAAAATTATAATGTCCGTCGTGACTATTATAGGCTTCAATTATAAAATACGACACAGCCTTAATCTTGCAGATGTGGATTAGCATGTGAGCTAACACTATTTTATAATGCTGCACGTGCTAGTGACGCTACTTTTGTATCACGCAGCATCCGTGAATTATACGACGTTTCAAAGATGAAATTTCCACTTTGGCAATTTAAATATCTCATACAATTATAATCACACTTATTCAGGATAATTGTAACACTATTACCTGTATATTTCCACTAGGCATCTGCCCTCCACATACGCGTGGGTAATATGTGATGTTACAGCAATGTTGTGCAATACACTATACTTGCCAATAATTGTTTCCCAAGCTTCTTATTTAATTCACTGGACTTCAACTACAGTGAATTAGTATTTGCATGCTCGATGGCACCTTATAATCACTTTTAACGCTAAACAGCGGATATTCTTCTACGTCTCGTAGGACAAATGTAATTCCACGCCTACACAAGGCGGATTCTCAAGACGCAGTGCTCCGGTACTGGGTGTCTCTAGAAAGTAGGTCGTCAAAACGAAAACGTTGAGCGACTACTTACGTTCCTTTTTGCGTATCTGCAAGGGTATTACCTTACCTAAAGTAAAAATAAACATTCTCCAAAATGTTTTAATAATGCAGCATGACGAAATGGAATATTCTGAGTCTCGTAGGAAAGATAAAAATAATTAATAAGACCTCAGATAATAATTAGCAGTTTACACCAAAGTCAAAAGTGCGATTCACCGCTACTTCAAAGTATCGCGTGATCTCTCAGCTTCACGTGGCTTCCTGGGTGTGTTCAAAAGTACAACATCCCATCATAAATGCTCTGTCATAAAAAAATATCACATGAACCATAGCTCAGCGGGTTCAATATATAAAGGTGTAATGTGCGTAACATCTAGGTCATTTGCCCTTATGATGAGGATGATAAGGGAAACTACTACCTGTATTGAATTGACACTTGAACTTATAATGTACACAATGTACTGTAATAAAAATAAATATTTTAAAAATCACAGTCGATAAAGACTTTATGCGGCGGTGATTAGTGGTATGATGCGCGTAACATCTAGGTCATTTGCACTTAAGATGATAATAATAAAGTAATGAAAAAATGACTACTAAACGAACATGGTGTAATTTTAAAACTGATATACTGTAGGTAATTCAGATGTCTAGCTTGGATGTCTTCCAAAGTCTCAACCTTATTTTCTGGCTTAGGCCTGTACACGATGCGTCTAGTGAATGAGCTTATGGCGTACTGCTCGGCAAAGAATATGGGTCCAAGCTGCACGAACCTGAGGTGATCGCAGATGATGACAAAATATGATGACACACGTTCGGGGTTCCCCACCGTATTTAGATTGGCCGGGGAATCACTCACTCTTTCGCAACACCACACGGCCCTGTGCTGGCATCAGCATAGACAGCAGATATCACGGCGGTCTCTGGAAAGTCCTCTTATGTCACCTCGCGACGAATCAGCAAGCTATTCTCACTACTGCCCCCCCGGGGTCTCACAACTTGTTGGACGTGGGTTGGCGACCACGGGACCCCAGCTGAGTCTGGCATCGCTTCTACTTCCTGGTGCCAGGCTCCTTTCAGTTCTCTTTCCTGTCGGCCTCCCTTTGTCAACTCGTGTTCCCTTCCGACCCCGACTGTATTAGGGTGTCCGAGGGCTAGGGAGTCTTTCAATTTTCTGCCTTAATTGGCCGTTGTCTCATCTTTCCTGATGCCCTCATTCTTCGAGGGGTCTGCCTTCTTTTCCTTTTCATAATATCTCCTGTCTTCTGCTCAAGGCCCTCAAAGAGGCAGGATGTGTGTAGCCCCACCACTTCTGGTACACCCTCAAGGGCTCATGGCTGGCGAGTTAGGAAGCTGGCAACCCCGAGGGATTCCTGAGCTAAATGCAGGGAATGGAGTGGTATGTCAGAAATTTCAAGTGGACAGTGTTACTCATCTGGTTCCTAAGGGTAAATATGTAAAATTTGGTTCAGATCAGTGAAACCGTGTATATTTGTGCCAAAGGGCCTAAATGCATGGAATAGATTGGTCTGTCCAAAATTTCATGTCGACAGTGCTACTCGTCGGGTTCCAAAGGGTAATTATAAACAATTTTGTTCGGATCAGTGAAACGGTGTAGATTTGTCCCAAAGGGCCTAAATGCACGGAAAGGGGTGGTCTGTCCGAAATTTAAAGTGGACAGTGATACTCGTTGGGTTCCAAAGAGTAAGTATACACATTTCGGTCCAGATTGGTAAAACGATGTAGATTTGTGCCAAAGGGTCTAAATACAGGGAATAGAGTGCTCTGTCCGAAAGTTCAAGCAGAAAGTTTTACTCGTCGGGTTCCAAAGGGTAAGTAACTTACATAAAGATTGGTTGAGATGGGTGTAAGTATGTTGATTTTTGCCAGAGAGCCTAAATGCAGTAAATGGAATGGTCTATACGAAATTTCATTTAGACAGTGTTACACGTCGGGTTCCAAAGGGTAAGTATGTAAAATTGGTTCAGATCGGTGAAACAGGATGGATTTTTGCCAAAGGGCCTAAATGCAGGGAATGGAGTGGTCTGTCCAAAGTTTTAAGTGGGCAGTGTTACTCGTCGGGTTCCAAAGGGTAACTATACAAATTTCGGTTGAGATCGGTGAAACGATGTAGATATGTGCCAAAGGGCCTAACTGCTGGGAATGGAGTGGTCTGCCCGAAATTTCAAGTGGACAGTGTTACTCATCGGTTTCCAAAGGGTAAGTAATACACGTTTTGTTTTCGATCAGTGAACGATGTAGATTTGTGCCAAAGGGCCTAAATGCGGGGAATGGAGTGGTCTGTCCGAAATTTCGAGTGGACAGTGTTACTCGTCGAGTTCCAAAGGGTAATTATTTGAGATCGGTGAAACGGTGTAGTTTTGTGCCAAAGGGCCAAAAAGCAAGGAATAGTGTGGTCTGTCCGAAATTGTAAGTAGACAGTGTTTCTCACTGGTTGAAAGAGAAATGTGCTGGTATAGAAAATTGTCTGAAATTAGGAAAAGTAGACACAGCTTATAGAAGGATTAAGAATACTTTTGGGGAAAAGAAGACTAAGTGCTGTAATATTAAGGACACAAATGGAAAGCCTCTAACAGATAGGGAAGAAAAGGTTGAGAGATGGAAAGCTTACATAGAGAGTTTGTATAAGGGAAAGGAGATTGAGAATCATGTAATGGAAAGGGAGGAGGAAATTGATGAGGATGCGAAAGGAGATTTAATATTGAGATCAGAATTTGATAGAGCTTTGGAAGACTTAAGCAGGAACAAAGCACCAGGCATAGATGATATACCGATTGAGTTGCTACGCTGCATAGGAGATGAAGGTCTGATCAGGTTATTTCACTTGGTGTGTAGGATTTATGAGACAGGTGAGGTACCCCCTGATTTCAAGAAGAATGTAATCATCCCTATACCAAAGAAAGTGGGAGCTGACAGATGTGAAGATTACCGTACAATCAGCTTGATAACTCATGCTTCAAAGATCCTGTCTAGAATAATTTACAAAAGGATTGAGAGCCAGATAGAAACGGAGTTGGGTGAAGACCAGTTTGGTTTCAGGAGAAATGTAGGAACAAGGGAAGCTGTACTAAGTCTTAGGCTGATTTTGGAAGGTAGAATAAGGAAAGATAAGAGAACGTTCATGGCTTTTGTAGACTTAGAAAAGGCTTTTGATAACGTTGATTGGACTAAATTGTTTGACATTTTGAAATCGATTGGAATCAAGTACAGGGATAGGAGGGTGATATACAATCTATACAGAAACCAGACAGCAGTCATTCGAGTTGAAGGACATGAGAGAGAAGCTGGTATTCAGAAAGGTGTAAGGCAAGGCTGCAACTTATCACCCATACTTTTCAATCTTTACATTGAACAAGCAATGAAGGAAATTGGAGAACAATTTAAAGTGGGAGTGAAGATTCAAGGAGAAATAATTTCAACTCTGAGATTTGCTGATGACATCGTCATCTTCGCCGACAAGCCTGAAGATTTGAATCAGTTTTTGAATGGTATGGACTCCGTCTTACGGAAAGAATTCATGATGTAAATTAATAAATGTAAAACAAAAATACTGGAATGCAGCCGAAATAAATCAGAAACCTCTATGGAGATCAAATTGGCAGGTGAAAAGCTGAAGGAAGTAAGAGACTTCTGTTACTTAGGAAGCAGAATAACCAGTGATGGACGAAGCAAAGAGGATATAAAAAGTAGGTTGGCTCAGGCAAGAAAAGCATTCCTACAAAAAAGGAACCTGCTGACATCGAATATAGATTTAGGTATTAGGAAGTCATTTTTGAAAGCCTTTGTCTGGAGCGTGGCGCTCTATGGCAGTGAAACTTGGACTATTGGTGCAGCAGAAAAGAGGAGAATTGAAGCATTTGAAATGTGGTGTTACAGGAGAATGATAAAGATCAGATGGGTAGATAGGGTTACAAACAAAGAGGTATTAAGACGAGTGGGAGAGGAGAGATGTTTCTGGCGACTGCTAATGAAGAGAAGAGATAGGTTGTAGGACACATACTAAGACACCCAGGAATAGCAAGCTTAGTAATGGAAGGAAGGGTCGTGGACAAGAACTGTAGGGGTAGACCAAGGTTAGAATATGTTAAACAGATTGCCTCGGATGTAGGGTGTGGTAGCTATGTAGAGATGAAACGATTAGCTCAGGACAGGGAGGCATGGAGAGCTGCATCAAAACAGTCAAAAGACTGAAGACTCAAACAACAACAGTGTTACTCGCAGGGTTCCAAAGGGTAAGTATACAAATTTTGGTTCAGATCGGTGAAACGGTGTAGATTTGTGCCAAAGGGCCTAAATGCAGGGAGTGGGGTGGTCTGTCCGAAATTTTAAGTGGACAATGTTACTCGCAAGGTTCCAAAGGGTAAGTATACAATTTTTGGTTCAGATCGGTGAAACGGTGTAGATTTGGACCAGCGGGCCTAAATGCATTGAATGGGGTGGTCTGTCCGAAATTTTAAGTGGACAGTGTTACACGCAGGGTACGAAAGGGTAAGAATACGAATTTTGATTCTGATTGGTGAAACGGTGTGGATTTGGACCAAAGAGCCAAAATGCAGGGAATGGGGTGGTCTGTCCGAAATTGTAAGTGGACAGTGTTACTCGCAGGGTTCCAAAGGGTAGGTATACAAATTTTGGTTCAGATCGGTGAAACGGTGTAGATTTGTGCCAAGGGGCCTAAATGCGGAGAGTGGGGTGGTTGTCCGAAATTTTAAGTGGACAGTGTTTCTCGCAGGGTTCCAAAGGGTAAGTATACAAATTTTGGTTCAGATCGATGAAACGGTGTAGATTTGTGCCAAAAGGCCTAAATGCAGGGGATGAAGTAGCCTCTCCGCAATTTCAAGCAGATAGTGATACTCGCAGGGTACCAGAGGGTGGGAATACGAATTTTGGTTCAGATCGGTGAAACGGTGTAGATTTGTGCCAAAGAGCCTAAATGCAGGGGATGAAGTAGCCTCTCCGCAATTTCAAGCAGATAGTGTTACTCGCAGGGTACCAAAGAGTGGGAATACGAATTTTGGTTCTGATCGGTGAAACGGTCTAGATTTGGACCAAAGGGCCTAAATGCAGGGAATGGGGTGGTCTGTCCGAAATTTGAAGTGGACAGTGTTACCCGCAGGGTTCCAAAGGGTAAGTATACAAATTTTGGTTCAGATCGGTGAAACGGTGTAGATTTTTGCAAAAGGGCCTAAATGCAGGGAATGGGGTGGTCTGTCCGAAATTTAAAGTTGACAGGGTTACCCGCAGGGTTCCAAAGGGTATGTATACAAATGTTTGTTCAGATCAGTGAAACGGTGTAGATTTGTATACATAACAGACAAACAGACAGACAAACTTTGTACTTTATATAAAGATAATGTAGTTTCGAGGACCCTCGAGTTTTATTTCCAGCACCGAGGGGCTTTGTCTCGTCGTTGTGCGCCATAATATAATACTAATATTAATAATATAATATAGGGATAGGAATATAATAGACCGGCCATACCACACCCGCAGGTGTAAATCGCGTGAAAAAATTCTAGACTACCCCTTGACCCCCTTAAGCGCATTTTACGTATTGATGAAATTTACAGCTTAATTTGGTTCCATAATAACCATCTAGCCGTTTGCACTACCGTAATGTAATTAATGGAATTGCATTGCATCTTACAGCAATAGATGGACCTCTGAGAATCTGTTGCCATGGGTATCGGCTTGCATTCGTTCATTAGTTTATTAAATTAAATTAGTTTTCTGGGAATATCTCAAAAACGGTTGGACGTAGGACCTTAAAATGTGTTTTTAGGGCCCCCGAATTTGTCTCTCACATTGAGGGGATGAAAATGTGCTTTGTCTCGTCCTTCTACTCCTATTTCAGCATGTATTTTAAAGGGGTATGCCCCCTTTTATGATAGGTACAGAGAAGAGTTACATCAATGATTAGTGTCGTGCCTCTGATGGATATCTGTACCAAATTTTACGTTGATACACCCAGCAGTTCTCGATTTATAAGGGAACAAAGTTGTCCACAGACAAACAAACAGACAGACAGACAAAAAATATTTTCGCGCGCATTCGTCATAAAACAGTATGAAACGCGTAAATAACTCAAATTTCCGTAGAAATTCAGAAAAAAACTGACAAAGTTTCATTTTTATATATGTAGAGATATACTGCACCGCTCGGTGTTGACCGTGTTTTATTGCACAAATTTAGGTTTTACTCGCTAACCGTTGGAGATACACGAAAATTGATAAGGACCTTTTGGATAGAAAATTGAATGTTAAAGCTCATGTATGCCGTCAAAAGGTTGCTATTTCTTAGCATTCTCTTTTTATTTGAAATGGAAATATCAAATTTTGAAACCAAAGGGTGTAGTGACGTCATAAATGTGGGTTTCACTCGCTAACCGTTGGAGATAAACGAAAAGTGAAGCTCGTATGTACCGTCAAAAGTTTGCTATTTCTTAGGTTCTCTTTTTATTTCATAAGGAAATATGAAGTTTTGATTAATGTGTGTAGTGACGTCACTAAAATGGTTGCCATTTTTAATAGTGCAAAATATCGAAATAAAATGTATCCTATATGTAAACCTGGTAAATCAGCTACATCCATGCAAAATTTCATTTAAATCGGACCAGTGGTTCTTGCGTTATTGAGTAGCACACAGACAGACAGAAAGACAGACACACACCATCTCATTTTTTATATTAGTATAGCAGAAGTACCCGTCCTTCGAACGGTGTTATATATTAACACCAGACATTATCAATTGAGCTACTGTTGCAATGGTTAGCGGTTTGTCATTCCTTCATAAGTTTATCAGAACGAAGTTAGTTTTCTAGGAATATCACACACACAGTTCATTTAAGGGCCTTAAAATGTGATTTTCGGAGACCCCTTATAGACTCGCGAATTTTGTGTCTCACAATGAGAAGCGCAACATATGCTTTGATCATCCTTCTAGGATAATTTTTATATTTCGCCTATTTTAGCATGTATTTTGAGAAGTTTTTCCCTATATCCACCCTTCTACTGTATGAAAAGTACGCTGAGGAGTTTTATAAATGATTGGTGTATTGACTCATGTTTACCATACCTAATTTTACGATGCACCAAGCATCCGAACACGATTTATAGGCGTACATAAATATACACAGAAACACAGACAGACAATTCTATTGTCTACAACATATCACCCAGATATCCAAATATGGGTATATCTACCATACAGTATCAAACAAAATCATCCTTACTGTTTTAGATCCCTTAGTTGGGGGGGGGGGGGGGGTAGTTAGGGATAAAACACTTGTGTCACTGTGATGATTTGGAAGATAGTTCCTGGGAGATAGTAGCTTCCCGTAGCTGGGAGAGCTTACCAGTGTAGTGTGTTGTTTAGTGTTTAAACGCTAGGGGGTGTTCCTGCAAAGATGCAAGTGTTGATTAGGGAATGGACCTCTAAACGCAGGCTACTATAGCGGCCTGCCAGCTAGACGGGATGAGTAATACAATAGGCGTGCTTATGTCAGCGGCTCGACGTTATGTAGTCGAGTCGCGTGCGAGAAGCACAATGGAGTCTGACCAAGCAATTACTGGCTACTATGGTCACGGTCAATCGTGACGAAGGTCAGGAAGGGTATGAGGATGTAAAGAGGCGTGTAATTGACAATACAAGTGTAGTTTACTGACCATGTGTTTATTGGTCAGTGAGTGTGAATTTGTAAGTCCCTCTTGGGGGAATGTAGGCAATTATACAAGTAGAGTGTACAAGATTATGAGTGGGTGTTCACAAAGTAAAGGATTCTGAGCACTTTGCTGAGTCTCACCTGATGATGCAGCTGGAGAAGATGTCGGCTAGGGCCTTCGGCGACGCACACTGTATAACAGATAATGGCTCCAAAAAGGACTCCGTTCTTATAGTTCTCGGCGTTGCGTGGTCAGCATTCCGTCGACGTAGCTGCCCCAGTTAGTTGTTGCGTAGATGTTTATGTATGTGTCGCAAGTAGTTGGCTAACCTCCCAAGCTGGGTGGCCGCCTCTTGCTGTGTAAAGGTAATGTTCTGGTCTTATGATGTTGCCAGTTAGGGTGGTTTTAGTGAAAGATAGGGGGGGGGGGTGGCTTTCAGGGGGTACAGCCCCCCGAGCCTGTACATTACGATGAACCCCTATATCGAAAAAAAAAAGATTAGTTAAAATGTGCTCTCAAACTAAATTCTCCTAACGTGTACTTCCTGACGTGAAATAGATTTGAAAGCCTTGTAGACGAAACGCAATACCCCTCACATAAAAAATTACCCTCTACGTTGTGTTAGGTCCCCATACACAGGAAGACCTCTTTCATAAATTATAAAGGCTTGTGGTGCATGAAACTTCAGGTTCTTTAGCCTCAAATGGCCCAAATTCCTAAAAGCCGCAAAATATGCTGATTCAATTCAGGAATTTTTGAAAATAATGTTGCTGTTTGGAGATATAATAGACTTTCTGTACTATATGTCGCACGTGAAATTGCATGAAAACATTCTAGGTTACCCCTTGACCCCCTTAATTGCATTGACGAATTATACAGTCTACGTTGGTTCCGTGATAACCTTATAGCCATTTGCAAACTTTCACAGAAATGTAATAAATGGAGTAGCCTAATAATAATAATATCGTATGGCTTCGGGTGCCGGGTGCAAGCTTCGTAATTTGACACCCAGAGGGTAGCTTGCATGTCGAAATTTCGTTGTTCCTTGAATCACTATGAAAGTCAAGGAGGGTAGATATCTAAGCTCCTTGAACACTATAGCACTTTCTAGTAGAGAAATGAGGAACTTTATGTTGGCGGAAACTGCTGAGATTAATTTGGCCATTATGAACACGGCCTACTGCATTCAAATGGGTTCTTTGACATGCCAACATCGTATGACATGCGAGTCGTATTTTTGCCGCCTTTCAAATATCACTTACCACGGCCAGGAGTGAACCTGCAATCTTGGGATTAGTAGACCGACACGCTATCCACTCACCCACCGTGGCAAGGTATAAACGGAGTGACATTGCTTATTACAGAAATAGATGGAAAGTTGGATGCCACCCCTTGAGATAATGTTATCATGGTTACCGATTTCCATTCCTTCATTAGTTTGTTAAACTAAATTAAATTATTTTTCTGGGAATATTTCAGATACTGCTGGTTTTAGATCCTTATAATGTAGTTTTCGATTCCCCCAAGTTTTGTTTCTGGCACCGAGGGGCTTTGTCTCCTCGTTGTACGCCATAGTATAATACTAATAATAATAATATAATATAGGGATAGGAATATAATAGACCTGCCGTATCACACCCGCAGGTGTAAATCGCGTGAAAAAATTCTAGTGTACCCCTTGACCCCCTTAAGCGCATTATACGTATTGATGAATTTTACAGCTTAATTTATTTCCGTGATAACCTTCTAGCCGTTTGCAAACTTTCTCACCAATGTAATTAATGGAATTGCATTGCGTCTTACAGCAATAGATGGACCTCTGAAAATCTGTTGCCATGGTTACCGGCTTGAATTCGTTCATTAGTTTATTAAATGAAATTAGTTTTCTGGGAATATATCTAAAACGGTTGGTTTTAGGGCCTTAAAATGTGGATTTCGGGGACCCTTCAGGGCCCCCGAGTTTTGTCTCTCACATTGAGGGGCTGAAAATGATCTATGTCTCGTCCTTCTACTCCTATTTCAGCATGCATTTTAAGGGCGTAGGCCCTCTTTTATGAGAGGTACGGAGAAGGGTTACATCAATGATTAGTGTCGTGCCTCTGATGGATATATGTACCAAATTTTACGTTGATACACCCAGCCGTTCTCGAGTTATAAGGGAACAAAGTTGTCCACAGACAAACAAACAGATAGACAGACCAAAAAATTATTTTCGCGCACATCCATAATAAAACAGTCTTTAACGCGTAAATAACTCAAATTTCTGTCTAAATTGCGAAAAAAAAACATACAAACTTTAATTTGTATGTATGTAGAGATATACTGCACCGCTCGGTGTTGACGGTGTTTTATTGCACAAATTTAGGTTTTACTCGCTAACCGTTGGAGATACATGAAAAGTGATACGGACCTTTTGGATAGAAAATTAAATGCTAAATCTTGTGTATGCATCAAAAGTTTGATATTTCTTATCGTTCTCTTTTTATTTGAAATGGAAATATGAAACTTTGAAACCAAAGGGTGTAGTGACGTCACATATGTGGGTTTTACTCGCTAACCGTTGGAGTTATACGAAAAGTGATAAGGACCTTTTGGTTAGGAAATTAAATTTTGAAGCTCGTATGTGCCATCAAATGTCTGGTATTTCTTAGCGTTCTCTTTTTATTTGATATAGAAATATGAAATTTTGAAACCAAAGGGTGTAGTGACGTCACTAAAATGGTCGCCATTATTAATAGTGCTAAATATCGAAATTAAAAGTATCCTATATGTAAACATGGTAAATCAGCTACATCCATGCAAAATTTCATTTAAATCGGACCAGTGGGTCTTGCGTTATTGAATAACACACAGACAGACAGACACACACCATCTCATTTTTAGCCTACTTTCGATTTTTGCAAAAAATGAAAGTAGACTTATGAGATCAACACAGGGCGAAAAAAGTGTGTCTGTCTGTGTGTGTGTATGTGTGTGTGTGAGTCTGTGTGTGTGTGTGTATGTGTGTGTGTGAGTCTGTGTGTGTGTGTGTCTGTGTGTGTGTGAGTGTGTGTACTCTGAATGTCTGTCCCCCCTATCAATTCGAACACGGTGAATGCGAATTGAACGAAATTTGGTACAAAGGTAGTACTAGCAAAGGACACCTCAGTGTCATGTTTTATATCGCCGCCATCTTGACGGAAACGTAATGGCGGCCACACAAATGTTCAAAGCTTAAATCAAATTACGACTAACCTAATCATCCGATCTCTACCAAATTTTGCAACAACATACCTTTATAGGGGGAGCATCCTTTGACCAAACCAATAGGTCATCAGCTTAATAGTTTGCGGATGGCGGCCATCTTTGTGTGAAAATCGATTCCCCCTATTAATTCGAACACGGTGCAACCGAATGGAACGAAATTTTGTACAGAGGTAGTACTAACAGAAGGAACCTCAGTGCCATGTTTAATATCGCCGCCATCTTGACGGAAACGTAATGGCGGCCACACAAATGTTCAAAGCTTAAATCAAATTACGACTAACCTAATCATCCGATCTCTACCAAATTTTGCAACAACATACCTTTATTGGGGGAGCATCCTTTGACCAATCTAATAGGTCATCAGCGTAATAGTTTGCGGATGGCGGCCATCTTTATGTCAAAATTGATTCCCCCTATTAATTCGAACACGGTGGAACCGAATGGAACGAAATTTGGTATAGAGGTAGCACTAGCAACGGGCACCTCAGTGTCATGTCTTATATCACCGCCATCTTGACGGAAACGTAATGGCGGCCACACAAATGTTCAAAGTTTAAATCAAATTACGATTAACCTAATCATCCGATCGCTACCAAATTTTGCAACAACATACCCTTATAGAGGAAGCATCCTTTGCCCAAATGAATACGTCATTAGCCTAATAGTTAGCGGATGGCGGCCATCTTTGTGAGAAAATCAATTCCCCGTATTAATTCAAACACGGTGAAACCAAATAGAACGAAATTTTGTACAGAGGTAGTACTAACAGAAGGCACCTCAGTGCCATGTTTAATATCGCCGCCATCTTGACGGAAACGTAATGGCGGCCACACAAATGTTCAAAGCTTAAATCAAATTACGACTAACCTAATCATCCGATCTCTACCAAATTTTGCAACTACATACCTTTATGGAGGGAGCATCCTTCGACCAATCTAATAGGTCATTAGCCTAATAGTTTGCGGATGGCGGCCATCTTTATGTCAAAATTGATTCCCCCTATTAATTCGAACACGGTGGAACCGAATGAACGAAATTTGGTACAGAGGTAGCACTAGCAAAGGGCACCTCAGTGTCATGTTTTATATCACCGCTATCTTGACGGAAACGTAATCGCGGCCACCCAAATGTTAAAAGCTAAAATGTATTTACGACCAACCTAATAATCTAGTCTCTACCAAATTTTGCAACACCATATCTTTATGTGGGAAACATATTCTGACCAAACTGCAAGAACATCAGCCCAATAGTTTGCAGATGGTGGCCAAGTATGTGTGCAAATCGATTCCCCCTATCAATTCAAACACGGTGAAACCGAATTGAACGAAATTTGGTGCAGAGGTAGCACTAGCAAAGGGCACCACATATTCATGTTTAATATTCCTATAGCACGTTGTATTTCAACAAGCTACTACAACCAACATTCAATCATACTCCTTGAAAAGGACAAAGAGTTATAACAGTACCCATGCATTTAGGAGAAAGTAGGCTATATGTTCTTTACTGAACATCTTGTTATTAGCCTACTTTCGATTTTTGCAAAAAATGAAAGTAGACTTATGAGATCAACACAGGGCGAAAAAAGTGTGTCTGTCTGTGTGTGTGTATGTGTGTGTGTGAGTCTGTGTGTGTGTGTGTGTGTATGTGTGTGTGTGAGTCTGTGTGT
Organism: Meconema thalassinum; assembly: GCA_946902985.2. Taxonomy (NCBI): domain Eukaryota; kingdom Metazoa; phylum Arthropoda; class Insecta; order Orthoptera; family Tettigoniidae; genus Meconema; species Meconema thalassinum. Next base: position 308,667,263 of record OX336390.1, read on the forward strand.
GTGTGTGTGTGTGTGTGTCTGTGTGTGTGTGAGTGTGTGTACTCTGAATGTCTGTCCCCCCCTATCAATTCGAACACGGTGAATGCGAATTGAACGAAATTTGGTACAAAGGTAGTACTAGCAAAGGACACCTCAGTGTCAAGTTTTATATCGCCGCCATCTTGACGGAAACGTAATGGCGGCCACACAAATGTTCAAAGCTTAAATCAAATTACGACTAACCTAATCATCCGATCTCTACCAAATTTTGCAACAACATACCTATATAGGGGGAGCATCCTTTGACCAAACCAATAGGTCATCAGCTTAATAGTTTGCGGATGGCGGCCATCTTTGTGTGAAAATCGATTCCCCCTATTAATTCGAACACGGTGCAACCGAATGGAACGAAATTTTGTACAGAGGTAGTACTAACAGAAGGAACCTCAGTGCCATGTTTAATATCGCCGCCATCTTGACGGAAACGTAATGGCGGCCACACAAATGTTCAAAGCTTAACTCAAATTACGACTAACCTAATCATCCGATCTCTACCAAATTTTGCAACAACATACCTTTATTGGGGGAGCATCCTTTGACCAATCTAATAGGTCATCAGCGTAATAGTTTGCGGATGGCGGCCATCTTTATGTCAAAATTGATTCCCCCAATTAATTCGAACACGGTGGAACCGAATGGAACGAAATTTGGTATAGAGGTAGCACTAGCAACGGGCACCTCAGTGTCATGTCTTATATCACCGCCATTTTGACGAATACGTAATGGCGGCCACACAAATGTTCAAAGTTTAAATCAAATTACGATTAACCTAATCATCCGATCGCTACCAAATTTTGCAACAACATACCCTTATAGAGGAAGCATCTTTTGCCCAAATGAATACGTCATTAGCCTAATAGTTAGCGGATGGCGGCCATCTTTGTGAGAAAATCAATTCCCCGTATTAATTCAAACACGGTGAAACCAAATAGAACGAAATTTTGTACAGAGGTAGTAATAACAGAATGCACCTCAGTGCCATGTTTAATATCGCCGCCATCTTGACGGAAACGTAATGGCGGCCACACAAATGTTCAAAGCTTAAATCAAATTACGACTAACCTAATCATCCGATCTCTACCAAATTTTGCAACTACATACCTTTATGGAGGGAGCATCCTTTGACCAATCTACTAGGTCATTCGCCTAATAGTTTGCGGATGGCGACCATCTTTATGTCAAAATTGATTCCCCCTATTAATTCGAACACGGTGGAACCGAATGGAACGAAATTTGGTACAGAGGTAGCACTAGCAATGGGCATCTCAGTGTCATGATTAATATCGCCGCCATATTGACAGAAACGTAATGGCGGCCACACAAATGTTTATAGCTTCAATCAAATTACGACTAACATAACCATCCGATCTCTACCAAACTTTGCAAGAACATACCTTTATGGAGGGAGCATCCTTCGACCAATCTAATAGGTCATTAGCCTAATAGTTTGCGGATGGCGGCCATCTTTATGTCAAAATTGATTCCCCCTATTTATTCGAACACGGTGGAACCGAATGAACGAAATTTGGTACAGAGGTAGCACTAGCAAAGGGCACCTCAGTGTCATGTTTTATATCACCGCTATCTTGACGGAAACGTAATCGCGGCCACCCAAATGTTAAAAGCTAAAATGTATTTACGACCAACCTAATAATCTAGTCTCTACCAAATTTTGCAACACCATATCTTTATGTGGGAAACATATTCTGACCAAACTGCAAGAACATCAGCCCAATAGTTTGCAGATGGTGGCCAAGTATGTGTGCAAATCGATTCCCCCTATCAATTCAAACACGGTGAAACCGAATTGAACGAAATTTGGTGCAGAGGTAGCACTAGCAAAGGGCACCACATATTCATGTTTAATATTCCTATAGCACGTTGTATTTCAACAAGCTACTACAACCAACATTCAATCATACTCCAAGAAAAGGACAAAGAGTTATAACAATAGCCATGCATTTAGGAGAAAGTGGGCTATATGTTCTTTACTGAACATCTTGTTATATAAAAGTATGATATAACTTTTAAAAATAATATAGCAATCACTCATCGAGAAAGGAAGGAGGGAAAGCATTATATCTCCATCAGAAACAATTCTCGTAAAGAAAGAAAGAAAGAAAGAAAGGAAGGAAGAAAGAAAGAAAGAAAGAAAGAAAGAAAGAAAGGAAAAGAAAAAATTATATGTATTAATTTTGCTTCTCAAAACAAAAAAATTGTAGGATATTTGTATTGCAATAGCTTCTCGAAAATAAAGCAATACTTTTTTAAAAACTCGCTTCTCGAAAAGAAAACAATAAGATATATATATTACAATCGCTTCTCTAACAGAAAGAAATAGGATACTTCTATTACAATCGCATCTCCAAAGGAGAATGACACGACATTTGTATTAGAATCACTTCTGGAAAAGAAAAGAACATAACAGGATATTTGCAGTACAATCACTGCTCAGAATGAAGCGTATTTACCAAGCACACTGCAGAGTTTTTGGCTAAAGAAACTAAGAGCCTTCAGCTGGTTAACTGTTGTTTTGCAGTCTATGGAGGCATCAAATAAAGAGGAAATGCTTTGGTTTCTATGGCCAGGAAATTAATGATTGTAACAAATTCTTCTAGGCCTGGGTTATATCATTTACCTTCTAATTTTAGCCTATTTTCAATTTTGGAAAATAGGCTTATGAGATCACCTTTTGTCCGTGTGTGTGTGCGTGTGTGTGTGTGAGAGAGAGAGAGAGAGAGAGGTGTGTGTGTGTGTGTGTGTGTGTGTCCCTAATAAATTCTAAACGGCTGGAGCGATTTCAATGAAACTCGGTAAGTTTATAGCACTATTCCAGACGACCCCGACCGTGCCCTTCAAATTTTGTTACGTCTTACCAATCCAACATGGCGGCTGTGCAAAATATTTCACCAGCATTCAATATCTCCGAAACTATTCCCGATATCACCCTGGAATTTTTACGATGATAAAGGGAACTGCTAGAAGTTCTCCTATGTGACTTTTGAAAAACTGGTAACTACAAAACCAACATGGTGGCCACGCGAATTGGCGACTTTTAAATTGACGTATCTCACGATTTAACCAACCAAACGCAATAAAACTTGGTACAGTATATGTTTATACTCATTGTAATGCACTGACATCTAACTTAGTTCAATTGTTTACATAACCACAAGATGGCGGATGTGCGAAATATTTCAACGGCGTTCTATATCTCTGAAACTATTAGTGGTATCACCCTGAAATTTTGTGCGGAAATAAAGGATACTACTGGAAGTTCATCTATAAGACTTTCAAAACCGGTTAACTACAAAACGAACATGGCGCCCAAGCGAATTTGAAAATTTTAAATAGATCTTTCTCGCGAGTTACTGTACCAAACGCAATGAAATCTGGTACAGCAAATGTTTATACACATTGTAATGCACTGGTATCTAATTTAGTTCAATTGTTTACATAACCTCAAGATGGCGGTTGTGCGAATTTTAAAATTAAGTTTTTATTTCTTGTGTCGTAATCATGCAATCGAAGTGAAAGTTTGAATAATGAACTTACGCAATAATTTTCCTTTAATGGTACATGACTCTATGGCCTGAATATTTAACAATCCAACATGGCGACCATCCGAAATATTTAGACGCCTCTGAATATCTACGAATCTATTATAGCAATCAAATTGATTTTTTTTATATTCATAGGGGCTATGATCTTAAGTTCACCTATAGGACTTTAAATAACCTGGTGATCACAATTCCAACATGGCGGCGACGCGAATTATAAATATTCACATGGACGTTTCTCGCAATTTAACCATCCGAGTGCAGTGAAACTCGGTACAGTATATCCTTATACGAATGTTAATCCAATGGCATCTAATTTATTTCAATTGTTTCCATAACCACAAGATGGCAGCTGTGCGAAATTTTAAATTCTCCTTGTTACTTTTTGTGTCCTAATCATGCGATTGATGTTTGAATGCTACACGTACACAATAATCTTCATGTAACAGTACATAACTCTAGGACCTACAAATAAAAAATCCAACATGGCAACCATCCGAAATATTTCGTTGGTTCTCAATACCTACGAATCTATTACAGCAATCAAACCGAAATTTTGTATGTTGATAGTGGCAGTTAACATAAGTAGGATATATGAAAATAGGCTGTATAGTTCTTCACGGAACTACTTGTATCTTACTGCTATCGTGTGGCAAGATTCATAACTAACTTATTACGATGAAAATTTGCCGTTCAATTTTTCAGAGTACAGTAAGTCATAGTCATAGCTTTCTGCTCACACATTTTACTGCAGCAAAACGATCTTTCCTGCATGACCGGAGTTATTCCCAGAGGTGGTTTGGTCTTCATCAGTTGCAATTGACTCGTAGTATTCCCTCTGTGATTTAAAACTGTAATAGGATGCCGCCAATCAGAGCCCTATGACGCAGCCTGGTGTTGATTTATGTGCTGCAGTGCTGTGGATCTATCCCTAGCGATACTGTACAGCCTCAAGCTGCAGAGTCATTCAAGCCTATTGAAAGCAATTCATGCATGATACTAGATCAATGCAAGTCGAGTATATCAAACACCGGCACCACCTTGTTTCCACCATGGCATATATTGACTTCTACAATTTTACACATTATGTAAAAGGAACATCGCATCCACAAATATAATGGCTTCCCAAAAATTACCTCCAACAGAACGCAACATACTTCAAAATTTATTCTACAACTGTTTTCCACAGACACGATTATTGTCACATAAATTAACAACCTATAAAACTTTACATCAACGGAAATTCTATGTTTTCCGAGGATTTTAGGAACCTGAACGCTGTTCAAGATTTATATAATGTTTTCGTAAGAAGTTCCTATACACATGAATATGGTTCATGGAACCAAAGATGTGCGAATACCAAAGATGAAATTAAAATGATACAAAATAAATTTCTTAGATTCCTTGGGTACAAAAGGACAACTGTATATCTTAAATATGGCAGGTATAATCTCTCAATAGCACTCTTTTATAAGACATTTGAGACAAGAAGACAGGTTAGTAGTCTGTTATTCACTTTTAACATATTCAATAACACCATTCATAGTCCTTATGTGTTATCTGAATTTAAATTGTGTGTTCCTTCGCGGTCAATGGGATCGAAACGTATTATATTCCACTGTCCAAGAACCAATCGAGACACACATAAAAATTAGCCTCCATTGAAGACATTCAATATTTGCAACAAATTATGCCCACATTTCAACTTAAATATATTTGACAGTACCCTTCGTTATTTTGCTTCTTCATGTACGGAAGTAGGAGACTTCTGTTACTTAGGAAGCAAAATAACTAGTGATGGACGAAGCAAAGAGGATATAGAAAGTGAGTTAGCACAGGCAAAGAATGCATTTCTACAGAAAAAGAATCTGTTGACATCGATTATAGACTTAGGTATTAGGAAGTCATTTTTGGAAGCCTTTGTCTGGAGCATGGCACTCTATGAAAGTGAAACTTCGGACTATTGGTGCAGCAGAAAAGAGGAGAATTGAAGCGTTTGAAATGTGGTGTTACAGGAGAATAATGAAGATCAGATGGTTAGATAGGGTTACAAATAAGGAGGTATTAAGACGAGTGGAAGAGGAGAGATGTTTCTGGCGACTGCTAATGAAGAGAAGAGACAGGTTAGTAGGACACATTCTACGACACCCAGGAATAGCAAGCTTAGTTATGGAAGGAAGGTTCAAGGACGAGAACTGTAGGGGTAGACCAATGTTAGAATATGTTAAACAGATTGCCTCGGACGTAGGGTGTGGTAGCTATGTAGAGACGAAACGATTAGCTCAGGACAGGGAGGCATGGATCGCTGCATCAAACCAGTCAAAAGACTGAAGACTCAAAATACAACAACAGATGTATTAAACTTCAAATTAACCTTGTTTGTATCCCGGTCCAATTTCTAGAATGATAAAGTTACTGGGAATGAGAATAGCACAGTTAGAATAATATTTGAAGACAATTCTCAGAAAATTGTGACGAGTACATTACTTTGATATGTACTTCTCATAATTTGGTTGTAACCTGTTAGAAGCACTACAAATAAATAAATAAATACCGGCCATGGTGCCTCACTGGCATCGGAAGAGCGTGGGTTCGAAGTCCACCTTGGCCGTCATGGGTTCCCATTTCCACCACCAGACCAGGACGGTTCCTTTCAACAGGTCCACGGCCAACTTCCTTCCTCTCTCTGACCCTTCCTTAATTAGACCCAAGTTAGTGATCGCCTGGGTGATTGACCTGTCACCATCCCCAGTTGTATCTGCCGACAAAGTGTGTTCTGTTCCCAGACACCGTCCTTGGAACGGTAGAGGAATGATCCTTTGCCGAGCTGGGAGGATAACCGAAGAAAATAAAAAAGTACTGTATATCGATATAAGTTATTATACAGTTTTGGTTATTTTTTAAAGGATTCATATACGTTTGAAATGGCGTATTTGTTTTGTTTCCAGATGAAAGCTGGATTCTTCTACATTAAGAAATTGTATAGTTTTTACATGTTTCATGCACGAATATGTTCAAATCAAATTGATTTACATGAACCAGGGCGCACGTGACTAATCACGATGCAAAACTTAAAGCTTAATTTACTCAGAATCTGAGAATTGCGTTGTTTACAGGTTCAAACGTCAATACGTCAAGTTCTAACTCACCTATTAACCTCAACATGGTCTCAAATTAAATACCATTAAATTAGAAATGTCCTGTACTAAAGCTGAGAAATGAAAGTGTCCTAATTGGAGAACTAGATATGAAGAAAAGAAATAACTTTTTTTTTGATAGAATATTTCTTGGTATAATGGATTAAGACGTTTGAGTACCTTACATGCAAAGGTCGCCAATTCCAATTTCTGACAATTTTAAGCTGTTTACGCCATTATGTGCGGCGCAATGAAGAATTCTTTGGTTATATTTTATTAGCAATAAGCAAAACCGCCATTTTACGTTACAAATGTATTTAGAAATTTGCAGTTTCAAGCAATAACCGCCAAGTCCTTAGGAGCCAATGAAACTGCTCTTCCGTCTCACGTGACATACAGTAGTTCATGTTTTTATTAGCCTATTTCGATTTTTGCAAAATATGAAAGTAGACTTATGAGATCTACACAGGGACAAAAATTGTGTGTCTGTCTGTGTGTGTGTACTGTGAATGTCTGCCCCCCGCCCCCCCCCCCCCCCCCACACTTTCAATTCAAACACTGTGAAACCGGATTGAACGAAATTAGGTACGGAGGTAGTACTAGCAAAGGGCACTTCGGTGTCATGTTTTATATCGCCGCCATCTTTACCAAAACTGAATGGCGGCCACTCAAACATTCAAAGCGTAAAATCAAATAACGACTAAACTAATCATCCGATCTTCCGATCTCTACCAAATTTGGTATAAACATACCTTCGTAAGGACCCGTCTTACAGCCAAACTACAAGGTCCACAGTTGTACCCTTTCAGGATGGCGGCCGTGTGAATTATGCAAACTTTATAATCCATAACAGGGGACCCTCCAATTCCGATATTATCGATTGATTTTCTTTTATAATGTTATTGGTTTTACGTCCCTTTAACTACTCTGGCTTTAGAGACACCGGGGTGCCGGAATTTTCCCCCGAAGGGGATCTTTAACGTGCCAGTAAATCTACTGACACGGCTCCCTCAAATGCAAGCTGACTGCGCCAGGATACGAACCTGCAACTTTGGGCCCAGGAAGCGAGAACGGTACCGCTGAGCTACGCAGCCGGCACTTATCGATTGATTCAATCGGTTACGTAGTCGGTAACATGCTGAACTCCTAGGTCCAAGATCGTGGGTTCAAACTCGGCCGAAGTGGTCGGATTATTAAGGCCGTTAAAATCCTTCAGTATGCCTTCCGGAGGGGAACTAAAGCTGGAGGGTCCATATCATAGATTTATGGCATGTAAAAGAACATTCCACTACAATTGGTAGTGTATAGCCAAAATGTGTAGGCTATTTGGCTAGAAACGCTCTATCAAGTTAAACGTTCGCATTGGGTGTCAGTGACAGTGACGTCTGGTAGCCAACTACTTGAAATTGAACTTGATGGGGGGGGGGCGGGCTACAGGCGTTCAATTGAAATGCCCTGCTATGGCCATTGGCTGCAATGTACATATACTTATGTGAAAGAAATTCATTGTGGTAGTTGCTAGTTGATCTCAAAAGAAAGCCAATATGTTTTACAAACTTAACTTTTGGACACCCCTTCAATTGTAAATTAACCATTCTAATAATGTAGCTGCCTTTATATACATTCTAGTTAACCACAAAAACAAATTTCAAAAATGCGGCTTCGGTGGCGTAGTTGGTAGCATGCTGAGCTTCTACGCCCAAGGTCGCGGGTTCAAACCCGGCCAAAGTCGTCGGATTTTTAAGAGCGTAAAAATCCCTCAGTATGCCTTCCTTTGGAGGGGAATTAAAGCCGGCGGTCCCATGTCATAGATTCATGGCAATAAATATAACCTTCCCCTAACTACACTTGTGTGAGGCCAAAATTTGTAGGTTAGAATTGTTAACGCTATATTAGTTCCAACGTTCGCTGCCAGGTGCTGACTGCGATGGCATCTAGTAGCCAAGTCCGCAAGCTAGGTGTCGTGGACGGTAGCATTTGGTTAGCAAAAGTAGGAATTATTTGAAATTATCTTCTGCAGTCCTTACCTGAATTAAAACAGATAACTCACACTAATACAGCCATACAGGACTGCATAGATTCGATTTTCAAGTAGTTCCAACTTTTGCTACCAAACGCCACCGTCAACGACCAACTAGTTCTGAACTTGGTTACTAGATAACACCGCAGTCGGCTCCTGGCGACGAACGTTGGAGCCTAAGAGCGTTAGTCAATTCTAACCTATAATTTAGCTTCACACAAGTGTAATTAGTGGAAGGTTCTTTATCATGCCATAAATCTATGACATGGGACGCCGGCTTTACTTCCCCTCCGAAGGACGTCATACTGAGGGATTTTAAACGCTCTTAGAAAATCCGACGGGTTTGAACCCGTGACCTTGGGCATAGGAACTCAGCATGCTACCAACTACGCCACCGAAGCCGCCTGTCTGGAGTTGAAAATAAAAAACAAGATGTTCAGTAAAGAACATATAGCCTACTTTCTCCTAAATGCATGGGTATTGTTATAACTCTTTGTCCTTTTCAAGGAGTATGATTGAATGTTGGTTGTAGGAGCTTGTTGAAATACAACGTGCTATAGGGATATTAAACATGAATATGAGGTGCCCTTTGCTAGTGCTAACTCTGTACCAAATTTCGTTCAATTCGGTTTCACCGTGTTTGAATTGATAGGGGGAATCGATTTGCACACATACTTGGCCACCATCTGCAAACTATTGGGCTGATGTTCTTGCAGTTTGGTCAGAAAATGTTTCCCACATAAAGATATGGTGTTGCAAAATTAGGTAGAGACTAGATTATTAGGTTGGTCGTAATTACATTTTAGCTTTTAACATTTGGGTGGCCGCGATTACGCTTCCATCAAGATAGCGGTGATATAAAACATGACACTGAGGTGCCCTTTGCTAGTGCTACCTCTATACCAAATTTCGTTCCATTTGGTTTCAGCGTGTTTGAATTAATAGGGGGAATCGATTCTGACACAAAGATGGCCGCCATCCGCAAACTATTAGGCGAATGACCTATTAGATTGGTCAAAGGATGCTCCCTCCATAAAGGTATGTAGTTGCAAAATTTGGTAGAGATCGGATGATTAGGTTAATCGTAATTTGATTTAAGCTTTGAACTTTCGTGTGGCCGCCATTACGTTTCAGTCAAGATGGCGGCGATATAAAACATGACACTGAGGTGCCCTTTGCTAGTACTACCTCTGTACCAAATTTCGTTCCATTCGGTTCCACCGTGTTTGAATTAATAGGGGGAATCAATTTTGACATAAAGATGGCCTCCATCCGCAAACTATTAGGTGAATGACCTATTAGATTGGTCAAAGGATGCTCCCTCCATAAAGGTATGTAGTTGCAAAATTTGGTAGAGATCGGATGATTAGGTTAATCGTAATTTGATTTAAGCTTTGAACATTCGTGTGGCCGCCATTACGTTTCAGTCAAGATGGCGGCGATATAAAACATGACACTGAGGTGCCCTTTGCTAGTGCTACCTCTGTACCAAATTTCGTTCCATTCGGTTCCACCGTGTTCGAATTAATAGGGGGAATCAATTTTGACATAAAGATGGCCGCCATCCGCAAACTATCAGGTGAATGACCTATTAGATTGGTCAAAGGATGCTCCCTCCATAAAGGTATGTAGTTGCAAAATTTGGTAGAGATCGGATGATTAGGTTAATCGTAATTTGATTTAAGCTTTGAACATTTGTGTGGCCGACATTACGTTTCCGTCAAGATGGCGGCGATATAAAACATGACACTGAGGTGCCTTTTGTTAGTACTACCTCTGTACCAAATTTCGTTCCATTCGGTTGCACCGTGTTCGAATTAATAGGGGGAATCGATTTTCACACAAAGATGGCCGCCATCCGCAAACTATTACACTGATGACCTATTGGTTTGGTCAAAGGATGCTCCCCCCATAAAGGTATGTTGTTGAAAAATTTGGTAGAGATCGGATGATTAGGTTAATCGTAATTTGATTTAAGCTTTGAACATTTGTGTGGCCGCCATTACGTTTCCGTCAAGATGGCGGCGATATAAAACATGCCACTGAGGTGCCTTTTGTTAGTACTACCTCTGTACCAAATTTCGTTCCATTCGGTTGCACCGTGTTCGAATTAATAGGGGGAATCGATTTTCACACAAAGATGGCCGCCATCCGCAAACTATTACGCTGATGACCTATTGGTTTGGTCAAAGGATGCTCCCCCCATAAAGGTATGTCGTTGCAAAATTTGATGGAGATCGGATGATTAGGTTAGTCGTAATTTGATTTAAGCTTTGAACATTTGTGTGGCCGCCATTACGTTTCCGTCAAGATGGCGGCGATATAAAACATGACACTGAGGTGTCCTTTGCTAGTGCTACCTTTGTACTAAATTTTGTTCAATTCGCATTCACCGTGTTCGAATTGATAGGGGGGGGACAGACATTCAGAGTACACACACTCACACACACACACACAGACACACAGACACACACACACACAGACTCACACACACACATACACACAGACAGACACACTTTTTTTCGCCCTGTGTTGATCTCATAAGTCTACTTTCATTTTTTGCAAAAATCGAAAGTAGGCTAAAAATTAAGGAGAATAATTTTAATGATGGCCGACTGTGGGGCTCAAACCCACTTGTTGTTTACCGAGTATGGAGATAGCCTGGCCCCATGGTCTTGCGCATCAAAACGCCCAGATACCGGGTCGGTTACATATTTGTATGCATTTTAACCAATTTTAGTTTCTGCTGCTGTTGTTGTTGTTGTTGTTGGGACTTGAAACAAGGTGCTATTCGGGCGAAATATTGGTAAATCCGAAGAAATTTCACACCTAGGATGGCCACTGTCACTGCTGGGATCAAACCTGCGATCTAGCGGCTTCAGTGGCATAGTTGGTAGCATGCTGAACTTCTAGGTCCAAGGTCGCGGATTCAACCCGGCCGAAGTCGTCGGATTTTTTAAGAGTGTTAAAATCCTTCAGCATGCCTTCCTTCGGAGGGGAATTAAAGCCGGCGGTCCCATGTCATAGATTTATGGCATGTAAAAGAACCTTCCACTAATAACACTTGTGTGAAGCTAAATTATATGTTAGATTTGACTAACGCTATAGCTTCCAATGTTCGTCACCAGGAGCCGACTGCGGTGGCATGTAGAAATCAAGTTCAAAACTTGTTGTGGTTCACGGTGGCGTTTGGTAGCAAAAATAGGAAATACTTGAAAATTCATTGTCTGCAGTCCTTATTTGAATTAAAAACAGATAACACACACTAATACAGCCATCACAATTAACACCAGTTATCAGACACATTCTACACACACCCAAAGTACACGGGGCTGCATGACTGCGTTGTCGCAGCCCATAAACTGAGGAACCAACCAACCAAACCTGCGATCTATGAACCAGCTGCAGCTCCCCATTGCATTCTTAGAGCGTGGCTGAATGCGCTCAGCGAAGCTGCTGGAGAACTAATCCTTGGCCACACACAGTCACACAAACAAAGAATGTTCTTGTTGATTGATTGGTTTATGGGCTTTGCTACATCGTGGTCATATAGCCCTGTGGAATTTGGCTGATAACCTGTGTAATTGTGATGGCTCTATTAATGCGTGCATTTGTAATTCAGATGAGGATTAGGAAGGAGGCAGCCATAGACTTACGATAGGATCCATCCCGGCATTTTACCTGAAGTAGAAATGGGACACCACGGAAAACCACTTCCAAGAAGGCTGAGATGGGAATCGAACCCACCTCTTCTCAGTTTTATCCTCATGAAGCTGAGTGAACCTCATTCTAGCCCTTAGACCAGAATTATATTTCTTGGCACTGCCAGGAATCGAACTCAGACCTCCGCGGCGACAGCCAAGAATCCTAACCACTACACCACGAGGAGGTGGAAAAGCAAAGAATGAGCACACTCTTGGTAACTGTTTTGGCTTGGTCCTAAAGGTGGACTTACACTAGACCCTTTACAACGGTGTCATGAATTGTAAGTACGGTGTACAGTACCTGTATATTACAAGGTTACTCTACTTATTCCTTTCAGTTTTGGTTCCTGAATCAAGAGCGGCTTCGGTGGCGTAGTCGGTAGCATGCTGAACTGCTGTGCCCAAGATAGCGGGTTCAAACCCGGCTGAAGTCGTCGGATATGTTAAGAGCGTTAAAATCCTTCAGTATGCCTTCCTTCGGAGGGGAAGTAAAGCCGGCAGTCCCATGTCATAGATTTATGGCATGTAAAAGATCTTTCCACAGACTAAACTTGTTTGAAGCTAAATTTCTAGGTTAGATTTCGTTGGAACGCTCTATCAAAGTTCACCACTAGGTATCAGTGATATCTGGTAGCGAAAGTTGGAACCAGTTGAAATTGAGCGGAACTTGTAGCTCACCCCATGGGTGTCCGCTTGAAGCAGCTACAGCCTCGGACACTCCCAGCACTAAAATCCATACGATAAATAAATAGTACCTGTATATTAAGAGGTTACTCTACTCATTCCTTTCAGTTTTGGTTCCAGAATCAAGAACTAATGGAAAAGAAAACAAGTAGTTCCGTGAAGAACTATACAGCCTATTTTCATATATCGTACTTATGTTAATTGCCTCTATCTAAATACAAAATTTCAGTTTGATTGCTGTAATAGATTCATAGATATTAAGAACCGACTAAATATTTAGGATGGTCGCCATGTTGGATTTTATATATGTAGGTCCTAGAGTTATGTACTGTTATATGAAGATTATTGTGTACGTGAAGCATTCAAACTTCAATCACATGATTAGGACACAAGAAGTAACGAGATTTTAAAATTTCGCACAGCTGACATCTTGTGGTTAGGGAAACAATTGAAATAAATTAGATGCCAGTGGATTAACATTCGTATAAGGATTTACTGTACCAAGTTTCACTGCAGTCGGATGGTTAAATTGCGAGAAACGTCCATATGAATATTTATACTTTGCGTCGCCACCATGTTGGATTTGTGATCACCAGGTTATTTAAAGTCCTATAGGTGAACTTACGTTCATAGCCCCTACGAACATAAAAATTCAGTTTGATGGCTATAATAGATTCGTAGATATTCAGAGCCACTTAAATATTTCGGATGGTCGCCATGTTGGATTGTTAAATGTATAGGCCATAGAGTCATGTACCATTAAAGGAAAATCATTGCATAGGTTCATTATTCAAATTTTCAAATCGATCGCATGATTATGACACAAGAAATATAAACTTAATTTTAAAATTCGCGAAGCCGCCATCTTGAGGTTATGTAAACATTTGAACTAAATTAGATACCAGTGTAATACAATATGTATAAACATTTCCTGTACCGGATTTCATTGCGGTTGGAACATTAAATCGCGAGAAAGGTCTATTTAAAATTTTCAAATTCTCTTGGCCGCCATGTTCGTTTTGTAGTTAACCGGTTTTTGAAAGTCCTATAGATGAAATTCCAGTAGTGCCCTTTATCTCCGTACGAAATTTCAGGGTGATACCGCTAATAGTTTCAGAGATATAGAATGCCGGTGAAATATTTCGCACATCCGCCATCATATGGTTATGTAAACAATTGAACCAAGTTAGATGTCGGTGCATTACAATGTGTATAACCATATACTGTACAAAGTTTTATTGCGTTTGGTTGGTTAAATCGCGAGAAACGTCTATTTAAAAGTCGAAAATTCGCGTGACCGCCATGTTGGTTTTGTAGTTACCAGTTTTTCAAAAGTCACATTGGTGAACTTCTAGTAGTTCCCTTTATCACCTTAAAAAATTCCAGGGTGATATCGGGGATAGTTTCGGAGATATTGAATGCTGGTGAAATATTTCGCACAGACGCCATGTTGGATTGGTGAGACGTAACAAAATTTGAAGGGCACGGTCGGGGTCGTCCGGAATAGTGCTATGAACTTACCGAGTTTCATTGAAATCGCTCCAGCCGTTTAGATTTTATTAGGGACACACACACACACACACACACTCCTCACACACACACACACGGACAAAAGGTGATCTCATAAGCCTATTTTTTCAAAATTGAAAATAGGCTAAAAATGTTGTTACTGTACCCAATCGGTCCGATTGGGTACATTACCAAGAGAATTGTTTGTGTTTCCATTAACCCCGTGTACTTTGGGTGTGTGTAGAATTGGATAGTGTGTAGGATTGAGAAAGAAGCTGTCGTGGCATAAACCTGCGAAGACTGGCGCATGGGTATTTTTGACCCGAGGCTTCAATAATACTTTATATTTTCGTTTTGGTCAGCTCTCAATTCCTGTCGCTTACTGTACCTTCCTCTCTAGCTTTGAACTTTACCCTTCGAAAGAAACATGTCCATAGCTTTTTGAACACTCAAGATATTTCTATATTATTTACGGTCGGGCCTGATTTACACATGGCACCAGTCCTCACGTGACAATTTCGGATTACGTTAGTCGGGACAATCTGTACAAAAATAAGGTAGTAAATCCACCTAATTTGGTGCAGCACAATAACATGGCTCACGTTCTTGTTGATCCATTTTAAGGTAGAGGGACACATTAGTCATCAGCTCCTTTGATCAAAAAAAAATGAAATCACATGCTTTGCTGTCACTCTCAAAGCCAATTATACTGTTAGGAAAATTATTGTCTTTTTTCTGGGAATAGTTTATAGGATGAAACCAGGTGTAAAATTACTTCATTAAAATCCGTAGGACTATGACAAAAAGGGAGTGTCGCACTATGGCCCGGCGCAACTCTTCGTGTTGTATTTCTTCACGCCAGATCTCAAGGGTTAAGTTAGGAACCATCCTGACATTTACCTGGAGTAGAAGTGGAAACCACAGGAACCACTTTCAGGATGGTTGAGGTGGTAATTGAACCCACATCTTCTCACTTTTACTGAATTCACCCCGTTCGAGCTCTTAAATTAGAATTAAATGTATCGGCTGAGCCTGGAATCGAACCCGGACCTCCGGGGTGACAGCCAAGGAGGCTTGCCGCTACACCGCGAGAGGGATGTTACCTTGAGAGTCTTTGAATGACTGTACACAGTTGTCAATTTAAAGTGACTTTTGATCCTGACTGTATTGATTATTCCACACGACTGTCAATCCCTGGAGGACTGTACTTTCAGTCAGCGTATGTGTGGCTGATTGAATGCAATCCAACTCTCCGCCCACTTTCACAAGTGGAGCTCAAATGATTGAAAGCAAACACATGAGGGACAGACTATTATTACGAAAACTCTACTCTGAGTAACTTCCCTGCTACTGTATCCAGAGATAAACCAAACACAATTAATTTCTGAAAACATCCGTGACGATAAGCTGTTGAAATCTCATTATAAATTTTCACCGTACGATGAAGGTTCTAACACAAGAGAGAATGAAAATAAGTCCCTTGGTTTTCAGCGTTTCTCATGTGGGAGTAAAATCATGATACAGTAACTGTAGTTTTACCCGTTATTATTCCCGTTTCCACAGATAGTGGATGAGATCAGCTGATTTTCTATGCAAAAGTTTTTACGGCCGGCTGTCCTCACTGATGCCAACCTTATCAGCGGAGTCAATGAGCGACGAATGAAACTGGGTGGGTAGTAGGAAGCAAGCGGCAGTGGTCCCTTAGAAGGTACATGCCTGAAGCTGAAAATAGGAAACCACAGACAACCATTTCAAGGATGGCAGATGGTGGGATACGAACCTATTCGTCTCTTGAGTCTGGAGATAGCTTGGCCACATTGCCTTGTGGCTTAGCGCGTGAAGCTACCGTGGTTGGTCATGATGTAATAATTAATACTACGTTATTTTTTTATAATCAACTATTAATATATTATTATCGGGCTAAGTGACGTAGTCTTTTAAACGTTGGGCTTCAAAGTTCAAACCCCAATTCCGACTCGTCCGATACATGTGAATAACTGTTCACGTTGTCTGGCGTTTTGTTTGTGCAGCACGATTACATAATCCACTTATCTGTGCCAGTAAATGATTTGTGTGTGTATCTTTTTCTGTGATATTTTTGTGTTCTTTGAATGTTGGAGAAATGTTTAGCCTACATGTTTGAACTTGAACAAATTGTAGGGAGTATGGTATTGTAGCCGTTCGACCTGGGGATGCGATGACCCATCTGCTATAACATCGCATTCCTGGAGTTCCAGGACAGAGCGGAGTTAAATGAACCTCTAGTCAAATAAGGAATGTGTCGGAAATTCAGCTGAGTTCTCGAAAAAGCAGTGGGTATCACGAGACAAAGTATCTCTAGGGTCGTTACGGGCTTAAGTTTAATAGAAATAATGCAAATATAAATGGGCGCCATCAACTGAATTCCTAGCAAACCACTTCCTTTCCGGATAAGCCTTACTCAAGACAAGGAAAGAAAAAGGAACCTCACACCATCATCAGATCACAACTAAGATAAAAACAAATTTATTTTACTTTGATAGTCAGACAGACATTTTAAATATAACTCCTACCTAAGAGTATGGTCGAATGCCAAAGTTAAATTGTCATTGTCCAAAAATCGAACCATCTCTCTTCTAATCCAAAATTATTTTTATCCACATAACAAGAAAAATTTATAAAGTTCTCTTGGGTTCTCAGGATCACTGTAGCACTATGTCTTTCGTCACTGACATTTGTGAAACCTGAGACCTAATTT
Source organism: Meconema thalassinum (assembly GCA_946902985.2). Lineage (NCBI taxonomy): Eukaryota > Metazoa > Arthropoda > Insecta > Orthoptera > Tettigoniidae > Meconema > Meconema thalassinum. The sequence continues at coordinate 308,684,653 of OX336390.1, forward strand.
CTCTTTAATTTAACATCAATGTGGATTTAAAAAGTTATTAATCTGTCTAAACATACACATATTATAATCACACATATTAAATATCACGTAAATTATGGTTTGCATGGCATAATTTGAATGTTGAACAAGTTAATCAAATGCTCTTAAACATCGAATAATTAATTTACGCTATTTACATCGTCATTAATAATCTCTTATCTGTGAATCACAGAAAATTCATTGCTTATTGGTCATCCTTATCGTCATCATCAAAATTAAATATTTCTCACATTAATTCTCACTTCAAAATTCTACATATTCCTGTCAGAATCATTAATTCATCACCATTACATCATTTAAATCCTCAACTCAAGTTGCAATTCCTTCAAATTATATCTCAATTAAATTTATTTAATTCCATATAAATTCATTAATCATCAGCTTCTTTAATTAATTATCACCTTCTAATTCAGTTATTCATCATCATTACAATCGTCTATTAATTTATTTCAATCAGTTTATTTATTCAATCTTTAATTCATCCATTTATTTAATTCATCGATTTATTTCAAAATTTAATTTATCAAATTATTTAAATTTCAATCTTCTGGTTATTTAGTTTTCATTATTTCATCTAGTCATTCTGATTTTTATTTCATTAGGTCAGATCGTTAATATGCTTAATTTTCAGATTATTATTTCGTTAATTATTATTTTCAAAAAATCTTGTATTATCAACTTCATTTATTTGTTTAATTTCCTAACAAATTGTTTAATAAGGTTTATAGAACGTTGTCTTACAGTTTTATTACTTCCAAGTTATATCTCGTATTTAATTTTCATGCCAAAAAATATTATTGCCTCCACGACATCACGTTGGATCAAACTATCCACAACGACATTACATTTCTTCAATACTTCAAATATCACATTTGAATACAATAATTATTCCACAAAACTCCATAAATATTCAGCACATACAGCATGAATCTCAACAATTACGCTAGACTGGGTACGACGACCTCATGTCTGCCTCAAAATACATTATCAACGTTGCAACTATCACATGGCAACTTCCACAAAATGCCTACCACAAACTTCACTTAACCATGTTGCATGATCTACAAAAAATATATAACTGGCTTCAAATTATCAACGCACACAATCTCCAATAACTGTAATTAATCTGATCACATCTAGACAACTTCTTAAACAATTGGAAAAATATTACTTCAGTAATTTAAGATCTGCTTTCAAATAGCATAAATTCTCTTACAATTCTTATAATTCACATCGCAGAAAAAACACCAATGTGCTATAATCTCATATCAAAATCTGCAATACTGATCTGCCTTAAAATAAATCTTGACCATTAATGATTAATCTTACAAGATTCAATTACTTTAAATACTTCTCAAAGGTATCAAACACAATTATAAAAATCATCAAAGCATCAGCTGTAACAGCTGTTAAACTGAAATTACTCTCAAAAGAGTATAGCAACAAAATATTGGATTGGCAAACAAGAATTACTAAATGCAATCCTGTTGACATTTATCGTTACTTTATTTAACAAAATTTCGACTGATATGTGACTAGTAGTTCCTTGTTTGATTCACTTACAATCTCGTGTACATTCGGATGATAAAAATGAGTCCCTCAATGGCGAGTAAGATGTGTAACCACCGTACAGTCGTATAAATACGAAAGACCTCGCCCCGTCGACTTGGATGATAGTTCCCTGAACGATGGGTAAGATGAGTAGCCACCATACAATCGTATAAATACGAAGGACCCCATCTCGTAGGCTATATGAGTGAATGTACCAGATAGGAATCAACAAGTTTCTAGTTGTCATATAAAAGCGATGTTCATTCACTAAAGTGAATAACTTCTTAATATCTCCAAACAGTCCAATGGAAAAAATCCCTACTGATGAATAATACACACTCGCTAGTATGCAATGAACTGACGAAGTAATTTTTGATAATCAATTGCAGATCACGAGTTCGAAATACTCGTTACACAAAAAAAACTATTCATGAAAAATATCCTAGCTGGAAAAATGTCTAAAAGACCAAACATCTGCTTAATAAAGCCAAACAATGGTGAGAATTTCGTATAATGATGCCTGCCATATCATATGGTCACTCCATATTCTAGCAAATTCGAAGTATATAAATTCAAACCATGTCTTAATAATCGTATCACTCCTATTAGAAAAATATACATGTGTGCCCAGTATTCATGAAAATAATCGTATCAGGTAGTTATGACTCTTACAGTACCTTTCATAATCAGCTGTAATTAAATTTCCAAGATCGTCGATTTTCCCTACATAAAGAATTTCTCGAAAGATCGGCGTGAATATCATTCCATCCATGAAATGACGATTGCCTTCGAAATCCCAAATGAATCAGCTGTTGGACTCCTCTCGTCAGGAATCGAATCCATCGCTCTGCGGTGCCATCTTGTCTCTATCAGCGTCTACTCGGACATGTTGAACTTCGGATTACCCATAGCGGATATTGTCCAACTCCTTCTCGAAAAAGTTCATGGAAACAGCGGACCCCCTACTCCTCTTCTAAGTTACGCCACTGTTCCGTTAAATGTTCAGTTTGAGTATCGAAAGTTCAATCTCAAATGACTGCTAAGTCTCACTTTCGTAAAATAAAATTTTACTTGAGAGTGTTCAAGTTTACGAAACACCCTGTAGTTGTCTGTATTTGGTAATTCATGAAACTGCATAAGAAATAAGTCTCATTAATGCACGATCTAATGTTCGTCAGTGCCTATGTTAACAACATTCCGGTTACTTGAAATAGTTAAAGTAGCTTTGAATGCGTTATAGAAAAGCATAGTCATAAAGTTATTCATAAAAGCTGTGTTCAAACTGCGTTGAAATGTAGCTTGTAATAAAGTCTTCAACTACTTGCAGTGCGGTTCTAACATATCCCGGCCATCTGTGATTGCTTCCTCGGCTAGCCCGCCTGGATCAATGACCCTCTTGGCCTTCGCTGCTCGGCGATGCAGAAACTGTCGCCTACACTCTGCCGTGACAGTTTCGGTATGTTACGTGACCTTCACTGTGCGTCTCGCTTGCGCTATAGAGCTTGCTCCTACCTGCTCGTCTGTCAGAGCTCAACTGAACTTGCTTGCACTGTCCTCTCGCTTATGTGCTTGGCGCAGGCACGTGGTGTAATCCCCCACCACTGTGCTCTCGCGTCACGATCATAGTCTCGAACCCAGATCATCTCGGCTGTTCCGTTATAAAATAACTTAAGGGTTATCTGACTTCCATAAAATTATTTCCACATATAATGCATGTTATATATCCTCTTCTAAGATGTTTAGTTACCATAATTCCATAAATATCTCAATAAAACTTCACATCTTTATCCATAATTCCATCTTCTTACAGACGTCAATGCCTCCTTGATTCTAGACCTCCTACGTCATCTGGACATTCTTCTTGACGCGATCGTTGCGCTATCTTTTCCTAATTCTTCCCAAAACCTCAACTACAGCTTAATGTCTGCTGGCGTAGCCGATAGCCTAAACTAGGTATCGGGTACATCTCTCCCGTACATCTCCTTTTTTATCAGGATTGAGAAAAAAAATACACTCTCAGGCATTCTATATATAATACATGTACACGATAGCTCTACAATTCCCTTACTCAGCATGATGGTATTTCCTGATGCTAGCTGCATTAAAAGTTCCTACAACTTCATCAGTATCCATTCTGACAATCTTGTAGCTATTATTCTGGTATGTTTGTTCAATACGGAACGGACCAGCGTACAATGGAGCGAATTTATGGTAGATCTTCAGCTGAAGGTTCGAAGTGACTGGCTTCCTAATCAGCACCTCATCATTTTCTTGAAATGGCTCGTGGAACCTCCTTCCTGCCTGTCTCCTGGCTCTCTTCACCGCCTGTCTTCTGAGCCTCTCTCCTGCCATCTCGACTCTTCTTTCTTGTGTGGGTTGAGGATCTACTGGTGCCCTCACGACTCGGTCCCATGGTCTATCCGGTTTCAATCCATGATGAAGCATGGACGGAATCTGTCCTGTGCTTTCATGTACTGTGGAATTCAAGCATTGGCTAATGATGGGTATCACTTCCATCCATCTATGGTGTTGCCTTGACACATATAAGCGACACAGCTTACTTATCTCCGGCATAATTCTTTCGGCGGGATTTCCCTCTGGATACCGTACAGAATTAAACACATGCCTTATCCCTAAACGTTCCATAGCAGTAGAAAATTCCATACTAGTAAATTGCGATCCATGGTCACTCAACAAAACTTCAGGTTTCCCCATGCTCGGAATAACTGTTTTCTCAAGTCTGTTTATCACGTACTTGGATGTAGCTTTCTGTATAGGGCATAGAGATATGTATTTCGAAAATACGTCAACTGTTACCAAAACGAACTGATTGCCTTTCGTCGAACGAGGAATCGGACCGAAAATGTCCGTCGCGAAAAGTTATCTTGGCTTGCTGGGTAATATTGATCTAGGAACTTCTTTCATTAACTTAGATGAGTATTTACTTCGCTGACAACTGTCACAGGTCTTTATGACGTCGCGAATCGTTTGTCCCATTTGTCTCCAAACGAAAGTTTCTTGAGCGAGAGCCAAAGTCTTGTCTACACCTACATGAGCTGCAGTTCGGTGTATCATCCAAATAACTGGTTTGACAAGCTTGGGTGGGATCACTACTCTAAGTGTAGTATGATCCTGGTCGATATATTGGCATATAACACCTCCCATAATATGATATTATCTAGCCTCTATCTCAGTTCTTTGAAAATCCGGATCAGCGTTGTCCATTCTGCGTGTCAAAAAACGGTAAATTCTTCGCAAAGGTGCATATCTCTTCTGAGTTTGCGCTAACAACTTCAACTTTTCTAGAGTACCATTATCCTCTTGAATCAAATTTATATGGTTGACAATTACTTCCTCACAAGGGTTTCTGCTCAACACATCTGCTAACAGATTTAACTTCCCAGGTCTATGTACAACCGTTGGGCTAAATTGCTGTAAGAACAGAGCCCATCTGGTGATGCGGTCACTCGCTAAGTCTGTCTTCATAATAAATTGGAGGGCTTTATGATCTGTGATCACTGTTATGTCATGTCCAAACAACACCTTCTTCCACGTTTTAAGAGCATGAACCACTGCTAATGCCTCTAACTCAGTTGCATAGTAATTCTTCTCACAATTCCTAAGCTTGCGACTGGTGAAAGCTAAATACCTATGTTTCTTGTCATCATCCAACTGATATAGGATCCCACTAATACCTATTTTGGATGCGTCTGTCTCTACAAAAAATCTTCTTGTAAAATCAGGATACTCAAGCTTGATATTTTGGATCAGCATTTTCTTGGCCGCTAAAAACGCTTGATTGCATCTATCGTCCCATTTCCATCGATTTCCCTTCCTTAATAAATCCTGTAGAGGTGCCATCGTCTCAGTATATTCAGGACAATGTGTTGAAAAGAACTGACACATGCCTAAAAACTGCCGTACCTCTTTAATCTTTCGTGGTGTTGGAAACTCTGAAATTGCCATGATCTTCTTTGGATTGGGCCTATAACCATCTCCATCGATTCTATGTCCAAGAAATTCAATTTCTTCATGAAAGAACTGACATTTATTGAAATTCACCTTGAAGTTCGTTCTCCTAAGATCTTCAAAAAGCATTTGAAGGTGCCTGATATGTTCTTCCGCTGTCTCAGACGCTATAATCAGGTCATCAATATAGCTTACCACATGCTCCTTAACTGCATCTGACAAAATTTTCATCTAGTGCTCGGATCATCACCGGACCACTATTTTTCACTCCAAAAGGTAACCTATTGAATACATATGTTTTATGGTCAAACAAGAACCCTGTGTATTGTTTGCAGTCTTCTGCTAGCTCAACATGATAATATGAACTAGTCAGATCGATTGTCGAGAAGAAACTCTTTCCTCTGAATCTGCGTAACAATTCACGAATAACAGGTGGTCTGTCATGTTCAGGAAGAACTCTTTCATTAAGGGCTCTAGCATCTAGACATATCCTCAGCTTACCGTTAGGTTTCTTGACAACAGCTAAAGGATTCAAATAAGCAGTTGGCATTTTCTTAATTATTCCATCTTTCTCCATGTCGCTTATCATTATGCTAACTTCCTCCTTCCATTTATCCGGAATGGGATATACATTTTTATGGTATGGTTTGTCATCCATCAACTTGATGCTGTAGGTAAAATTTTCTATGAGACCTGGTTTGTCATTGAATATGTCCTCATATTCTGAAATTACTTGATCAAACTGCCCCTTAATTTCTGGATTTATTTTACTTGTCATGCCTGTTTTGTCTTCTATAGACCTTTCAACGCTGCATACAATCTCATCCAATATATCCTCTCTAAAGAATGTCATCTCCGATTCATGATTTTCCATGACCCCTTCTTGAAAGTACATGCGCCTACTCTGCATATCTATGATCAGGCCACTCTCACTTAAGAAATCCACTCCTAGGATCATGTCAAAATGTAGTTGACCCACTACTAGGAACATATGTTCAAAACTTCTGGTTCCAATCCCAACATCTAAAAGTACCTGACTTTTACATTTCATACTCCTGTCTGGGATCACCCCTTGAATTTTGCTAACAACAGTTGGCAACATAGTAATTTCTCCTAATAATTTCAATTCATCCAGGCAACCTATGGATATCAAGCTAACCATAGCCCCTGTGTCTACAAGTGTCTTTATTTCTTTTCCCAAGACTTCCACACTAATAACTGGCAATTCATGTCTATTTTCCCGATGTACTATGTCTTCCTCCTCGATTAAATCCTCGTCCTTGACCTGATACGTTTCCACAATGACGATCGATTCCCAATGATTAGCAATTTTCTCTAGAGTTAATTTGACGTTTTTGTTTTCCTTCGCCACTCGTGCTTGCTCGATTGACATCTCTCACTGTCTCCTCGAGTGGTGCACTAGGCTGTCTATCTTCTTGCCTCGACCTCTCATGTCCACGATTATCCCGTCTGTCGTTAGGATCGTTTCTTCGGCCATCCTGCCTGTCGTTCCCATTATACTGTTGACCTTGGCTCCAGTTATTTCTGCCCCGATATCTATTGTTATATCAATTCCTGTCTTGATATCTGGAATTCTGGTTATAATTCCTATATCGGCTATCTCTCGCTTCTTGATCGTATGGCCTCTCATATGGTCCTCTATATCGATCATTTCCTCGAGCGTTACGGATGTTTCCTCGATTCCCTTCATTCCGTCGGTTTTCCCAGGAATCTCTTCTGTCCGTTTGAGCTGCATTGTCTACGACTACCGCATTCACTTCTTGCGTGTTTCTATTGTCGTTTCTGGTGTTTCTATGCGTAACTTGAGCGCTTGTATAGTCCAATCGCCGTAAAATGTCGTCATAGTGCTCCAGTGTATTGGCTCCCGACGCTATTAGTGATCGCTGTACCTCAATCGGTAACTGTCTCGCTATAGCTTGCAAAAGCTCTTCTTCTGGCAATGGAGGAATAAGGAACTGTAATTTAGCCAGCTATGACGTGAAATAGTTGGCATAATGCGTCGGATGTGACGTAGAATAGCGCTTTGAGTACATTTCCGCTCTTACGTTAAGTTGATCCTCGGCACTCCAAAATCTCCTCAAGAAAGCTATGGCAAATTGCTCCATGTTCGCAAAATTGCTTCTGAACGCTCTAAACCAAGTAAGCGCAGATCCATCTAAGGCGCGTTCGACTATCCTTAGCTCTCTTTCTTTGGCTACCCTATGTTCCGCCATGTAGTCTCGAATATCTCGCAGAAATTCGACTGGTGTGACTCCTGTATTTCCCGAAAACTCTCTCGGTTTGTTCATCCAGGTTCCTAATAATGGTGACTGGACCTGAGTATCGTTCGCTTGGACCCAACGTACTCCTATTCGAACTTGGATTATCCTGAGGGGTTGAACTGGCCCTTTCGAATGTCACATTCGGTTGCATTTGACGGTCTTCTCCCATGCTCGCTTCTTGATTAGTCATACTGCGGTCTATCGCTGTTTGATTTATCAATGTTTCCCCTGATGTTATATTCTGACTGGTGAAACTGTTAAACATGGATTCTAGTTTAGTCATCCTGTCTTCTGCTAATTTCTTGACCTGCGTTTTCAATTCATCTAACGATGTAACATCCTGCGTCTTGTTACTCTCGTCTAAGTCGTTTCTTAACTTGTCAATTTTGCCTTCGCACGTGTTCTTTACTGACGCGACTTGTTCCTTTAACAGATCAACATCTGTTCTAAATAGAGTTGAATCTATCTTCATCGCTTCCTTGCTTTCCGTAAACCTCGCTTCTAAGTTTGCCATACCTGCGATTAATTTTTCATCTAACCCTTCACGTTTCTCTTTTGCTTTGGCATCGACCTCACTATACCGTTCTTCCACAATTGCACCGACTCTATTTTTGAACAAAGCTAAGTTTTCATTAACCTTTTGCTGTATATCGTCGTCTATCTTCCTAATATCTTTCTGCAATTGATTTTCTAATGATTTTAAATTAGAATTGACCTCTCCTAAGACTTCCTCTTTAATGGTCCCAATTACTGTCTCTAAATCTTTAATATCCTTACCTAGATTCGTTTCTAGACCTTTAATCTTAGTCTCGAAAGATACTTCGGTAGACCACTCTTGAATTTTGCCTACATCTGCCACTAAACCATCGATGTCGAATCTCAACTTCGATACATCTGATTTAATGTCTTTCTGTATGGACATAACGTCAGTTCTTAAAGTAAAAATATTTTCTTCTCCTATACTTTCTAATTCAATAATATTTTTTCTTAATATTTGAACATTTTCCTCTCCTTTCATGTTTACCGCAATTATGTCTAATTGTAAAGTCTTCAGCATCTCATTATTCTTTAAAGTTAAGCTATTCTCTAATCTAGTTAACTTGTTTTCTAATTCAGTGTTAGTTTCTTCACTACGAGACTGTAATTTCTCTTCCAATGACTTAAAGTTATCTTTCAAGTTAGCTTCACTATTTGACTGTAGCCTTGTTTCTAATAACATCAACTCATCGTTACTATTTGACTGTAGTTTTTCTTCCAATGACTTAAAATTGTCTTTCAAGTTAGCTTCACTAGCTTTTAAATGACTTTCAGTATTTGACTGTAATCTAGTTTCTAATGATTTTAAATTATCTTCAGTACTTGTTTGTAATGCTTGTACATTCTCTTTACATTTAGCTTCTAATCTAGCTTCTGAATTATTAATTTGTTCTTTAACTTCCGTTTCCATCTTAGAAATAGTTTCTGCAATACCAGACGTACCCGTCTGTAACTCTCCTAACACCTTAGCTAAATCTTCCGGCAACATAATTATATTTTCAATATAGGATTTATATAGAGACGTTAGACAACAACACATCACAATGTCTCAATTCCTGCATTCACTTGGGTATAGGAAAAAATGTCTTATAACTAACATGATATTACTAATACGATTAACATGAACACTGGATTGGGCACACAAGTACATTGTCTGACTAAGTTTAATAAATTTTGTAACACACTTAAATGAACTTGAGATCAATCTCTCAGTAATCTAAATCTGATGTGATTCCATAGAATAAACAAAATCGAAGCCCCACTAGTTGGATAAAGCCAATTCTCCCTCTCTCTCTGTACCCGTTCGTCCTGGGGATGCGATGACCCATCTGCTATAACATCGCATTCCTGGAGTTCCAGGACAGAGCGGAGTTAAATGAACCTCTAGTCAAATAAGGAATGTGTCGGAAATTCAGCTGAGTTCTCGAAAAAGCAGTGGGTATCACGAGACAAAGTATCTCTAGGGTCGTTACGGGCTTAAGTTTAATAGAAATAATGCAAATATAAATGGGCGCCATCAACTGAATTCCTAGCAAACCACTTCCTTTCCGGATAAGCCTTACTCAAGACAAGGAAAGAAAAAGGAACCTCACACCATCATCAGATCACAACTAAGATAAAAACAAATTTATTTTACTTTGATAGTCAGACAGACATTTTAAATATAACTCCTACCTAAGAGTATGGTCGAATGCCAAAGTTAAATTGTCATTGTCCAAAAATCGAACCATCTCTCTTCTAATCCAAAATTATTTTTATCCACATAACAAGAAAAATTTATAAAGTTCTCTTGGGTTCTCAGGATCACTGTAGCACTATGTCTTTCGTCACTGACATTTGTGAAACCTGAGACCTAATTTCTCTTTAATTTAACATCAATGTGGATTTAAAAAGTTATTAATCTGTCTAAACATACACATATTATAATCACACATATTAAATATCACGTAAATTATGGTTTGCATGGCATAATTTGAATGTTGAACAAGTTAATCAAATGCTCTTAAACATCGAATAATTAATTTACGCTATTTACATCGTCATTAATAATCTCTTATCTGTGAATCACAGAAAATTCATTGCTTATTGGTCATCCTTATCGTCATCATCAAAATTAAATATTTCTCACATTAATTCTCACTTCAAAATTCTACATATTCCTGTCAGAATCATTAATTCATCACCATTACATCATTTAAATCCTCAACTCAAGTTGCAATTCCTTCAAATTATATCTCAATTAAATTTATTTAATTCCATATAAATTCATTAATCATCAGCTTCTTTAATTAATTATCACCTTCTAATTCAGTTATTCATCATCATTACAATCGTCTATTAATTTATTTCAATCAGTTTATTTATTCAATCTTTAATTCATCCATTTATTTAATTCATCGATTTATTTCAAAATTTAATTTATCAACATATTTAAATTTTTAATCTTCTGGTTATTTAGTTTTCATTATTTCATCTAGTCATTCTGATTTTTATTTCATTAGGTCAGATCGTTAATATGCTTAATTTTCAGATTATTATTTCGTTAATTATTATTTTCAGAAAATCTTGTATTATCAACTTCATTTATTTGTTTAATTTCCTAACAAATTGTTTAATAAGGTTTATAGAACGTTGTCTTACAGTTTTATTACTTCCAAGTTATATATCGTATTTAATTTTCATGCCAAAAAATATTATTGCCTCCACGACATCACGTTGGATCAAACTATCCACAACGACATTACATTTCTTCAATACTTCAAATATCACATTTGAATACAATAATTATTCCACAAAACTCCATAAATATTCAGCACATACAGCATGAATCTCAACAAATACGCTAGACTGGGTACGACGACCTCATGTCTGCCTCAAAATACATTATCAACGTTGCAACTATCACATGGCAACTTCCACAAAATGCCTACCACAAACTTCACTTAACCATGTTGCATGATCTACAAAAAATATATAACTGGCTTCAAATTATCAACGCACACAATCTCCAATAACTGTAATTAATCTGATCACATCTAGACAACTTCTTAAACAATTGGAAAAATATTACTTCAGTAATTTAAGATCTGCTTTCAAATAGCATAAATTCTCTTACAATTCTTATAATTCACATCGCAGAAAAAACACCAATGTGCTATAATCTCATATCAAAATCTGCAATACTGATCTGCCTTAAAATAAATCTTGACCATTAATGATTAATCTTACAAGATTCAATTACTTTAAATCCTTCTCAAAGGTATCAAACACAATTATAAAAATCATCAAAGCATCAGCTGTAACAGCTGTTAAACTGAAATTACTCTCAAAAGAGTATAGCAACAAAATATTGGATTGGCAAACAAGAATTACTAAATGCAATCCTGTTGACATTTATCGTTACTTTATTTAACAAAATTTCGACTGATATGTGACTAGTAGTTCCTTGTTTGATTCACTTACAATCTCGTGTGCATTCGGATGATAAAAATGAGTCCCTCAATGGCGAGTAAGATGTGTAACCACCGTACAGTCGTATAAATACGAAAGACCTCGCCCCGTCGACTTGGATGATAGTTCCCTGAACGATGGGTAAGATGAGTAGCCACCATACAATCGTATAAATACGAAGGACCCCATCTCGTAGGCTATATGAGTGAATGTACCAGATAGGAATCAACAAGTTTCTAGTTGTCATATAAAAGCGATGTTCATTCACTAAAGTGAATAACTTCTTAATATCTCCAAACAATCCAATGGAAAAAATCCCTACTGATGAATAATACACACTCGCTAGTATGCAATGAACTGACGAAGTAATTTTTGATAATCAATTGCAGATCACGAGTTCGAAATACTCGTTACACAAAAAAAAAACTATTCATGAAAAATATCCTAGCTGGAAAAATGTCTAAAAGACCAAACATCTGCTTAATAAAGCCAAACAATGGTGAGAATTTCGTATAATGATGCCTGCCATATCATATGGTCACTCCATATTCTAGCAAATTCGAAGTATATAAATTCAAACCATGTCTTAATAATCGTATCACTCCTATTAGAAAAATATACATGTGTGCCCAGTATTCATGAAAATAATCGTATCAGGTAGTTATGACTCTTACAGTACCTTTCATAATCAGCTGTAATTAAATTTCCAAGATCGTCGATTTTCCCTACATAAAGAATTTCTCGAAAGATCGGCGTGAATATCATTCCATCCATGAAATGACGATTGCCTTCGAAATCCCAAATGAATCAGCTGTTGGACTCCTCTCGTCAGGAATCGAATCCATCGCTCTGCGGTGCCATCTTGTCTCTATCAGCGTCTACTCGGACATGTTGAACTTCGGATTACCCATAGCGGATATTGTCCAACTCCTTCTCGAAAAAGTTCATGGAAACAGCGGACCCCCTACTCCTCTTCTAAGTTACGCCACTGTTCCGTTAAATGTTCAGTTTGAGTATCGAAAGTTCAATCTCAAATGACTGCTAAGTCTCACTTTCGTAAAATAAAATTTTACTTGAGAGTGTTCAAGTTTACGAAACACCCTGTAGTTGTCTGTATTTGGTAATTCATGAAACTGCATAAGAAATAAGTCTCATTAATGCACGATCTAATGTTCATCAGTGCCTATGTTAACAACATTCCGTTTACTTGAAATAGTTAAAGTAGCTTTGAATGCGTTATAGAAAAGCATAGTCATAAAGTTATTCATAAAAGCTGTGTTCAAACTGCGTTGAAATGTAGCTTGTAATAAAGTCTTCAACTACTTGCAGTGCGGTTCTAACATATCCCGGCCGTCTGTGATTGCTTCCTCGGCTAGCCCGCCTGGATCAATGACCCTCTTGGCCTTCGCTGCTCGGCGATGCAGAAACTGTCGCCTACACTCTGCCGTGACAGTTTCGGTATGTTACGTGACCTTCACTGTGCGTCTCGCTTGCGCTATAGAGCTTGCTCCTACCTGCTCGTCTGTCAGAGCTCAACTGAACTTGCTTGCACTGTCCTCTCGCTTATGTGCTTGGCGCAGGCACGTGGTGTAATCCCCCACCACTGTGCTCTCGCGTCACGATCATAGTCTCGAACCCAGATCATCTCGGCTGTTCCGTTATAAAATAACTTAAGGGTTATCTGACTTCCATAAAATTATTTCCACATATAATGCATGTTATATATCCTCTTCTAAGATGTTTAATTACCATAATTCCATAAATATCTCAATAAAACTTCACATCTTTATCCGTAATTCCATCTTCTTACAGACGTCAATGCCTCCTTGATTCTAGACCTCCTACGTCATCTGGACATTCTTCTTGACGCGATCGGTGCGCTATCTTTTCCTAATTCTTCCCAAAACCTCAACTACAGCTTAATGTCTGCTGGCGTAGCCGATAGCCTAAACTAGGTATCGGGTACAGTATGAAGATCAGCATTTCAAAGATAAATGTTATATCTGTAGGAAAGAAACGCAAGATAATAGATTGCCAGATAGGAGGAACTAAATTGGAGTAGATGGAACATTTTATGTAGCCTACTTGGGCTGTGTATTCTCTCAGGATGGAAGTACTGATCGGGCCCAAGCTGCGTGAACCTGAGAGGAATGTGGATCGCGGACTTTGAGAAGTCATGGTGACGAGTGATGAGGCTTCCCGGTCCGTGCATAGTAACAACCAAATACATTGAAAAGTGACTCACTCGCTCATTCGCAACACCACAGTGGTTTGAGCAACGGCCCTATGTGAGTAGTATTGGAATAGAAAGGAATACCTGATAACAAGGCGGGCTGTTGACAGACCCTTATCTTCTCGACTGACCCTTCCCTGCCACTTCCCTTCACCCCGCAAGTTCACAGAGCTTGGACCCGAGCAGTATGGAGAAGGAAATAGAGTCAAGGTGTAGAAAAGTCAATGCAATGAATTCTCAGTTGCGATCTACAGTATTCTGCAGGAAAGAAGTTACTGTAGCGACGAAACTCGCTCAGTATTTAGACCGACCTTGCTGTATGGAAGTGAAAGCTGGATAGATTCAGCATCTCTGATACATAAGCTAGAAGTAACTGATATGATGGTATCAAAAATGATTTCTGGGACAAATAGGTGCGAGCAATGGCAGGAAGGTACTCGTAATGAAGAGGTTAAGGCTGTGTTAGAAACGAACACGCTCGATGAAGCTGTTCGTATGAGCAGAGTCAGATGGTGAGGGCATGTGAAGAGAATGGGGGAGAATAGAAAACGTAAGAGGTTAATGAGTTTGGCTGTAGGGGGTACGAAAAGCAGGGGGAGACTTGGGAAGCGATGATTAGATTTGTGGTGACCATAATTAACATTTATATTCCAAGAACATTTTTGTAAGCGTAATACGCACTTCGTTTGTTATTAGTAATAAATGTAGTTTCAAGTATTGCAAAAATAGAATTCCATCTCATGCTGTTAGTGAACAAGATGTTGTACGTGGTTATCATTAATAACGTCCGGCTTCGTGACTAAATGGTTAGCGCGCTAGGCTTTGGTCCTAAGTGTCCCGGGTTCGATTCCCGGCCGAGCCATGAGAGATTTTAATCTCCTGGAGATAATTGCCGTGGCTCGGGGACTGGGTGTATGTGACGTCTTCACTATCACTTCATCCTCATTACGACGCGCAGGTCGTCCACGGGCGTCAACTAGAAAGACCTGCACTCGGCCTCTCCGGAGGCCACACGATCATCTTCATCATTAATATCTAACCACAGATTCAGTGTTTATCGATTTCAAAGTGAGAGGTGTAGAAGCAGAGGAGGTCGCAGTGCTAACTGCTAATAGGGGATCATGGAGGCGACTTGTGCGCAAACAGACTAGAATGGACGCTGAAAGGAAAAGCAGTCTCAAATGAAAATATATTTACGTAATGTATGATGTTTGAATTGGGTGGCCAACACTGTCATTTTATTATTGGGCCCAATGTTTGGGAAGCCAGGCTCTGCCTGTCACAAGTCAGGACAAAGGGCGAGTGATAGAGGAGTAACACCTCTTAAAAAAACCTGGGACCAGCTGACCCGGCTGGTAGTACCCTGTAAGGGTCCCTTGCCAGGGTTACGGTGAAGTCCACAACGGCTGCTACAGTGGAGAGGATAATCTTCGGTACAGTGTATATGGCGGATGTGGCAGCCCAGTGCTCGGGATTAATAGAGTAAAAGGTATCATCCTCACTCCGAGGATAGATATCAGTTGTAGCGTCTGATCCGGAGCGGGCGGCTACGAACGGCGTCTGTACCCCATGTTAGGGGCGGCCGAATTTATATGCTGGCAGTAGCTTTAAAATGCTAGGCGTCAGACTCGGCGACAAGTCGGCCGAAATTTAATTGTCGTATCATGATGCACCAAGTAAATTGTAGTATCCAGGCTAGGGCGTCCCCCGCAGGCGACGCGCCCCGACCCCGCCCGATCGGGGTGGGAAATGGACGAGGGCTACCTACCCAAGGCCGGGGCAGGCTAAAGAAGCAAGGCTCGATTACCAGATTTGCGACAATCAACGTTGGGACATTAACTGGGCGCAGTCGTGAGTTGGCTGAATCGCTCCACTAACGCAAAATTGATGTAGCCTGTATCCAGGAAACAAAGTGGAAAGGCGCAAAGGCGCGTGATATTGGTGATGGTTACAAGCTCTTCTACAATGGCAAAACATCTGACCGAAATGGTGTGGCAATTGCCATCTGTGAACGGCTACGGAATAGTGTCACCAGAGTAAACCGTATCTCTGATCGCCTGATGAGCATCCAGATAATTACGGACGAGTAGTGTGTTTTGGATGGTTCTAGCACCTCCACCTCCACACCCTCCACACAAGATGGCGGCGGTGCGATATCTCTCGAACTTATGGTCGGATTTTGATGAATGAGGTGTCATTGAACTCGGGCTGACACCCCCTTTCCAATGGACAACATATTTCCACCCCAAAAATAAAACCTACCCTACTAGGGGGTGAAATTGAATTTTTTAGAGAATCTCTCTTTCCAATTGCAACATGTGAGAGTTTGAATGCCGATATGGAATGTAACGTTGTTCTGCAAACCAATAATCAAAGAGGGGCATGTTAGGCCTTGAGGTGAGAGCCCCTGTTATTGTTGACGAGCCCCCTGCTGTCGGGCCCCTGTTGATGGGTTATTGTTGACAGGTCCTTGTGGACGAGTCCTTGTGGACAAGTCCTTGTGGACAGGTCATTGTGGACAGGTCATTGTTGACGAGTCCTTGTGGACGAGTCCTTGTGGACAGGTCCTTATTGACATGTGCCTGTGGACGAGTCCTTGTCCCTTTGGACTGATCCCTTTGGACGGGTCCCTTTGGCCTGGTTCCTACGGACTAGCCCATGAATTTATTTAAATTATGTCAAAGGGCCTAACTACATTTGTGTGTGTTGAACTGACGTTGTTCACCAACCCCACTACTATAATAGGATAACGATATGAAAGGAAAGTGACGAAATACATGTGAACACGTGCGAGATGACCTTATTACCGTCCTCCTTGTGAATCAAGTCACATCCTGTTTTGGTTTATACGTGAGAAAATGCAAGTTCATGTGTAATATGACCTAACACACAAGTGTACACATGTGCACGTGCACGATAAGGGCTAACAAGTCACAACCTGTTTTGACAGTGGTGGGAATAAGGCTAGAGACATGTACAAGTAGTCAAATTACTCCGGCAGACAACCCCTTTCCTATGGATAACTTATTTCCACTCAAAAATAAAATCTACCCCTACTAGGGGGTGAAATAATAATTTTTAGGTAAAAGTCGCTTTCCATGTGCAACATGTGGGAGTTTGTATGCCAATATGAAATTAAACTCGTTCCACATAAAGTGCATGCATACAACTGAATGCCGCTATGATTTATCATTTTTGTTTTTTGTTTTACGAATGCGCAATTGGGGTTTTTGTAAGAGGGCGGGCTTTTTGAATAATGATTTATAGATACGTTTTTTTTAAATTAACCAAAGATCCAAAAACTAATAGGTCATCGGCTTTTTAATATCTTATGAACTAAGAAAGCTAGGGACTTGTATGAGGAGTCGTTGGACTTGGGGTGACGCCCTGTTTTTGAATGTATTATTCATTTTTTTTGTCAAAAGGGCCTAACTGCACTTTCGTTAATATCTCGCTAACTAATAATCACAGAGGGTCAAGTGAGGTGTCATAGGACTTAAAATGGCCAACCCCTCCCCATGACCAATGAATTTACCCAAAAAAAACAGCATGGTCATTAACCTAAGATTTTATCAACTAATAATCAGAGAGGGAAAAGTGAGGTGTCACAAGACTCAGGATGGCCAACCCTTTTCCATGACCAACGAATTTACCCAAAATACCCAAAACAGCAAGGTCATTAACCTAAGATTTTATCAACTAATAATCAGAGAGGGACAAGTGAGGTGTCACAAGACTCAGGATGGCCAACCCTTTTCCATGACCAACGAATTTACCCAAAATACCCAAAACAGCAAGGTCATTGACCTAAGATTTTATAAACTTATCAGTAGAGAGGGTCAAGTGAGGTGTCATAGGACTACGAATGGTTAACCCTTTCCCATGACCAATGAATTTACCTCAAAAATTCAAAACAGCAAGGTCATTGACCTGAGATTTTATAAACTAATAATCGGATATCAACATGTGAGGTGTCATAGGACTTAGAATGGTCAACCCTTTCCCATGGCTAATGAATTTACCCAAAAATACCCAATACGTTAAGGTCATCGACCTGAGATTTTATAAACTTATAATCGGATATGGACATGTGAAATGTTTACAGTGAGTGATGAAACATAGCTAGGTAGTGAAAGAATTATTGTAGGCTACATGTATGGTGACTGATAAATCATTCACCATTGGAACTTGTTTTCAGATCAAACTGCAGTACAGAGAGAGTATAGGTTGTAGGTATGGGATAATAAATGACAAATGGTGTATACAAAATCTGATTTATCGATTCAAGAAATAAGAGTAGACAATCTTTAATTGATTGGTTAAAGAGGATAGCTAAAATCCAAAATGGTGACTACATTGAACTAAACTGAACCAAGTTGAATCAAACCCAACCAAACCGAACCAAACTTAATCAAAAACAAGCCAATGGTTTAAGTGTAAAACTTGTGGGTGAATGTGGTCATTGGTAATGTCAGAAGGGAAAGGGATAACGCTCTACCTATAGAGGGTAAGGTAAAGCTAGTGCATGATGCTAATGCACACACACAAGTGCATGAACCACACACAACTATCCTATGCAGTTATTATGGGTTGACTGTTAAAACTTTCTCAGTGGTTACTGGGACAAGATGGTCGCTACACACAACAAGCTTTAAATATCTGAGGCTAATAATCTATACACACACTCACACACACTTGTTCTAAACTAAACTGTCTTGCTGGCAGAGCTCACACAGTAGGTAAATGACAGAAATGCTTGGCTAACAGAAATACAATCATTTTCGGTTGTCTAATGTTACCAGCTAAACATTACGTGCTATAGTGGTGAGCACATGTGCCTCTTTCACTGGAGATCTTAACTCGATTTCTAGCTCTAAGGCCTAGAACGAATCAAACTAAGAAAAAAGGGTATGGTGACGCAGTGGTTAAACTGTTAGCCTTTCACTAAGGTAGACTAGGGATTGATTTTAGGTTAATATGCATGTCATAAACAAACAAATAAAAGCAGAGATAATGTTTAAAACTCGTGGACAAGAGAAAACATATATATAGAGAGATATATATAGAAAGCTTGTGTGTGTGTGTGGGTAGCATTGGTTGTTTGACCAGAGAAAATACGGTGAGGTAGGGTGGGGAGAGGGAGAATTAGCACTTATATATGAATGGAAAATAGATTTTTTTCAATCGTTTTGTTTTTTCAAATGCAGTGGTAGATAGTCGTTTTTTGTAAAATCATAAAATGAAAATTTAAAAATCTTTTTTTTTTGGAAATATCGTTTTTCAACATACACACAAAATAAATATATAAAAAAAAATTAAACAGCATAATGGAAAATCCATGTTTCCATATAGACAACATTTAAAAACCTTAAACGGACATTTAAGAAAATAAATGCAAATGGGAAATTGACAAATGTGTAAATATGAAAATGGAAAAATCCATGTTTCCATATCATGAAATTGAAAAACATCAAACTGTCATTTTTAAAAATGCAAATGGAAAATTGACAAATTGCAATGTGTGAAATGTGAAATTGAACAAATGGCTATCATTATTTAAAATAAAAGAACATGGTGCTCTATGGTTGAGGTGTGAATCAAACCCTCTCTACTTATTTGGACCACTCGAGACTGAGTAGACTAGTTTTAGTTGTCATATTGTACCCGTTTAAACCATTAGAGCTGCTTGTCGTATCCGAAGATCAGCTGGATTGCAGAATCTCGAGGTCCCCGGCTCAAAAACCTGGAAATCCTACCAACAATAGCTAAATGGGGGGTGCACACTTTCTAAGATCATGTTTTGGTAAAGCAAAATGGGTATATCAATAAAATAAACGAAGAGCTCGAGATACAAACTATTCTCGGTTAAGAGGGCGAAATTAGTGGTTCAATAAAACCTCAAATGCACCAAAACATAATCCTCCTTCATAACTTAAGTAAATCATCAAAACGCAGTTACAAAACTAACAAATAAATTTATTAACGAAGTGATAATAAATAAAATTGAATTAACAAATATTCCAATAACAATTACATGTAATCCGCAAATTATTCTGCGAAAATTCCTATAATTAGATTATGAAATTAAATCATCGTCCCATGGACGTTAGAAGTACTCCACTTCTTAAATAAAATTAAATAAACAAATTATCAATCAGCTGTTTGCACAACAGCTCTTAAATTTTACTCTTGTTCCCTAGTAATATATGAACAAAGATCGGTTTTAATACATTTCTACTTACTATTCCAATGTCATCCATTGGTAAAATTAATAGAAATTAATTTTATACTGATCTTCCATAAGATCACCTTTACACAGCCGTAAACAACCTTACTGTATTTAAAGAACGTCGTCACGTTCTTTAAACGTCACTCCAATTTATGGTTTAAACGCTTAAAAACATTTAAGTATATTAAACTTTCGTTTAATTGTCAACTAATGTTCCCAAAAGTATTTAATGATTAATGGTAGAAATTATTATTAAATAATTTAATTAAAGACTATTAATATTTCCAAATTATTAATTAAGTTTGTAAAATGTTCGTTATTTAAATGTTTATTAATTATTAGAAATAATTATTAATCAGGTTAATCCAAATAATAAACCATATTATTATTATTGTTTTAGGATCAGATATTTATTAAGAAAGTTATTCAGTTAACTTTATTATATCGTTAAATTCTCCTAGTTATTAATAGTATTATATTTAAATATTGTTAACAAATGTCTTATGTTATTTACATAATTCGTGATGATTCTCAATCATCCAACCTTCCTCCTCTGTTCAACTACTGACAATCCCAAATTGTTATGCTCTTAAATAAAGTGTCACTGTTACAATTTCATATCGCTATCATCATAATAAAGATGTTTCGTTTCATAATTGGGCATACATACATCGCCGAACGGTTAAGTTAAGCTTATATAATTAATGTCTTATCCTTGATAATATCTTAATAATAATTAACAACATTTTCACTTTCCATCCGTTTCCCAAATATTTTCCGCCAATAGAACTAATCAATTCAACTGAGAGTCGTTTTACAATAATACTGGACAACTAAGGTCTTACTTAATTCTTTACTGTAATGTATTTACTTATAATTTCCAAATAAATGCTCACAACGCGTATAATGACCTTCCCTTCTCTAATAGACTGAACAAATATCCACAGAATACTTAAACAACGACTTCTCTCAATTACATAGGTAAATTCCGTATAACATTTTCCTCAGCTTGATATTAAATAAATATAGCTGCTATAATTCTTCACTTCAATCTCTTAATACAGTATTCTGCCATAACAACTTATATAAATTGCATATAATGCCTTGCTTTCATAATATGTTTACTTATAATAATTACAGCGTATAGCTCTTTCAGATGTTGTGAAAATACATAATAGTCGACTCTAATAAACAGTGATGACGTAATGGTTTACTAGTATAAGTTACTTTAGATTTCAAATAATTGTTGTTAACATTTAATAAATATAAACATTCGTTACTTCTCTCTGGTCTTTCCAAAATATTGCGTTAATGCAATTAAAGTCAATAACAATCTCCAAGAGTGTTGTAAAATTTCGTAGAATACTCAAATGTGCTAATTTGTCTGAGCAGATAAGATCTCTCAAATAAAATAAAATAATTTATCCACAGATAAATTATTATTAGTTATAACTAGCTAAAGTGGAATGTCCAAATAATGTTTCATCCTTCCACCAATTCAAAATGTTTGATTAAATAATTACTTGAGCGAAGTCAGACTCGAAGATAACTATAAAGTCTTGGAAATGTCCAAATAATAATTCATTTCCAAATAAATATTCTTTTCAAAGTCTAAGTTGCTTGGGTAAAGTAATACCATTTTCTAGAATATTGAATAATATCCAATAAAAATCCAATAATATTCCAATAATGTTCAATAATGTTCAATAAAATTCAATAAAATGCAATAAAATTCAATAAAGTGCAATAAAATTCCCAAGGATACGTGGATCGAAAGAACTTCGATAAACGAAATTATTAATGAAATGAGCTTAAATCTCAAAACCTATAAGTCAAAAATCCAAATGTTACTATCCGAAAATCTCACTAAAAGAAAATTAATATTTAAATGTCCAACGCCGAAAATTAATTTCTGGGCTTAAACTATTTCACACACAACAAAATAATTAAGCGTTGAAATGGTGCCATGCTCTCTGATATTCTATTCTACGACTAACTACAATAAGAACCAACAATAGCTACTAATGAGGATATCTTTTTCTACCTTGCGATGACATCTTGTAGAAGAAGTATGGAGGGAATTACTGACGACACCAGCAATTCCACACTTACTGATCTTCATCCTCTTTCTTCGGAAGATTGCCTTGTCACGACTCGAACCCTGCTCCCCGCTCGTCAATCTCCCTGGCTGGCTTCGAACACGGAGCTCGCCTCGATCAGCGGTAACGCAAGAATCCCCCAGTCTCGAAGTATAATGAACTGCTTCGCTTCGGGCCTGATAATAACTAGCCATGCCGCGGTAATCAAGTTCCATCTCGTAATGTTGGATTGTAGCCTTATAATCGTTACACCACATCTTATAATTTTAAGATTAACATCGGTTGCCCGGTATCCCAGTCCAACAGTGTAACATCACGTTCCCTGCGCATAACTTGGCTTAAAACATGATCACTACTGCGTTAAACTCAACGTTAACTGTTCCCCTTAACGCTTGCATGTCGAACATTTCGATAAAAAGCTTGCCACTAAACAGAGACTTGCTATAAATGAGTGCTGCTGTCATACAAATGTTAGCACAGGCAGATAACGGGCCTTGCCTTCTCGCCTGTATAGCTGACACGCACCAAGCGAAACGTGCTTATATAACGAAAGTGCTTTCAACAAAGAAAACTATCTTATTCTTTCGAATTTCGTCTTGAAACTTTCATGTAATGTGCACACGATGTTTCTCTTTAGTTTAGTCAAACTTTCAATACTAGTTTCACACGAGAACTGATATCACGACGATATTCTGTTTCCCACATCTTCACCGGACTTCTCATGTTAACTTCTGACCGACGGGACCGCCTTCCTCGCCGACAAACTATGTTCGCGTGAGACCCCTATCTCGCACACGCTAATTTCAGGAACTCAATTGTCGCAGGTCCGTTCCGCTCGTCACCTCAGCACACAAGACCTCTATCGGCAGAGCGTCACCTCGCTCCTCAAAACCAATCGAATGGCGCGTCATGAAAAGAAGCGGCAAACCAATCATTACTTATATCTTCTTACAGGATTATCCAAATTCCATCTCTGGGTGACTATCATAAATCCTTTTAATTTAGATCCTTTTTCAATAGTTTTAAATGTATAGATTCTCTCTTCTTGAATAAATGGCAGTTTATAAATCGACGAAGCTCCTCATCAAGCGCGCTCATCTCTCCTACCCTTACTGATTCTGGCAATTGGATTAGCCAATCAACGCATTTCTCTTCGAACTCTACAAGTTGCTATGGGCGGCCTAGCGAAAATACTACGCAGCATTGCCCAAGAGCGGCATCGCTCGCCATTTTGTTGTTGTCAAACACAATCTGAAGCTTCCTCTCGTATTAAAATTTTAAAAATATCGTAATTCCTCCAAATATATCGCAATCTTCTCCAAATTTCACCAAAACGTCCTAAATAGCATCCTGTCCATCCTGAATCATTTAGAATTCGAGTTCATTTTCCCCTTAACGCTTGAATCAAAGCGTGACCAATGCTTTTATTCGGGTTTCATAAAACAAACCTTGAAATAGAATTCTAAATTCGTTTGTTAATCCACTCTCTCATAAAATTTCTTCAGATTCTTAGCATTGAATCTTCCCACAGAATTATCGCTATCAATCTCCAAAATTTCATAACAGTTGTTTCCAAAATCAGTGCCCACTCTAAACGGACCCATGTATACAATCGAAAATTTTGTGTATATCTTCTGAGCTACATCAGCTTTCGTTGGTTTCCTAATCAGGACTAAATCTCCGACGTTAAATGGTGCACTGAATCGTTTTCCCCGAATCCTCTTCATACGTTTGTCTGCTGCCTTTCTTAAATTATCCTTGGCTTTCAAAATCCTTTCTCTTCTCGGAATTTCTGGATCTTTAGGTATGGAATCAAACAAATTCTTCCAAGGCCTCTCTGTCTTCTTATCAAAGTGGAGCATCAACGGAACATCCGCCGAACTCTCGTGAAACGTTGTATTAAGGCATTCTTCAATGATGGGAACGAATCTAACCCAACTTCGATGATCATTAGGACAAAAAATCCTACAGAATTTTGCAAATTCTGACATAATTCTTTCGCTGGGATTCGTCTCCGGACATCGCACACTAGAAAATATATGCTTAATGTCTAGCCTTTCCATGGCTTCCTGAAATCCCATAGACGTAAACTGAGGCCCATGGTCAGTTAAAATAAATTCCGGCTTTCCTGCCTTCGGAATTACTGATCTCTCAATCCTATTCAAAACTTGCCTTGTTGTAGCTTTCTGGATCGGATCCAAAGATACCAATTTTGAAAATACGTCTATCGTAACTAATACAAACTGATTTCCTCTATGTCCCTTGGGACATGGACCAAAAATGTCGCAGGCGAATATTTCAAGGGGTTTAGATGGTATAATGGACCTAGGTCTTTCCTTAAGAAGCTCCGATGTATATTTCCCTTTCTGACATCTCTCACAAGTTCGAATGATCTCAGCCACCGAATTCCTCAACTTCTTCCAATAAAACATTTCCTGTAAAGTATTGACAGTCTTATCCAAACCACCGTGGCCTATACTGTGGTGTGTCAACCAAACCAAAGGTTTTACTAAATTGGGAGGAACCATAACCCTGACTCTTGTCTTCTCCTTATCGACATACTTGCAAACAATGTCTCCTGACAAAACATATCGATTCGAGCGTCTTCGGACATTCTCATAGTCTGGATCAGCATTATCCATATAACCTTTCAAAAACCGATACATGATCCTTATTGGAGTGCATCTTTTCTGTGATACATTGATCCTCTCAAGTTTCACCAAAGTCTCTTGATCTTTCGGCTCCAATTGTATCGCATTTATCTGGATATTCTCTACAGGATTACGCGATAAAGCATCAGCTAAAAGATTATCCTTACCAGGTTGATGGATTATGGTCGCATTAAACTGCTGAACAAACAAAGTCCATCTTGTTAATCGATCGCTGGATAAATCCGACTGCATCATGAACTGGAGAGCTTTATGGTCAGTTAAAATAACAATTTGATGTCCCAGCAGGACTTTCTTCCATTGCTGCAACGCCGTTACGAAAGCTAGTGCCTCCAACTCAGTGGTAAAATAATTTTCCTCATGTTTCCTCAGTTTCCTACTTCAAAATCCAATATAATGCTTCTTTCCACTCTCATCCTTCTGATATAACACAGCACTGATTCCCACTCTCGACGCATCTGATTCTAAATAGAATATACGGTCGAATTCTGGATACTCCAATTTAATATTATTTCTAAGCATTTCTTTTGCTTTTTCAAATGCCTCTTCTGCTGCGGAACCCCATTTCCATCTTTTTTTTTTTTTAAGAAGATCATACAATGGTGCCATGACCTCTGAATATCGGCTACAGTGATTACTCAAGAATTGGCATATGCCTACAAATTCTCGAACTTGTCTCACTTTAGTAGGTCTAGGGAATCGAACAATAGCTTCTACTTTCTTCTCATTCGGATGGTAGCCAAACTGATCAATGGTGTGACCCAAGAAATCTATTCTTTCCATCAAAAAGTGGCACTTGCCAAAATTTACCTTGATATTTGCTTCTCTCAAATCCAAAAACAACTTCTTTAAATGTTCCAAATGTTCCCTTTCATTCTCAGATGAAATGATGAGATCATCAAAATAACACATAGTGTTTTTCTTCACCTCGTCACTAAGCTTACTGTCCAAAGCTCTTATTAAAGCTGGTCCACTGTTGACAATACCAAAAGGTAATCTCAAAAATACGTAGCTCGATTGGTCGAATAAAAACCCGGTATACTGTCTACTACCTTCTGAGAGTTCTATCTGATAAAAGGAGGCTGTGAGATCCAGTACACTGAAACATGACTTTCCTTTAAATCTTCTCAATAAATCTCGAATCCTCGGTGGTCTATCTGTCTCCGGCAAAATCAACGCATTGATACTTCTTGCATCGAGGCATAAACGTAATTGTCCATTGCTTTTCTTCACAACAGTTATAGGATTGATATAGGATGATGCTTGCTTTCTAATTATTCCATCCTCTTCCATTTTTCTAATAATTCCTTTCACTTCCTCGTAATATTTTTCAGGAATAGGGTATATCTTTTTCTGGTAAGGCATTTCATTGGTCAATCGAATACGATACTGAAAATCTTTAATTAGACCTGGTTTCTCATCAAAAATGTCTTTGAATTCGATTATCAAATCTTCAAATTCTTCTCGGATTTTCTCGAACCCTTCAACCGATTGAGTATGATATTCACTTTTTCTTTCCACTTCACTCACAATGTTTTCTAAAACATCCTCCCTATAATCTGTATCTAGATCTGTACTTATTTCCTGTCCTTCCAAATTCTCCGCTTCCAAATTATTCTCGTATAGTTTCATCACTCGATTCTTCAAATCGTTAACTGCTCCTACTTTTCCAATAAAATCTATTCCCAGAATCATATCAAAGTTGATTTTCTGTACCACGATAAAGACATGTTCATACTCTTTCTCATTGATCTTGAAATTTAACAATACTTGTACTTTACATTTGACCGTCTTATCCTGAAAGATACCCCTCACCTTCACCGTTGAAGCTGGCAAAATCGTCATACTGTTGCCTTTCAAAAGCCTCAAATAACATTCCTCGGACAAAATCGAAACTACTGCCCCAGTATCAACCAAAGATTTGCATTTCTCCTCTTCCACATGAATATTAATAGTGGGTAATTCTGTTTTCCTTTCCTCTCTTATAATTTCTTCCTCAAAGAGTAAGTCTTCGTCAGTGACCTGGTAAATCTCATTAATCGTGACATTGTGATATGACAAGTGACCTTCATTTAATTGCGCTTCGTAATTGGAGTTTTTTTTTTTGTTCAGGGGCTGTTTCTTCAGCTCTTCCCTGTTGACTAGTGCCTGGTTTAGGGTCAACTTCATTCCTGTTGTTATTTCTGGGATCTCGAGTTGTATTCCCCTGGTTAGCGTTTCTAATGTACTCCTGACCTTCACGATACCTCTCATTATACTGCTGTCTAGAAAATACATCATCGTTATAGTTTTTATAGCGGCTATAACCTCTATTGTTTCGATTATTCTGATCATTTCGTTGGTTGGAGTTGTAGTTCCTATAATTGTTATTATTATAGTTATTGTTATTGCGGAAATAACCTGTCCTTCTGTTATTTTCTCCATTTCTACGCTCCTCTTGCTGGTAAGGTCTGCCTTCTCTGAATCGGCGGTACCTTGGTTCATACCGTCTGTCTCTAAAGTAATTGTTCCTATCAGGACCTGATTTAGTTTGAACTTGATTCGTTACTTCTTCCGTTTGTTGAGTCTGATCAATGACTATCGTATTCACCTCTCTACTATCCTGCCTGTTTCTAGGAATTACATTAGTCATGGAGCTTGTGTAGTCAAGTCTACGAAGTAGTTCATCCATCTTGGCAAGATCATTGACTCCTGACGATATTAAATTACGTCTGACATCGACCGGAAGCTGCCTAGAAATAGCTTCTATCAATTCTGTTTGTGTCAAAGGGGGTTGAAGGTAACGTAGTTTCGCTAATTGCATATTAAAGAAATCAGCGTACTTAGTTGGGAGAACACCTAAGTATTTCTTAGAATAAACCTCCGCTCTCAAATCTTGCTGTCTTTCCACACTCCAATATCTCTTGACTAGAGCTTCGGCAAATTCCTCAAAGTCTCCGAACGTATACCTGAATGCACGATACCACTCCAAAGGTGGTCCCTCGAGATAGCGTTCCACGATACGCATTTCTCTATCTTGAGATATATGATTTTCATAAAAATAATCACGGAGATGCTTAACGAACTCAATTGGTGTAAGACCATCTTTATCATTAAATTTTCGTGGTTTTTCTTCAAAATTTCTAATGATAGTGACATTAGATGCTCTGTTCGAAGGGTGTACCTGTCTTAGACTTCCTATCCCGAAATCATTCTCTCCTATATCTATATCTTGTTGCATCGAAAGTCCTATCGGAGTTTGTTTCGCTCTAACATCTCTAATTTCATCTTCTAATCGTGTCATCCTAGCTTGATCTGTTTCCTTTACTTCGTTTTCGATCTCGACCTGATTTCCTATGCATTCCTGAATCTCCTTCCTAAGTTCGTCCTTTAATGAAATCTTAATAGCTTCTGCCGTCAATGCATCGCCTAAGTTAATATTTTGAATGCCCCTTTTAATTTCCTCAAGCTCAATTAACCTCCTTTCCCTATCGTCCGTCAAGTCATTATCCATACGATTCACTTTATCCCCTAAAGACTTAGTTTCATTCATTTCTCTATCGAGATCTGCTCTTACTCCCGACATATCATCACTTTGAGTTTTCTGTACAAGATTGATTCTTTTAATTAAATCCTCCCTTGCATCAGAAACATCCTTATTTAATCTAGCTTCAGTTGAAACTATCTTGGTTTCCATATCACGTTTGATGCTTGAAACATGATCGGAACTGAGTTTCTTCCAATCATCTTTCAATGCTTCCAAACTTTTCTTTACAATATTTTCCACGTCTACATCAATTCCATCTTTCAACAATTTACTGTGATCCTGTACTTGTGTTTTCAAACTGTCAACAACTATTTTAAGTTCTGTTAACCTCATGTTAGTTTGTGATGTGTTTCCCTCAGCTTGTTGTTTATTGGATTCCCATTCTTTTCTGATTTCAGTCTGGAAATTCTCATTACTTGTTTCTAATTCTTTAAACTTGTGTTGCATGTTGGACTCAATTCCACCTAATCTTGATTGAACTTGTTCTGTGTTAGACTCTATCATACTTAATCTTGATTGAACTTGTTCTGTGTTAGACTCTACACTACCTAGTCTAGTTGTAAATCGACGGTGTTGTTCTGAATTTTAATGACTCTTTCTTTGAGTAATGTAGACTCATCTTGGGCCTTTCTAACATTACTCTGTATCTTGTCAACGTTTTGCTGCATCTTGTCAACATTACCCTGTATCTTGTCAACATTACCCTGTATCTTGTCAACATTACCCTGTATCTTGTCGACTGTATTCGTGACTTGTGTAGAACTAACTTGCAATTTATTAACATCGCTGCTAACGGAAGTGGCACTGCTTTGTAATTTCTCCAAAGACTCTTGTAATTCACCTAGATCTTGTTTAATACTGTCTTTAACACTTTCCTTTACTGTGTCAGCAATGTTTTCTACTATAGTGTCCCTAACACTTTCTTTAACAGCATCTACCTCTGTTTTAACGCTTTCAATTACAGATTCTTTAATAGTGTCCCTATTTCTATCCACTTCTTCCCTAACAGACTTAAATTTCTTTTCAGCGTCCTCTTTAACACTCTTAAAACCTTTCTGGGTGTACGTGCGAACACCTTCCACATCTTTGTCAGATTGTCCATCTTATTTTGGACATCTGAAAACATCTTATATACCTCTTCAATCTTCATTGCCATTGCAACAATTACAAATATTTCAACTGCTACGGGAACATGACATACACTGCAGAACGAAAATACCAAAGAGCAACCATTTTCAACTTAATATTTGGGAATTTTATTGTTTACCAGACTTATGCTAAACCCTAGAGTAATTCTGTTAATGATTCACTTAAATCATGAAGTCCTAATTCTATTATTATTAATTAATTTTGATCATTTACGTTACATGACTGTGACTGAAATGTCAACAACCGGATTATCAAACCATCAGATTTAGATTATAAGTCAGCTTTCTGTTTCTCGACTTATTCTTCCTTACACAGGATTTCTTTCAATCTAATCTTCCAAAATTAAAACAATTGCACCCAATCACGCCCAATTAAGCCTCAACAAGCCTAATCGTGCCTGACGTCACAAAATACGTCGCTACGAACCACAGTTCGAGCCTAAACGTTGGGCTGCCATTTAATGTGTACCCGTTTAAACCATTAGAGCTGCTTGTCGTATCCGAAGATCAGCTGGATTGCAGAATCTCGAGGTCCCCGGCTCAAAAACCTGGAAATCCTACCAACAATAGCTAAATGGGGGGTGCACACTTTCTAAGATCATGTTTTGGTAAAGCAAAATGGGTATATCAATAAAATAAACGAAGAGCTCGAGATACAAACTATTCTCGGTTAAGAGGGCGAAATTAGTGGTTCAATAAAACCTCAAATGCACCAAAACATAATCCTCCTTCATAACTTAAGTAAATCATCAAAACGCAGTTACAAAACTAACAAATAAATTTATTAACGAAGTGATAATAAATAAAATTGAATTAACAAATATTCCAATAACAATTACATGTAATCCGCAAATTATTCTGCGAAAATTCCTATAATAAGATTATGAAATTAAATCATCGTCCCATGGACGTTAGAAGTACTCCACTTCTTAAATAAAATTAAATAAACAAATTATCAATCAGCTGTTTGCACAACAGATCTTAAATTTTACTCTTGTTCCCTAGTAATATATGAACAAAGATCGGTTTTAATACATCCAATGTCTTCCCATGACATTTCTACTTACTATTCCAATGTCATCCATTGGTAAAATTAATAGAAATTAATTTTATACTGATCTTCCATAAGATCACCTTTACACAACAGTAAACAACCTTACTGTATTTAAAGAACGTCGTCACGTTCTTTAAACGTCACTCCAATTTATGGTTTAAACGCTTAAAAACATTTAAGTGTATTAAACTTTCGTTTAATTGTCAACTAATGTTCCCAAAAGTATTTAATGATTAATGGTAGAAATTATTATTAAATAATATAATTAAAGACTATTAATATTTCCAAATTATTAATTAAGTTTGTAAAATGTTCGTTATTTAAATGTTTATTAATTATTAGAAATAATTATTAATCAGGTTAATCCAAATAATAAACCATATTATTATTATTGTTTTAGGATCAGATATTTATTAAGAAAGTTATTCAGTTAACTTTATTATATCGTTAAATTCTCCTAGTTATTAATAGTATTATACTTAAATATTGTTAACAAATGTCTTATGTTATTTACATAATTCGTGATGATTCTCAATCATCCAACCTTCCTCCTCTGTTCAACTACTGACAATCCCAAATTTTTATGCTCTTAAATAAAGTGTCACTGTTACAATTTCATATCGCTATCATCATAATAAAGATGTTTCGTTTCATAATTGGGCATACATACATCGCCGAACGGTTAAGTTAAGCTTATATAATTAATGTCTTATCCTTGATAATATCTTAATAATAATTAACAACATTTTCACTTTCCATCCGTTTCCCAAATATTTTCCGCCAATAGAACTAATCAATTCAACTGAGAGTCGTTTTACAATAATACTGGACAACTAAGGTCTTACTTAATTCTTTACTGTAATGTATTTACTTATAATTTCCAAATAAACGCTCACAACGCGTATAATGACCTTCCCTTCTCTAATAGACTGAACAAATATCCACAGAATACTTAAACAACGACTTCTCTCAATTACATAGGTAAATTCCGTATAACATTTTCCTCAGTTTGATATTAAATAAATATAGCTGCTATAATTCTTCACTTCAATCTCTTAATACAGTATTCTGCCATAACAACTTATTTAAATTGCATATAATGCCTTGCTTTCATAATATGTTTACTTATAATAATTACAGCGTATAGCTCTTTCAGATGTTGTGAAAATACATAATAGTCGACTCTAATAAACAGTGATGACGTAATGGTTTACTAGTATAAGTTACTTTAGATTTCAAATAATTGTTGTTAACATTTAATAAATATAAACATTTGTTACTTCTCTCTGGTCTTTCCAAAATATTGCGTTAATGCAATTAAAGTCAATAACAATCTCCAAGAGTGTTGTAAAATTTCGTAGAATACTCAAATGTGCTAATTTGTCTGAGCAGATAAGATCTCTCAAATAAAATAAAATAATTTATCCACAGATAAATTATTATTAGTTATAACTAGCTAAAGTGGAACGTCCAAATAATGTTTCATCCTTCCACCAATTCAAAATGTTTGATTAAATAATTACTTGAGCGAAGTCAGACTCGAAGATAACTATAAAGTCTTGGAAATGTCCAAATAATAATTCATTTCCAAATAAATATTATTTTCAAAGTCTAAGTTGCTTGGGTAAAGTAATACCATTTTCTAGAATATTGAATAATATCCAATAAAAATCCAATAATATTCCAATAATGTTCAATAATGTTCAATAAAATTCAATAAAATGCAATAAAATTCAATAAAGTGCAATAAAATTCCCAAAGATACGTGGATCGAAAGAACTTCGATAAACGAAATTATTAATGAAATGAGCTTAAATCTCAAAACCTATAAGTCAAAAATCCAAATGTTACTATCCGAAAATCTCACTAAAAGAAAATTAATATTTAAATGTCCAACGCCGAAAATTAATTTCTGGGCTTAAACTATTTCACACACAACAAAATAATTAAGCGTTGAAATGGTGCCATGCTCTCTGATATTCTATTCTACGACTAACTACAATAAGAACCAACAATAGCTACTAATGAGGATATCTTTTCCTACCTTGCGATGACATCTTGTAGAAGAAGTATGGAGGGAATTACTGACGACACCAGCAATTCCACACTTACTGATCTTCATCCTCTTTCTTCGGAAGATTGCCTTGTCACGACTCGAACCCCGCTCCCCGCTCGTCAATCTCCCTGGCTGGCTTCGAACACGGAGCTCGCCTCGATCAGCGGTAACGCAAGAATCCCCCAGTCTCGAAGTATAATGAACTGCTTCGCTTCGGGTCTGATAATAACTAGCCATGACGCGGTAATCAAGTTCCATCTCGTAATGTTGGATTGTAGCCTTGTAATCGTTACACCACATCTTATAATTTTAAGATTAACTTCGGTTGCCCGGTATCCCAGTCCAACAGTGTAACATCACGTTCCCTGCGCATATCTTGGCTTAAAACATGATCACTACTGCGTTAAACTCAACGTTAACTGTTCCCCTTAACGCTTGCATGTCAAACATTTCGATAAAAAGCTTGCCACTAAACAGAGACTTGCTATAAATGAGTGCTGCTGTCATACAAATGTTAGCACAGGCAGATAACGGGCCTTGCCTTCTCGCCTGTATAGCTGACACGCACCAAGCGAAACGTGCTTATATAACGAAAGTGCTTTCAACAAAGAAAACTATCTTATTCTTTCGAATTTCGTCTTGAAACTTTCATGTAATGTGCACACGATGTTTCTCTTTAGTTTAGTCAAACTTTCAATACTAGTTTCACACGAGAACTGATATCACGACGATATTCTGTTTCCCACATCTTCACCGGACTTCTCATGTTAACTTCTGACCGACGGGACCGCCTTCCTCGCCGACAAACTATGTTCGCGTGAGACCCCTATCTCGCACACGCTAATTTCAGGAACTCAATTGTCGCAGGTCCGTTCCGCTCGTCACCTCAGCACACAAGACCTCAATCGGCAGAGCGTCACCTCGCTCCTCAAAACCAATCGAATGGCGCGTCATGAAAAGAAGCGGCAAACCAATCATTACTTATATCTTCTTACAGGATTATCCAAATTCCATCTCTGGGTGACTATCATAAATCCTTTTAATTTAGATCCTTTTTCAATAGTTTTAAATGTGCAGATTCTCTCTTCTTGAATAAATGGCAGTTTATAAATCGACGAAGCTCCTCATCAAGCGCGCTCATCTCTCCTACCCTTACTGATTCTGGCAATTGGATTAGCCAATCAACGCATTTCTCTTCGAACTCTACAAGTTGCTATGGGCGGCCTAGCGAAAATACTACGCAGCATTGCCCAAGAGCGGCATCGCTCGCCATTTTGTTGTTGTCAAACACAATCTGAAGCTTCCTCTCGTATTAAAATTTTAAAAATATCGTAATTCCTCCAAATATATCGCAATCTTCTCCAAATTTCACCAAAACGTCCTAAATAGCATCCTGTCCATCCTGAATCATTTAGAATTCGAGTTCAATACCACTTTTAAAAGTTTGTGTTAAATCTAGGAATTGAACCCAAGAGGTTGGAGGGGGATCCAGGTTATAATATGTTAAACAGATAGCCTTGAATGTAGGGTGTGGTAGTTATATAGAGATGAGACGTTTCGCTCAGGGCAGGGAGGCATGGAGATCTGCATCACACCAGTCAAAAGACTGACGACTCAAACAAAAACATGTAGAGCTCACCAAAATAATGTTGTGTAACGGTAAATGTTAGTCAACGAACAGTAATGCATTACTAAAACCCATGACACGATACCTAAGAGCTTTTCTAAAATTATTTTAAAATGCCTTCAACCCTATATTAAACACCCAGTTCACAAGACTCATAACGGCAATGTTATGGTCAAATAAAACAAAATCTATATTTCAAAACAAACAAGTGGTTTAGTCAATGTATACTGGAAAAAGTTTTATAAACACTCAAGTCCACAAAAATAATTAAATTAGTAACTGTCAGGTTGACCGAGTGGTTATGGTGTTTGACTTAAGTCCAAATTTTCTGTACAAGAAAGTAAGGGTTCGAATCCCTTACCTGATATAACTATTACCTCAACATGGCTTGACAACACCGTATTATTGTGTACTCGGTACACAAACCATAGATAGAGTGTATTGTTTAAGGTCACTCTCTTTGCGAACATAGTCAGAGGCTGTTGATGGTTAACAAGTGCATTAATAGTAGGACATAGGGATAGCAATTATGAAAAACAGACAATACCCATATACTATTTTTATTTATTTAATATAAGTACTTGTACAATAGTTATATACAAACTACAACTCTCTTTTGTCTATTACTATCTAGTCCTTTTCGATCCACTTGCATAACAAGGCAGATGACTTTGTAGTTCAGCTCCTTAAAACAACAACAACACTACCTCTTGCATAGTCTGTGATGTTGATGACTCTTGAGGCGTGGAAGATGGATACAACATAACTTTTACAACAGGGGTTAAACGTTGCTCAACAAACAATGCAATATTTTGAGTAGCAACATCTTTCTCTTGTACTAACTTATTAGCATTCTGATGATTTTTTGCCAGCACCATCAGTGTTTTGTCTGGAGCACTTCATTGATGATCACTCACACTTAAAACCACACCATTTCTACTTTTCATATTGCCTCGACATCTTGTTGACCTCTGTTTTGAGCATCGCCAGAATATTATTCCTTTTACATTTTGTCGTCTACAGTTATAAGAGTAGCCTTTATAGAGTACACGTTGTTTACCTCGGTTAGTTGTAGTAAGTTCCATAGTAGTAACTAACCTGTTAGTATCATTTGCACACTACAAAGGTTATCTCTGTTCTGTTAATAGAATTATTTAGCGTTGGCTTTTATATTTAATATGTACAGTTAAAAGTGATAGAAAAGTGGTAAAAACGTGGTAGCAAAGTGGTAGACAAGTGGTAGACAATTGGTAACATAGTGGTAGAAAAGTGGCAATAAAGTGGTAGCAAAGTGGTAGAAAAGTGGTAGAAAAGTGGCAGAAAAGTAGTAGATAAGTGGTAGCAAAGTGGTAGAAAAGTGGTAGCAAACTAGAAAAGTGCTAGCAAAGTGGTAGCAAAGTGGTAGAAAATATTACATGTATTGATAAGAAATAGTTTAAGCGGTTACATGGATTCATTACACCATAATTTTAGCATCACGAAGCTCATTTCCTATGTCCAAAAGTCCTTCCTCATATTTAGTATGACCAGCCTGTTTACAGGTATGCAAGTACTGAAGCCGCTGGATTAGCTTATTGGGATTGTTCCAGTAAACAAATTTAACAAATGATTTCCTGTAACTTAAAAGTTCATGCTGATTTTGTCTTTGTGTTTGACATTGCAACTACAATGGTTGATTGGATATTCTTTGTCAACTTTCAAATCATGTAATTCATGTCAGATATGTTGGAATTTTTGTTCATGTGTGAAGCTATCAAGTACCGATACCTAATTGGTTACACAACTGTTTCATAATGAAAATCTTGATCTCTGATTCATTGGAGAAATGTTTACGCTTGTCTGAACGAAGACTAACTGACTACTCACTGCTAAGGTTTAGAAATTACATTTACTCAAATCACATTCTGGTAAAAAAAAGATCATGACTACTATAAACTGCTACCACTCTTCCACCACTTTGCTAACACTTTTCTACCATTTGACTCTCACTTTTGCTCTTACGTTAAACTGCACATACTACAAACTATCATTTTTATTATCGAGTTAACTTTACTAGAGATTAGTTTATGCTTAACAGTTGACATGGAAGTATCAAAGACTAGCTATGGTAAGCCATGTGCTTACTATAAAGGATATGCATATATTGTAAAAAGAACTAATAAAAATGGAACTGTTATTTGGTGCTGTTCGAAACAACGATCTAAAAAATGTCGAGGAATGATTAAAACAAAAGGCTCCAACGTACTTATTTCAATCGATCATCATTGTAAATCTCAAAATAATACACATTAAAATGGACAAAATACTCTAACCAAGGTAAAAAAGCAAGATCAAGAAAAAAGTAGTGTGGCTCAAGATAGTGCTCTGTTTGTTAAAGAGCATTTATTATCTCCTGAAAAAGACATGTTAGGACAGTCGTTAACGTCTAAGAAACCTCTAACACTATCAAAGACAACACAAACTATGCCAAAGGTTGTTGCATTGCAAGATGAACAAAAAGGATTAGATAGTAATAGTGATGATGATTATATTGATGATAATTATATTGGTGATGATAACCATGATGATGATGATGATTATGATGATGATGATGATGATGATGATGATGATGATGATGATGATAATGGTTTACTCCAAAAAAAATCATTTGTTAAATTTGTTTACTGGAACAATCCCAATAAGCTAATCCAGCGGCTTCAGTACTTGCATACCTGTAAACAGGCTGGTCATACTAAATATGAGGAAGAACTTTTGGATATAGAAAATGAGCTTCGTGATGCTAAAATTATAGTGTAATGAATCCATGTAACCGCTTAAACTATTTCTTATCAATACATGTAATATTTTCTACCACATTGCTACCACTTTGCTAGCACTTTTCTAGTTTGCTACCACTTTTCTACCACTTTGCTACCACTTTTCTACTACTTTTCTGCCACTTTGCTACCACTTTTCTAGTTTGCTACCACTTTTCTACCACTTTGCTACCACTTTGCTACCACTTTTCTACTACTTTTCTGCCACTTTTCTACCACTTTTCTAGTTTGCTACCACTTTTCTACCACTTTGCTACCACTTTTCTACTACTTTTCTGCCACTTTTCTACCACTTTTCTACCACTTTACTACCACTTTGCTACCACTTTTCTACCACTATGTTACCAATTGTCTACCACTTGTCTACCACTTTGCTACCACGTTTCTACCACTTTTCTATCACTTTTAACTGTACATATTAAATATAAAAGCCAACGCTAAATAATTCTATTACCAGAACAGAGATAACCTTTGTAGTGTGCAAATGATACTAACAGGTTAGTTACTACTATGGAACTTACTACAACTAACCGAGGTAAACAACGTGTACTCTATAAAGGCTACTCTTATAACTATAGACGACAAAATGTAAAAGGAATAATATTCTGGCGATGCTCAAAACAGAGGTCAACAAGATGTCGAGGCAATATGAAAATTAGAAATGGTGTGGTTTTAAGTGTGAGTGATCATCAATGAAGTGCTCCAGGCAAAACACTGATGGTGCTGGCAAAACATCATCAGAATGCTAATAAGTTAGTACAAGAGAAAGATGTTGCTACTCAAAATAGTGCATTGTTTGTTGAGCAACGTTTAACCCCTGTTGTAAAAGTTATGTTGTTTCCATCTTCCACGCCTCAAGAGTCATCAACATCACAGACTATGCAAGAGGTAGTGTTGTTGTTGTTTTAAGGAGCTGAACTACAAAGTCATCTGCCTTGTTATGCAAGTGGATCGAAAAGGACTAGATAGTAATAGACAAAAGAGAGTTGTAGTTTGTATATAACTATTGTACAAGTACTTACATTAAATAAATAAAAATAGTGTATGGGTATTGTCTGTTTTTCTTAATTGCTATCCCTATGTCCCACTATTAATGCAATTGTTAACCATAAACAGCCTCTGACTAGGTTCGCAAAGAGAGTGACCTAAAACAATACACTCTATCTATGGTTTGTGTACCGAGTACACAATAATACGGTGTTGTCAAGCCATGTTGAGGTAATAGTTATATCAGGTAAGGGATTCGAACCCTTACTTTCTTGTACAGAAAATTTGGACTTAAGTCAAACACCATAACCACTCGGTCAACCTGACAGTTACTAATTTAATTATTTTTGTGGACTTGAGTGTTTATAAAACTTTTTCCAGTATACATTGACTAAACCACTTGTTTGTTTTGAAATATAGATTTTGTTTTGTTTGACCATAACATTGCAGTTATGAGTCTTGTGAACTGGGTGTTTAATATAGGGTTGAAGGCATTTTAAAATAATTTTAGAAAAGCTCTTAGGTATCGTGTCATGGGTTTTAGTAATGCATTACTGTTCGTTGACTAACATTTACCGTTACACAACATTATTTTGGTGAGCTCTACATGTTTTTGTTGAGTCGTCAGTCTTTTGACTGGTTTGATGCAGACCTCCATGCCTCCCTGCCCTGAGCGAAACGTCTCATCTCTATATAACTACCACACCCTACATTCAAGGCTATCTGTTTAACATATTATAACCTTGGATCCCCCTACAACCTCTTGGGTTCAATTCCTAGATTTAACACAAACTTTTAAAAGTGGTATGACAACTAAAACTAGTCTACTCAGTCTCGAGTGGTCCAAATAAGTAGAGAGGGTTTGATTCACACCTCAACCATAGAGCACCATGTTCTTTTATTTTAAATAATGATAGCCATTTGTTCAATTTCACATTTCACACATTGCAATTTGTCAATTTTCCATTTGCATTTTTTAAAATGACAGTTTGATGTTTTTCAATTTCATGATATGGAAACATGGATTTTTCCATTTTCATATTTACACATTTGTCAATTTCCCATTTGCATTTATTTTCTTAAATGTCCGTTTAAGGTTTTTAAATGTTGTCTATATGGAAACATGGATTTTCCATTTTGCTGTTAATTTTTTTTAATATATTTATTTTGTGTGTATGTTGAAAAACGATATTTCCAAAAACAAGATTTTTTAATTTTCATTTTATGATTTTGTAAATGATCTTAATGTGAGTGCTTGACCATGGCAATAATACAGTCTATCTATGTGTTAGCGGAACCATAGAGGCTTATTACTACTGCAAGTAAGAATGTTTTACAAAAAAACGACTATCTACCACTGCATTTGAAAAAACAAAACGATTGAAAAAAATCTATTTTCCATTCATATATAAGTGCTAATTCTCCCTCTCCCCACCCTACCTCACCGTATTTTCTCTGGTCAAACAACCAATGCTACCCACACACACACACAAGCTTTCTATATATATCTCTCTATATATATGCTTTCTCTTGTCCACGAGATAAAAATTATGGTCGCTGGATTGTATCCTGCACTGTTTATGCGACATACCCTTGCCAGTTCATAAAACCGTTAGGTATTTCTCTACACATAGCGATCTTACCACTGCTCTACCTACGCCTTTTGCTTGTTTGGCTTTCTTACAGTCTAGTATGTGATACGAAGCATTAACTGTATGTCAAACCCAGTCCACGTTTGTATTTGTAATCTAAGTAATAATTTGAAAAGAGACAAGTGTAATCAGTTTTAAACATTATCTCTGCTTTTATTTGTTTGTTTATGACATGCATATTAACCTAAAATCAAACCCTAGTCTACCTTAGTGAAAGGCTAACAGTTTAACCACTGCGTCACCATACCCTTTTTTCTTAGTTCGATTCGTTCTAGGCCTTAGAGCTAGAAATCGAGTTAAGATCTCCAGTGAAAGAGGTACATGTGCTCACCACTATAGCACGTAATGTTTAGCTGGTAACATTAGACAACCGAAAATGATTGTATTTCTGTTAGCCAAGCATTTCTGTCATTTACCTACTGTGTGAGCTCTGCCAGCAAGACAGTTTAGTTTAGAACAAGTGTGTGTGAGTGTGTGTATAGATTATTAGCCTCAGGTATTTAAAGCTTGTTGTGTGTAGCGACCATCTTGTCCCAGTAACCACTGAGCATGTTTTAACAGTCAACCCATAATAACTGCATAGGGTAGTTGTGTGTGGTTCATGTACTTGTGTGTGTGCATTAGCATCATGCACTAGCTTTACCTTACCCTCTATAGGTAGAGCGTTATCCCTTTCCCTTCTGACATTACCAATGACCACATTCACCCACAAGTTTTACACTTAAACCATTGGCTTGTTTTTGATTAAGTTTGGTTCGGTTTGGTTGGGTTTGATTCAACTTGGTTCAGTTTAGTTCAATGTAGTCACCATTTTGGATTTTAGCTATCCTCTTTAACCAATCAATTAAAGATTGTCTACTCTTATTTCTTGAATCGATAAATCAGATTTTGTATACACCATTTGTCATTTATTATCCCATACCTACAACCTATACTCTCTCTGTACTGCAGTTTGATCTGAAAACAAGTTCCAATGGTGAATGATTTGTCAGTCACCATACATGTAGCCTACAATAATTCTTTCACTACCCAGCTATGTTTCATCACTCACTGTAAACATTTCACATGTCCATATCCGATTATAAGTTAATAAAATCTCAGGTCGATGACCTTAATGTATTGGGTATTTTTGGGTAAATTCATTAGCCATGGGAAAGGGTTGACCATTCTAAGTCCTATGACACCTCACATGTTGATATCCGATTATTAGTTTATAAAATCTCAGGTCAATGACCTTGCTGTTTTGAATTTTTGAGGTAAATTCATTGGTCATGGGAAAGGGTTAACCATTCGTAGTCCTATGACACCTCACTTGACCCTCTCTACTGATAAGTTTATAAAATCTTAGGTCAATGACCTTGCTGTTTTGGGTATTTTGGGTAAATTCGTTGGTCATGGAAAAGGGTTGGCCATCCTGAGTCTTGTGACACCTCACTTGTCCCTCTCTGATTATTAGTTGATAAAATCTTAGGTTAATGACCATGCTGTTTTTTGGGGTAAATTCATTGGTCATGGGGAGGGGTTGGCCATTTTAAGTCCTATGACACCTCACTTGACCCTCTGTGATTATTAGTTAGCGAGATATTAACGAAAGTGCAGTTAGGCCCTTTTGACAAAAAAAATGAATAATACATTCAAAAACAGGGCGTCACCCCAAGTCCAACGACCCCTCATACAAGTCCCTAGCTTTCTTAGTTCATAAGATATTAAAAAGCCGATGACCTATTAGTTTCTGGATCTTTGGTTAATTTGTAAAAAAAACGTATCTATAAATCATTATTCAAAAAGCCCGCCCTCTTACAAAAACCCCAATTGCGCATTCGTAAAACAAAAAACAAAAATGATAAATCATAGCGGCATTCAGTTGTATGCATGCACTTTATGTGGAACGAGTTTAATTTCATATTGGCATACAAACTCCCACATGTTGCACATGGAAAGCGACTTTTACCTAAAAATTATTATTTCACCCCCTAGTAGGGGTAGATTTTATTTTTGAGTGGAAATAAGTTATCCATAGGAAAGGGATTGTCTGCCGGAGTAATTTGACTACTTGTACATGTCTCTAGCCTTATTCCCACCACTGTCAAAACAGGTTGTGACTTGTTAGCCCTTATCGTGCACGTGCACATGTGTACACTTGTGTGTTAGGTCATATTACACATGAACTTGCATTTTCTCACGTATAAACCAAAACAGGATGTGACTTGATTCACAAGGAGGACGGTAATAAGGTCATCTCGCACGTGTTCACATGTATTTCGTCACTTTCCTTTCATATCGTTATCCTATTATAGTAGTGGGGGTTGGTGAACAACGTCAGTTCAACACACACAAATGTAGTTAGGCCCTTTGACATAATTTAAATAAATTCATGGGCTAGTTCGTAGGAACCAGGCCAAAGGGACCCGTCCAAAGGGATCAGTCCAAAGGGACAAGGACTCGTCCACAGGGACCAGTCAACAAGGACCTGTCCTCAAGGACTCGTCCACAAGGACTCGTCAACAATGACCTGTCCACAATGACCTGTCCACAAGGACTTGTCCACAAGGACTCGTCCACAAGGACCTGTCAACAATAACCCATCAACAGGGGCCCGACAGCAGGGGGCTCGTCAACTATAACAGGGGCTCTCACCTCAAGGCCTAACATGCCCCTCTTTGATTATTGGTTTGCAGAACAACGTTACATTCCATATCGGCATTCAAACTCTCACATGTTGCAATTGGAAAGAGAGATTCTCTAAAAAATTCAATTTCACCCCCTAGTAGGGTAGGTTTTATTTTTGGGGTGGAAATATGTTGTCCATTGGAAAGGGGGTGTCAGCCCGAGTTCAATGACACCTCATTCATCAAAATCCGACCATAAGTTCGAGAGATATCGCACCGCCGCCATCTTGTGTGGAGGGTGTGGAGGTGGAGGTGCTAGAACCATACAAAACTCACTACTCGGACGCAATATCACTCCATATCGTCTCATGTTATGCACCACAGACTGGGTGCCAAGCTGAAGAACAAGACAAATTCTGGGGTGATCTTGAGACATTAATACATTCAGTTGATCCTAATGAGTCTTTGCTTATTGGTGGTGATCTCAATAGTCATGTTGGTAGATCACGTGATGGATTTGAACGCGTACATGGTGGTTGTGGTCATGGGACGCGAAATGCAGCTTTTGTGCGTACTTGAGAGTGTGCCGAGGCTTGTGACTTAGTGGTGGTGAACACCTTCTTCAAGAAACGGTTATCACATCTCATCACATACAACAGTGGTGGCCA
This sequence comes from Meconema thalassinum, assembly GCA_946902985.2. Classification (NCBI taxonomy): domain Eukaryota; kingdom Metazoa; phylum Arthropoda; class Insecta; order Orthoptera; family Tettigoniidae; genus Meconema; species Meconema thalassinum. The sequence goes on from OX336390.1 coordinate 308,727,854, forward strand.
TCAAACTCAAATTGATTACTGGTTGGTGCGTAGAAGAGATCTGAAATTGGTGAAGGACTCCAAGGTCATTCCTTCAGAAAATGTTGCTCCCCAACATAAGCCCTTGATCTTAGATTTCCATATTACTCTTCGTACTCCTTCACGACCTATCACCAATACTGAACGTATAAAGTGGTGGAAACTACCTGGCCATGAATTGCTACTTCTAGATTCTATTGGTCCTCTTCCTGACAACATTGATCAACTAACATGGAATGAATTCACCTCAAACATCCAGGCAATGCAAAGGAAGTAATGGGTATGACAAAACCGGGACGACAATTTGTTGATAAACAAACTTGGTGGTGGAATGAAGACGTGCAACGAGCTGTGAAATCTAAGAAAACTGCTTGCAAAAAGTGGCTTGGATCAAGAACCAATGCTGATCTAACTCAATATCGTCAGCTCAAATCCGATGCAAAACACGCTGTTGCAGTTGCTAAATCCAAGCAACTAAGTACATTGTACAAACAACTAGAGGAATCTACTGGGGTCAATAATATTTACAAGCTAGCCCGATCTCGTCATCGTGCCACAGTTGACATAGGACATGTCATGCATGTCAAGGATAAGCACGGGCATCTTCTAACAAGACCAACAGAGATCCTTCAACGATGGCATGAACACTTCAATACTATCTGTAATGAAGAGTTCCCTCACCCACCGATTCCATTATCCGAACCTGTACAAGGTGCAGTTCCACCTATCACACCTGCCGAGGTCAATACTGCGATCCACGCAATGAAGAATGGCAAGGCAACAGGCCCTGATGATATTCCTGCAGAGCTATGGAAGCAGTTGGGTCATGCCTCTGCAGAGTTCCTAGCAGAGTTCTTTAACAAATGCCTTGCGAGCCACCAGATCCCGTCAGCTTGGCAAACTAGCGTCACAGTACCAATATGGAAAGGCAAGGGCGATGTAACTATTTGTGCCAATTATCGTCCCATTCGTCTCTTATGCCACACAATGAAGATTCTAGAACGTGTGATTGACACTCGCTTACGTAGCATTGTTACCATCTCGCCTAACCAATGTGGATTCATGAAAGGTCGCGGAACAACCGATGCTATCCATGCAATGCGGCTTCTGATAGAAAAGTATATGGAGAAAAGAAGAACAATTCACATGGCTTTTCTGGATCTGGAGAAAGCATTCGACCGGGTTCCCCATCAGCTTATATGGTATTCTCTTCGATCTCATGGCGTACCAGAAGCTTATGTGCGTTGGGTCCAACTCCTCGACAATAATACAACCAGCTCTGTACGCAGTGCTGCTGGACTCACCAAACAGTTCGATATTCGAGTTGGGGTTCACCAGGGATCTGCACTATCTCCACTCTTGTTTATCCTATGCATGGATACAGTGACTGCCGATTTGCAGAGGCAACCACCATGGACATTACTGTACGCCGATGATGTCATGCTTGCAAGCGAGACCCGTAATGATCTAGAGCAATTGGTCAACCTCTGGAATGCGAGGCTCTGTGAATTTGGACTACGGCTCAACCTAACTAAGACTGAGTATCTTGAATGTGGTTCCCAGACAGATGGGACCATCATAGTGGATGGCACCCCACTACCAAAAGCTTCACATCTCCGATCCCTTGGCTCCGTTGTGAGACCTGATGGTGATACAGTCTCGGATGCCCGTGCAAGAGTGATTGCTGCATGGATGAAGTGGCGCCAGGTCACAGGCGTTCTCTGTGACCGCAAGATCCCTCTGCGCCTCAAAACTAAGATCTATCAATCAGTCGTCCGCCCTGTTGCTTTGTATGGAGCTGAATGCTGGCCTAATACAAAGAAACATGAACAAGCTTTGCACTCAATGGAGATGCGGATGCTAAGATGGTCCTTGGGAATTACACGGCTGGATCATATTAAGAACGAAGACGTCCGCAATACTCTTGGAATTGCCCCTATTCCAGCCAAAATGAGGGAGACTCGGTTGCGTTGGTACGGACATGTAGCCCGAGCAAATACAGAGTCCATTGTAAGCAAGTCACTTGCTCTCGAGCCTAATGGACAAAGACCTCCAGGACGACCAAAAAGGCGTTGGATGGATACCCTGCACGACGATATGCGCATCGTAGGTCTTCGTCCTACAGATGCAGCAAACCGCAACAAATGGAGAGCGAGGTGCAGAGTAGCGGACCCCAAAAAATAATTGGGAACAACGCCAGGAAGAAGAAGAAGATGGTTTTGTTGTGCGATGATGTTCAAAAATTCAAATAATTTCTATGATTACCTTCTTGGGTGTCCCTGAGGTATTTTTGAGGTTTCTTGACGAGCATGTTGATTTAAAGTTTGGGTATGATGAACGTAACTACAGTAGCTTTGAGTTATAGACCAGGGTTTGTCGAGTGTGCCAGCCATTGTCCGCGCTTCTGCAACCCAACTCCTGATGGTTCTACCCCAAACCACTCCTACCTGCTCTACAGTATATTGCCACGCCTACTTCAGAAGTAATAACAGTTACAGATTATATCATCATAATGGATCGGTTATATCCGAAAGTGCTCGAAGTTGCCGGAAGGTCCCGAAGCTGCTGGCACTGTCTGCCAGTCAGGACAACTCGTATTCGAGTTGGGCTGTTTGACAGAGACTGTTGTAGGTCATGAGTAGACCTGGGATTTTAAGGCAAATGCCTATTTCGTTCCTTACGAAATAACATGATTTTTTAAAATATCTTGACGTTTCATGATAAATCCCTTACATTAATAGAGTTTTATAATGCCCTAAAATGCCTATTTGGACCTTTAGAGCCTATTTTACTATTTCAGTGCCTAAAAATGCCTATTTTCTACATTTAAAATAAAATTCAACTTCTGTAATTTTTACAATCACACAATGGACATCCCTGGAACGAGCAGAACAGCAGAGGGTGGGTTTTTCACAGAAATGTGCTCTTCCCAGACAACTGTCACCAAAGGAATGCTGAGTGAAGGGTGGATGTGGAGGATTAGCTCAGAAGAACAACGAGCAGGTAGTCAAGGACGTACTGTGTCGAGTGACGGGGTGAGGGGGAGGATTATCTAGGAAGAACAAGGAGCAGGTAGTAAGAAGCGACATACTGTGTCAAGTCGCCAGTGAAAGAACATCTGTTTAAGTGAATATAGTTCATCATGCCTAAAACGAAATCATCTAAGAGTGCGCTTATACAACAATGGCTTGTACAATTTCCAGGGATGAATTTTGATGGCAAGATTATTTTCTGCCAGTACTGCAATAAACAGGTATGTGCCTATATCTTAAATTTCATATAAATCTAAAATTAAGGTTTTGATATTGGCTTCTCTAATTAATTGTAGAGACCTACTGTCGGCGCAGAAAGGATGTGCAGTCGAGTTTAAACGCTAATACAATTTGAACCAGTCCACCAATCTAAAATATAAATACACCATCGTAAAGCGTGTTTTATTCTGCGTTATCTCCTGTTACATGCATATTTCTATTGTGTTTCTGGTGAAAGATATATTAGGCGGAATGCAAAAAAATACCTATTTTCTTGTCCGTTTTTTGTAAACAACAACTTTGTAGTTTAATTACATGAAAACGGAGAGCCTGTCGCTCGATTTCAAATAAAAATCGGTATAAAATACAGAAATCATTGTAAGTTTTCGGTATACAACAATTTGAAACAAAAACCTTCAAACCTTTGATGAACTCAGTCTCGATTTCGGAAGACCACCCAGTATCAAACGGACAGTCTTTTACAAAAACAATAACTTTTTTCCAACGTGTGTAGAGTAATTAAACTTCATAAATATATTTATAATAGTGCATTCCATAATCCACCTAAATTTCATGAAAGTCGAACAGTACGTTTTCATGTTACGGTACTACAAAGTTGTTGTTTACAAAAAACGGGCAAGAAAATAGGTACTTTTTGCATTCCACCTAACATAACTTTCACAGGAAACATAATAAAAATATGCATGTACCAGCAAAGAATGCAGAGTAAAACAAGCTTTACGATGGAGTGATTGCATTTTAGATTGGTGGACTGGTTCAAATTTTATTAGCGTTTAAACTCGACTGCAGATACTTTCTGCGCCGACAGTAGTCCAGGCGACCTGGGTTCGATTTCCAGTACCGGCAGTAATTTAGAAATCTATGAGGTCTGGAAGGGTGTTGACCCAGCATCGTGAGGACAATTGAGAAACTACGGTGGGCAGGGGTCACGGAGGCAAGGCTGAAGGATGTATCGTGCTGACCACACGCCACCCAATATCTGCAGGCCATGAGCTGGGCAGCAACCGTTATTGAAAGCCAAGGCCCTTCGGGGACTGTAGTGTTCTTGTTCTTAATTAACTTTAGAGTAATAATGGCTTAATTTAAATAGTTCAAAATTACAAATTTTATTCAATAGCTCACCTTTTCTATTCCTCATCTTAGTCTGACATCACTTTATTGTGTTTTAGATTTCACATGAGAAAAAATGCCACCTTCAGCAGTATGCAGATAGTGCCAGTCACAAAGCGAAAGCAGCCATGAAAAGTAACATTAGACAGACTCTGCTCACACAAACTATATCTCCTACAACTCATAATGGTTTCTATGCTGATATGTGTAGAGCCCTAGTTGCAGCAAATATTCCCTGGAATGCTGTGCATAATCCAGTTTTCAGAGATTTTTTACAGAAATACACCAAGCAGCACATCCCATCAGCATCTACATTTAAGAAAAACTACTTAGATATTCGTTACAATGAGGTCATTTTGTCAATCAGGGAGGATATTGGGGAGTCTTGCATATGGTTGTGTGTGGACGAAACCACCGACTCTGTGGGCAGGTACATTGCTAACCTTATAGTAGGAAAACTGGAACCCAATCAGGCATCTACCGCTCACCTTCTTTGCTCTAAACAGCTTGAGAAAGTCAATAGTCGAAGCATTGCATACTTCACCAACAAGGGGTTGCAATTGTTGTATCATGGGGGTGTTGATGATTCTAAAGTCCTTCTCCTTGTCTTCCTACATGATTGCCACTGCACCTCTCCTCAAAACTTTCTATCCTTCTTTAATTCATGTTACTTGCATGGCCCATGCCTTGCATAGACTCGCAGAAACAGTTAGGGCCGAGTTTCCTGCAGTAAATACTCTCATTTCAACAATGAAGAAAGTGTTCTGTAAGGCTCCATCAAGAATAGCCATCTTTCGAGAGAAACTCCCCTCTATTCCCCTTCCACCACAGCCAATCATCACCCGTTGGGGTTCCTGGATGGAAGCTGCCCTGTATTATGCAGAACATCTTGAGGAAATCATGACTGTGATAGACAATGTGCCTTTAACGGACAACTCTGCATGTGTGTCGTCTGTCAAAGAACTGTTAAATGATTGTTCCAGTGTTCAGAGAGACATTGCGTATATTCAGGCAAATTTTTCATTTCTTCCAGTCACCATTACAAAAATGGAGGAAAAAGGAAACAGTCTCAAACAGCAATTTTCTGTAATTGAAGAAGCTGAGAATAACATACAAAGTGCTAGGGGCAAGGTAGGAGATAAAATAAGAGACAAGTGGTCTAGTCTACTGCTGAAGAACCCAGATTATTCAATGCTGAAAAGGGTACATCAGGTAATGGATGGGGAAAAGGTAGACTTACCAAGTGAAATTGAATTGAAAAATGTAGGTAAATTTTCCTATGCCCCTCTAACATCTGTGAGTGTGGAGCGCTCTTTTTCTGCTTTCAAAATGATTTTAACAGACAAAAGACACAGCCTGACTGTGGAAAATTTGGAGAAGATTATTGTTATGTACTGTAAAGCAAACTACGAATGAAAGTACTGTAGGAATGTTCCTCACAAATAAATAAACACATACTCCATTCGAGTTTCCACCGTTATTGGATGCCTACATTGCTGTAATTGTGTACAGTGATTTTAGTATTAAGGTTTTAGATCAGTACTGATAATGATATATCATATAATCCAAAACATTTTTTGACAAATTACTTTTTATATTGTTTTTCATAAATGTCTTTTTTATTCTGTCTTAATTTTGCAGTTATTTCGGTTAAGAATAGGGATACCACGTTTGTTAAAGAAATAAAGTATCACGTTACAGTTTAAGTGTATATTGTAATATTTTAAAGTCTATTTCCTGCCTATCCACACATTTTGAAAACATATTTTAAGTGCCTAATTTCTCTTTTAAAAGCCTATTTACTTGTTTTAAAAGCCTATTTTAGGCGCCTAAAACTATTTTTTTAGAGCCTAAAATCCCAGGTCTAGTCATGAGGTATAGAAGAGCTATGATAGACTACACTGCGAAAAGGGTATTACTTCATAACACCGTAAATAGGAACTTCACCGGTGCATTTATTTGCACCAGCCAGACAAGTCGGCTAGAACAGATTAATCCTCACACTTCAAATACCTTATGCGTGAAATAACTAGTGCCGTCAAGAGCGCAATTGCTGTGTGATAGTGGAACGGTTGTGGCCACGACGTCATGTTCAATGTTGTTAATAAGCATGACTTTAATCTGTATTCTTAAAAACTGAATGTCATTAACTCACGGTATAATAGCACAGTTAACACGAAATTTAGTGAGAATGGAGTACCATACAAATTACCTCCCTGCCATTATTCATATAGGCTATAGCTGATTATAGCACGCAGTGGCCGTCTTGAAATTATAAAACATACAATTATATCCTTATATCTAATATATAAAAGTGAAAGTCTGTATGTATGTATGTATGTATGTATGTATGTATGTATGTATGTATGTATGTATGTGGGTTGGTTCCGTATACAAATCTACACCGTTCCACCAATCTCAACCATATTTTGCATACACATAGTTTAGAACCCAGAAGGAACCGCTGGCTACATGAATTTTCGATAGTCTTTCTCATTCTTCTGATTTCGGCCCTTTTGCACTCAGGCACATGCTAATCAAATCATAAAATATACTCATGAAGGAATGGCAAGGCAGATAGTTTCCATGGCAACATAGCTCAAGTCGAGACACGGCCGACTGGATGTCAGTTGCGCTCTGCACTACCGGTATAGAAAATGAGGATCTTTACTTGAAATCCCGTTAGTTACTCAACTGCTCACACAGCACTGTCAGCCGAGTTTAGCATAACCAAGACTTGACACTATCTACTACGTATATACTAGTCAAATACCACTCACTCACTCACTCACTCACTCATTCATTCATCACGAAATCTCAGAATACACCGAACGGATTGGAATGAAATTTGGTATGCAGCTTCCGCAAGGGCCGCAAATGCCCACTAAGAGAGGATCTTTGGATATTCAGGTTCTAAAGGGGTTTTAAGGGGGTAGACCTGCATTTCATTGAATAGCAATATCTCCCGATTGGTTTCATTGGGGGATGTGATACTCGGCATATAAACTCATCATTAAAAATAAGACGACACGTGTCTGAGGGTTTTTCGATGTAGTGTATATTATGAGGTGAAAGGGGTGAAAAGTGGGGATTGAAAGATTCCTAATGGAGCGTGTATCTCTTAAACGACATAGGCGAGGAGTTTGAAACTCAGCGAAAAAAATCAGCATAAAAAAGAAGTAAATATGTGTTTGACCGTTTTTTCATAAATCCAATTTAAGGGGCCCATGGGGAGGGGTGAAATTCTGGGGGGTGGGGAACAGGAAAGAAAGTGTCCTAAATGATTGACTGACTGACTCATTCATCAAACTCTTGAAGAAAAACTGCTTTAAAGTAAGTAAATAGCTGTTCGACAGTTTTTTTCATAAATCAAATTTAAAGGGTTCATGGGGAGGGGTGAAATTCTGAAAAAAGAAAATTGAAAGAAAATATCCTGACTCACTCACTCACTCACTCACTAATAATCGCCCAGCCAAAATTATTGAAGTTAGATACATGACAGTTTGAGGATATGTTCATTGTATGTCAAACCCGTCTACTAAGGGAGAATTTTCGGATATTCAGGTTCTAAAGGGGTCTTAAGAGGGTTAAACCTGCTTTTCATTGAATAATAATATCTCCCGATTTGTTTCATTGGGGGATGTGATACTCGGCATTTAAACTCATCATTAAAAAGTAAGAAGACACGTGTCTGAGGGTTTTTTGATGTGGTGTACATTATGAGGTGAATGGGGTGAAAAGTGGGGATTGAAAGATTCCTAACGGAGCGTGTATCTCTTAAACGACATAGGCGAGGAGTTTGAAACTCAGCGGAACAAAATCAGCATAAAAACAAGATGTTCAGTAAAGAACATATAGCCTACTTTCTCCTAAATGCATGGGTATTGTTATAACTCTTTGTCCTTTTCGAGGAGTATAATTGAATGTTGGTTGTAGTAGCTTGTTGAAATACAACGTGCTATAGGGATATTAAACTTGAATATGAGGTGCCATTTGCTAGTGCTACCTCTGTAAAAAAATTCATTCAATTCGGTTTCACCGTGTTTGAATTGATCCGGGGAATGGATTTGCACACATACATGGCCGCTATTTGCAAACTATTGGGCTGATGACCTTGTAGTCAGTCATAAGATGCTTTCCACATAAAGGCATGTTGTTGCAAAATCCGGTAGAGATCAAATTATTAGGATAGACGAAATTTGATTTAAGCTTTTAACATTTGGGTGGCCGTCATTCCGTTTCCGTCAAGATGGCGGCGATATAAAACATGACACTGAGGTGCCTTTTGCTAGTGCTACCTCTGTACCAAATTTCGTTCAATCCGGTTTCACCGTGTTTGAATTGAAAGGGGGAATCGATTTGCACACATACTTGGCCACCATCTGCAAACTATTGGGCTGATGATCTAGCAGTTTGGTCATAATATGCTTCCCACAAGATTTGTTGTTGCAAAATTTGGTAGAGACTAGATTATTAGGTTGGTCGTAATTACATTTTAGCCTTTAACATTTGGGTGGCCGCGATTACGTTTCCGTCAAGATGGCGGTGATATAAAACATGACACTGAGGTGGCCTTTTCTAGTGCTACCTCTGTACCAAATTTCGTTCCATTCGGTTTCACCGTGTTCGAATTAATAGGGGGAATCTATTTTCACACAATGATGGCCGCCATCCGCAAAATATTAGGCTAATGACCTATTAGATTGGTCAAAGGATGCTCCCTCCATAATGGTATGTTGATGCAAAATTTGGTAGAGATCGGATGATTAGGTTAATCATAATTTGATTTAAGCTTTGAATATTTGTGTGGCCGCCATTACGTTTCCGTCAAGATGGCGGCGATATAAAACATGACACTGAGGTGCGCTTTGCTAGTGCTACCTCTGTACCAAATTTCATTCCATTCGGTTTCACCGTGTTCGAATTAATAGGGGTAATTGATTTTGACACAAAGATGGCCGCCATACGCAAACTATTAGGCTAATGACCTATTAGATTTGTCAAAGGATGCGTCCTCCATAAGGGTATGTTGTTGCAAAATTTGGTAGAGATCGGATGATTAGGTTAGTCGTAATTTGATTTAAGCTTTGAACATTTGGGTGGCCGCCATTACGTTTCCGTCAAGATGACGGCAATATAAAACATGACACTGGGGTGCCCTTTGCTAGCGCTACCTCTGTACCAAATTTCATTCCATTCGGTTTCACCGTGTTCGAATTAATAGGGGTAATCGATTTTGACACAAAGATGGCCGCCATCCGCAAACTATTAGGCTAATGACCTATTAGATTTGTCAAAGGATGCTCCCTCCATAAAGGTATGTTGTTGCAAAATTTGGTAGAGATCGGATGATTAGGTTAGTCGTAATTTGATTTAAGCTTTGAACATTTGTGTGGCCGCCATTACGTTTCCGTCAAGATGGCGGTGATATAAAACATGACACTGAGGTGCCCTTTGCTAGTGCTACCTTGTACCAAATTTCGTTCAATTTGCGCTCACCGTGTTCGAATTGATAGGGGGGACAGACATTCAGAGTACACACACTCACACACACACACACACAGACTCACACACACACATACACACACACTAACAGACAAACTTTTTTTCGCCCTGTAGTGATCTCATAAGTCTACTTTCATTTTTTTTGCAAAAATCGAAAGTAGGCTAATAAGTAAATATGTGTTTGACCGTTTTTTCATAAATTCAATTTATGGGGCCTATGAGGAGGGGTGAAATTCTGGAGGGGGGGGGGAACAGGAAAAAAAAGTGTCCTTACTGATTGACTGACTGACTCACTCATCAAACTCAGGGGGGAAAAACTGCTTTAAAGTAAGTAAATAGCTTTTCGATAGTATTTTTAATCAATCAAATTGAAGGGGTTCATCGAGAGGGGTGAAATTCTGAAGAAAAAAACATTGAAAGAAAATGTATTGACTCATTCACTCACTGATCATCGCCCAGCCAAAAATATTGTAGTTGGAAACATGGCATTTCGGGGATATGTTCGTTGTATGTCAAAACCGTACACTAAGGGAGGATTTTTGGATATAAATGTTCTAAAGGGGTCTTAAGGTGGTTAAAGCTGCATTTCATTAAATAACAATATCTCACGAGTGGTTTCCTTTGTGGATGTGATACTCGGCATATAAACGATTCATTAAAAATAAACAGACATGTGTCTAAGGGTTTTTCGATGTGGTGTATTATTATGAGGTGAAAGGGGTGAAAAGTGGGGGTTGAAGGATTCCTAACGGAGCGTGTAGGCCTATCACTTAAACGACATAGTGTGCCCAACACAAGGAATGGGTATTCCAAGATTCAGACACCTAGATATCAAGGGAAAGGCTACAGCCGCTTTTGAAAGTTGAGATATTTGAATATCGCGCTCCATTACTTCCAGAAGGAAATGGAAAGAATATGCAGCCAAGAGCATGTCAAGTGACGTAGCGAGTAATAGCAGAGGTCGAGACTATTTGTTGATTAAATAGTTAGCCATGGAGTAGATTCTTGAGACTTGGATCAGATTACTGGCACGGCCAAATGAAAGAGAATGCACTTAGTATCAAGTAAATCGGACCAGGGATACCAGAGATATGAGGATTTCTAGATTTCAGCGTGATGCAGCGTGACCCTGACCGTTTTGAATAAAAGCCGGCCGGCCCAAGCAACATCAGCTCACTTCGAAACAAGCTCTTGCATAGCAAGGTGCTACTACGCTGAGCCAAGGCACATGGTTGCCGGATCTACGCAGAAGTTATCTTGAAAATTGTGATAGTCACAAAAGTGCTGCGATACATGAGGAACTTAGTAGGTTTTCGGCAAAGTGAATCACTAAGGTGATTGATATTTTTCTACGGACACTGGTGAAATATTTTATTTCTACATGGACATATGCTAGACTTTGTCTAGAACGTACTTTGTCACAGTCCAGTAATAATCATTCAATACTTGGATATTTTAGTCCAATTCAGTCAGTTTCATATTTGTAACTTGATAACCACTCCGATCTTTCAGTATATTGAAGGCCAGTCTATCACGGTGTTGTTCATTAGCCGACAAAGGGAAACTATATGTTGCTTCGCGCATGATAGATGGTGATAAGCCATGCCCAGGGAACGATCTTCAGAACAGCCGTTGATTGGTTTAGACTGTCAGTGTTTTCTTGTACTGAAAAGATTACCGTGTGTTATGTTACAACTGACATATTTGAGAATAGATCACTTAGATCTGACCCCATTTAAGCGAAATGCTATGGCTTTAATAGAAGTCAACATTAAAATGGATCAGCAGTTACTTCAAACTTCAAGCAATATCTCCACTATGTCGTGTTAGACAGATTGTGGGTATATAATGGCGGCCGATACAAGGATTAGACGTGCGTGTCCGACAGGGCATGTCTCGGGATAAATCTGGTACAGACCAGGTTCACTACGCTTCAAGACCATCAAGAAATGTAAGCCACTTTTGACTTTATATTATGCCTAGCTAATTGGAACAAACTCATTTTCTGCAGATGACCAACACATTTATTTTTCTTCGTATTTAAATCTTGCAATGATTTACGCAAGACATATTAGAGTTATTCTGAGTATTTTCAGCACTCAGAACAGTTTAGGATCGATGACCGAGCATAACGAGGATTTATTTGAATATTTCACATTTTTGGATAATCACGGAAAACAGCCGATGTAACTGTAAAAGTTAATAATTATTTTTGTTGAGAAATGGATATTTTATCCATATTCGAAGATTCGAACACGTGGATTCTCACATAATGAAATAATAATTAAATATATTTAAAATAATATAAAAAATAATAATAATAATCCACTAATAATAATAATAATGATTTTCATAACTTTTCTAAATAATTCTTGGATCTTATATTTTCTAATAATCACATATATTGAGAGAGAGCCTATAAAGTAGTTTAATCATTTCTAGTTTGGAACAGGTGATTTTCCGAAGGAGAGTGGTTAGCGCAAGCCCGCATTCAACCAACATTACAGTTCTTCTTGAACAGTTAATATTTGCCATGAGCAAAGTATATTTTTCAGATAACACGGAGAGGCATGAAACAGGAAGCAAATGATATTTGTATCAATTAGGATATTTTTGTATTTATATAAAATCATGACGTAAATACACACTCGAAAGTGAAATAAAGATTATCATAAGTATGGTAAATTCACGGGTTGAACTGAATGGTAAAATAAAATAAACTTGTAAGTTTATTAATCTTCCAGTGTTGATAACAAGCAGAGGCTTGATTTATTGTATAAATTTTGGGAAGAAAATTTATGTGTGTGGAGTAGTTGAAATGCCATTCCCAGGTGCGCATGTTTAAGTCGCAGGAATGAGGAGGATTTTATTTGAGCATCAATCAAATAGCAGGTTCGATGACTCAGTGTTAAAGAAGGAGTATTGGAACTACACATTGCGTCGTATGAATGACCCAAAGGTTATTTCTTAAAAACCATCAGTTCTTATTTCAACCTTGTTTACGGATTCCATTTAAACTTTGATTTTGCTAGAACCCGGATTTGTCATGATAGTATTTTATTCTTCTTCAGAGGAAGACCTTTGCCGTTGTTGTTGGAATGTTGTGTTCTTACACAAATAATAGAATGGGCCACTGCCAATTAAAAATAATTCTATAACCACGAATAATTTGAAGAATATTTTCAATCCTAGTGCCATGAACTAAATGAATTTATTATGAAGCTACAATTCTTATTTCTGCATTCTGTCGAAGAATTGCAAGTTGTGAAAGTTACTAAAATGGCCACAAATATAAATATTTTTCTTAATAATGATTCCAAGTGGAAAATCGAATAGTTGGATGGTCCAACAATTTATTGATCAAGTTGATGATTCAGAAATCATATATTTTGTTAGGAACTTGAAGTTCATAATCGAGTCACTTCTCGAAACGTTTAATGTCAGAAGAACAATTAATTTTGTTGTGCTTCGCACAGTTCTTCGATGCTATGCTCAAGGTCAAATACTTTTCAGATGTTATTAATATGTGTAAATAATTTGTGTTGATTCAGAGATAATAATATTTTTTGACAATATTTTTTTGAAACTGGAAAAATAAGTGAAAATTAAAAATTCTATGAACATTTATTCTACGAGTGTTAATATTAAGTAAAAATTCAAACAGTGAACTACAGTATTTCCAGTAAAGACCATTAAATTTTAACTGGATTTAATCATGAATAATCGATATAGTTTTGGAACACAGTCTACAGGACTAATAATCAGACTTGTGTTTCCAAAGATAATTGTCCAATGTGTTGGAAAATTTCTGTACATTGTGTAAATAGTAAAGTGGGTCGCCACACGTGAATGATGCTGCTTTGAGCATTCATTTTATTTTGCAGTCAATTTTAAATTCAAAATAAAATGAGATAATTTTACATAATGTGTTATACCCAGTTGAATCTCCTTCTATCCTTTATGTTGCATTGAGCCAAAAATCAGTAAAGCATTTTTTTCATTTGATGTCGTTTTGCGATTAGCTTTAACCCATCTGGCGCCCCGGGATATTTTGACTCTCGTGCTGACTGATTATTGGTAAAATGCATATGTGGTCGTGCGGACTCCGGTCTAAACGGGCACATAAAATAAGATAGAGAGAGAAATGGCTTCGAACGTGGGGCTTGAGTTAGACACGGTCAATCGCATGCCGATTTAAATTGTGATAATTTTTTCTATAAATATTTTGGGAGTTGAGAGATGTCTGGTTTGGATGAATAAATTAGTAGGAAACCCAATTAGTGGGGAAAATAGAAAATTTAACTGGATTAATAATTAGAATGGAGTTGATTATTTTTGATAATGGCTTAACCATTAGGGCGTCAAGTAAATTCAGTAGTAAACGTTCGATGACTGGACATACGCATTATTAGAATCCAGGTGGAGGATATTTGAGAACTTGCATATTTTTCTTGTGATATTGTGGTAAATGTAATTCGTAAAAGTAGAGAATTTTGTTTTTCCATCACGTCGACGTTAGGACAAATCTCATTTTATTAGGGTGTTCCAATTAGCTATTCATATTTCTTGTTCTAATTATAAGCTTGTGTCTGCCAACATGTATACCCCTAAGTTTTGAATAATAATTGAAAATTATGGAAGAGATGATGAGGATGATGAGGAGTTTGGAAGAGAGTTCCAAAGAGGCTGGACGGCGTGTAACAGCCATTATGAAAGAAAATACAGAGGCTTTGGAAAAGAAACTTAAAGAAAATTCTGATTCTTTAGAAAATAAAATTAAAGAAAATTCTGATAAACTTAAAGAAAGTTTAAATGATAAACTTAAAGAAAATTCTGATTCTTTAGAAAACAAACTTAAAGAAAGTTTAAATGATAAACTTAAAGAAAGTTCTGATTCTTTAAAAGATAACTTGAAAGAAAATTTAAATAGTAAATTTAATTCTATGGAAAATAAATTTAAAGAAAATTCCGAAATTTTGAAAATGTCACTTGAGAGTAAAATGACTAAATTATGCGAAAAAACACATGAGCTCGAAACTTCATTAGCCACTAACGCAAGTTTAATGGACGATAAATGTCGCGATGCCGATCTAAGATCTCAAAGCTTAGCTGATAGGATAGAACATGGTCTTAGGAAAGTTAGTGAAGACATGATCAACCTAGAAGTCAGAGTGAAGAAAGAGAGCAATGAGATGGCAATTCTAGTTCAACGTTTGACAGAACAATTCAAAGAACTCGTAATGGGAGAAATAAGAGAAGGTGTGATTAATGAATTACAAACTGAAATTAAAACCACAGTTATCAATGAAATTAAGGACACACTCAAGCTGGAGAACCAAGAGGGAGTCAAGAAAATTAGGGAATCTTTGTCATCCCATATTCAAGTAATTTCCAAAGATATCCAAGCAACTCAGAAGGACATATCAGATATGACAGGGTCGTTGAAAAGTCACGAGGCTGTTATGAACCAGATATCCACTGATGTCAAGGAGAATTGTAAGGAAACCGAAGCAATTAAAAAAATGGCAGAAGATAACCATAAGGAAATTGAGGCTATGAAAACCCAAATCAAGGACGAGAAACAGTCTGACCATCTGTTGAAAATGCCAAGTGTAAGGGGAAAAGAACAGATACAGATAAACCTAGGAGCAACTAGAGAAACTGATAGTCAAAAACAGGATGAGTTCAGGACAATCTTTCAATCCAACCCCATAACTGTATTAAAGAATGTAGAGGATAAGCCTTCTAAATTTTCAGGGCGAGATTCTGTGACACCCGTAGAATTTTTGAGAGAAGCAGGTGATTACCTGAAAGATTCCAAGATCCCTAAGGAAAGACAGATCCGAGTGATAGGGAAATTTTTGGAAGGTCCTGCACTTCTTTGGTTTAGAGCTTTTAGGTCCACTCTAACCACTTTTGAGGAGTTTTCCCGTGGGTTATTAAAAAAGTTTTGGTCCCTGGAAACCCAACAGCAAGTCAGAGCAGAATTATATTCAAAGAGATTCTCAACGTCACAGCCTACTCGATACTCTACGTACTTTTCTGGACAGCTTTCTAAACTACAACATTTAGATCCGCCGATGCCAGATAATTAATTAATTACCGCATTGATACGTCAGTTTCCAGCGGACGTCCAAAGAACTTTGATCGCTGCTGACATTTATAATATGGAGCAATTTGACGAGATATTGCAGAAGCTTGATCATACGAACGCTCAATTCTTCCATCAGAAGGGAGGAAAGAATAACAACGCTGTGTACGCTGTTATGGCCGACAGTTATTCCCAAACACCTCGAGAGATTCGAGAGGGGCGAGAAGAGAAAACGCCGAGGGAAGAGCCCGATAAAAGAGGATGGAATCAGTACAATAACCGACACAGTTACAAACCTTATGCGAGACCGGATGGTGGATATCGATATAATACTCGATGGAGAAGGCCAAGGGATAATCAAGGAAGGTACCAGGAAAGAAGATACTATGGTAGAAACAACAACTACAATAATAGAGGGAATGTGAATACTCGTCAGTCCAATGAAGAGTTCAATAAGGAGACGAGGAAGAACTTAGAAGAAAGACACCAAGAAAACTTGCAGTTCTTGGAACAGAGGCCCAATGAACCAGGTCCATCGGGAACACAACAATCCCGGGGGAATGGAGTAAAAGAAAAAAAACTTCGAATTCACAGTAGAAGATAGAATTTTAAACACTTTCACTTCCAGAATTATTAAATGGCAAGCAGAGGATGATGACTTAATTCAACATAATGACGAACGGAAAGAAATGGGTACAAGAATTAGAATGCCGATCATATCATGCGAAGTATTCGGTATGCCTGTCGATACTTTAATTGATACTGGGGCTATGCTTTGTCTTGTGAGCGAGAAGCTTTATATTCTGTGGATGCTCAAAGAGAATTTAGAGGACATTCCAGTATCAGGAATTAAAATCCAAGGGATAATACCCAACAAAATATCTCTGTGTAAAACACAATTATACTTATGTGTTACTATTGGAGGACATGATTTCCGACATGTGTTTGTAGTAATGAAGGACATGGCTGTTGACATGATATTGGGAGCGGATTTCATTCAGAAATATCAAGCAGTGATAGACATGAAGACAGAGACGATCAGATTCAAGAATACTGAAGAGATAAACTTTGAGGGAAAAGAAGAGGAAGACATCGAGGGAGATGCTCAATGGTCTCTGATTTTTCATGAAGCTGAAGGAAGAGAAGTCTCCACTGAGAAGGAGTCCCCAGAGCTAGGAAAAATTTTGGAAGAGTACCACGACATTTTTGATATTAAACCTGGTGAAATTAAAGATTTTGAATATCGTATTCGTGTAAATGATGATGCACCTTTCCATGCTAAATTGTATCCGGTAGCGGAAAAGCATCGAGAAAGGGTAAAAGTGCTTATCAAAGAGATGGAAAGCAACAATGTGATTGAAAAGTACACTACCTCTTATGTCAATCCATTAGCAGTAGTGTCTAAGCAAGATGGAAGTCTGAGACTATGTTTAGACGGGCGAAATTTGAATTCAAGATTGCTGCCAGAGTATGACAGACCACCAATCATTAGGGAACTGTTAAGGAAATTCCAAGGCAATGTCTGGTTCTCTAACATTCATCTCACTTCGTCCTACCATCACATTAGGCTTAGTGAAGATTCCAAAATGTTTACAGGATTTATGTTTGACCAGCAGACATATGTATTCCGCCGTCTACCATTTGGAGTCAAAACATCTGGATCTGTTTTGATCAGAGCACTGGAACAAAACTTGAGTCCTGAAGTAAAAGAGATAGCAATTCGTTACATAGATGATATCCTAATTGCATCTGAGACTAAGGAGGAACATTTATTACATCTTCAGATGTTATTCGCAGATTTGAGAAAAGCGAACTTTAAAGTAAACCTTCGAAAATGTCAGTTCTTTCGGAATGAGATAAAATTTTTGTTTGACATTTTGGATGGTGAAGGATACCGTCCCAATGAGACGAAGATACAGGTGATTGCAAATTTCCCTAGACCTACTAGAGTGAAGAATGTCCGCAGTTTTCTCGGAACATGCCAATTCTTTGCAGGGCATTGTCCAAGCTTCACCAAGACGGTTGCTCCATTGCAGGAATTATTAAAGAAAGGAAACAAATGGAAATGGAATGAAGATTGTGAACAATCATTTCAAGATGCCAAGAGGTTATTGGTAAACAGAGTGAAATTGGAGTATCCTGACTTTACCAAGAATTTCATCAAATCCGATGCATCCACCATAGGGATTGGAGCCATTCTTCTTCAAGAAGATGACGATCACAAGAGACGTTACCTGGCGTTCATAAGCAGGAAACTTCGTCCATCAGAAAGGAATTATTACACCACAGAGTTAGAAGCACTTCCTGTAATCTTCGCGTTGGAGTCGTGGAAGAAAATGTTAATTGGACATTCAGTAATAGTGAGGACTGATCACCACGCATTGGAGTTTATCTTTAGAACTAACTTTGCCAGTGATAGGATAACTAGATGGTCACTTTTTATTCAACAATTCAACCTAGTTATTGAACACACTCCTGGAAAGTTGAACTTTGGAGCCGATTTATTGAGTAGAGCAGTGGAGTCTACATCTAAGGCTTTTCAAGTTAACCTGACGCAGGAGAATGAGGATACCTTGAGAAGGTTAAGATTGTTGCATTTAACCCAGAGGAGAGACCGACGTTTTAGAAACATTTTTCGTTTTCTACAGGGAGACATGGATCCAAATGATGATGATTTTGTGGAAACTGAAAGAATTTCAAGAGATTTTATGATGTTAGATGGTTTAATCTACAAGTTTGCAGATCCCGACCATACGAAGCTGAGAGTAGTGATACCTCCACGAATGCAAAAGCCCATTATTTGGATGGCACATCGAATTGCAGGTCATGCTGGAGTAGATAAGACGGTCAACATGATACAAGAGAAATTTTCGTGGGAGCGAATGCGACAAACTGTCAGAAACACTATTCGAGAATGCGACTTATGCCAGAGGAGTAAACATAATTCTAGATTATTGAGAGAATTACCAAGGCCTATTATTCCTTCTAAGCCTTGTGAAATCTTCGCGACTGATCTTTATGGCCCTCTCCCAAAGTCTAAAAGAGGTAACCGATGTATTCTGGTGACCATGGATGTTTTCAGCAAATACACTATGTTACACCCAATTCAGAAGGCAAACGCAAAATATTGTGCGAAGAGAAATAGAGACAATGTAATTCCGGAAGCAGGCAAACCGGAATTCCTTTTATCAGATCGTGGACCCCAATTTACATCTTTAGAATTTAGAACCGTCATGAATAATCTTGGGATTAGACAATTGTTTTGTTCTATCAGACATCCTGAAAGCAATCCAGCAGAACGCGTGATGGCTGAAATAGCAAAATTTTGCCGCCTCTATTGTCCAAATGAGCATTGGAAATGGATGGATATTCTCTCATTAGCATCCGAATCCATCAACTCTACAATTCATGAGAGTACTGGACAGATTCCCATGTTGCTTCATCATGGAATTAAACCAACAAGATTATGGGATCGAATCATCTCTATTCCACCTGAGATTGAACCAAGTCGTCAGATGAGGGAAACTCTAGCTTTAGACGAGTTAAGGAGCCAAGCTGAGAAAAGAGAGCGCAGAGTGAGAGGAAAGCGTTTTCGCAGACCCTTGCGCGTAGGAACTCTTGTTTTAGTGAAAAGACCTACACCCTCTGACGTGCAAAATCGAGGGTACTCGAAGTTTGCAAGCCTCTACGCTGGACCGTATCGTATTGTGGAAGTAAACAACAATGGAAGCTATGAAATCGCCAATACACGAACTGGTAACATCGTGGGAACTTATAATGCAGCGAATTTGAAGATTTACTATTCAAGAACCAGATGATTTAATGTGTAGATAGGAAAAATAAAAATTTTCAATTTTTATTTTTTGCTAGGTGTGGGGTGGATGTGCCCAACTCTAGGAATGGGTATTCCAAGATTCAGACACCTAGATATCAAGGGAAAGGCTACAGCCGCTTTTGAAAGTTGAGATATTTGAATATCGCGCTCCATTACTTCCAGAAGGAAATGGAAAGAATATGCAGCCAAGAGCATGTCAAGTGACGTAGCGAGTAATAGCAGAGGTCGAGACTATTTGTTGATTAAATAGTTAGCCATGGAGTAGAGACTTGAGACTTGGATCAGATTACTGGCACGGCCAAATGAAAGAGAATGCACTTAGTATCAAGTAAATCGGACCAGGGATACCAGAGATATGAGGATTTCTAGATTTCAGCGTGATGCAGCGTGACCCTGACCGTTTTGAATAAAAGCCGGCCGGCCCAAGCAACATCAGCTCACTTCGAAACAAGCTCTTGCATAGCAAGGTGCTACTACGCTGAGCCAAGGCACAAGGTTGCCGGATCTACGCAGAAGTTATCTTCAAAATTGTGATAGTCACAAAAGTGCTGCGATACATGAAGAACTTAGTAAGTTTTCGGCAAAGAGAATCACTAAGGTGATTGATATTTTTCTACGGACACTGGTGAAATATTTTATTTCTACATGGACATATGCTAGACTTTGTCTAGAACGTACTTTGTCACAGTCCAGTAATAATCATTCAATACTTGGATATTTTAGTCCAATTCAGTCAGTTTCATAGTTGTAACTTGATAACCACTCCGATCTTTCAGTATATTGAAGGCCAGTCTATCACGGTGTTGTTCATTAGCCCACAAAGGGAAACTATATGTTGCTTCGCGCATGATAGATGTGATAAGCCATGCCCAGGGAACGATCTTCAGAACAGCCGTTGATTGGTTTAGACTGTCAGTGTTTTCTTGTACTGAAAAGATTACCGTGAGTTATGTTGTTACAACTGACATATTTGAGAATAGATCACTTAGATCTGACCCCATTTAAGCGAAATGCTATGGCTTTAATAGAAGTCAACATTAAAATGGATCAGCAGTTACTTCAAACTTCAAGCAATATCTCCACTATGTCGTGTTAGACAGATTGTGGGTATATAATGGCGGCCGATACAAGGATTAGACGTGCGTGTCCGACAGGGCATGTCTCGGGATAAATCTGGTACAGACCAGGTTCACTACGCTTCAAGACCATCAAGAAATGTAAGCCACTTTTGACTTTATATTATGCCTAGCTAATTGGAACAAACTCATTTTCTGCAGATGACCAACACATTTATTTTTCTTCGTATTTAAATCTTGCAATGATTTACGCAAGACATATTAGAGTTATTCTGAGTATTTTCAGCACTCAGAACAGTTTAGGATCGATGACTGAGCATAACGAGGATTTATTTGAATATTTCACATTTTTGGATAATCACGGAAAACAGCCGATGTAACTGTAAAAGTTAATAATTATTTTTGTTGAGAAATGGATATTTTATCCATATTCGAAGATTCGAACATGTGGATTCTCACATAATGAAATAATAATTAAATATATTTAAAATAATATAACAAATAATAATAATAATAATCCACTAATAATAATAATAATGATTTTCATAACTTTTCTAAATAATTCTTGGATCTTATATTTTCTAATAATCACATTTATTGAGAGAGAGCCTATAAAGTAGTTTAATCATTTCTAGTTTGGAACAGGTGATTTTCCGAAGGAGAGTGGTTAGCGCAAGCCCGCATTCAACCAACATTACAGTTCTGGTTGAACAGTTAATATTTGCCATGAGCAAAGTATATTTTTCAGATAACACGGAGAGGCATGAAACGGGAAGCAAATGATATTTGTATCAATTAGGATATTTTTGTATTTATATAAAATCATGACGTAAATACACACTCGAAACTGAAATAAAGATTATCATAAGTAAGGTAAATTCACGGGTTGAACTGAATGGTAAAATAAAATAAACTTGTAAGTTTATTAATCTTCCAGTGTTGATAACAAGCAGAGGCTTGATTTATTGTATAAATTTTGGGAAGAAAATGTATGTGTGTGGAGTAGTTGAAATGCCATTCCCAGGTGCGCATGTTTAAGTCGCAGGAATGAGGAGGATTTTATTTGAGCATCAATCAAATAGCAGGTTCGATGACTCAGTGTTAAAGAAGGAGTATTGGAACTACACATTGCGTCGTATGAATGACCCAAAGGTTATTTCTTAAAAACCATCAGTTCTTATTTCAACCTTGTTTACGGATTCCATTTAAACTTTGATTTTGCTAGAACCCGGATTTGTCATGATAGTATTTTATTCTTCTTCAGAGGAAGACCTTTGCCGTTGTTGTTGGAATGTTGTGTTCTTACACAAATAATAGAATGGGCCACTGCCAATTAAAAATAATTCTATAACCACGAATAATTTGAAGGATATTTTCAATCCTAGTGCCATGAACTAAATGAATTTATTATGAAGCTACAATTCTTATTTCTGCATTCTGTCGAAGAATTGCAAGTTGTGAAAGTTACTAAAATGGCCACAAATATAAATATTTTTCTTAATAATGATTCCAAGTGGAAAATCGAATAGTTGGATGGTCCAACAATTTATTGATCAAGTTGATGATTCAGAAATCATATATTTTGTTAGGAACTTGAAGTTCATAATCGAGTCACTTCTCGAAACGTTTAATGTCAGAAGAACAATTAATTTTGTTGTGCTTCGCACAGTTCTTCGATGCTATGCTCAAGGTCAAATACTTTCCAGATGTTATTAATATGTGTAAATAATTTGTGTTGATTCAGAGATAATAATATTTTTTGACAATAATTTTTTGAAACTGGAAAAATAAGTGAAAATTAAGAATTCTATGAACATTTATTCTACGAGTGTTAATATTAAGTAAAAATTCAAACAGTGAACTACAGTATTTCCAGTAAAGACCATTAAATTTGAACTGGATTTAATCATGAATAATCGATATAGTTTTGGAACACAGTCTACAGGAGTAATAATCAGACTTGTGTTTCCAAAGATAAGTGTCCAATGTGTTGGAAAATTTCGGTACATTGTGTAAATAGTAATGTGGGTCGCCACACGTGAATGATGCTGCTTTGAGCATTCATTTTATTTTGCAGTCAATTTTAAATTCAAAATAAAATGAGATAATTTTACATGATGTGTTATGCCCAGTTGAATCTCCTTCTATCCTTATTGTTGCATTGAGCCAAAAATCAGTAAAGCAATTTTTTTCATTTGATGTCGTTTTTGCGATTAACTTTAACCCATCTGGCGCCCCGGGATATTTTGACTCTCGTGCTGACTGATTATTGGTAAAATGCATATGTGGTAGTGCGGACTCCGGTCTAAACGGGCACAATAGGGGAGAAATTTGAAACTCAGCGAAAAAAGAAATCAGCTTAAAAAGTAAGTAAATCGGTGTTCGACCGTTTTTTCTTAAATTAATTTAAGGAACCTATGGGGTGGGGTGAAATTCTGGGGGGAAAAGGAGAGAAAGTGTCCTAACTGACTGACTAACTCACTCACTCATCAAACTCAGGGGGAAAAGACAGCTTAAAAATAAGTTAATAGGTGTTCAAGCGTTTTTACATCAATCCAATTTAAGGGGCCCGTGGGGAGGGGTGATATTCCGGTAAAAATAATTGAACGAAAATGTCCTGTCTGACTCACTCATTCATAACGCCCAGCAAAAACTATTAAAGTTGGAAACATGAAATTTTGGGAATATGTTTGCTGTATGTTGAAAACGTCAACTAAGGAATGATTTTTGTTTATTCGGGTTTTAAAGAGGTGTTAAGGGGGTAAACGTGCATTTCATTGAATAACGATATCTCATGAGTTGTTTCTTTGGGGATGTGATATTCGGTATATAAACTAATCGTTAAAAATAATCAGACATATGTCTAAGGGTTTATCGATGTGGTGTATATTATGAGGTGAAAGGGGTGAAAATTGGGGGTTGGGGGATTCTTAACCGAGCGTGTATCTCTGAAACGACATAGGCGAGAAGTTTGAAATTCGGCGGGATAAAACAGCTTAAAATTCAAGTAAATAGGTGTTCGACCGTTTTTTCATAAATCCAATTTAAGGGGCCCTTGGAGAGGGGTGAATTTCTGGGGGAAAAACAGGAAAGAAAGTGTCCTAACTGATTGACTCTCTTACTCACTCATCAAACTCAGGGGGAAAACAGCTTTAAATAAGTAAATAGGTGTTCGACCGTTTGTTTCATAAATCCAATTTAAGGGGTTCATGGGGAGGGGTGAAATTATCAAAAATAAATGAAAGAAAATGTTGTGACTCACTCACTCCCTCATCATCGCCCAGCCAAAATTATTGAAGTTAGAAACATGAAATTTTGGGGAAATGTTCGTTGTATGTCGAAAACGTCCACTAAGGAAAGAGTTTTGGATATCCAGGTTCTAAAGAGGTGTTAAGGGGGTAGACGTGCATTTAATTGAATAACAATATCTCACGAGTGGTTTCATTTGGGGATGTGATACATGGCATATATACTAATCATTAAAAATAAGCTGACACATGTCTAATGGTTTTTCAATGTGGTGTATATTATGAGGTGAAAGGGATGAAAAGTGGGGGTTGAAAGATTCCTAACGGAGCGTGTATCTCTTAAACGACATAGGCGAGGAGTTTGAAACTCGGAGGAAATCAATCAGCTTAAAAATAAATAAATAAATAAATACGTGTTCGACCGTTTTTTCATAAATGCCATTTAAGGGTCCTATGGGGAGGGGTGAAATTCTGGAAGAAAAACGTCCACTAAGGATGGATTTTTGGATGTTCACTCTCATCGACCAACCAAAACTATTAAAGTTAGAAGAATGATATTTTGGGGATATGTTTGTTGTGTGTCGAAAACGTCTACTAAGGAGTGATTTTTGGATATTCAGGCACTAAAGGGGTGTTAATGGTGTTAAACCTGCATTTCATTGAATATCAATATGAAATGACTATGATGCGAGCGAAGAGAGGCTAAAAATGAGATGGTGTGTGCCTGTGTATAACTCAATCACGCAAGTACCACTGGTCCGATTTACATGAATTTTACATGAAAGTACCGTAGCTTATTTACCTGGTTAACATATAGGTTACTTTTGATTTCAATACTTTCCACTATTTAAAGATGGCGACCATATTTGTGACGTCACTACACCCTTTGGTTTCAAACTTTCATATATCCATTTCAAATAAAAAGAGAACGCTAAGTAATAGCAAACATTTGATGGCATATACGGGGTTTAAAATTACATTTTCTATCCGAAAGGTATCTCCAACGGTTAGCGAGTAAAGCCTAAATTTGTGCTATATAACTTGGTCAACGCCGAGCGGTGTAGTTGGACAAAATGTTCCATCCTTAATCTCCCTCTGCGCAGCACCTCGCCTATCCCCTGTTTTAACTGTCACCTTCACATTTTAATTTATTTATGACGCGTAGCGAAGCACGGGTACTTCAGCTAGAATATTATAATTGTGAAAATCTGTGTGTCTGTGAGTGTGTGTGTGTGTGTTAGTTTGTTACCTCTTGACACTAAAACGGCTGGACGGATTTGGATGAAATTTGAAATGGAGACAGCTTATACCCTGGGATAACATATAGGCTGCCTTTCATCCGGAAATAAATCATTCTTCCCGTCGAACGGGCAACATAACTGAAAAGTTACCAAAAATACTCAGCCGGGACAAAATATCGAAGTTGTCGCATAAAGACCGGACAAAGCTCATTTTACGCCCCTCGATGCGATAAATAATAGTCGGTAGGTCCCTACGGGACACCGAAAACCACATTTTAAGGCCCTAAAACCAACTGTTTCAAAGATATTCGCAGAAAACTATATTCACTCTGATAAACTGATGAACTAATGGCAAGTCCGTTTCCATGGCAACTGAACCTCAAGGTATGACATCCGATTTTCTATATATCCCTGTAGGAGGCAATGCCAATCCATTTATTATCTTTTTCAAGAGATATATAAACACAAGAACAGGGTAGCGTGCCTGCCTCCCATCCGGAGGCCCTGGGTTCTATTCCCGGCTCCTTCAGAGATTTTAGACACTGGCGTGAGGGCTACAACGGAGTGCACTCAGCTTCGTGAGGACAATTGAGTAGCTGTCTGATAGAGAGGCAGCGCCCAGGTCACGAAGAACAAGATAAACGGCCGAGCGAACACGATGCACTCACCACGCGTCACCACAATATCTGCAAGCCAAATGGCTGGGAAGCGGTCGCATGATAGGCCTAGGCCCTTCGTGGTCTGTAGTGCCAGGGGGAAAAAAATTAGGGATAGCGCCTTCTAATACCACTTTTAAATTTTAAACACTACACTAGCGGCTACTCAATAAAGTTAGCGATATACCTACGTTCAATTTCATAAATACTGGGCTTACAAATCCCGTATAGTTAAGTACAAATATCAGTCTGGTCGTTATTTCAGTAGCAACGAAGCTCTGTGGCGGCTATTACCTTTTCCGTAACACTTAAGGCATCTCGCCGTCACATACCTCAATGTGCACTTACAAAATTGTGAACCAGTCTATTTTACTGAAGAGAATTTCTACGAGCGAGTATTCACTCTGGCAAAAACCACACTCACCACCTTTTCCAAAATGTACACAAGACATGATTTTTAAAGCACTCTTCTGTATGTTGAGGTACAGAGATATACCACATGGAAGATACAATAAAATGTTGGCAAATCTGAGTTCAAGGAACTGCTGTCCAGAATAGGCTTTCGGTACAGGTTATGCGGCCCATGTTCGTAACATTGAATGTTATCCTTTGACAATCCATCTACACCATGTGCGAGGACAACGCATTTAAAAGATCTCTAAAACCACAATAATCAGGAAATTGGAGAAAAATTTAATGTGGGAGCGAAGATTCAAGGAGAAATAATTTCATCTTTGAGATTTGCTGATGACATCGTCGTCTTGGCCGATACGCCAGAATATTTGAACGAGTTTTTGAATGGTATGGACTCCGTTTTGAGGAATGAATTCATGATGAAAATCAATAAATGTAAAACAAAATTATTGGAATGCAGCCGAAATAAATCAGAAACCTCTATGGACCTCAAATTGGCTGCTGAAACGCCAATCCATCCAGTGATGGACGAAGCAAAGAGGATATAAAAAACAGGTTGGCTCAGGCAAGGAAAGCATTTCTACAGAAAAGGAATCTGTTGACATCGAATATACTGTAGATTTAGGTATTAGGAAGTCATTTTTGAAAGCTTTTGTCTGGAGCGTGACATTATAAGAAAGTCAAACTTGGACTAATGGTGCAGCAGAAAAGAGGAGAATTGAAGCGTTTGAAATGTGGTGTTACAGGAGAATGATGAAGATCAGATGGGTAAATAGGGTAACAAATGAAAAGGTATTAAGACGAGTGGGAGAGGAGAGTTGTTTCTGGCGACTGCTAATGAAGGGAAGATATAGGTTGGTAGGACACATAATAAGACACCCAGGAATAGCAAGCTTAGTTATGGAAGGGAGGGTCGTGGACAAGAACTGTAGGCGTAGACCAGGGTTAAACAAATTGCCTCGGATGTAGGGTGTGGTTGCTGTGTAGAGATGAAACGATTAGCTCAGGAGAGGGTGGCATGGAGGGCTGCATCAAACCAGTCAAAAAACTGAAGAATCAAGCAACAACAACAAAAATCAGGAATTTTAATTATTTAGAGAGGCATGTGAGGCAAAAGGGTTGTTGGAGAATTTCAATCCCTGGGACGTAACACTGGAAGAGACTGCATAATGTACATCAGCGGCCAAGGTGAGATATATTTTACTATAGGTCTATTAATAGCGACATGTTGACGTTCAAATCATCAAAAGTGTGGCAAAATTACACCCAGAATAGCTTAAGGAAAAATACTTTTAATTCCCCATATTTCGATAGATTTGCCATTCCAGTGTGCAAGAGTGCAGTTCCCTCTTCAAATAATATTCGCAATTTCTATTAACAAAGCGCAATGACACACACTTAACAGCAGCAGGTGTACATTTAGACAAAACCATTTTTCCCATGGGCAACTGTATGTGGCGTGCTCGCGAGTATCCGGACAACAAAATCGTTATGTCTCAGCAGAAGATGGCAAAATCCAAAACGTAATTTTAAAATGTGTTAATATAATGTAACATCGTACCCTGCAGACTTTGACAACTCTAAAAAAAATCCCACTTTTTTGCTCATATCAGTATACTGTATGTACTGTATGTATCAGCATTTTCAGAATTAGAATTGACCCATCTGTAGCCGCGATTGCTGTAATAGAATAGACCAATTAATGCATCGTCCCCATTGTCTTGATCGCGAGCGAAGCCGCGGGTACCTGCTAGTATATATATATATTTTAGAGATGCAATATCTCAAATTAGCATTAATGTAGAACCATATATGGGCTTTGTATGTCAAAGTCATAAGAACACCCCGCCATATATTCAAGTTGGTGGTTGACCTTACTATAAAACTTTAAATCAATAACTCAGGATTCAATCTCGCAATTACCACTATACTTTGAAAGAGGGGAGAAACTGATAAGATACCTAGCTTTCATGAGTCATAAGACTATCATGCTGCATATAGTGCGTAGCTGCCATCTTTAATAGATTGATTGATTTTACTTTTTAACGGCTACACATAGAGCTTAGGAGCTCCTTTACAGTAGCGCCCTACATAAAATAAGATTAGGGCTTATAAAAAGACATTAATATCGACAATCAACTATTCGTTAGAGTTACAATGACGAAACGCAGCAAATATTCAGTCTCACATAAAAGGCTTTCTCTGCACAAGGCGCAAGATAAACGATTCCATACATTCAAGATGGTGGATGGGCGTAATTTTCTGATGATTCAATCAATTCCTCTTGATAAAAAAAAGTGGAATGACAACGAAACATAGTAAACGAATAATCTTATGTCAGATACTACACATCACAAGAACATTGAAGAATACTCCTTGATAAGAACAGTTTTAACTGTACCCATTTAGGAGAAAGTAGGCTATATGTTCTTTACAGAACATCTGGTTTTCTTCTTTATGGTTCGAATTATAGGTACTACATTTGTGTAATTCTTGCATTTCAAGTTTCATGTTCTTTAACCACTGCGTATTTCTATTTTGTGCATCTGTGGTATCGTGTATTTTAAATACGTTGTATGACCGTGAGGAATGTCATAGGCTATCGTGTGTTGACAATGTTCCCTTGTTAGTTATTCACAATATGGTGTGCTTCCTCTATCCTTGCCAACTTGCGTTTAACCCTAAGTAATATTTAAATTATTAGCAGCCAAAATGTCTTCCATAAATACCTTGCAATAAAATGCCGAATTTTGTTCCATTCGATCTTGTATTTTTGGCATGAATCCCCAACAAGCAGCGTCAAAAATTAACTGAAGCTGTTTTATTATTATTGTTATTATTATTATTATTATTATTACTATTATTAACCGACAGTAGTGGCTACGCTGGCTAAAGCGCAGCATTAGGCCATGGGGCCAAGCTCTCTGCTGACTCGGTAGACGCGTGGGTTCGAGCCCCACCGTCGGCCGTCCTTGAAATGGTTTTCCGTGGTTTCCCATTTTCAACACCAGGCAAATGCTGGGACGGTACCTTCTGACAGGCTACGGTCGCTTCCTTCCACATCCTTGCCCACTTTCATTCACCATCATTCATTTCATCTCTCATTAACTCCTCTCATGTGGTTGGCGCCAGGAAGGGCATCCGGCCGTAAAAACCATCGCCACAAATACTTCCATCGCATCTCATCCCCGACCCCGTTGGAAAACGGGAATAATAAGGGGTAGACATACATACATACATTATTACTATTATTGTTATTATTATTATTATTATTATTATTACATGTATGTCTACCCATTATTATTCCCATTTCCGACCGGATTGAGGATGAGATGCGATGAAAGTCTATGGGGAGGGTGGTTTTATGGCCGGATGCCCTTCATGTCCCCAACCTCATGAGAGGAGTTAATGAGAGATGAAAATAATGAAGTTGTATGGAACGGGGCAAGGATATAGAAGGAAGCGGCCGTGACTTGTCAGAAAGTACCATGTCAGCATTTGCCTGGAGTTAAAAATGAAGGAAACCACGGAAAACCATTTCAAGGACGGCCGACGATGGGGCTCGAGCCCACGTCTATCGAGTACGTGGAGAGTTTGACTCCATGGCCTAGCGCTGCTCGTTAGCGACCGTAGTTACCACTGTTGATTATTATTATTATTATTATTATTATTATTATTATTATTATTATTATTATTATTTCTCCGGAAAAGGGCGACCCGGATTTACCATCATCATACCACCCTTTGTGTATGCTCAATACAACAGGCAAGCTTTTGAGAGTCAGGTAGCGCCAAGCGATCATGACAGCGGGTGACTTGTCACAAAGACAATATGGATTCTGAAAATGGAGATCAACCCTGGATGTGATACAAAAAGTTGTTGTAAATGTCCAAAGGGTGGAGAATTACAATCACCACTCTTGCCGTATGGTTCTCTTTGTTACTCTTGATGTAAGAAATGCCTTCAACTCGATCAAATGGAGTGACATCTTAATGCGTTGGAGAATACATTTCATATTCCAAATTATCTCTTACGGATGATATATTTCTATTTGAAAGATCGCTCGTTGCTATAAAGCACGACAGAAGGACAAAGCAGGTTACTGGTCTCGGCCGGAGCTGCACAAGGTTTGATTTTAGGACCATATATGTGTAATATCACATATGATAGCTTGCTGAGATCTGAATTCCCTGATGAAACTATCCTAATAGGATATGCAGATGTTGTTGCTGCTCTTGTAGCAGGAAGAAGAGTCGAGCAGGCACAGTTGCGACTCAATATGCTAATGCGCACAATCAATAGATGGATGAAGGAACATGGTCTGTCTTTAGCTCTTAGTAAGACATAAATTGTAATCCTAACGAAGAAGAGAATTCAGACAATACTCCCAATACAGGTAGGAAACATTCAAGTAGAGACGCGGCCAGCAGCAAAATATCTGGGCGTCATGATCGACCGTAAAATGAATTTTGGAGAACAATTTAGACGGACTGCAGATAAGGCGGCTTGAGGAGTAACGCCCCTCAGTCGGCTCATGGCCAATGATGTTGGGCCAAAATCTAGTAAGAGGAGATTACTGATGACAGCCATCCATTCAGTTCTGCTGTATGGAGCAGAAATATGGTCGGATTCCCTGGATAAGAGAATTTATAGGAAGTCACTAGCGCAAGTGCAGAGGCAGGGTGCTTTGGGCGTGGCATCTGCATATCGCACGGTCTCTGAAGTAGCAGTTCTTGTTATTGTCTGGATTATTCCATTATTTTTCTTGCGAAAGAACGCAAGTACCGTTACTGGAGGAAATCTGGGGTAGGTTTACAAAATGCTAGACGAACAGCAAGAGTACAAACCTTTCATAATTGGCAGATCAAATGGGAGCAAGAACACCGAAGCCAGTGGACTAAGAGAATTATCCCTCAGGTGCAGGTTTGGACAGAGAGGAAACATGGTGAGGTTGGTTATTATCTCACTCAGTTATTGACTGGGCATGGGGACTTCTGTTCTTATCTTAAGAAGATAGGGAAGGTGGATTTACCTGATTGCATCTACTGGGTTAATGAGCTAGATAATTCTAATCACATCTTCTTCTCTTGTGGACGGTGGGTCCAAAATAGACAGTATCTTCAAGAGCACGTTGAGGTAGAGATATATCCTTACAATATTGTTGCGGTGATGCTACAAAATGAAAAAAAAATGGAAGCTGGTAGCAAGTTTTATTGAAAATATCCTCCGAACAAAGAAGATATATCTAGATCGCCATTGAAGAAAATTCACTACGGAAGAGTGCCCTACGGGCAAAGATAAAATGACTCTAGCCTGAATTAATGTGATAAACTGTTCCAGGCTAGTGTTCAGAAGTATCGGGTGGAGTTTTAATCTGTAGTTTTCCACTCAGGAGCCCGACACTATGTGTGTAAATGCATTTCTTCCCCTAAAAATAAGAGATTATTATTATTATTATTATTAGTAGTAGTAGTAGTAGTAGTAGTAGTAGTAGTAGTAGTAGTATTGCTATACAATGTGTTAGGAATAAAACCGATCAACCAAAAATTCAAAATGTACAAATAAAAAACTATTCTATGTATATAAACAAGATGTTCGGGAAAGAACATATAGCCTACTTTCTCCTAAATGTATGGGTATAGTTATAACTCTCTGTCCTTATCATCTCCTAATTTCTTCCTATTTGAAGTGCAAATTGGCACACAGGATTTGAACAGTGGCGTTCAAACCATAGTTTATAATTTACCCCAGCATCTTGCAATTTCATCAGCAAACACTCCAAACACCGACTACTTACAATAATTGAAGCTTCGTTGCTCTAATAAGGCCCATCTACAATGCGCAGTCGGCAGTCCGTAGTTGGTAGTCCTCGGTCGGCAGTCGCGATCGACTCCGTGTATACTATAGGCACCATACACAACATGAAGTTGCAGTTGGTAGCTGGCAGTTGGCAGTCGCGAATTTTACCCTTGACTGCCAACTACCCGACTGCAGCAATGTAATAGCCAATCAGAGCAGATCAGAAACTGACGTCACATTGTTGTTCTGTGTCGTATACGAATGATAGAGGACTAAGTGAAGTAACTTCGCAACCCGTTAATTTATAGGCTAATCTTAAATACACGGTATAACAAAATAATCCATCTCCAAATCAACCATATTGCAAGTTTTGAGGTTATCAACAACGCCTCTGTGCACAAGGAATAAACGAATGTTACTGTATTATTACTCCTAGCAGTCGTTAAGACTGGGTTCACTAACTGGCCGGTATAGAGCGCTGCTCGAATCTATAGTTTCTACATAGTACAACTGAAGGCTGGTAGATGTCACTCCGGTGGAGAATGTCGTTTTTTTTAATATATAATTTCCATTGCAAAACGCACCATATAACGCTTTATTTTATAACGTCTCAGTACTCAAGAAACAATAAATATAAAAAAATCAAGCAAAAAAGTTCTACTCTGATAGGATTTGAACCCCGGCCAGCCACATGAGAGACGGGAGCTCTAACCGCCCAGCCAATCGTACACTCATAACTCACGCGTTATCGATTAAATACATATAACGTACTGTATTAGCAAATAATCACTTGGACTGAAGATTTCTTCACTGGAGTATATTTCAAACCAAGTTCATTTCATATTAAGTGCATATAATTTTTATCAGTAGGTTATATTGCATGCAACATACTGAAATTAGTAAAAATATAGGTCAGAACGAGAGATCAGCTGCTATCTTGTCAAATAGCCGAGACGATTCAGATTTTTAAAGTCACTTCTAGATTATAATATTACAATATAAACTTTTAATTTCGAACGAACCACGTCGCTTAGAACAGATTAAACGATTCTTGGTTCGATAATCGGAACTGGTGGGTCCCATGTTATGGATTATAAATTTTGCATAATTCACACGGCCGCCATCCTGAAATGGTACGTTTGATGACCTTGTAGTTTGGGCCCAAGACGCGTCCTATATGAAAGTAGGTTGTTACCAAATTTGGTAAAAATCCGATGATTAGTTTGGTCGTAATGCATTATTAAGTTTTGACCATTCGATTGGCCGCCATTACCTTTTGGTAAAGATGGCGGCAATACAAAACATGACACTGAGGTGCCCTTTGCCAGTGCTACCTCTGTACCAAATTTCGTTCAATTCGGTTTAACCGTGTTTGAATTGATAGGGGGGGGGGGACAGACATTCAGAGTTCACACACTCACACACACACCCACCCACACACACACACAGACTCACACACATACACACACACACAGACAGACACACTTTTTTTTCGCCCTGTAGTGATCTCATAAGTCTACTTTCATTTTTTGCAAAAATCGAAAGTAGGCTAACAAGATGTTCGGGAAAGAACATATAGCCTACTTTCTCCTAAATGTATGGGTATAGTTATAACTCTCTGTCCTTATCATCTCCTAATTTCTTCCTATTTGAAGTGCAAATTGGCACACAGAATTTGAACAGTGGCGTTCAAACCAAAGTTTATAATTTGCCCCAGCATTTTGCCATTTCATCAGCAAACACTCCGAACACCGACTACTTACAATAATTGAAACTTCGTTGCTCTAATAAGGCCCATCTACAATGCGCAGTCGGCAGTCGGTAGTTGGTAGTCCTCGGTCGGCAGTCGCGATTGACTCCGTGTATACTATAGGCACCATACACAACATGAAGTTGCAGTTGGTAGCTGGCAGTTGGCAGTCGCGAATTTTATCCTTGACTGCCAACTACCCGACTGCAGCAATGTAATAGCCAATCAGAGCAGATCAGAAACTGACGTCACGTTGTTGTTCTGTGTCGTATACGAATGATATAGGACTAAGTGAAGTAACTTCGCAACCCGTTAATTTATAGGCTAATCTTAAATACACGGTATAACAAAATAATCCATCTCCAAATCATCCATATTGCAAGTTTTGAGATTATCAACAACGCGTCTGTGCTCAAGGAATAAACGAATGTTACTGTATTATTACTCCTAGCAGTCGTTAAGACTGGGTTCACTAACTGGCCGGTATAGAGCGCTGCTCGAATCTATAGTTTCTGCATAGTACAACTGAAGGCTGGTAGATGTCACTCCGGTGGAGAATGTCGTTTTTTTTTAATATATAATTTCCATTGCAAAAAGCACCATATAACGCTTTATTTTATAACGTCTCAGTACTCAAGAAACAATGAATATTAAAAAAATCAAGCAAAAAAGTTCTACTCTGATAGGATTTGAACCCCGGCCAGCCACATGAGAGACGGGAGCTCTAACCACACTCATAACTCACGCGTTATCGATCAAATACATATAACGTACTGTATTTGCAAATAATCACTTGGACTGAAGATTTCTTCACTGGAGTGTATTTCAAACCGAGTTCATTTCATATTAAGTTCATATAATTTTTATCAGTGGGTTATATTGCATGCAACATACTGAAATTAGTAAAATATAGGTCAGAACGAGAGATCAGCTGCCATCTTGTCAAATAGCCGAGACGATCAGATTTTTAAAGTCACTTCTAGATTATAATATTACAATATAAACTTTTAATTTCGAACGAACCACGTCGCTTAGAACAGATTAAACGATTCTTGGTTCGATGTGCACAAGGAATAAACGAATGTTACTGTATTATTACTCCTAGCAATCGTTAAGACTGGATTCACTAACTGGCCGGTATAGAGCGCTGCTCGAATCTATAGTTTCTGCATTGTACAACTGAAGGCTGGTAGATGTCACTCCGGTGGAAAATGTCGTTTTTTTTAATATATAATTTCCATTGCAAAACGCACCATATAACGCTTTATTTTATAACGTCTCAGTACTCAAGAAACAATAAATATAAAAAAATCAAGCAAAAAAGTTCTACTCTGATAGGATTTGAACCCCGGCCAGCCACATGAGAGACGGGAGCTCTAACCACACTCATAACTCACGCGTTATCGATCAAATACATATAACGTACTGTATTAGCAAATAATCACTTGGACTGAAGATTTCTTCACTGGAGTATATTTCAAACCGAGTTCATTCCATATTAAGTTCATATAATTTTTATCAGTAGGTTATATTGCATGCAACATACTGAAATTAGTAAAATATAGGTCAGAACGAGAGATCAGCTGCCATCTTGTCAAATAGCCGAGACGATTCAGATTTTTAAAGTCACTTCTAGATTATAATATTACAATATAAACTTTTAATTTCGAACGAACCACGTCGCTTAGAACAGATTAAACGATTCTTGGTTCGATAATCGGAACTGGTGGGTCCCATGTTATGGATTATAAATTTTGCATAATTCACACGGCCGCCATCCTGAAATCGTACGTTTGATGACCTTGTAGTTTGGGCACAAGACGCGTCCCATATGAAGGTAGGTTGTTACCAAATTTGGTAAAGATCCGATGATTAGTTTGGTCGTAATGCATTATTAAGTTTTGCCCATTCGATTGGCCGCCATTACCTTTTGGTAAAGATGGCGGCAATATAAAACATGACACTGAGGTGCCCTTTGCCAGTGCTACCACTGTACCAAATTTCGTTCAATTCGGTTTAACCGTGTTTGAATTGATAGGGGGGGACAGACATTCAGAGTACACACACTCACACACACACACACACACAGACTCACACACATACACACACACAGACAGACACACTTTTTTCGCCCTGTAGTGATCTCATAAGTCTACTTTCATTTTTTGCAAAAATCGAAAGTAGGCTAAAAATGGCTGTTATTGGTTTCAACAAATGAATGTCAGTATTGACACTGCTTCTGGATGCAGCTAATCTGAAGGTGAAATTCTATGCGTTAACTGTTCGATAATGATAGAGTTTCTAGACTTTTCCTCCCACAGGTGTAAGCTTGAAAAAGAGGGGCGGTTACCTTGCTGTTCCACCCCTTAAAGCAAGGATAACTAAACATCAAACTAAGCTTTAAATCAGATTAGGATCTTGGCAAATTGCAGGTTGGTTCAATTCCACATACTGTAGGCATATACCCTTTGAATATCGTCTACATCCCAAAGCGGCGAAACAGGGTATTAAATTTTACCCTATTTCTTTGGAAATTAGATTAAAAATGAAAAGTAGGTTTCAACATCATGGATATTGATGAGAGTGGAATCCCTCAAAGGCAATCTTTGTCCTGTATAATATGGGAGAAACCCATTGACTGTCGAGGCCCGGCAATATGCAAGGAGCGCCTAGCCTCAAGCAAGAAGTGATCGAGCGTCAGAAGCACTTTCTTGACGTGCAAAGCCTCTTGTGTCTGCACACTGTGATTACAGCCTTATGATCAATAGGACGAGATGTCCGTGGTAAGAACACCCTTCACTCCATCATTTCAGAAATCAACTGGGGGAAGATTAGAGGCTTCAAGACATTTCAGAAGTGAAATAGGGCACCCACTGCAGTGAAATTCAACTCGTAGACACTAGGATACTAGTTCATTTCAGTGTGACAGTATGAAGCATGTAGCAAACATAGTCGGTTCTGCAATTATTAATTCGACATCGAGTTTTGTCAATGTATGGTTAATAACTATTTTTGGCCAATATTGTCCTACGAGGGAAAAGGGCGTATGCTCGCTTTTAGTGATTTTAATATCAGTCGTTCGACGATGTCGAAATGTAAATATTATATGTCAGAAAACTGTATCATAATGAGGGTCATTATGACAATATTTTTCATTATGAAACAGTTTCTCCCACCAATCAGAGCTCAAGAAACAGTTGTCTGACCAATTAGGTAAGGATAGCATCGCATCCGCGCTTACTTCCACGGCCTCCTATTTTACATTTCACGGCGTGGCTAGTGTCATAGTGGGTATTAGAGGAGGCCATGGTAAAATACAAGGTATTCTCTGTGTCCCATGCGCTCTGTTCTGTCATAAAACTGGCGAAATCTCGACAGATATTTATGAATATTTATGTTCGAACATAAAATAGTTATAATTATCGTCGAACATAAACAGTCGTATGCAACTCGCCTATAATGGTAATTACGAGACTCGTTTTATAAACATTCTCGTGGCTTAATAATTGCCGTTATAGGCTCGTTGCATAATGTACTATTGCGCATTCGCTCACAGATACTCAGCATATCTCCTGGAAAGAAAACATGTACTATTAAACGCACTTTTTAAACTAATTGTCGATATTTATTAAATCAGACAGCAATTCATCACTGCTGCTGGTTGCACAATGGGTTGTGTGCGCCCCATGTGTACAGATTACCCGCTTGGCTCTAGTGCTATTCGGCTGTACGCGACACAGTTCTGCCAGGGAGCTATCGTCTTGTTTATTTGTTTAAGAGCACTTTATAAACAAATAAATAAATTTCCGTTCACTTTTCAAGAAATGCAAGATTTTTTCTGTATCATTGTGATGATTTGGAAGATTTGGGTACAAACCACACCTTTTAACTCCCTCTGGTTTAGGAGCTTGAATTTTGTGAAACATACACCTTAGCGTATTATATAAAATAATAATGGGAGGTGCTTCCGCCACCTTGTCTCACCTCTTAATAGCTCTATCAAAGTTCCAACGTTCACCACTAGGCATCATTGGAAATTTGAGACTACTTGAAATTGAACGGAACTTACAGCTCACCCTAATAAGGGTGTCCGCTGGAAGCAGCTACAGACTTAGGCGAGCCGAACATGTCCTCGGACACTCCCGGCACTAAAAGACATACGATAAATAAATAAATAAATAACCTCTTAATAGAGTCATGGCATTCATTTCTGATCCGTGGAAACATTATTTCAGTTATGTGGCAGTCCTCCCTTATACTGTACTTTTCTTGTGCAAGGTGACGGTATATGTACAATAAACTCTCCACTTAGAGTTAGATGGTAGATTCCTTAGTTCAGGGGCTGTGAAAACGCGGTCATGTAGCCCCGTGTACTTTGGGTGTGTGTAAAATCTGTCTGATAACCGGTGTTAATTGTGATTACTGTATTGGTGTGTGTTATCTGTTTTAATTCAAGTAACGACTGCAGACGATAATTTCAAGTAGTTCCTACTTTCGCTACCAAATTCTACCGTCCACGACACCTAGCTGTGAACTCGGCTACCACTAGATACCATCGCAGCCAGTGCCTGGTGACGAACGTTGGAACTTAAGAGCATTAATCAAACCTAACCTACAAATTTTGCTCCACACAAGTTTAGTTAGTGTAAGGTTCTTTTACATGCCATAAATCTATGACATGGGCCCGCCGGCTTTACTTCCCCTCCGAAGGAAGGCATATTGAGGGATTTTTAACGCTCTTAAAAATCCGACGACTTCAGCAGGGTTTTAACCCGTGACCTTGGCATGGAAGCTCAGCAAGCTATCAACTACGCCACCGAAGCCGCTCCCATTACAGAGTGGTTCTCCTTGTGGTGTAGCGGCTAGTTTTCCGGAGGTACAGGCTCGATTTCCAGCTATGCCTCTGCTATGAGGGTTGGAACGATTTGCATTTCGTCTCGTGAGATAAAACTCCCCCTCAGTCATCCTGGAAGTGGTTTCCGTCGTTCCCCACTTCTACTCCAATTTAATATCGGGATGGTTCTTAACATACACATATTACTACAGTTACCACATTAACACAGGTTATGAGACAAACTCTCCCGCTATCCACATATACACCCAAGTCCGCGGGGCTTAATATCAACGATGTCCAATCCCTTCAAACTAAACAACAACCACCATTTAGAGAAAGAGATTAAGAGAGAGGCTGTATGTGTGTTGCACGTATTATGATTTTGATAACGTTGTGTTCATCGACCATGCAGTGATGCAGTATACTGCATCCTATGCTGAATATACTGCGAATTTTTAAAACGACTGGGGCAATTAATTCCTGTAATTTATTAACCTCATAATGACCAGCACATGAAAAACATGGTAATGGTTTTACAATATCAAATTATTTCATTTGAGTACACGCAGTGCAAATTTACCAAACAACGAAAATACACGGAGGGTAAAAATTACTCTGTAATTTAAAAAAAAAGAATAACTCTTGTGGAGACTGGCCCATATTTTGTCATATTTCTATGTATTAAAGGAATATATAATAAACAAGTAGTTCCGTGACGAACTACTCTACCTTTCTTAAAATTTAAGATTAATGCAAATGATTAATCTACCAGTATATAGATCTATCTAGAATGATGATGAATTTAAGTTGGTAATATTGCTATTTGTTATTACTTCGAAATAAACCTGAAATAGGGTAGCCTAATAGAGCACTACAGATGGCAGCTCTGGTAAAGGAATATATTCTTAGTTGTATCTCTTATGGTACAGAATGCGCATACAAAATTTGGTTGAATGGACGTTGCATGCAGTTAGACATTGGATCTAACAGCGCGCGTGACATCATGTTGGCAACAATGTCATGTATGTGTTGCTCAGAATTAATCTGACATACGAGGCACGTCCAGAAAGTAAGTTCCGTTTGGTAATAAAATTAAATTGTGTACAGATACAGAAAAATTATATATTGCACAACATTCTACACCTCTTAAACTACTTTTCCACATAACTGCCGAACTTTTGCAGGCATTTGTCATAGCGTGGCACAAGTTTTTGGATACCTTCTTCATAGAAGTTTGCCGCCGACCGTAAACGAGAGTGAAGACTCCCATGTAAGATATCCTACCGTTTGGCCACCACTGTTAGGAAAATTGCGTATGTGGTCAGGAGAACTCCTAAACATACGCAGTTCTCCTGGTAAGCACGCAATTTGCCTAACAGTGGTGGCCAAACGATAGGATATCTTACAGGGAAGTCTTCACTCTCGTTTACGGTCGGCGGCAAACTTCTATGAAGAAGGTATACAAAAACGTGTGCCACGCTATGACAAATGCCTGCAAAAGTTCGGCAGTTATGTGGAAAAGTAGTTTAAGAGGTGTAGAATGTTGTGCAATAAATATTTTTTCTGTATCTGTACACAATTTAATTTTATTACCAAACGGAACTTACTTTCTGGACGTGCCTCGTATTATGATCTATTATTGGGCCAATTTTGGATGAAATCCATTTGTTAGTACAGAAGTTACATGTCTTTAACAAGTAGTTCCGTGAAGAACTATACAGCCTATTTTCATATATCCTGCTCATGTTAATTGCCTCTATCAACATACAAAATTTCAGTTTAATTGCTGTAACAGATTCGTAGATATTGAGAACCGTCTAAATATTTCAGATGGTCGCCAGGTAGGATTTTTATTTTTGTACTATTACATTAAGATTATTGTGAACGTGTGGTATTCAAACTTCAATCGCATGATTAGAACACATCAAGTCAAAACGAGATTTTAAAATTACGCACAGCAGCCATCTTGTGATTATGCAAACAATCGAAATAAATTAGATGCCAGTGGATCAATATTTGTATAAGCATTTAACGTGCAACTTTTCATGGCACTCGGATAGTTAATTCGTGAGAACGGTCGATTTAAATATTTATACTTCGCGTCGCCGCCATGTTGGATTTGTGCTCACCTGGTTACTGAAAGTCCTATAGGTGAACATATGTTCATAGTCTCTATGAAAATAAAAAATCAGTTTGGTTGCTGTAAAAGATTAATTTATATTGAGAACCGTCTAAATATTTCGGAACCTCGCCAATTGGGATTGTTATATGTATAGGCCATAGAGTTATGTACCATTCAAGGACAATTATTGCCTAGGTTCATTATTCGAACTTTCACTTCGATCGCATGATTACGACACAAGAAATAAAAACTTAATTTTAAAATTTCGCACAGCCGCCATCTTGAGGTTATGTAAACAATTGAATTAAACTAGATGGCAGTGCATTACAATCTGCAAAATCATTTACTGTACCACATTTCACTGCGCTCAGAGAGTTAACTCACGAGAAAAGTCTATTAAAATATTTCAAATTCGCTTGGTCGCCATGTTCGTTTTGTACTTGACAGGTTTATGAAACATACATATGTAAACTTGTATCAGTACCCTTTATCACCGTACAAAATTGCAGGGTGATATCTGTTATAGTTTCGGAGATATAGAATGTCAGTGAAATATTTCGCACAGCCGCCATTTTGAGGTTATGTAAACAATTGAACTAAATTAGACTCCAGTGCATTGCAATGTGTATAAATATTTGCCGTACCCAGTTTCATTACGTTTGGAGTCTATTTAAAAGTCTCAACTTCGCTTTGCCGCCATGTTGGTTTTGTAGTCACCAGGATTTTGAAAGTCTCATAGGTGAACTTCTAGTAGTGCCCTTTATCACCGCACACAATTTCAGGGCGATATCGGTGACAGTTTCGGAGATATTGAATGCTAGTG
Organism: Meconema thalassinum; assembly: GCA_946902985.2. Lineage (NCBI taxonomy): Eukaryota > Metazoa > Arthropoda > Insecta > Orthoptera > Tettigoniidae > Meconema > Meconema thalassinum. The sequence goes on from OX336390.1 coordinate 308,769,649, forward strand.
AAATATTTCGCACAGCCGCCATGTTGGATTGGTGAGACGTAACAAGATTTGAAGGGCACGGTCGAGGTCGCCGGGAATAGTGCTATGAACTTACCGAGTATCACTGAAATCGCTCGAGCCGTTTAGATTTTATTAGGGACACACACACACACACCTCACACACACACACACACACACACACACACACACACACACACACACACACGGACAAAAGGTGATCTCATAAGCCTATTTTTTTTTTTCAAAATTGAAAATAGGCTAAAAATTGAAACTATAAGTAGGTTTAGAAACATGTTGGCAGCACTGACGTATATTAGTTACTCCAAATTACTCTATAATGTAATGTAATGTAAAGTTTAGAGCTGTGGGCTTGCTTACCTTTTGATATATTTATATTAGGATAAAGAAATAGAGAGAGCATTTATTGACAGTTGGCAGATCTGCTGGCTCTTAAAAATACGCATAGTCATATCAGTTATTGTATACAAAGAACATACGTAATTTGGTTGAAATCCATTCGATAGTATAGAAGTTACATGCATTTAAAAATTGGATCTATCAACATGCTTAGAATCATGTCGGCAACACTGTCATATATGGGCTCCTAAACATTAATCTGGAATGTTCTTATCTATATGTGTGCGAATTTTGGAACAGTTCGCATGTATAACTACTGAGATATCCAACATAGAGCTCAAATTTCAATTGTGATTTTCACCAGTTGGTAGCACTGACGTCATTTTTAAATATGGCCTTGAGATATTTAAGTATAGATCTTTACTCATACCAAATTTGGTTCTGATATCTGCAGCCGTTAAGAATTGATAGGGGGAACACACACACAGACAGACAGACAGAAGGACAGACAGACACACTTGCTCGGATCGACCTCATGTCTACTTTTTCCTCATTTTTACAAAATGTGAAAAGTAGTCTAAAAAGTGAGTGTGAATACTTGCTCTCATACACGAGCTGGCTATGAGCGAGCTAACTTAATTTCTATTCTAGCCCATGACGTAGCCGTGCGCGTTAATAGTGCACCACCCCAACGATCGGCAGTTACAGTAAGTCAAGAGATCAGAGGTTTGAATGAAAAAAGGAAGGAAGCTTGTAGTTTAACGTGACCGTTAATCTCGAGATCATGAGCCACGGGACCTCCTTTTTACGTGGAATCCGAACCACAGAACACGGCATTTCACTTCGAAAATCTCACACGCATTGACCGGGAATCGAACCCGGACCGCCTTGGTGAGAGGCGTACAGCTAGACCGCTGAGCCACCACGCCCCTAGGAGAGGTTTGAATATCGGCACTGACAGTGGATATCCTTAGTGTGGTTTATCCCACACTCTCTCCTGGTAAATGCCTGTTAGTACTGTGGCCTGCCTGAATTCAAGTCCCAAGGCACTTAACCTATCCCCCAACCTGAAGAATTACAGGTTCACACACTACTACAGATACCACAGAAACATAGGTTATCAGACAAGTTTAACACACACTCAAGTACACGGTTCTGAAGACCAAGATATATCACCCCCCCCCCCCCCCTTCTCTCCCCCTAAATATTTTTATGTGGAATCCGAAAAACAGGATGTGACATTTCAATTCGAATTTCTCACAAGCATTGACCGGGAAAGGAACTCGGGCCACCTTTGTGGGAGGCACCATCACGCTCCTCGCAATTATTGAGAAGTCGTTCAGTGCCCGGGCACAAGTTCGTGTCTGTTTGAGTACTTTGGAATTAAATGAATTCGGCTATGGAGGGTAAGTAAGAAGAACTACAGTAGGAGACGTTCGGTAGATTGACTATTTAACGATTTCAAGGAGAGATGTACAGAAGCAGAGGAGGCTGTACTACTAACTGCTAATAGCGAATCATGCAGGCGACTTGATCGCAGACTAGACTGGACGCTGAAAGACAAGACATTCTCTAATGAAATTAATATATGTATTTCAACAAAATGGAGCATAAATCCACTAATGTTTCGTTGGTGTCCTTTGTAAGCAAAAGAATTTACGGTAAGCATTGTGATCAATAAAGATGTTGTTCTTCATTTATTTAGGGGATTGGCGACATCGTGGTTATGTAGTCCCATGTACTTGGGTGTGTGAGGAATTTGTCAGATAACCTATCTTATAGTGGTAGCTATATTAGTGAGTGTATTTTGTAAGTCAAGTGAGGATTGAGAATGAGACGACCGTGGCCTTCAGTTTGGAACCATCCCGACATTTGCCTGGAGTAGAAGTAGGAAAACCACGGAAAACCAATTCCAAAGTGCCTGTGGTGGGAATCGAAATCTCCTCTTCTTAGTTTTGCCTCACGAGGTTGAGTGTATTCCTTTCTAGACCCTCAGACCAGAATTAAATTTTATGACAGAGCCGGGAATCGAACCCGGAGCTTCGAGGCGACAGCCAAGCATGCTAGCAACTACACCAAGAGGTGATCGATCAATATAGAGGAAAGTGCGATAAAAACTCAGAAATAACAGACATGGGGCTGTATCAAGGAAATAGAGCATTGTGATTAGATGATTTTAATAAAATCAAATTATTCTTGGTCCAAATTAAAAGAGTGACATGAGTGGAATATTCAGACAAGTTCAAGGAAGGAAGCATTTAGACTTTAATTTTACGTGGCCGTTAATCATGCGATCATGAGCCACGGTACCTCCCTTTTACGTGGAATCCGAACCAGAGGACATGGCATTTCACTTCGAAAATCTCACATGCATTGACCGGGAATCGAACCTGGTCCACATTGGTGAGAGGCCGACAGCTGTACACCACGCCCCCTCAGACAAGTTCAATACAGAACCAAGCATAAGGGGCTGATGATCATAATGTTCCAAGCCCAGTAAATTAATTTTATAGTAAACTTGCAACCCGCCCCGGCTTCGCCCGGGAACAGTTATGAATGCAAGGTGATAACCTAATTTTTACTTTTAACCGAGGTCTTATAAGATTTCCTTGTATACGACATTAGTTGCTTTCCATCCAGCAGTGAACACGAAATCTAGTTCGTAAACTGTCGCCTCAGTAGTTGAATGGAGATTGTTGGATGAAATGAAAACGTAAAAAACATTTAGAGTGGGCGATGTATTGAAGGTAGAGATATGTTCTCGCGGTCTTTTCTGTATAACTTTTCAAGCTGAACAATTCTTACACTCATAGTATACAGATATTCTTAACGGTTTGCAGAGCGTAAGCTTAAAAAGCGCACGGACGCCAGGTTTATTTTCGACTTTTTTACTGAAATCGTTACTGCTTGGCTTCCTTCGATCATAAATAAACTATTTTCTACAGAAACCTTCCTAGAGATATATCCTTTACAGAATGGTGAAAACCACATCAAAGTCCATCCAGTGGGTCTCGAGATTACCCGTGACATCCAAGAATCGGGCACATTGTTTTATACTAAGTAGAGATGGAGTGTTTGCTGTACAACAGCTCACGATGTTAATAGAACACGCGTACAATTCAGAGTAAAATGGGTGCAATATTTCGCCAAGTTATGCCGAACAAATTGAAGGAAATTTACTTTAGACGGGCCGATCCGTCTCGCACGTCACACAAATGTGCTCGGCCTTATTACTTTCTTTGTTGTACTCACCTCGTATTTCAGACAAGTTAAATAAGACAGCGCAAGCCTCTCTCGCGCGGAATTCACTGCTATAGCTGACTTAAAGAATAAGATCGCTTTGAAGTCACCACAGATAAGTGCAGTTGCTTTACCTGCCGTCCACCTGATTGATCGCCGGCTGTGCTAAGAAATTTAATTCTGGTCTGAGTACCTCGTGAGGCAAAACTCAGAAGAAGTGGGATCGATTTCCATCTCAGATATCCTGGAAGTGGTTTTCCGTGGTTTCCCACTTCTACTCCAGGCAAATGCCGGGATGGTTCCTAACTTAAGGCCACGGCCGCCTCTTTACCAATCCTCGCCTGGCTAACAAATACACGCACTACTTCATACATCACAATAATACAAGTTATCAGACAAATTCAACACACGCCAACGTGCATGATGTCCAAGCGCCTTAAATGAGACAAGAACAGGCTGGCTGAGTGGACTAGCGGTAACGTTCTCGCTTGCTGTTCCCAAGGTTGCTGGATTGAATCCTGGGGCAGCCAGTTGGCATTGAGGGTGTGCAAATGCGAGGGAGCTGTGTCAGTAGATTTACGGACACATTCAAGATCCCCTTTGGGGTAAAATTCCGGCACCGCCGGCGTCTCTAAATCCCGCAGTTGTTAAAAAGGACGTAAAGCGAATAACATTATTATTATGTATTGAAACAACAACAACACCTGCTGCTATCGGACTAAGTGTTCGCACGATAATTTTGGCTCGAAGGGCCCAAGGGAAATTTATTCCCGTATGGTTGACCACCTCTTGGTGGAGAGGATTTAATCCCAAGACGCAGTGGGTTCAATTACCACATCAGCCATCCTAGAAACATTTTCAGCGGTTTTCTTTACTTCTACACCAGGCAAATCCCTTAATGGTGTCTGTTTGAAGGTTATAGTGACCTCCTTTCTAGCTCTAGCTTCAATTAACTAACTATTACACATACTACAGTATTACAGATACCAAAACAACACAGATTATCGGACAAAGTTATATCCGCACAGAAACACACTAACTTGATGATCACTATATCCGAGACCCATAATGAAATAATAACAAAATTATTCACAACTAGATGAAACCCGTCAAATCATGACGGAAAATGGAAAAAAAATACTGAAGAATCTTCTTATATAAGTTACATTCTTTGTACGATTACTTTTTAGCACTATTGCAACTTTAAGGGCGTCAAAAGATAGCTCTCTCAGCTTTGCAACATATTGCTGGTCATGACTGAAAACGTGATAGGTAAATAGCCCAATACGTTAAAGAGTTTATCCATGAGCTTGATTGATTGTGATAAAGTAGGCCGAGCGAATAGGACATTGTTGCCTATTAAAAGAAAATGTACTGTACCTTCAAGTGTTTTATCGGAAGGTGTTAAATCAAGTCGTAGGATTTGAGCTCTCTGCCTAATATTACTGCACCTATTATATCCGAATCCAAGCAATTTCTTACATATTTCTTACAATTAATATATTACCATATGTGAGTCCTTGGGAAACGTTCAGACTTCTAACGAGCATAACTATGGCTCAAACGTTCGGATTATGTGGAGGCGAATCACTTAATTCCAAGGAATTGAAGAATTCAATAATAGGGAAATGAAGTAGCTGGCTTTCATCTTCAGTATTCAATCTGTTAACGCTGATGTATGTGTTTGAACTACTGGATATAAGTTCAATGACTTTTAAAATAATATCATTTCATTGTTGCAGCTTGGCAAATATTTTATATTCCAGCAGATCAATTTTACCATCACAACAGTAAAGGCCAAAGTAACCACGCGTAGATTTTACGCAAGAGAATTACAATATAGAACAATGTTTACATTTGATCGTCAAAGACCTTACACGGTACTGCATAATATCTGGGATTGTTTCTGAAATGGCCTATTTATAGCCTATTGGATTTTAATTGTGGCTTCGTATTATTCGATAACACTATAGTGTCCTGCAATAACGGAGCCGCTAAATATTAAATGGCAAATAATACTTCCATTGGCGAAATCAACTGCGTAGTTAGACTCAGTACTCTAAACAAATAATCATTAAACAATTGTCTTATACAATGAAGTTCAACATGACCGTCCAGAGACTATCATACTCAAGTTGGTTGGTGAGGAGAATGCGATGAGACTGATCGCTTAAAATAAATTCCATATAATTGTTCCTGCCAGCGAAATTGTTTGCAATAGCTTGAAAACGCAGCTCAGAATGACGTTCTTCATTTTGTTATAAACAGTACGAAACTGCTCTAAATAAGCAATTTCCATCACCTGTTATAGGTTATGGCAGTATATTTTGCAGGGAACATAGAATCACTTCGCCAACTACTGGAATGACCATAGGCCTATACTCAATACTCACTTCGGCAGTCACCCTAATGGAGGTAGTTTTTGAATTCTATGTCCCGTGCATGTCAAAAATCGTATTAACACATGGAAGCCCACCCATTCTTGGCTATCGCCTCGGAGACCCGGGTTACATTTCCTGCTCTGCCAAGAAATTTAATTCTGGTCTAAGGGCAATAACGGGGCACATTTAGTCTCTTGAGGTATAACTAAGAAGAGGAAGGTTTGATTCCCACCTCGACAATCTTGGATGTGGTTTTCCGTGGTTTCCCACTTCAACTCAAGGCAAATACCGGGATGGTTCCTAACTTAAGGCCTTGGCCGTCTCCTTGCCATTTCCCACCTTAATTACAAATAAACACAGTAATGCAGTCATCAGAATAACACAGGTTATCAGAGAAAATGTTACACATACACACCAAAGTACACGGGGCTGAGTGACCACGATGTCGGAGCCCTTCAAACGAATTATGTTTGCCAAGTGTCTCTCATGACGAAAGCAATTGTGGACACGCGAGAGTACCTGGAAAACTATTTTTTTCTTTAATAATTCAAGAGTATATCGACGATGCATAATTATGAATTTTAGTCTAGGACGCTAATAACGTGACCACCCAAGCATTGGGAAGAAATTGCAATATTAAGGTACATAAACAACATAGCCTGCACATTCAACTGTCAGTTAATGTTCTTCAACATTTCCCTTCTTTTCCCCTCCTTTATAATTCTCCATCGCGTGAAAACGCGCCATGTCTTGTGTTTTAAATATATCGATGCATTGGTGCTGCCATCTGTTGTCAGTTACTGGAACTATATGGGCGAGGTACTCTCATCTGTTCACAGATTGCCTACTACTACAGATAGCCGACAGCCATGCTAATTCTTGGCACCTAAGACTTCACCGCTGTCTGGTTTGACCGCGGTACTAGTTGAGCACGGCCGTGCGGGTAGCCTACCCTACCCCTTCCCCTCGTTCCGCTAAATATTCTCGTCCTAACTGCTCTGCCCACTTCAATGTTCCGAAAATCACAATCTTCCCAATACGGTACTTATAGCACACGTTTTTAAGTGTGGAGATAATAATATGATCTACACGAAATAAATCACATTCAAAATACCAATAACAGTTTTTTTTATAATACCAAAGTGGGAAATTGTGAATTCCGGAACTCTGAAATGAGCAATCACAGCATTTAGGACATGACCTCATCAATAATTTACATGTTTACATTTCATTCAGTTGCAATTGGAGCATATTGCATTGACAAGAATTAGGCTACTATAAGGTCTGCAGCATATTATTACTCAATTTTAAAAAAAATGGTCCCTTCCAATTAACCACTGTAGGCCCAATTATAACCGATTAGTTCCGAGATTAAACTAGAAAGGAAAAGTACTGGGAAGGGAGAATGCCTCTTGTTGCATGGGGTCCCTGAGCAGCCATCTGAGGACGTCTACAACAAAGCATTTGAGACACTGAAAAATAAACTTTCAGTTGATATCTCACTGCTTGATGTGGATCGCTGCCACAGGCTGGGCCGCCGATATCGAACGTCTGCTGAGGTGGTCTCGCAAGGAAATCGACCGATTATCATCAAGTTTCTTCGGTATCATGATCGAGATCGTGTGTGGCGTGCGAAGCGAGCTTTTAAGGGCAGTGGGCTCATGCTAACTGAGTCACTTACAAGTGTGAGAAAAACTATCTTAAATCAGGCACGGGATATATGGGGATTGCAGAAATGCTGGACTCAAGATGGACGTATTTGTGTTTTAAGGGAGGATGGAAGCAAAATTCAAATATGCACGATGATGCAGTTAAACAACATGGCAGGGAGTAGGATGAACAAGTGAACCTAGGATAGATATTATGTGTATAGTAATTAGGTTATATTTGTGTGTGTGTATGTGTGTGCTTGTGAAAGTCAGTGGATCTGCTCACCAGGTTGCTCAGGTAAGCTCATTTTACTTCTTACTTAATTTTATTTCCCACTGCATACTTTTAGATGTTTGTTGACCAGGACAACGGCAATACCATTGCCCTGCATTCCTCTCCCCTAACTTCGCCCACCCCTTCTCTCCCGTCCCTACCAGCTTCAACGGGACTTGTGTTGCAAGAGCAGATTAAGAGCCACCCGCGGTCGTTACAGTGTTGCCATCTAAACGGTCAGTCATTATTAGCACATCTGGAGGAGGTAGAGGCTATTTTTGAAGTAAACAATGTACATATTATTGGAATCAGTGAAAGTTGGATGCGTAAAGACTTGCCGTCATCTGCAGCTAACCTTGATGGATACTCTATATTACGCCATGACCGTATTGACAAAATAGGTGGCGGGTTTCTACTTTATTACCGAAACGACCTAAAATGTAAAATAATTTCCACTTCTGACCCAACACTTATACTGCGACCAGAATTTATGTTTGTAGAATTAGACTGCCATAAAAAGATATTAATAGGGATTGTATACAAGCCACCTAAAATAAGACAGACTGCTGATTTTGAAGATACATTAGCAGGTCTTGCCTCGGCATACGACGACATTATAATCATGGGTGATTTTAACACTGACCTTTTAAAGCAGACTGGTGAAGTTAACAGCCTACTGAATTTATTTCTCGCCACAAACATGACGGTTTTACCCCTGAACGCTACTAATCATGTTCATTACTCTGACCGTACGAGCCATACCTTAATTGATCTTCTTGTGACAAATCAATCTCAGAAAGTAATTAAACACGGACAGATCCCTGCTCCTGGCACCTCTTCACATGATCTATTGTACTTATGTTATTCTATACGAATACCTAAGTATAAACAACGCTACATTACAATACGAGACTTATGACATATTGACCAGAATAAACTACGCTATGATGCATATAACTTGCCTTGGGATAATATACGTAATTCTCAGAACATAAACTCTAAAGTAAATACATTCAATTTAATGGTACTAAAAATATTTGACAAAAATGCACCAAAGAAACGGGTAAGAATTACCCGCTCTTTATCTGCGTGGCTAACGGCTGAGGTAAGATCTGCTATGGCCAGTCGTGACAAACTATACAGACAATACAGACTGACACATGATGCAGTTGACTTTGAGAGATAGAGAATTCTGAGAAACAGAACCAAGCAGCTAATTAGAAATTCTAAATATAAATACTTTCAGGAACTGATGAAAACCAACAGCCCTAGACAAAAATGGAGTAAATTACGTGCGTTAGGGATAGGTAAGACAGTTGAACAACATGCACCAAGCATATCGCTAGAGGCTCTAAATGATCACTTCGCACGGCCAAAAGTAGCCTCTACCTCCTTCCCTAAAAGTTCACTACCGGTACCCTTGTTACAACAGCAGTCTGGTTTTGAGCAATTCTCTTTTAGAAATGTCAGCTCGAATGAAGTTAAAGGTGTGATATACTCTATTTCATCCAATGCCACAGGTAATGATGACATTCCTATATCACTGATTAAGGATGTCTTGGGAGCTGTTCTGCCAATACTAACTCATATATTTAACTACTGCCTGACAAACGGAGTGTTTCCAGATGTTTGAAAGATGCACTAATTAGACCTATCCCGAAGAGCTCCAAGTTTGATTCTCCTTCAGATTATCGTCCAGTATCCATCCTACCACCATTATCCAAGGTACTTGAACGTCTAGTTCATACACAAGTTACTGAATACCTTACAAAGCATTCCCTACTCAACCCCTTCCAATCCGGCTTCAGAAAGGGGCATAGCACTGCGACAGCCTTACTACGAGTGACAGATGATATCAGATGTGCAATGGACCAACGGGACGTGACTGTACTGACATTATTAGATCTCAGTAGTGCCTTTGACACCGTCAACCCTCAGTTGCTACTGCAGAAACTTAGAGAACTAAATTTTAATAGTGTGTCACTCCGGTTCTTTTCCTCTTACCTCGAAAATCGCCGGCAACGTGTGATAGTGGGAAATGCGAGTTCGGGATGGCAAAGTAAGACCCTCGGTGTCCCTCAGGGTTCGGTTCTTGGGCCACTATTATTTATCATCCAAATAAATGACATATCAAAAGCCCTTAATTTCTGCAAATTGCAAGTGTATGCAGATGATGTACAGATCTACTATCATTCAAAACCGAGTGATATCAATAATGCAATTATTAAAATAAATTCTGACCTACAACAGCTTAGTGACTATGCTTATAAAAACAGTTTATTAATAAACCCAAATAAAACTCAAGTGATTATTATCGGTACCAGTAAAAACTTTTATTCCCTCAAGCAACGTGACATCTCGCCAATAATTTTAGACAATAAAATCATACCCTACTCTACTTCATTGACAAACTTAGGAATTATTATGACTGAGACCTTAAATTGGACTAAACAGGTGATAAGCACTTGTAATAAAGTACATAAATGCTTATATCCTCTGAAACGGTTCGGTAATGTATTCTCTGTTCGACTTTAAGTACAACTAATTCGCTCTCTGATACTACCTATATTTGACTACTGTGACACTGTGTTGACTGAAATAACCTGCGACAGTAACAAGAAACTGGACCGGTGCCTCAACAACTGTGTAAGATATATCTTTGGCCTGCGATATGATGTTCATATATCACCCTATTATAAGGAGCTGTCGTGGCTTCGAGTGCACCAGCGTCGTGAACTCCACATGTTATCACTACTGCACAAAATACTTTCCACTAATACCCCTAACTATCTTGTTTTACCGTTTTCTTACCTCTCGTCCTATCATGACCACAATACGAGATCTGGCTCCTCTCTTGCCATACCTATAAACCGTACTGCTGTTTACAACCGCTCGTTCATAATCTCTGCGTCCAGGTCATGGAATTTGCTACCTGCGAACATCAGAGACATTCCCTCTCATCGCAAGTTTAAAGTGGCTTGCTGCGAGTATTTGCTGTGTGGAGCCCGCTGACTTCCTGGATAAATGTTGAATGAACGAATGAATGAATGAGATGAATGATCGGATTACTGTAGTTACGTCATTTAAGGGTACTTTACTTTGTGTATCTTTGAAATCAATGATTCTACCATTATTCATATTATCACTATTCTTATAGCTATTAATATTATTTGTGTTATTTGTATTTGTAATTATATGTCATGTAGATATATACTCTTCTAGTGGTTAAGTGTAAGAGAGGGCCTTGAGCCCTAACTTCGCCACCAATAAAGGCATTATCTATCTATCTATCTATCTATCTATCTATCTATCTATCTATCTAAAATGCTTGATGCTGTTCGCAATAACAGGAAAATTATAAGAGAGAATACTAAGGAAATAGGTGGTGTAACCTGATCCTCATCACACTAAAATTGTTAGTGTAATTAATGCCAAATTCATTAGTTTCAGAAAAATAATTGGATATCACAAAATTTATATACAGTAGTTCATTTCATATTCCCTTTAAAATATATCCAGTCCACCAATTTTGAAGGGTAAAATACAGTAAGTACATGCACATAAACAAATTTCATGGCACACTAATACAGTAAATTCTATGACATGCTGTGAAGGGGAAAGGAGAAATAGGACTTTGAATGAAAAACAAGAAACACACTCAATACTGCTAGAAATCATCATGTTTTATTTAAAAAGTTTGTCAACGAAGACAAAATAACAGGGACAGCCAAAATCAAACTTAGCAGAAATACAGTAATCAAATCTGGTCCTTTTAAAAGTATGTGTTGAGGCATGTTCTTCTTTCTTGCCAACGTATAACGGTAGGCTACAGCACATGATAATGGACCTATTACCTCCTTGACGCCATGGCTGACACCGATGAACCGCAAATTCCTACAACACATGCAAGTTTGTATGTTGAAACAGTTAACTTAATAAATGTGTAATGCTTGAAATGGAGAACTTGAATTTGCTGTTATGTGTATGTTTGCACCTACTATAACTATATTTTAAAAGAATCATTGTGTTTTTGATATTAATTTTAGGGCTTTTGATAACATATTCATTTAGCCCCATATATTTGGAAGTGTATAGGATTTATATGATAATCTGTGTTATTGTGGTATCTGTAGTAGTGTGTAGGCTATCCTTTCTGTAATTGAGATGAGGACTGGAAAGGTGGCAGCCATAGTTAGGGACATTTATTTTTAAGAATTTTTAATAATATGTACTAAAATGAAATTGAAATACCAGCAGGAACAGTTACAACTTCCCTGTCCACTCAGCCAAGATATTCTGCAGATCTCTCCTGTGGGCCTCAACATTATTTTATTTTATTCCTTTCCTGATGGAACTCCGGTAGTACCTTATTTCAACTCCTGAGGCACCTCCCCAAGCCTGTCCCTTATAAAGCTACACACACTACTACAGTCATCACATAATCGGAGCAATTCTACCCACACCCTACTGCACGGGGCTGATGACCAAGATGTCCCAAGCCCATAAAATGAATTAACAGCAGACAAAATCAAGTCATTATGTTATTTAGTGTTGTGTTGGATTCTGACACATGTATGCGTTTGACAGAGTGCCATTTAAGCTCATGAATAGGAATGAATGAATACGACTACCCTACTTGCTTACGGATTTACAGGAGGCAGTCAAGATAGGAATTACCTAGAAATTTATATTCTGTATGTGTGGGAACCCATGATAAACCACTTGCTGGGTGGATACGCGGAGAATCAAACCCAACATTTCCCGGTTTACCTCACTAGGCTGTGTGTACCCTGTTCTTACCCTCAGACTAGAATTAGATTTCTTGACATTCAGGAATCAAACATGGACCTCAGAAGTGACAACCAAGAACTATACCACCTCGTTGGTCTCATTTATTTTTAAGAATAATATGTACTAAAAAGAAATTGAAATTCCTACTGGAACAGTTACAACTTTCCCTGTCCACTCTGCCAAGATATTCTGCAGATCTCTCCTGTGGGCCTCAACATTATTTTATTTTATTCCTTTCCTGATGGAACTCCGGTAGTACCTTATTTCAACCCCTGGGGCACCTCCCCAAGCCTGTCCCTTATAAAGCTACACACACTACTACAGTCATCACATAATCGGAGCAATTCTACCCACACCTAACTGCACGGGGCTGATGACCAAGATGTCCCAAACCCATAAAATGAATTAACAGCAGACAAAATCAAGTCATTATGTTATTTTGTGTTGTGTTGGATTCTGACACATGTATGCGTTTGACAGAGTGCCATTTAAGCTCATGAATAGGAATGAATGAATACGACTACCCTACTTGTTTACGGATTTACAGGAGGCAGTCAAGATAGGAATTGCCTAGAAATTTATATTCTGTATGTGTGGGAACCCATGATAAACCACTTGCTGGGTGGTTAAGCGGAGAATCAAACCCAACATTTCCCGGTTTACCTCACTAGGCTGTGTGTACCCTGTTCTTACCCTCAGACTAGAATTAGATTTCTTGACATTCAGGAATCAAACATGGACCCCAGAAGTGACAACCAAGAACTATACCACCTCGTTGGTCTCATTTATTTTTAAGAATAATATGTACTAAAAAGAAATTGAAATTCCTACTGGAACAGTTACAACTTTCCCTGTCCACTCTGCCAAGATATTCTGCAGATCTCTCATGTGGGCCTCAACATTATTTGGTTCATTGCAACATTACGATCCGGCCCCGTCTTGGGAAATTTTAGTTACATCAGTGACGTTACCGTGATGTCACTACTGACGTATTCAGTCGCACTGATTGCACAACCACAATATCAAAATTTGAAGGGGTAGGGGTCTAAGATTGCTCTTGGTAATCTGTCAGTGTAGTAAACAAGCATATAAAACTCAGTACAGCATTGGAAGCATATGAAATTGATGTGGCGATAGGAGTGGAATCATTGCTGAGAGAAGGGGTAGAAAATAGAGAAGTATTCCCAGAAGGGTATGTAGTCTATCGTAGAGACCGAGGAAATAAGAAGGGGGGGGGGGGTGTTTATTCTGGTGCAGGAAACCTACTGCTCACATGAATGGTTTACCTACGAAAAGGATGAAATATTAGGATAGAATTAGTTTGTGACAATATGGAGGAGGTGGGAATTATAGGAATATATAGGCTTGGGAGAGAGAAAAGAGACATGGAAATATTTGAGAATGTAATAGATTACACTCATAAAAACAATAACTTAATGGCATGGTAATAATTGGGGGGGGGGATTTAAATTTGCCAGAAGTTGATTGGAATGGAGCTGCAACAGAAGCCCATGAACAGAAACTTGCAAATAAATTAGTTTGGGAGGGAGGATTTACACAAGTAGTGCAAGCACCAACTAGGCTCAGTAACTTGCTGGATGTATTCCTGATAAAACCAGGGAAACTTGTTGAAAAAACTCACGTAATTGAAGGAATAGGTGACCAAAAGGCTGCAATACTGGACGTTGGTCTGGTACCAAAAAGACTTAATAGGAGGGTCACACAGGACAAGAAATTATACAGAAGAACTAAATTCAATGAATTTGGACCTAACCTGAAATCAAAATTTATTTCTTGGATAAGCGAAGGGAGTAATCTGGATACACTCTGAGCAAATCTTGGATTGCAGTGTCAGGTCCGGCAGTATAGAAGGTCCTGACCAGAGGCAAGGTATTCTTCGTTCATCCACGGAGTGGCAGCAATGGTCACACGAAATGAGAACGTGGCCGGTGGCACCTTCTAGTCTCTGCGATAGCATTTTAGAGGGAATCGCTCAAATCAAACGGGGGAAAAATAGAGGAAGCTATCAGCAGATCCCATCTGAAGGTTTATTAACATTCCCAACTTATTCTTGAGTGTTTCTGAGAGAATGCTCCTGTATGTTTTTAAATATTTTAATTCTTTAGAGGGGGGATGGGTTACAGCACATAACTAATTCTCTACACCAGCCGCTACTGAGCACGAGCTGTGACTGGCTTAGACATTGGCATCCTACGTGTTGAAAAATATTGTAAGTAACGTATAGGAATAAAATACTACCTATAGGTATGTCAACCATTACATTGGCCTATAATAAATGAATTATATTTATCTTGTATCTATCTATCCCACGATATAACATAATACAAGGTGAAGAGTCCTTTAAAACAAATTGTTTACTGTGATACTGGAAGAAACAATACAACACAGTGGTAATAGTTCTAGCCTGCACCTATTTGTTAATAAAATTTCATGTGATTTCACTCAGATCTCTGCTGTAGTGGCTTATTATATGTGCACCTTGTAACTTAATAGTACATTATGCAACAAGCCTATAATGACAATAATTAAGACACGAGTTTTATAATTTCCATACGAGTGTCTTAATTACAATTAAAGACGAGTTGCATACGACTGTTTATGTTCGACGATAATTATAACTATTTTATGCTCGAACATAAATATTCATAAATATCTGTCGAGATTTCACCAGTTTTATGTACTGAACAGAGCGCATGGGATGCAGAGAATACCTTGTAATTGACCGTGGCCTCCTGGAATACTCACTATGACACTCGCCACGCAGTGAAATTTAAAATAGGGGGCCATGGAAGTGAGCGCAGGTGCGATGCTATCCTCACCTAATTGGTCACACAACTGTTTCTTGAGCTCTGATTGGTGGGAGAAACTGTATCATAATGAAAACTTGTACTATAATGAGCCTCATTATAGTACAGTTTTCTGACATAATATTTACATTTCGCCAGTGTCGAACATAAACATATTAACCAATCTTCTTTACACTACTTCAAAACTGATGAGATTTATTTTAGTTGGACACAGAAGCTTATTTATTAATGTAATGGACATCTATGATTTATGAAACCCATAAGATTGACTCTCGCACCTTTCAGTAAATAACTAAAATTTTAATTCTGCGATTAATGTAACTAATCCACGTGTGTTTCTATTACACAACAATTAAGGGTAACTCCAGCATATCTTCTAGATTGTTGATGTGTCTGGTGAGTGGTTTTGTTACTGCTTCTGCAGGTATCACCCTTCTGAAAGATGTCTCATCGTTTCTAATTCTATTCTTACTCTTCTGCCAGAGGAGAAATAGTTTTGCAACGCATGAATACAGTGCTGTAGCTGCTGAATTTTCTAAAAATAATTATGAAATGATGGGAAGAAAAATAAATATAGCCTATTCTAAAATAACAACATACCGTACGCATAAAATGAAACCATTCTGATGAACTTAATATTCTTCAAATTCAGAGTACAAATGCGTTCACCATTTGGTGCTTCGTTCATTTGTATATTTGGACCAAAATGTAGACCTCTGAAATAAATTTTAATGTTGGACTTTGCTCCACAGAACAAGAGCACACAGCCACCCATAGGACTAGTGTGTGTTAAGATTTTAGAACCTGTAATTACAGTTCTACATCAGTAATGGCATTACTACATATTCGACCAACTGAATACTTGCCACTGCACCAGTAACTAACATGTGCAAGAACTGATCTTTTTTGAATACGGTACCAATAATTTGAAATTCAAGGAAGGGGTAAATATTAAAGCTTAGACACGTTGTCATGAGCCATGACATTTTTAATCTACCGCAATGTAAAATGAATTATTAACACTCCTCAAGAACTTGAGTACACATATGAAACAAGAAGTTCCGTGAAGAACTATACAGCCTACTTTTCATGCCAATGATTATTCTACAGAATATGAACCTATCAAGAATAACGACGAAATTAAGTTGGTAATATCGAAATATCTAATTAGTTCAGAATATACCTGGTAGAATGTAGCATAATAGAGCACTACAGTTGGCAGCCCTGGTGACAGAATATATTCTTAGTTCCATCTCTTAAGGTACAGAATACAAAATTTGGTTGAAGTCCAATGGTCGTTACATGCAGTTAGACACTGGATCTATCAGCACGCGTAAAAGCATGTTGCCAACAATGTCATGCGTGTGCTGGTCAGAAATAATCTGAAATATTATGATATCTTGTTGTGCCAATTTTGGATGAAATCCATTTGTTAGTATAGAAGTTACATGCATTTTAAAATTGGACATATCAGCAGGCATAGAATCATGTTGGCAGCACTGCCTTGTATTAATTACTCCAAATTAATCTAGAATGTCAGGTGCTATACGTGTGCAAAGTATAGAGCTGTTGGCTTGAATACTTTCTGATATATTGATATTAGGGTAAAAAATATAGACATTTATTAACAGTTGGCAGCCCTGATTGCTCTTAACAATAATTAGAGTCATATCTGTTATGGTACACTTAGCACATACGGAATTTGGTTGAAATCCAACTGATAGTATAGAAGTTACATGTATTTAAAAATTGGTACTATCAGCAGGCTTATAATCATGTTGGTAGAACTTTCGTATATAAGTTACTCCAAATTAATCTAAAATGTCAGAATATACGTGTGCATAGTTTAAAGCTGTTGGCTTGCATACTTTCTGATATATTGGTATTTGGATAAAAATAATAATAATAGAGACAGCAATTATTAACAATTGGCCGCCCTGGTGGCTCTTAAGAATACGCTCAGTCATATCTGTTTATGTACAGATATTACATACAAAATTTGGTTGAAATCCAATTGATAGTGTAGAAGTTATATGCATTTAAACATTGGACCTATCAGAAGGCTTAAAATTATTTTGGCAACACTGTCATAGTTGGCCTTCTGGAAATTAAACTGAAACAGTCTTATCTACATGTGTGCCAATTTTGGAATAGCTCCCAAGATATCCAACATGGAGCTCAAATTTCTAGTGCGTTTTTTCAGCAGTTGGTAGCACTGACATCATTTTCAAATATGGACGTGAGATATTCCGGTGTACATCTTTACTCATACTAAATTTGGTTTTGATTGCTGCAGCCGTTTAGGAGTTGATAGGGGGACACACACACACAGCCAGACAGACAGACAGAAGGACAGACAGACAGACAGACAGACAGACATTTTCCCGGATCGATCTCATAAGTCTACTTTTTCCTCATTTTTGCAAAATGTGAAAAGTAGGCTAAAAAGGAAGCTTGTAGTTTAACGTGACCGTTAATCTCGCAATCATAAGCCACGGGACCTCCGTTTTACGTGGAATCTGAACCACATGACATGGCATTTCACATCGAAAATCTCACATGCATTGACCGGGAATCGAACCCGGTCCACCTTGGTGAGAGGCATACAGCTTGACCACTGCGCCACCATGCCCCTAGTACACATATGCAATAGGCTCATGGTACTGTATGTATCTCTGCAAGATGTAATCAAGTTGAGAACATTACGGTAACATAGACTCTTACCTGGTCATTTCTCAGGAGAGTAGGCCTAATTGCCACATTCCTCTGCTATTTCGAGAACAGCAATTTACGATTTGTTTGTTCACAGAATTTGGTAGGCCTACCTGTGGAATAAATAATAGTGAAAGTTAATTAATATGTCAAGTGAGCCTCCGTGGCTTAGGCGGCAGCACGCCGGCCTCTCACCGCTGGGTCCGTGGTTCAAATCCCGGTCACTCCATGTGAGATCTGTGCTGGACAAAACGGAGGTAGACAGGTTTTTCTCCGGGTACTCCGGTTTTCCCTGTCAAAATTACATTCCAGCAACACTCTCCACTAGCATTTCATTTCATCTGTCATTCATTTAATCATTGCCCCAGAAGAGTGCGTCAGGCCTCGGCAGCCGGCACAGTCCATGTCCTCGCCGCTAGATGGGGGCTTCATTCATTCCATTCCTGACCCGGTCGGAGACTGGAAGCAGGCTGTGGATTTTCATTTTCAATTAATATGTCAAGTAGAATATCACCTGTACACTGCGTCTAATATCAATTCAAAACTAGGCTACCGGTACGGTATATTTTTCACAGGCACTACAGAAACAAGTTTTCACTTGAACTCTTAAAATAGCGTACTTACTTGGCGTAGCAGAAGAAGAACTGTTCACTTCTCATTACCAAGAAGACGATATGATGAAAGAAAGATGAGAAAGAACACAACATTAGCTTATTATAAAATATTAATATACGGCCAATATTGTTTACACCATGCACGACATAAACAGAGCGTCCATGTTGGTCAATGCCGCCAACCCAGTAGAAATAATGTTTATTTAATGATAAGTGCCGTAATTATCGTCAGTGAGCAAGATAATTGCAAGGAAATGTCAATTAGGAATTATGTGTATATTTATTGACTAAATATATGGATATATTTGCAATTTAATTACAACGTGTATCATGCATATGTTGGCAAGACGATATACAGCGCTCCATATGGCTGGCCGCACAACTACACCGATGGTACCAAATAATCCCTATCTGGTTGACACCCCCTGCATCTGTTGTCAGTTACTGGAACTGATTGCAGGTATTCAAACGGCGTATTGAGGACACAGTTAGCTCTTTTGATCACATGCTGTAATGCAATGGTAAAAGGGAAATAAAACGTATTGACAGGAAATGTAGAAATATGTACCTTTAACTAACATGAAACGTTACTAATACTTGATAAAACAATATTTAACTATCACGTGAAAACGCGCCATGTCTTGTGTTTTAAATATATCGATGCAATGGCGCTGCCATCTACTGTCAGTTAATGGATCTATATGGGCGATGTACTGCCATTTGTTGTCAGTTATAGGAACTGATTGCAGATATTCAAACGGCGTATTGAGGACAACAGCTCTTTTGATCACATGCTGTAATGCAATGGTAAAATGGAAATAAAACGTATTGAGAGGGAATGTAGAAATATGTATCTTTAACAGACATAAAACCTTACTAATACTCCTTGATTAAACAATATTTCAGTGGTAAAAAAAGAAAAATACTGACGAGAGCTGGGATCGAACCGGTGCTCCTTGGAACCCCAGGCAGTCGCCTTAACCACATAGCTAGTCGCGCACTCTTGTTCAACCCAGACGCAATCATTTACTATATTCAAAAGCCGCTGTCTGAAGGAAATAATCCATTTCA
The DNA here is from genome assembly GCA_946902985.2 of Meconema thalassinum. Classification (NCBI taxonomy): domain Eukaryota; kingdom Metazoa; phylum Arthropoda; class Insecta; order Orthoptera; family Tettigoniidae; genus Meconema; species Meconema thalassinum. The sequence goes on from OX336390.1 coordinate 308,789,566, forward strand.
TTATCTCAAAAAATAAATGTTGCACATTCGTATACGTTCATACTGTTATTATATTTTATTGTCAGAACTTGGTTAATGTATGTTTTCAATTACATGGAAGCTTATTAAATAACTTACATTTTAATGGACTTCTCTCCGCCATTTTGTCATGAGCCCAGGCGGATTGTGCGCATGCGTGAGGGACAAGAATTCTGCTATTTTCTATATTAATTTAAAAATATCTTTCTTTCTTTCTTTCTTTCTTTCTTAGTCGTTTACCCTCCAGGTTGGTGGAACCCACGGACTCAGCGAGGGAACTCACCACTACCGCCTCTACGGGCAGTCTCCTAGAGCTGGGAACATCTAATCGGAGTGGATACAACTGGTGAGGTGTGATTGGTACCTCGCACAGGCGGCCTCACCTGTAAAGCGAACAGGGGCCTCATGAGGGAAGATAATGAATGGTCAGGATGGATAGGTAAGGAAGAGAGAAGGAAGAGGGAAGGAAGAGGGAAAGGAGGCGGCCGTGGCCTTGAAGAAGGTACTGTCCCCGTATATTCTAGAGGCGGTCTGTTGGATATCCGAAGCAACAGCTGGATTCGTAGACCCTGACTGCTCCGGCGCAAAATACTAGTTAAGGATCTACTTCCAACTAGACCCTCGCGAATATACGTGGCGGAAATCACGACACAACTGTGAATTACATTAAAAAAATGCACTTAGCTCGTAGTAGAACACCTACCTTAACTCTCGGGGATCTCGTGGTCAGCCTCTGGACCTATAATGGGTTTTACAGTTGCATCTCCTTATATCTAAAATAAATCATGACGACACGGCTTCTAATAAAACTAAACGATTTAATAACAAAAGATATAAACTATGGCTAAATATTCATACAATAAAATAAAGACACACACCCATTCTCTCATCTTTACATTCACGCCACTGATAGAACTGCGTTCTATGAACGGTATAATAAAATTTGGGGTAGCTTGCGTCAATACATCAAGCTGTACAACCATTACACACCCCAGTGTATTTACATTCCTTTGGCGCGTTCCAATGAACATCTGGGCGCTAAGAGCGTGCGACCCTCGCCACGCGTCTGATGACATAACATTCTCAGTTACATTCCCAGCACTAGCTGGTTTAAAAAGGTGCAAGCCGTGCGGTTCGCAACAACTCTCTCCATTTGTGCGACCTAGCCGTGGCCTTGGCTGGAAACGAGTTTTAATCAACCCCACGCTATTCCCGCCTGGCTCACAAATGCACTCTCCCTAACAACAAAAGCTGTGTTAAAATTAAACAGATTCACGTCAGACAAATACGTGAACTGTACGCTCATCCTCCACGCTATTAACATAAAACTTCTATACACACTTCCATTCATACTCTCGCATTGTGACGTCCCAATGGAGTTCATTTCATTCAAACTGAACAAGAAACAAACCACATCCAGTCACATACTCATTCATACTCTCACCACTACGTTAAAACAATCCTTAAACTTCCTACACCTAACATATTATACACTCGATTGGCAAATAATGAAAGTTAACACTTAATGAATTTACAATGACGCTTATAACATCAGCTATAGTTCTTTAAAATATCTAGCGTCTATATACACTTGAGCCTGAGCTCTGATCTAACAGTTATGTCAAATACAGTGAACTGAGATCCTCAAAATCTTCTACATCTCCAGAAATAACCACCGCCAGTCTCTCCTCTCTGATCTGGAGTCAAAATAGTTTAAATTCATTCGACCACTCAAGGTGAAACATATGTCGTTACATACTCGGGTTTAATAATCTCGATAAGAGTATAACATGACAGATGTAATTATCTATTTCCCGTTTCAATTTCAACCGTGACCCTTCATGTCCTCTCTAAACCAAAGTCATGTATACAATATAAGGAGTACTCTCTACTCACACCTTTGTGCCTTGCCAAACTTAGTCATGCCCACGCAATGACTGTGCTATAAAATGCGGAAACACCTTCGCAAACCCTCGTATGCCAACTAAATACGGAAATACATACACATAAAAACCACTATCAAAGGGTTATAACCTTCACATCTTTCAAACTGGCATCCCTTAAAAAGGGCATAATTCCTCAGCGTTGTCACAACAATCGCTGGTCTCTGAACAATAACAACAATTGCTAAACCGTTAATTTCTACATCATAACGACCTTTGGACTTTACGATACTAACCTCATCACTTATTACTCTTGAAACGTTACTCTGATAAATATAAACTGTCGTGCATACATTTAATAAAAATACTGCATCTCATCTTCAAACATCTGGGTTCGACTTTAATCGATAAAAGAATATTATGTCTACAACGTGACATGATATTACTCCTCGTAAATATTTAATCACAACATTATATAAGTGTGTGTCTAACAAGAATCGATCACGACGAGGATATCAAACGATAACTACCCTAACGTCGGATGATAATAAATCTTCCAAGAAGATTCTAGCTCCAAATAAATTTAAATGACTGAAAGTTCAAAGCCTTCTTCAATAAAACATACAATTATTCATATTCGTATTCTCTCCATTCAGAACGAATGTCTATGAGTTCTGACGATAATAATCGTTTCCACGTTAAATGTTTCTCTTCCACAAGATGTCATGATATTTCACAATATATCACCACCAAGATCTTCTTCTCTTGACGTTTCTTCTCGACGGATAATATGCCCAAATTAAACTTATAAAAATTAATTTAATGGGTAACATTGACGAAAATGTCTATCACCTGCATTCAGAATGAATTCGAAAACGTCGAAAATAAATTACTGTTCCTTAAAGGAAATGACAAAAGCTTGTTCCTCGAACAAGTAAAATAATCTCAGTTCAGAAACTGGATTCCTAACAAACGAAGCTAAAAGCGTCGCAAGACGATCACTACAATAAATTTCGAAGAATAAAAAAGCTATACATTGTACCCGATACCTAGTTTAGGCTATCGGCTACGCCAGCAGACATTAAGCCGTAGTTGAGGTTTTGGGAAGAGTTAGGAAAAGATAGCGCACCGATCGAGTCAAGAAGAATGTCAAGATGACGTAGGAGGTCTAGGATCAAGGAGGCACTGACATCTGTAAGAAGATGGAATTATGGATAGAAATGTGAAGCTTTATTGAGATATGTATGGAATATGGTATTTAAACATCTTAGAAGAGAAGATATAACATGCATTATATGTGGAAATAATTTTAAGGAAGTTAGATAACCCTTAAGTTATTTTATAACGTAACAGCCGAGATGATGAGGGTTCGAGACTAAAATTGTGACGCGAGAGCACAGTGGTGGGGGACAACACCACATGTCTGCGCCAGGCAGATAGGAGTGAAGACAGTGCCAACAGATTCAGTGGAGCTCTGTCAGTCGAGCAAGTAGGGTCGAGCTCTGTAGCGCAAGCCAGACGCACGGTGAAGGTCGCGTAGCGTACCGAAACTGTCACGGCAAAGTGTAGGCGACAGTTTCAGCATCGCCGGGCAGCGAACGCCAAGCAGGTCATTGATCCAGGCGGACTTGCCGAGCAAGCAATCACCGACAGCCGGGATATGTTAGAACAGCAATGCAAGTAGTTGGAGACTTTATTACAAGCTACATTTCAACGCAGTTTGAACACAGTTTTTCTGAATAACATTATGACTATGCTTTTCCATAACGCATTCAAAGTTACTTTAACAATTTCAAGCAAACGGAATGTCGTAAGCATATGCACTGATGAACTTAAGATCGTGCATTAATGAAATTTATTTCTTATGCAGTTTCATGAATTACCAAATACAGACAACTACAGGGTGTTTCATAAACTTGGACACTCTCATGTAAAATTTTATTTTACGAAAGTGAGACTTAGCAGTTATTGGAGATTGATCTTTCAATACTCAAACTGAACATTTAATGGGACAGTGGCGTAACTTAGAAGAGGAATAGGGGGTCCGCTGTTTCCATGAACTTTTTCGAGAGGAGTTGGACAATATCCGCTATGGGTAATCAGAAGTTCAACATGTCAGAGTAGACGCAGATAGAGACAAGATGGCACCGCAGAGCGATGGATTCGATTCCTGACGAGAGGAGGTCCACCACCTGATTCACTTGGGATTTCGAAGGCAATCGTCATTTCATGGATGGAATGATATTCACGCCGATCTTTCGAGAAATTCATTATGTAGGGAAAATCGACGATCTTGGAAATTTAATAACAGCTGATTTTGAAAAGGTACTGTAAGAGTTGTAACTACCTGATGCGATTATTTTCATGAATACTGGGCACACATGTATATTTTTCTAATAGGAGTGATACGATTATTTAGACATGGTTTGATTTTATATGCTTCGAATTTGCTAGAATATGGCATGACCATATGATATGGCAGGCATCATTATACGAAATTCTCACCATTGGTTGGCTTTATTAAGCAGATGTTTGGTCTTTTAGACATTTTTCCAGCTAGGATATATTTCATGAATAGTTTTTTTGTGTAACGAGTATTTCGAACTCGTGATCTGCAATTGATTATCTAAAATTACTTCGTCAGTTCATTGCATACTAGTGAGTGTGTATTATTCATCAGTAGGGATTTTTTCCATTGGATTGTTTGGAGATATTAAGAAGTTATTCACTTTAGTGAATGAACATCGCTTTTATATGACAACTAGAAACTTGTTGATTCCTATCTGGTACATTCACTCATATAGTCTACGAGATGGGGTCTTTCGTATTTATACGATTGTATGGTGGCTACTCATCTTACCCATCGTTCAGGGCACTATCATCTTAGACAACGGGGCGAGGTCTTTCGTATTTATACGACTGTACGGTGGTTACACATCTTACTCGCCATTGAGGGACTCATTTTTATCATCCGAATGTACATGAGATTGTAAGTGAATCAAACAAGGAACTACTAGTCACATATCAGTCGAAATTTTGTTAAATAAAGTAACGATAAATGTCAGCAGGATTGCATTTAGTAATTCTTGTTTTCCAATCCAATATTTTGTTGCTATACTCTTTTGAGAGTAATTTCAGTTTAACAGCTGTTACAGCTGATGCTTTTGATGAGTTTTATAATTGTATTTGATACCTTTGAGAAGGATTTAAAGTAATTGAATCTTGTAAGATTAATCATTAATGGTCAGATTTATTTTAAGGCAGATCAGTATTGCAGATTTTGATATGAGAGATTATAGCACATTGGTGTTTTTCTGTGATGTGAGTTATGAAAATTGTAAGAGAATTTATGCTATTTGAAAGCAGATCTTAAATTACTGAGGTAAAATATTTTTCCAATTGTTTAAGAAGTTGTCTAGATGTGATCAGAGTAATTACAGTTATTGGAGATTGTGTGCGTTGATAATTTGAAGCCAGTTATATATTTTTGTAGATCATGCAACATGGTTAAGTGGAGTTTGTGATAGGCATTTTGTGGAAGTTGCCAAGTGATAGTAGCAATGTTGCTAATGTATTTTGAGGCAGACATGAGGTCGTCGTACCCAGTCTAGCGTATTTGTTGAGATTCATGCTGTATGTCCTGAATATTTATGGAGTTTTGTGGAATAATTGTTGTATTCAAATGTGATATTTGAAGTATTGAGGAAATGTAATGTCGTTGTGGATAGTTAGATCAAACGTGATGTCGTGGAGGCAATAATATTTTTTGGCGTGATAAATTAAATACGAGATATAACTTGGAAGTAATAAAACTGTAAGACAACGTTCTATAAACCATATTAAACAATTTGTTAGGAAATTAAACAAATAAATGAAGTTGATAATACAAGATTTTCTGAAAATAATAATTAATGAAATAATAATCTGAAATTTAAGCATATTAACGATCTGACCTAATGAAATAAAAATCAGTATGACTAGATGAAATAATGAAAATCTAAATAACCAGAAGATTGAAATTTAAATAATTTGATAAATTAAATTTTGGAATAAATCAATGAATTAAATAGATGGATGAATTAAAGATTGGAATAATTAAACTGATTGAAATAAATTAATAGACGATTGTAATGATGATGAATAACTGAATTTGAAGGTGATAATTAATTAAAGAAGCTGAATTTATATGGAATTAAATAAATTTAATTAAGATATAATTTGAGGAATTGCAACTTGAGTTGAGAATTTAAATGATGTAATGGTGAAGAATTAACGATTCTGACAGGAATATGTAGAATTTTGATGTGAGAAATGTGAGAAATATTTAATTTTGATGATGACGATAACGATGACCAATGAGCCGTGAATTTTCTGTAATTCACAGATAAGTAATTGTGTATTACAATGTAAATAGTGTAAATTAATTATTCGATGTTTAGGAGCATTTGATTAACATGTTCAACATTTAAATTATGCCATGCAAGCCATAAATTACGTGATGTTTAATATATGTTATTATAATATGTGTATGTTTAGACAGATTAATAACTTTATCAAATCCACATTGATGATGTTAAATTAAAGAGAAATTAGGTCTCAGGTTTCACAAATGTCAGTGACGAAAGACATAGTGCTACAGTGATCCTGAGAACCCAAGAGAGCTTTAGAAATTGTTCTTGTTATGTGGATGAAATATTTTTGGATTAGAAAAGAGATGGTTCGATTTTTGGACAATGACAATTTAACGTTGGCATTCGACCATACTCTCAGGTAGGAGTTATATTTAAAATGTCTGTCTGACTATCAAAGTGAAATAAATTTGTTTTTATCGTAGTTGTGATCTGATGATGGTGTGATGTTCCTTTTTCTTTCCTTGTCTTGAGTAAGGCTTATCCGAAAAGGAAGTGGTTTGCTAGGAATTCAGTTGATGGCGCCCATTTATATTTGCATTATTTCTATTAAACTTAAGCCCGTAACGACCCTAGAGATACTTTGTCTCGTGTTACCCACTGCTTTTTCGAGAACTCAGCTGAATTTCCGACACATTCCTTATTTGACTAGAGGTTCATTTAACTCCGCTCTGTCCCGGAACTCCAGGAATGCGATGTTATAGCAGATGGGTCATCGCATCCCCAGGACGAACGGGTACAGAGAGAGAGGGAGAATTGGCTTTATCCAGCTTGTGGGGCTTCGATTTTGTTTATTCTATGGAATCACATCAGATTTAGATTACTGAGAGATTGATCTCAAGTTAATTTAATTGTGTTACAAAATTTATTAAACTTAGTCAGACAATGTACTTGTGTGCCCATTCCTGTGTTCATGTTAATCGTATTAGAATTATATCATGTTAGTTATAAGACATTTTTCCTATACCCAAGTGAATGCAGGAATTGAGACATTGTGATGTGTTGTTGTCTAACGTCTCTGTATAAAACGTATTTTGAAAATATAATTATGTTGCCGGAAGATTTAGCTAAGGTGTTAGGAGAGTTACAGACGGGTATGTCTGGTATTGCAGAAACTATTTCTAAGATGGAAACGGAAGTTAAAGAACAGATTAATAGTTCAGAAGCTAGATTAGAAGCTAGATGTAAAGAAAATGTGCAATCATTAGAGACTAGGCTACAGACTAGTACTGAAGAAAATTTAAAATTATTACAGTCAAATAGTAAAGATGAGTTGATGTAATTAGAAACAAGATTACAGTCAAATAATGAAGCTAACTTGAAGGATAATTTTAAATCATTGGAAGAGAAATTACAAGCTCGTAGTGAAGAAACTAATACAGAGTTAGAAAACAAGTTAACTAGATTAGAGAATAGCTTAACTTTAAAGAATAATGAAATGCTGACGACTTTACAATTAGACATAATTGCAGTAAATATGAAAGGAGAGGAAAATGTTCAAATGTTAAGAAAAAATATTATTGAATTAGAAAGTAGAGGAGAAGAGAATATTTTTACTTTAAGAACAGACGTTATGTCCATACAGAAAGACATTAAATCGGACGTATCGAAGTTGAGATTCGACATCGATGGTTTAGTGGCAGATGTAGGCAAAATTCAAGAGTGGTCTACCGAAGTATCTTTCGAGAATAAAATCAAAGGTCTAGAAATGAATCTAGGTAATGAGATTAAAGATTTAAAGACAGTAATTGGGACCATTAAAGAGGAAGTCTTAGGAGAGGTTAATTCTAATTTAAAATCATTAGAAAATCAATTGCAGAAAGATATTAGGAAGATGGACGACGATATAGAGCAAAAGGTTAATGAAAACTTAGCTTTGTTCAAAAATAGAGTCGGTGCAATTGTGGAAGAACGGTATAGTGAGGTCGATGCCGAAGCAAAAGAGAAACGTGAAGGGTTAGATGAAAAATTAATCGCAGGTATGGCAAACTTAGAAGCGAGGTTTACGGAGAACAAGGAAGCGATGAAGATAGATTCAACTCTATTTAGAACAGATGTTGATCTGTTAAAGGAACAAGTCGCGTCAGTAATGAATACGTGCGAAGACAAGATTGACAAGTTAAAAAACGATTTAGACGAGAGTAACAAAACGCAGAATGTTACGTCGTTAGATGAGTTGAAGACTCAGGTCAAGACCGTGGAGAAATTAGCAGAAGACAGGATAACTAAACTAGAATCTATGTTTAACAGTTTCACCAGTCAGAATATAACATCAGGGGAAACATTGATAAATCAAACAGCGATAGACCGCAGTATGAGTAATCAAGAAGCTAGCATGGGAGAAGACCGTCAAATGCAACCGAATGTGACATTCGAAAGGGCCAGTTCAACCCCTCAGGATAATCCAAGTTCGAATAGGAGTACGTTGGGTCCAAGCGAACGATACTCAGGTCCAGTCACCATTATTAGGAATCTGGATGACAAGCCGAGGAAGTTTTCGGGAAATACAGGAGTCACACCAGTCGAATTTCTGCGAGATATTCGAGACTACATGGCGGAACATAGAGTAGCCAAAGAAAGAGAGCTAAGGATAGTCGAACGCGCCTTAGATGGGTCTGCGCTTACTTGGTTTAGAGCGTTCAGAAGCAATTTTGCGAACATGGAGCAATTTGCAATAGCTTTCTTGAGGAGATTTTGGAGTGCCGAGGATCAACTGAACGTAAGAGCGGAAATGTACTCAAAGCGCTATTCTACGTCACATCCGACGCATTATGCCAATTATTTCACGTCACAGCTGGCTAAATTACAGTTTCTGATTCCTCCATTGCCAGAATAAGAGCTTTTGCAAGCTATAGCGAGACAGTTACCGATTGAGATACAGCGATCACTAATAGCGTCGGGAGCCAATACACTTGAGCATTATGACGACATTTTACGGCGATTGGACTATACAAGCGCTCAAGTTACGCCTAGAAATACCAGAAACGACAATAGAAACACGCAAGAGGTGAATGCGGTAGTCGTAGACAACGCAGCTCAAACGGACAGAAGAGATTCCTGGGAAAACAGAAGGAACGAAGGGAATCGAGGAAACATCCGTAACGCTCGAGGAAATGATCGATATAGAGGACCATATGAGAGGCCATACGATCAAGAAGCAAGAGATAGCCGATATAGAAATTGTAACCAGAATTCCAGATATCAAGACAGGAATCGATACAACAATAGATATCGGGGCAGAAATAACTGGAGCCAAGGTCAACAGTATAATGGGAACGACAGGCAGGATGGCCGAAGAAACGATCCTAACGACAGACGAGATAATCGTGGACATGAGAGGTCGAGGCAAGAAGATAGACAGCCTAGTGCACCACTCGAAGAGACAGTCAGAGATGTCAATCGAGCAAGCACGAGTGGCGAAGGAAAAAAAACGTCAAATTAACTCTAGAGAAAAATGCTAATCATTGGGAATCGATCATTATTGTGGAAACGTATCAGGTCAAGGACGAGGATTTAATCGAGGAGGAAGACATAGTACATCGGGAAAATAGACATGAATTGCCAGTTATTAGTGTGGAAGTCATGGGAAAAGAAATAAAGACACTTGTAGACACGGGGGCTATGGTGAGCTTGATATCCATAGGTTGCCTGGATGAATTGAAATTATTAGGAGAAATTACAATGTTGCCAACTGTTGTTAGCAAAATTCAAGGGGTGATCCCAGACAGGAGTATGAAATGTAAAAGTCAGGTACTTTTAGATGTTGGGATTGGAACTAGAAGTTTTGAACAGATGTTCCTAGTAGTGGGTCAACTACATTTTGACATGATCCTAGGAGTGGATTTCTTAAGTGAGAGTGGCCTGATCATAGATATGCAGAGTAGGCGCATGTACTTTCAAGAAGGGGTCATGGAAAATCAGGAATCGGAGATGACATTCTTTAGAGAGGATGTATTGGATGAGATTGTATGCAGCGTTGAAAGGTCTATAGAAGATAAAACTGGCATGACAAGTAAAATAAATCCAGAAATTAAGGGGCAGTTTGATCAAGTAATTTCAGAATATGAGGACATATTCAATGACAAACCAGGTCTCATAGAAAATTTTACCTATAGCATCAAGTTGATGGATGACAAACCATACCATAAAAATTTATATCCCATTCCGGATAAATGGAAGGAGGAAGTTAGCATAATGATAAGCGATATGGAGAAAGATGGAATAATTAAGAAAATGCCAACTGCTTATTTGAATCCTTTAGCTGTTGTCAAGAAACCTAATGGTAAGCTGAGGATATGTCTAGATGCCAGAGCCCTTAATGAAAGAGTTCTTCCTGAACATGACAGACCACCTGTTATTCGTGAATTGTTACGCAGATTCAGAGGAAAGAGTTTCTTTTCGACAATCGATCTGACTAGTTCTTATTATCATGTTGAGCTAGCAGAAGACTGCAAACAGTACACAGGGTTCTTGTTTGACCATAAAACATATGTATTCAATAGGTTACCTTTTGGAGTGAAAAATAGTGGTCCGGTGATGATCCGAGCACTAGATGAAAATTTGTCAGATGCAGTTAAGGAGCATGTGGTAAGCTATATTGATGACCTGATTATAGCGTCTGAGACAGCGGAAGAACATATCAGGCACCTTCAAATGCTTTTTGAAGATCTTAGATCTTAGGAGGACGAACTTCAAGGTGAATTTCAATAAATGTCAGTTCTTTCATGAAGAAATTGAATTTCTTGGGCATAGAATCGATGGAGATGGTTATAGGCCCAATCCAAAGAAGATCATGGCCATTTCAGAGTTTCCAACCCCACGAAAGATTAAAGAGGTACGGCAGTTTTTAGGCATGTGTCAGTTCTTTTCAGCACATTGTCCTGAATATACTGAGACGATGGCACCGCTGCAGGATTTACTAAGAAAGGGAAATCGATGGAAATGGGACGATAGATGCAATCAAGCGTTTTTAGCGGCCAAGAAAATGTTGATCCAAAATATCAAGCTTGAGTACCCTGATTTTACAAGAAGATTTTTTGTAGAGACAGACGCATCCAAAATAGGTATTAGTGGGATCCTATATCAGTTGGATGATGACAAGAAACATAGGTATTTAGCTTTCACCAGTCGCAAGCTTAGGAATTGTGAGAAGAATTACTATGCAACTGAGTTAGAGGCATTAGCAGTGGTTCATGCTCTTAAAACGTGGAAGAAGGTGTTGTTTGGACATGACATAACAGTGATCACAGATCATAAAGCCCTCCAATTTATTATGAAGACAGACTTAGCGAGTGACCGCATCACCAGATGGGCTCTGTTCTTACAGCAATTTAACCCAACTGTTGTACATAGACCTGGGAAGTTAAATCTGTTAGCAGATGTGTTGAGCAGAAACCCTTGTGAGGAAGTAATTGTCAACCATATAAATTTGATTCAAGAGGATAATGGTACTCTAGAAAAGTTGAAGTTGTTAGCGCAAACTCAGAAGAGATATGCACCTTTGCGAAGAATTTACCTTTTTTGACACGCAGGATGGACAACGCTGATCCGGATTTTCAAAGAACTGAGATAGAGGCTAGAAAATATCATATTATGGGAGGTGTTATATGCCAATATATCGACCAGGATCATACTAAACTTAGAGTAGTGATCCCACCCAAGCTTGTCAAACCAGTTATTTGGATGATACACCGAACTGCAGCTCATGTAGGTGTAGACAAGACTTTGGCTCTCGCTCAAGAAACATTCGTTTGGAGACAAATGGGACAAACGATTCGCGATGTCATAAAGACCTGTGACAGTTGTCAGCGAAGTAAATACTCATCTAAGTTAATGAAAGAAGTTCCTAGATCAATATTACCCAGCAAGCCAAGAGAACTTTTCGCGACGGACATTTTCGGTCCGATTCCTCGTTCGACGAAAGGAAATCAGTTCGTTTTGGTAACAGTTGACGTATTTTCAAAATACGTATCTCTATGCCCTATACAGAAAGCTACATCCAAGTACGTGATAAACAGACTTGAGAAAATAGTTATTCCGAGCATGGGGAAACCTGAAGTTTTGTTGAGTGACCATGGATCGCAATTTACTAGTATGGAATTTTCTACTGCTATGGAACGTTTAGGAATAAGGCATGTGTTTAATTCTGTACGGTATCCATAGGGAAATCCAGCCGAAAGAATTATGCCGGAGATCAGTAAGATGTGTTGCTTATATGTGTCAAGGCAACACCATAGATGGATGGAAGTGATACCCATCATTAGCCAATGCTTGAATTCCACAATACATGAAAGCACAGGACAGACTCCGTCCATGCTTCATCATGGATTGAAACCGGATAGACCATGGGACCGAGTCGTGAGGGCACCATTAGATCCTCAACCCACACAAGAAAGAAGAGTCGAGATGGCAGGAGAGAGGCTCAGAAGACAGGCGGAGAAGAGAGCCAGTAGACAGGCAGGAAGGAGGTTCCACGAGCCATTTCAAGAAAATGATGAGGTGCTGATTAGGAAGCCAGTCACTTCGAACCTTCAGCTGAAGATCTACCATAAATTTGCTCCATTGTACGCTGGTCCGTTCCGTATTGAACAAACATACCAGAATAATAGCTACAAGATTGTCAGAATGGATACTGATGAAGTTGTAGGAACTTTTAATGCAGCTAGCATTAGGAAATACCATCATGCTGAGTAAGAAAATTGTAGAGCTATCGTGTACATGTATTATATATAGAATGCCTGAGAGTGTATTTTTTTTCTCAATCCTGATAAAAAAAGGAGATGTACGGGGGAGATGTACCCGATACCTAGTTTAGGCTATCGGCTACGCCAGCAGACATTAAGCCGTAGTTGAGGTTTTGGGAAGAGTTAGGAAAAGATAGCGCACCGATCGAGTCAAGAAGAATGTCAAGATGACGTAGGAGGTCTAGGATCAAGGAGGCACTGACATCTGTAAGAAGATGGAATTATGGATAGAAATGTGAAGCTTTATTGAGATATGTATGGAATATGGTATTTAAACATCTTAGAAGAGAAGATATAACATGCATTATATGTGGAAATAATTTTAAGGAAGTTAGATAACCCTTAAGTTATTTTATAACGTAACAGCCGAGATGATGAGGGTTCGAGACTAAAATTGTGACGCGAGAGCACAGTGGTGGGGGACAACACCACATGTCTGCGCCAGGCAGATAGGAGTGAAGACAGTGCCATTAGATTCAGTGGAGCTCTGTCAGTCGAGCAAGTAGGGTCGAGCTCTGTAGCGCAAGCCAGACGCACGGTGAAGGTCGCGTAGCGTACCGAAACTGTCACGGCAGAGTGTAGGCGACAGTTTCAGCATCGCCGGGCAGCGAACGCCAAGCAGGTCATTGATCCAGGCGGACTTGCCGAGCAAGCAATCACCGACGGCCGGGATATGTTAGAACAGCAATGCAAGTAGTTGGAGACTTTATTACAAGCTACATTTCAACACAGTTTGAACACAGTTTTTCTGAATAACATTATGACTATGCTTTTCCATAACGCATTCAAAGTTACTTTAACAATTTCAAGCAAACGGAATGTCGTAAGCATATGCACTGATGAACTTAAGATCGTGCATTAATGAAATTTATTTCTTATGCAGTTTCATGAATTACCAAATACAGACAACTACAGGGTGTTTCATAAACTTGGACACTCTCATGTAAAATTTTATTTTACGAAAGTGAGACTTAGCAGTTATTGGAGATTGATCTTTCAATACTCAAACTGAACATTTAATGGGACAGTGGCGTAACTTAGAAGAGGAATAGGGGGTCCGCTGTTTCCATGAACTTCTTCGAGAGGAGTTGGACAATATCCGCTAAGGGTAATCAGAAGTTCAACATGTCAGAGTAGACGCAGATAGAGACAAGATGGCACCGCAGAGCGATGGATTCGATTCCTGACGAGAGGAGGTCCACCACCTGATTCACTTGGGATTTCGAAGGCAATCGTCATTTCATGGATGGAATGATATTCACGCCGATCTTTCGAGAAATTCATTATGTAGGGAAAATCGACGATCTTGGAAATTTAATAACAGCTGATTTTGAAAAGGTACTGTGAGAGTTATAACTACCTGATGCGATTATTTTCATGAATACTGGGCACACATGTATATTTTTCTAATAGGAGTGATACGATTATTTAGACATGGTTTGACTTTATATGCTTCGAATTTGCTAGAATATGGCATGACCATATGATATGGCAGGCATCATTATACGAAATTCTCACCATTGGTTGGCTTTATTAAGCAGATGTTTGGTCTTTTAGACATTTTTCCAGCTAGGATATTTTTCATGAATAGTTTTTTTGTGTAACGAGTATTTCGAACTCGTGATCTGCAATTGATTATCTAAAATTACTTCGTCAGTTCATTGCATACTAGCGAGTGTGTATTATTCATCAGTAGGGATTTTTCCATTGGATTGTTTGGAGATATTAAGAAGTTATTCACTTTAGTGAATGAACATCGCTTTTATATGACAACTAGAAACTTGTTGATTCCTATCTGGTACATTCACTCATATAGTCTACGAGATGGGGTCTTTCGTATTTATACGATTGTATGGTGGCTACTCATCTTACCCATCGTTCAGGGCACTATCATCTTAGACAACGGGGCGAGGTCTTTCGTATTTATACGACTGTACGGTGGTTACACATCTTACTCGCCATTGAGGGACTCATTTTTATCATCCGAATGTACATGAGATTGTAAGTGAATCAAACAAGGAACTACTAGTCACATATCAGTCGAAATTTTGTTAAATAAAGTAACGATAAATGTCAGCAGGATTGCATTTAGTAATTCTTGTTTTCCAATCCAATATTTTGTTGCTATACTCTTTTGAGAGTAATTTCAGTTTAACAGCTGTTACAGCTGATGCTTTTGATGAGTTTTATAATTGTATTTGATACCTTTGAGAAGGATTTAAAGTAATTGAATCTTGTAAGATTAATCATTAATGGTCAGATTTATTTTAAGGCAGATCAGTATTGCAGATTTTGATATGAGAGATTATAGCACATTGGTGTTTTTCTGTGATGTGAGTTATGAAAATTGTAAGAGAATTTATGCTATTTGAAAGCAGATCTTAAATTACTGAGGTAAAATATTTTTCCAATTGTTTAAGAAGTTGTCTAGATGAGATCAGAGTAATTACAGTTATTGGAGATTGTGTGCGTTGATAATTTGAAGCCAGTTATATATTTTTTGTAGATCATGCAACATGGTTAAGTGGAGTTTGTGATAGGCATTTTGTGGAAGTTGCCAAGTGATAGTGGCAATGTTGCTAATGTATTTTGAGGCAGACATGAGGTCGTCGTACCCAGTCTAGCGTATTTGTTGAGATTCATGCTGTATGTGCTGAATATTTATGGAGTTTTGTGGAATAATTGTTGTATTCAAATGTGATATTTGAAGTATTGAGGAAATGTAATGTCGTTGTGGATAGTTAGATCCAACGTGATATTGTGGAGGCAATAATATTTTTTGGCGTGATAAATTAAATACGAGATATAACTTGGAAGTAATAAAACTGTAAGACAACGTTCTATAAACCATATTAAACAATTTGTTAGGAAATTAAACAAATAAATGAAGTTGATAATACAAGATTTTCTGAAAATAATAATTAATGAAATAATAATCTGAGATTTAAGCATATTAACGATCTGACCTAATGAAATAGAAATCAGAATGACTAGATGAAATAATGAAAATCTAAATAACCAGAAGATTGAAATTTAAATAATTTGATAAATTAAATTTTGGAATAAATCAATGAATTAAATAGATGGATGAATTAAAGATTGGAATAATTAAACTGATTGAAATAAATTAATAGACGATTGTAATGATGATGAATAACTGAATTAGAAGGTGATAATTAATTAAAGAAGCTGATGATTAATGAATTTATATGGAATTAAATAAATTTAATTAAGATATAATTTGAGGAATTGCAACTTGAGTTGAGAATTTAAATGATGTAATGGTGATGAATTAACGATTCTGACAGGAATATGTAGAATTTTGATGTGAGAAATGTGAGAAATATTTAATTTTGATGATGACGATAACGATGATCAATGAGCCGTGAATTTTCAGTAATTCACAGATAAGTAATTGTGAATGACAATGTAAATAGTGTAAATTAATTATTCGATGTTTAGGAGCATTTGATTAACATGTTCAACATTTAAATTATGCCATGCAAGCCATAAATTACGTGATGTTTAATATATGTGATTATAATATGTGTATGTTTAGACAGATTAATAACTTTATCAAATCCACATTGATGATGTTAAATTAAAGAGAAATTAGGTCTCAGGTTTCACAAATGTCAGTGACGAAAGACATAGTGCTACAGTGATCCTGAGAACCCAAGAGAGCTTTAGAAATTTTTCTTGTTATGTGGATGAAATATTTTTGGATTAGAAAAGAGATGGTTCGATTTTTGGACAATGACAATTTAACGTTGGCATTCGACCATACTCTCAGGTAGGAGTTATATTTAAAATGTCTGTCTGACTATCAAAGTGAAATAAATTTGTTTTTATCTTAGTTGTGATCTGATGATGGTGTGATGTTCCTTTTTCTTTCCTTGTCTTGAGTAAGGCTTATCCGAAAAGGAAGTGGTTTGCTAGGAATTCAGTTGATGGCGCCCATTTATATTTGCATTATTTCTATTAAACTTAAGCCCGTAACGACCCTAGAGATACTTTGTCTCGTGTTACCCACTGCTTTTTCGAGAACTCAGCTGAATTTCCGACACATTCCTTATTTGACTAGAGGTTCATTTAACTCCGCTCTGTCCCGGAACTCCAGGAATGCGATGTTATAGCAGATGGGTCATCGCATCCCCAGGACGAACGGGTACAACATGGAGTTCATAAATATTGTGTCGAAATATGGATAAAGGATTTGCTCAGAAAATGTCACTACAAGCTCTAACTACAAGGTTAGTGAACACTGCTACCTGGTCTCGAAGTCTAGAAGATCAAGATAGAGTATTACAAAATACTCGGATGTTACATCTCCCAAAGATCTGGGCTGGATCCTAGCTCGTCTCCAAGAACTCGTGACCTCAGGAAAGGAACGAATTCCCCTACTGGAAAACAGAAAGCTCCGACCGGGATCGAACTGCGGGCCTCCAATCATCATCTTCCTTGTGACCGGGATAACCTTGGACCTCTTGATAATCTTGATGTTTCTTCTTTCTCCGTCACAGCACAGATTCATCATAACAGCGAGTAGCGTCGAAAGTTCTGCTTTCTACTTCGAAAGGCATTCGAGAGGAAAGTCATGGACCTCACTCGCATAACGAACATTCATGTAGATAGAATATGAACATCGTTCTGTTGTCGCTGATGTTAATATTGAGCTCATCTTTGACAAGAATGCACTAGAATCGAGTTGTACATCAAGTCTCATGATCGCTCATTAAGTAGACATTCATGAACATTCTTCTCTAACGAAGCTCCATCGTTGACTATACTGCTTCTATCTGCCTATATCCCTGGCGCACATATTAATTTAGTCCATAATAATCTTCATAATAGTAGACTGAATATTGTTCTTCACTATGGAATACATCTCCATCCTATTTGTTCTTGTAATACAGTTCCAAACAAGCATTGCTAATACACCCGTACTCACTTGTGGCTGGTGCATGCGCTGTAGTCGCTCGACTAAAAGTGTCTTATCGCGCTGGAAAGAAACACTTTTCTCGCGCTTCACAAAACTGCTTCTAATTGCTGAAATACTTCTCCCAAACTTCTGAAATTTCGTAATATACAATATCTGATAACAAGCTACAATCTGAAGTTGAAATAGTGTCTCTGAAGTGGATCAGACCGAAGTGATTGCTGCATATAAGTTCATCGCAACTTCACTTAGATTCAAGGCGCGGTAATCTCCTAACTCTACCATCGCTTATGCCTCGTCTCCACGAGTCCACCTTCTACAAGCTCGGTGAAACACTCGGAACTCCTCTCTCTTCCTGTAACACACTTCTGACCTCTCGGACATTCAGATACTAAAGAGACTCGATGCTTGGCATCTCCCCTCCAAGTCTACCGATTCTGGATGCCTTTTTGAGTTCCCTCTCAAATTCGCGCGGGCTCTAGCAAATCGCTTATTCCTTCCAACAGCCACCTGCTATTGACTTATAAAATATTTCCAATATTTTATTATCATATTCTTCTCTTTTCCATAATATAAATTCACTCTCCAGGGGCTTAAATGAATTAAATATCCATAAAAATTTAGTTGTTGGAACTCCCGTCTTCTCTAAAACTTCTTCCTATTGGCTGTAAGCTCATATCCAATCGGATAATTTATAACAATATTTAAACAATTCCTGGGATTATTCGCTGTTGCTAGGCCGATTCTATGCTTCTGGAAACTTCCATTGCGCAATACAATCACGTGACGGAATTTCCCTCCTGTTCAACGTCGCCTCTCGACTGGTTTCTGCCAAGTTCCAGCCATCATATTCCTTGGTTAAATTTTATCATGGGCTTCGAAAAAAAAATACTATTTTCATTTTCATCCCTTATAATTCATTTTACGGGGGCAGTACCATCCCAGCATTTCCCCGAAGACAAAGTGGGAAACCACGGAAAACCACTTCGAGGATGGCTGAGGTGGGAATCGAACCCCCTCTAGTCATTTGGACCACCCGAGGCTGAGTAAACCCCGTTCCAGTCCTCATACCACTTTTCAAATTTCGTGGCAGAGCCGGGAATCGAACCCAGGACCTTCGGGGCGGCAGCTAACCATGCTGACCGCTACGCTACGGAGGCGATATTTAAAAATATACCGTAATATATTTGTTTATTTTCGAGACACTCTGCAAATCTACAGGCCAAGAGCTTTCGTTAGAGTGCTCTACGAAGAAAATCGGTTCTGTCGTTCTCGCAATCTCGTGGTAACAAAAATCACCTTACTGTTTTAAATATATAGATAATAACAGTTATAATAATTTTAGTGGCTTTTCGATATCATGGTAATTTTATCATGAATATAGATAGAAAATGTCTGACTACCTGTGTTATTGTGGCGTCTGTCTTCTTCTTCTTCTTCTTATTCTTATTATTATAATTATTATTATTATTATAATTATTATATCTGGTCTGAAACTTCACCAATGATGACATCCGTAGGCGATATGGTGTAGCACCAGTCATTGAGACGATGAGGGAAAGCCGTTTTCGCTGGTATGGTCATGTGCTTCGAGCGGATAAAACAACAGTTGCAAGCACTTTGCTTGTAGTCAGCGATGGTTTGACACAGTACTTGAAGACCTTAAAATCGCGGGACTCCATCCTGACATGCCCTACGATCGTATAAAATGGCGATAGAGAGCCAGAATAGCAGACCCTGCCTGTGTTTGCGGGACAAATGCTAGGAAGAAGGAGAAGATTATTATATTATCTCTATATATAACAAGTAGTTCCGTGTAGAACTAAGCAGCCTATTTTCATATATTCTACTTATATTAATTGCCACTATCAACATACAACATTTCAGTTTGATTGCTGTAATAGATTCGTAGATATTGAGAACCGACTAAATATTTCGGATGGTTGCCATGTTGGATTTTATATATGTAGGTCCAAACGTTATGTTCTGTTACATGAAGATTATTGTGCACGTTTAGCAGACAAACTTCAATCGCATGATTAGGACACAAGAAGTAAAAAAGAGATTTTAAAATTTCGCATAGCTGCCATCTTGTGGTTATGGAAACAATTGAAATGAATTAGATGCCAGTGGATTAACATTCGTATAAGGATTTACTGTCCCAAGTTTCACTGCACTCGGATGGTTAAATTGCGAGAAACGTTCATGTGAATATTTATACTTCGCGTCGCCGCCATGTTGGATTTGTGATCACCGGGTTATTGAAAGTCCTGTTGGTGAACTTATGTTCATAGCCCCTATGAACATAAATCATTCAGTTTGATTGCTATAATAGATTCGTAGATATTCAGAGCCGTCTAAATATTTCGGATGGTCGCCATGTTGGATTGTTAAATGTATAGGCCATAGAGTCATGTACCATTAAAGGAAAATTATTGCGTAGGTTTATTATTCAAGCTTTCACTTCGATCGCATGTATACGACACAAGAAATAATTTAAAAAAATATAAATTCGCACAGCTGCCATCTTGAGATTATGTAAACAATTGAACTAAATTAGATACCAGGGCATTACAATGTGTATAAACATTTCCTGTACCAGGTTCCATTGCGGTTGGAAAATTAAATCACGAGAAAGGTCTATTTAAAATTTTCAAATTCGCTTGGCTGCCATGTTCGTTTTGCACTTAAACGGTTTTTGAAAGTCTTATAGATGAACTTCCAGTAGTGCCCTTTATCTCCGTACAAAATTTCAGTGTGATACGGCTAATAGTTTCAGAGATATAGAATGCCGGTGAAATATTTCGCACATCCGCCATCTTGTGGTTATGTAAACAATTGAACGAAGTTAGATCTCGGAGCATTAGAATGTGTATAAACATATACTGTGCCAAGTTATATTGTGTTTGGTTGGTTAAATCGCGAGAAACGTCTATTTTAAAGTCGCAAATTCGCGTGGCCGCCATGTTGGTTTTGTAGTTACCAGTTTTTCAAAAGTCACATTGGTGAACTTCTAGTAGTTCCCTTTATCACCGTAATAAATTCCAGGGTGATATCGGGAATAGTTTCGGAGATATTGAATGGTGGTGAAATATTTCGCACAGCCGCCATGTTGGATTGGTGAGACGTAACAAAATTTGAATGGCACGGTCGGGGTCGCCCGGAATAGTGCTATGAACTTACCGAGTTTCATTGAAATCGCTCCAGCCGTTTAGATTTTATTAGGGACACACACACACACACCTCACACACACACACACACACACACGCACACACACACGGACAAAAGGTGATCTCATAAGCCTATTTTTTCAAAATTGAAAATAGGCTAAAAATCAATTTTACGAGATAGTTTGTCTGTCTGTCTGTGGGTGTGTATGTCTCCTATGCGTTCATATACCATTCATCCGATTGCGATGAAACTTGGGTGAGATGTTGAGTACACTCCAAGGAAGGTTTCTGACTTAGTAAATCCATTTTACAATAGGTAGCGCACGCATTGATTCAACAAATGAGTGACGATGCGCGAAGCGTTTCAAAAAAGTCCCGTATGTGTTCATATACCATTCGTCCAATAGCGATGAAACTTGGGTGAGATGTTGTGTACACTTACGTGAAGGTTTCAAAATTAGTGAATACATTTCACAGTAGATGCGCACGAGTAGATTCAACAAATGAGCGACGACACGCAAAAAGTTTCAAAAGAGTCCCGTATGCATTCATATACCATTCGTCCGATAGCTATGAAACTTGCGTAAAATGTTGTGTATACTTCAGGGAAATTTTCTGGCTTAGTAAATCCACTTTACAATAGGCAGCGCACGAGTAGATTCAACAAATGAGCTACGACGCACGAAGCATTTCAAAAAAGTGACGTATGCGTTCATATACCATTCGTCCGATAGCGATGAAACTAGGCTGAGATTTTGTGTGCACTCCAGGGAAGGTTTCTGGCTTAGTAAATCCCTTTAAAAATAGGTAGAGCACGAGTAGAATCAACCAATGAGCGACGACGCGCGAAGCGTATCAACAAAGTCCCGTATAAGGTCATATACCATTCGTCTGATAGTGATAAATGTTTGGTGAATTGTTGTATACACTCCAGGAAAGGTTTCTGGCTAAGTAAATCCATTTTACAATACGAAGCGCACGTTTAGATTCAACAAATGAGTGACTTCGCGCGAAGCGTTTCGACGTCCCGTATAGGTTCACATACCATTCATCCGATTGCGATGAAACTTGGGTGAGATGTTGTGTACACTCCAGGGAAGGTTTCTGGCTGAGTACATCTATATTACAATACGTAGCGCAAGAGTAGAATCAACAAATGAGCGACGACACGCGAAGCGTTTCAACCAAGTCCCGTATGCATTCACATACCATTCGTCCGATACCTATGAAACTTGTGTGAGATGTTGTGTACACGTCATGGAAGGTTTCTGGCTTAGTAAATCCACTATACAATATGCAGCGCACAAGTTGATTCAACAAATGAGGGACGACGCGGGAAGCTTTTCAACAAAGTCCCGTATAAGGTCATATAGCATTCTGCCGTTAGCGGTGAAACTTGGGTGAAATATGGTGGACACTCTACGGAAGATTTCTGGCTTAGTAAATACATTTCACAGTGGGTAGCACACGAGTAGATTCGACAAATGAACGACGACACGCGGAGCGTTTCAATACAGTCCCCTATGTCTTCATATCCCATTAGTCCGATAGCGATGAAACTTGGGTGAGATGTTGTGGACACTTACGTGACGGTTTCTAACATAGTAAATACATTTACAGTAGGTAGCGCACAAGTAGATTCAACAAATGGGTGACGGGGCGCGAATCGTTTAAACAAAATCCGGTATGCGTTCATATACTATTCATCCGATTGCGATGAAACATTGATCAGTTATTGTGTACCCGCCAGGGAAGGGGACTTAGTAAATCCATTTCACAATAAGTAGCGCAAGAGTAGATGCAACAAATGGGTGACGACGCGCGAAGCGTTTCAACAAAATCCCTATTGCGTTCATATAACCTTCTTCGATTGCGAAGAAATTTTGATGAGTTATTGTGTACACGCCAGGGAAGGGCTTCGACTTAGTAATACATTTCTCAATAGGTAGCGCACGAGTAGATTCAACAAATGAGTGACAGCGCACGAATCGTTTAAACAAAACCCCGTATACGTGCATATACCATTCATCCGATTGCGATGAAACATTGATGAGTTATTGTGTACACGCCAGGGAAGGGTTTCAACTTAGTAAATCCATTTCACAATAGGTAGCGCACGAGTATATGCAACAAATGGGTGACGATGCGCGAAGCGTTTCAACAAAATCCCCTATGCGTTCATATAACCTTCTTCGATTGTGATGAAACCTTGATGAGTTATCGTGTACACGCCAGGGTAGGGTTTCGACTTAGTAAATCCATTTATCAATAGGTAGCGTACGAGTAGAATCAACAAATGAGTGACAGCGCACGAATCGTTCAAAAAATCCCGTATACGTTCATATGCCATTCATCCGATTGCGATGAAACATTTGAAAGTTGTTGTGCTCGCTCCCACGAATGGTTCTAAATTAGAAAATCCATTTTACGATAGCTTACAGGCAGTTAACGGAAATTGATAAACGTGTTGTGTATCCAAAAGCACTTCAAGAAACAGAATTTCAACGCCAACACTTTCTTTGATTGGCATTGCAATGCATGCCGGGTACAACTTGTTATATATAAAAAGGAATGTCGGTCTGTTCGTCTTTTATGCGTTCATAAACCATTTATCCGATTGCGATCAAATAAACACTTCCGGGATGTTTATAGGCTTAACTTATCCATTTCACAATAGATAGCGCGCATGTAGTTTAAACAAATGAGTAATTGCGATGCGTTCACATACAATTCATCCGATTGCGATCAAATTTTGGTGAGTTGTAGTGCACACTACCGAAAAAAATATAGGGGTAGTAAATCCAATTTACAATAGATGGCGCGCGAGTAGCTTCAACAAAATGGCGTGAAATTCGCTTCAACAAAGTCCCACATGCATTCATATATCATTCATCCCATTGCGATGAAACTTGGATAAGATGTTGTGCACACTTCAGGGAAAGTTTCTGGCTTAGTAAATCCAATTTGCAATAGGTACCGCACGAGTAGATTCAATAAATGAGCGACGACGTGCGAAGCGTTTCAATCAAGTCCCGTATGCGTTCATATACCATTCGTCCGATAGCGATGAAACGTGGGTGAGATGTTGTGTACACTTCATGGAAGGTTTCTGGCTTAGTATATCCACTACGATAGGTAGGGCACGAGTGTTTACAACAAATGAGCGACGACGCCCGAAGCGTTTCAACAAAGTCCCATATGCGTCCATATACCATTCGTCCGATAGTGATGAAACTTGGATGAGATATGTATACTCCAAGGAAGGATTCAGGCTTAGTAAATCCATTTTACAATAGGTAGCGCACGAGTTGATTCAACAAATCAGTGACGACACGCGATGCGTTTCAAGAAAATCCTGTATGCGTTCATATACCATTCGTCCGATAGTGATTAAACTTGGGTGAGATGTTGTGTACACTCCATGGAAGGTTTCTGGCTTAGTACATGCATTTTAAAGGAGGCTAGGTAGCGCATGTGTAGATTCATCTTATGAGCGACGACACCCGAATCGTTTCAACAAAGTCCCGTAGCGTTCATATGCTATTAATCAGATTGAGATGAAACTTTGGTGAGTTATTGAGTACACGCCACGGAAGGTTTTCGACCTAGCAACTCCATTTTTAATATTACGCGCACATGTAGATGCAACAAATGAGTGCCGACGCGTGAAGCGTTTCAACAAACTCGAGTATGCGTTCATATACCATTCTTCGATTGCAATGAAACTCTGATGAGTTGTTGTGCACACTACTGGGATATTTATATGCGTAGTTAATCCAATTTACAATAGATAGCTCGCGAGTAGTTTAAACATATGATTGATGGCGTTGCGTTCATACATAATTCATCCGATTGCGATCAATTTTGGTGAGTTGTTGTGCACACTCCCGGGAACGTTATAGGCATAGTAAACCCAATTTACAATAGATAGCGCGCGAGTAGCTTCAACAAAATTGCTTGCGAATCGTTTCAAAAAAATTCCCACATGCGTTCATTTACCATTAATCCGATTGCGATGAAACTTTGGTGAATCGTTGAGTACACTCCAGGAAAGGTTTCAGGCTTAGCAAATCTGTTTTACAATAGATAGCGCATGAGTAGATTCAACAAATGAGTGACGGCACGCGAATCGTTCAAAAACAAACCCCGTATGCGTTTATATGCCATTCATCCGATTGCGATGAAACTTTGATTTGTTGTTGTGTACACGCTAGGGAAGGTCTTCAACTTAGTAAATCCACTTTACAATATTGGTAGAGCACGAGGAGATTCAACAAATGAGCGACGACGGCCAAAGCGTTTCAACAAAGGCCCGTATGCGTTCATATACCATTCGTCCGATAGCGATGAAACTTGGGTGAGATGTTGTGTACACTCCAGGGAAGGTTTCTGGCTTAGTACATGCATTTTACAATATGTAGCGCACGAGTAGATTCATCTAATGGGCGACGGCACGCGAATCGTTTCAACAATATCCCGTATGCGTTCATATACCACTCATCCGACAGCGATGAGACTTTGATGAGTTATTGTGTACACGCCAGGGAAGGGTTTCGACTTAGTAAATCAATTTTACAATATTTAGCGCACGATTAGATGCAACAAATGAGTGACAACGATTGAAGCGTTTCAACAAAATCCTGTAAGTGTTCATATACCATTCATCGATTGTGATGAATCTTTGATGAGTTGTTGTGTGCACTTACGTGTAGGTTTCTAACTTAGTAAATCCATTTCACAGTAGGTAGCGAACGAGTTGATTCAACAAATGAGTGACAGCACACGAATCGTATAAATGAAACTCCGTATGTATTCATATGCCATTCATCCGATTGCAATGAAACGTTGGTGAGTTATTGTGGACGTTCCCACGAATGTTTCTAAATAAGTTAATCCATTTTACGATAGTTTGGAGGCTGTTAGCGGAAATTGAAAACAAGAATTGTGTATCCAAAAGCACTTCAAGAAACAAAATTACAACGCCAACACTTTCTCCGATTGGCGTTGCAACGCATGCCGGGTTCAGCTAGTCTCTTATATAAAAACAATTAGTGTCCTGACTGACTGATTCACTGACTCACAGACTCATCATCGCTCAGCCAAAACTATTAAAGTTAGACACATGAAAGGAAGGATTTTTGGATATTCCGGTTCTAAAGGGGTGTTAAGGGGGTAGACCTGCATTTCATTGAATAGCAATATCTCCCGATTGGTTTCATTGGTAGATGTGATACTCGGCATATACACTCAGCATTAAAAATAAAAAGACATGTGTCTAAGGGTTTTTCGATGTGGAGTATATTATGAGGTGAAAGGGGTGAAAAGTGGGGGGGTTGAAGGATTCCTAACGGAGCGTGTATATCTTAAACGACAAAGGCGAGGAGTTTGAAACTCAGCGGAAAAAATCAGCTTAAAAATAAGTAAATAGGTGTTTGACCGTTTCTTTCATAAATCCAATTTAAGGGGCCCTTAGGGAGGGGTGAAATTCTGGGGGGAAAAACAGGAAAGAAAATGTCCTAACTGACTGACTGACCGACTCACTCATCAAACTCAAGGGGAAAAATCTGCTTAAAAATAAATAAATAGGTGTTCGACAGTTTTTTTCATAAACCCAATTTAAGGGGTTCATGGAGAGGGGTGAAATTCTGAAAAAAAGGAAATTGAGAGAAAAAGTTCTCACTCACTCACCTTCGCCCAGCCAAAATTATTGAAGTTAGACACATGACATGTTGGGGAATATGATCATTGTATGTCAAAACCGTCCACTAAGGGAGGATTTTCGGATATTCAGGGGGTCTTAAGGGGCTTAAACGTGCATTTCATTGAATAACAATAACTCCCGATTGGTTTCATTGGGGGATGTGGTACTCGGCATATAAACACATCATTAAAAATAAGAAGACATGTGTCTGAGGGTTTTTTGATGTGGTGTATATTATGAGGTGAAGGGGTGAAAAGTGGGGGATGAAGGATACCTAACGGAGCGTGTATCTCTTAAACGACATGGGCGAGGAGTTTGAAACTCAGCGGGAAAAAAAAACGCTTAAAAGATAAGTAAATAGATGTTCGATCGTTTGTTTTTTTTCATAAATTCAATTTAAGGGGCCCATTGGGAGGGGTGAAATTCTGGGGGGGGGGGGACCTGGAAGAAAGTGTCCTAACTGATTGACTGACTCACTCACTCTTCAAACTCGGGGAGAGAAAACTGCTTAAAAATAAGTAAATAAGTGTTCGACAGTTTATTTTTCATAAATCAAATTTAAGGGGTTCATGGTGAGGGGTCAAATTCTGGAAAAAAAATGAAAGAAAATGTCCCGACTCACTCACTCACTCATCGTCCAGCCAAAATTATTGAAGTTAGAAACATGACATTTTTGGAATATGTTAATTGTATGTCAAAACCGTAGACTAACGGAGGATTTTTGGATATTCAGGTTCTAAAGGTGTCTGAAGGGGGTTAAACCTGCATTTTATTGAATAAGAATATCTCACGAGTGGTTTCATTTGTGGATGTGATACTCGGCATATAAACTAATCATTAAAAATAAGCAGACATGTGTCTGAGGGTTTTTCGATGTGGTGTATATTATAAGGTGAAAGGGATGAAAAGTGTGGGTTGAAGGATTCCTAACGGACTTAAACGACATACGCGAGAAGTTTGAAACTCAGCGGGAAAAAAAAGCTTAAAAATAAGTAAATCGGTGTTCAATGTTCGACCGTTTTTTTTTTCATCAATTCAATATAAGGGGCCAATGGGGTGGGGTGAAATTCTAGAAAGAAAAAAAAGGAGAGAATGTGTCCTGACTGACTGACTAACTCAGTCACTCATCAAACTCAGGGGAAAAAGACAGGTTAAAATATAAGTTAATAGGTTGTGCCGAACACCAAGAGACCATGATATGTTGACGCGTGTATGAATATGGCAACATTTTATGCAACCGACCTGCAAACTATATATGTGTCCACGTGGCTGGTTCATTGACCAGCGGTTACATCACGCAACAGGTGACTGATTAACGCCAGACCGCGTGCGCGGAATTACCACGTGACTGCCTCAGTGCAGCGGTGAGTTGTCAAGACTCATATGTGGACAGGGAGATTTTTGTGTTTTAAGGGAAAGTATCGCTGCCATGCGTGAGGTGGATTTATCTATCGTGTGCGGGACGCATCGCGAGTAACGAAGAGCATGGTACGGCTTTGTGGACAACGGAGGCGCTAGAATACGAATCTTGAAACCTGTGAATATAAAATGCACTGGCATTCTTATTTTTATATTTTGGAGTTATGCAAAAGGGCCATATGGTCATGTATGACTGGCTATATTAGTTCGTGCTTTTCTACCTGGCAGAATGGGAACTTACTGCTCAAGTCGCTCGGCAGAGGCTTGTTATGAACTGGTGTATTCGAAGGTCAAGGCAAGCTTTTAAGATCACAGCGTTTCGGCACTTACAATCTGTGCTAAGTTGGTCGAAATTGTACTAATCCTTGAGGAGTACAGAACATTATCGTCGCGGTGGACTGGCACTACACGGGGTGGAATATCACCATTTCAGTTGAAATAAGAGCCGTGTACCACATAAGGACTTGTGAAATCCGTCATGGAGCCAGAACTTTTCCTAACGTGCGCATATTTGTAGCCGTATTATTTCAATCCGAACTTTTCCTCATTTAACATGGGTAACTAGACCGCCTCGAGGAGGCTTGATAGGATGATTTAACCACCAATGGGAGATGCAGATTTTGTGGGAAGCCGCATTCGGATGGGCATGGAATGGTACGGGGAGTTCCGAGCCCGAATTCGGGGGGCAAGAAAATCATCTTACTGGAAAATGGAAAAAGAAGGAAGAAGATGGGGAGGACGATGGAAAACGTGGTACCCTGCTTCAAGATCCAGATTTGTGCCAGGCTTGTTCCACAATTATCTAACCATTTTTCGACCAGTCGGTGAGCCACACTTCTCCTTATTTAAGTAGAATGGGTAGACTATCTACTCATTTTAGTTAGCCATTATACCAGTCATGTGATTAATTAGTTAATTATTTAATTAAGTGGCTAATGAATAAGTCAACATTTTGAGATTAGAAAGCATGTTTTCTTTCTGGAACTAGAATTTATAATCTGATTATCATTATCAGATGCTCACAGCACTTAAGTGAATTTTAAGGGTGGAATTAGTTGTCATGATACTTGTATGGGACTTCATCGTATTTCAGCTCAAATCCAATTACAATATTTTTATTTCTTTTGCCTCACAAGCTTTAAGTGGACGATCATTATCGTTTGATGATTATGATGATGATTACTTTTGCTTCACATCCTAAATATTCTCAAATATTTAGGAAAATTTCTTCGAATATTTCGGCTTGCTGACAGATGCATAATCAGTTCGAATTTGAGATCTAATTGATTATGGTAGGCCTGTATGGTTTTCGAGTAATGATATTCATCCATGGTATAGATTTGAGCCATGCTACCCTATTTTCGATTTAGGATCACATGTTTCTAATTATAGGAGGTAACGACTCCAATTTCAGAGATCGTTCTTTATTTTCAGTTTGAATTTGAATTTGACTTTGAATTATTTTTTAACACGCTCTGTCCATTTGAATATGTTGTTCAAACACAAAAGAAAATTATTGTTGTGCTTTCTTATGTGCACAGGTGATCTAAGTTTATACAGTCAGATATATCCGTAGTGGTCGATACTATAAAAAGATGAATCATAAGAATTACATTCACATATTCTGTGAAGAATTACTATGTGCTAGCCTGTAAAAAAATAAAAATAAAATAATAATAATAATAATGTAATATTGCAATATAAACAAAAAATGGATTTATAAGATAAACTGACTACAGGCATTAATAGTTGAAACGTGGACCTACCATTTGATTATTTTTGTGAGAACTAGTCAGTGTACAGAGTCGTGCTGTTGTATAAATTTCACTATGCATTGATCGTGATGGCAGAATTGACTTCTTTCTAGAAGAATTTTCGTTATCAAACGAGGTCACGTAATTTCTTAAATGGATAATGAATGATAGCAGACCGGATACGCATTGTTGGGAGAATTTTTTTATTGAATCTATACATAATAATTATAGAAAGGTCTGATGGATATTTAAATGGTTGAATTGATGAATTTATGAAACAATTAAATGGTAAATAATTAAATGGATAAAGAAAGGATTTGTAAAAGGGAAAGGAAAGTGTTTGTAAATAAGTAAATCATTAATTGTTGGAACACATTCGATTTAAGCATAAATAATTGATCATTCCACAAATTGTAGAAGATCATTGGTGTTTGCAATTAACTCACTAATTAGAAATATTATGCACTGATGAACTGAATTTACCACTAATAAGATTAAATGAAAGTGTTGTAAATATTAGGAAAATATAGTTGTAAAATAGATAATTTAATTAAATGTAAATTTGTTAATATTATGAAGTAGATTGAAGGTATGATGGAGACTTTAATTATTTAGTTATTTAATTATTTTTGATTGCGGTTGGCACTTAGGTTTGTGCAATTTGAGGTCATTTTTTTAGCTAGAATGGAGATCCACATGACTTATTTCCAGGCGACTTCATTTTTCCTAAATTAATTTGTCCATCCCAAATATGTTGTAATCTGGTCACGTAATTTCACATTTAATTAATTGAGGCACCATATGATGAACATTCTGGGTGTACGACAGTTCCTCATAGTCAAATTGAACACTATTTAAATTTATATTTTCAGTCAGAAGTCACTTTATAAAATCTCCTAATTTCATTACATCCAAGGTTAGGACCGAGGAGATTCA
This sequence comes from Meconema thalassinum, assembly GCA_946902985.2. NCBI lineage: Eukaryota > Metazoa > Arthropoda > Insecta > Orthoptera > Tettigoniidae > Meconema > Meconema thalassinum. Next base: position 308,820,539 of record OX336390.1, read on the forward strand.
TTGACCCTATTCAACTAAATTTTCTTTTTCCCTCGATATGAGTTTTAAATATATATTTTTGCAGTCCACAGCAAGTAATAAGTTAGATTGAATCCCTGAGGTAGGATAGGACTGGATATTTTATTTGGTTGTTACTTGTTGGTTTGTGGGCTGAAAATAAATGAAACCTTTTTGATTTTATGAACGTTTTTGCACTTCTGAATTTTACTAATCTGTATTTTCTTTTCAGTGTTAGGATTGATTTGGATCTAGCGGGAAATTGATTTTCCCAGGTACGCCCCTCCTTTTAACCACACCGAGATCACTCGAGGTCTCATTTCTCCGGCATTTTTTGTGTGATCAAATTGCACCTAGATCCCAATCAGGTTTTTTTTATGTATGCTTTGATCCCGGTTTTTTCGGCGTGAATCGCGATGTCTTTTGCCGGGCCATCCAATCCACTGTCGATGAACGGGGACATAGGTCATACAAAATTGCGCCCAACGTGTTTGGCCACGAATAAGAGAGATCGTACCACGCGGTGGTATTGCAATAATAAAATGCAACCAGTAAAATTGGACAACCAGTGTGCGTTGTGCTTCCATTGGCATTTTCTTTTGGATAACTCAATGTTATTGGATTACCATGCTTGAGATGTTTGATTGAGATGCTAAGGATTTAACTTTTTCTTTCGTGATGATCTAATTACCTTTTGTAATTGGATGTTTTCTTTGGACAGTACAGATGGAAAAATCACAAGTATTTACTGTTGGATGTTATGTTAGGTCTCCGTTCTTAATTATTTGTAAATGTCTGGTTATTAGTAATCAGAAATGGTTCATTTATTTATTTCATAAGCATAAATTAATCACATGACTGGGTACGGTAGAAATTGTGGTGCAACCTTGGTGTTTGGTCATTCTGGAGAGTCTCCTTATATATTATAGATATTTTTGTGTATTTATGTCTACTGAGATGGAGGAGTTGCGAAAAATGTTCGCTGAATTCAAAGAGGAGTTTAAGAACGATGTTAAACAAAGTCAAATGGAATTGGAGGGCAGGTTAAACATTAGTTTGAAACAAAATCATGAGGAATTAAAACAAAGTCACTCTGAAATTAAACAAAGTCACTCTGAAATTAAACAAAGTTATGCTGAATTAAAACAAAATTATAACGAATTAGAAAAGAAAATTTCACAACATAGAACTGAGGCAGCGGCTCAATCGTTACAAACCAAGGGCGAAATAATTGAGATACGTGAGTTGATAGCTACAAGTCAAGTTCAGACAGATAACAGCATGGAAGCTAAGATAGACGCATTGAAGGCTACGATGCAAGATAATTTAGTGGAAGGTTTGGGAAAGATAGGAAAGAATGTAGACCAAGTGAACACTCAAGTCAAGATTTTAGAGGAAAGGCTACACCAGAACATTAAAGGAATGGGAAAGGATCTCACCTCACACGTGGGCAAACTCAAAGAGGATAGTCAAAACGAAATAGGAGAAGTTAGAAGGGAGTTAAAGGAAACTGTTACAGTCATTCGTGACGATATAGGGACACAGACAGGGAAGGTGGAAAAGAGAGTAGTTGAAATGGAAGAGAAAATGGGAACGTTAGCTCAAGACGTTGACGCGAACAGGAAGCACATGGATGAGGAAATAAGAAGGATTAGTAAGAAACACACAGAAGCTTCTGAAGAAAAGATGACACAAGGGGCGAAATTAGAATCGATCAGTACCGGATTAGATAAGGTCAAGGAAGATTTGAATGGGGCAATTTCGTCAATTGCGGACAAAATGAAGATACTGGAAGGAAGTCAGCTAGATCGCATAACGCGTATAGAGCAAACATTACAGACAGATAACACACCCAGATTGACAGAAAGTAATGAGCCAGAAAATAGTCCGGAGAGGTGGTATAGAGATGCAGAATTGACACCTGGTAGATCATGCTATGCGAGTCCTGCTACGATTATAAGAACACAAGATGATAAACCGAAAAGATTTAGTGGCGTAGGAGTCATTACACCGATCGAATTCCTACATGATCTCAGAGATTATTTTGACGAACATTGAATCCCGAGGGAACATGAGATTCGGGTAATTGAGAGGTCACTTGAAAACCAAGCTTTGACCTGGTTTAAAGCGTTCAGGTGCACTTTCTTGAACTTTGAAGGATTTGCGGCGGGATTTCTAAAAAGGTTCTGGAGTTCAGAGGATCAGCTTAGTATAAGGGTCGAACTGTACTCTCGAAAATACTCGACTTCAAATCCAACTCAATATGCGGCGTATTTAATACACAGCTCGCCAGACTTCAATTTTTAGAACCCCCATTAGCTGAGGAAGAACTTATACAGGCTCTTAGACGCCAGTTCCCTGTAGTGGTCCAACGAATGCTTATAATGTCAGGGGCAAACAATTTAAAGGTGTGCGATGAGATTCTACGGAAACTAGACCACACTAGTACATTGATGCATCCGCGAAATAGTAGAATGGAAAACCAGCAGGTTAATCTAGTGGTGGCAGACCAGAAAGTTCAAATCGAGCCACAGCCGGGGAGAGCGTTCCAAAACTCAGGAAATTGGAGGGGTCAATAGGAAAACAGAGGACAAGGTTATACGAATAGAAGGTGGAACCAGGATAGACGGCCATACAATAGGCAATACCGATATGGTGATGCTCAGGGGAGGAACACATGGCAACAAGGGAGAAACCGATACCAAACGTATAATAGACAATGGAGAAGAAATGAAGATGGAAATAATCGGACGGATCTGGGAGATAGACAAGCGGAAAGCCAGGAGTATATGCAAAGCAAGAGAGAAGCAATGCAAAATAGCGAGGGGCAAGAACAGACAGATCCAGGACCTGGCACGAGTGGCGTGAATACAAAAAATAAAACGCCAAATTCAAGAAATCAGACACAATAGATTCCATAAGTTCACGATTCACCATTGACATCATCGATATCCATCGGATATTTCAACGAGGAACAGGATTGGAAGATACAATGCTGCCAATTTAAGGCGATATTACCAATGAGGCTTGGTTGAGCACTTGGTTGGCACATGATGAGAGCGTATAAATTGTAATAGACTGAAATTAGCTCACCTGTTCGCTTATTTCATGGGGAAGGAGGAGTATGTGCCCACCACCATGAGACCATGTTATGTTGAAGCGTGTATGGATATGGCAACATTTTATGCAACCGACCTGCGTTTACGTCATGCAAGCGATGTTTGTGTCCACGTGGCTGGTTCATTGACCAGCGGTTACATCACGCAACAGGTGACTGATTAACGCCAGACCGCGAGCGCGGAATAACCACGTGACTGCCTCAGTGCAGCGGTGAGTTGTCAAGACTCATATGTGGACAGAGAGATTTTTGTGTTCTAAGGGAAAGTATCGCTGCCATGCATGAGGTGGATTTATCTATCGTGTGCGGGACGCATTGCGAGTAACGAAGAGCATGGTACGGTTTTGTGGACAACGGGAGCGCTAGAATACGAATCTTGAAACCTGTGAATATAAAATGCACTGGCATTCTTATTTTTATATTTTGGAGTTATACAAAAGGGCCATATGGTCATGTATGACTGGCTATATTAGTTCGTGCTTTTCTACCTGGCAGTATGGGAACTTACTGCTCAAGTCGCTCGGCAGAGGCTTGTTATGAACTGGTGTATTCGAAGGTCGAGGCAAGCTTTTAAGATCACAGCGTTTCGGCACTGTGCTAAGTTGGTCGAAATTGTACTAATCCTTGAGGAGTACAGAACATTATCGTCGCGGTGGACTGGCACTACACGGGGTTGAATATCACCATTTCAGTTGAAATAAGAGCCGTGTACCACATAAGGACTTGTGAAATCCGTCATGGAGCCAGAACTTTTCCTAACGTGCGCATATTTGTAGCCGTATTATTTCAATCCGAACTTTTCCTCATTTAACATGGGTAACTAGACCGCCTCGAGGAGGCTTGATAGGATGATTTAACCACCAATGGGAGATGCAGATTTTGTGGGAAGCCGCATTCGGATGGGCATGGAACGGTACGGGGAGTTCCGAGCCCGAATTCGGGGGGCAAGAAAATCATCTTACTGGAAAATGGAAAAAGAAGGAAGAAGATGGGGAGGACGATGGAAAACGTGGTACCCTGCTTCAAGATCCAGATTTGTGCCAGGCTTGTTCCACAATTATCTAACCATTTTTCGACCAGTCGGTGAGCCACACTTCTCCTTATTTAAGTAGAATGGGTAGACTATCTACTCATTTTAGTTAGCCATTATACCAGTCATGTGATTAATTAGTTAATTATTTAATTAAGTGGGCAATGAATAAGTCAACATTTTGTGATTAGAAAGCATGTTTTCTTTTTGGAACTAGAATTTATAATCTGATTATCATTATCAGATGCTCACAGCACTTAAGTGAATTTTAAGGGTGGAATTAGTTGTGATGATACATGTATGGGACTTCATCGTATTTCAGCTCAAATCCAATTACAATATTTTTATTTCTTTTGCCTCACAAGCTTTAAATGGACGATCATTATCGTTTGATGATTTTGATGATGATTACTTTTGCTTCACATCCTAATGACCTTCAATATTCTCAAATATTTAGGAAAATTTCTTCGAATATTCCGGCTTGCTGACAGATGCATAATCAGTTCGAATTTGAGATCTAATTGATTATGATAGGCCAGTATGGTTTTCGAGTAATGATATTCATCCATGGTATAGATTTGAGCCATGCTACCCTATTTTCGATTTAGGATCACACGTTTCTAATTATAGGAGGTAACGACTCCAATTTCAGAGATCGTTCTTTATTTTCAGTTTGAATTTGACTTTGACTTTGAATTATTTTTTTAACACGCTCTGTCCATTTGAATTTGTTGTTCAAACACAAAAGAAAATTATTGGTGTGCTTTCTTACGTGCACAGGTGATCTAAGTTAATACAGTCAGATATATCCGTAGTGGTCGATACTATAAAAAGATATCATAAGAATTATATTCACATATTCTGTGAAGAATTACTAAGTGCTAGCCTGTAAAAAAATAAAAATAAAAATATGTAATATTGCAATATAAACAAAAAAATGGATTTATAAGATGAACTGATCTACAGGCATTAATAGTGGAAACGTGGACCTATCATTTGATTATTTTTGTGAGAACTAGTCAGTGTGCAGAGTCGTGCTGTTGTATAAATTTCACTATGCATTGATGGTGATGGCAGAATTGACTTTTTACTAGAAGAATTTTCGTTATCAAACGAGGTCACGTAATTTCTTAAATGGATAATGAATGATAGCAGACCGGATACGCATTGTTGGGAGAATTTTTTTATTGAATCTATACATAATAATTATAGAAAGGTCTGATGGATATTTAAATGGTTGAATTGATGAATTTATGAAACAATTAAATGGTAAATAATTAAATGGATAAAGAAAGGATTTGTAAAAGGGAAAGGAAAGTGTTTGTAAATAAGTAAATCATTAATTGTTGGAACACATGCGATTTAAGCATAAATAATTGATCATTCCACAAATTGTAGAAGATCATTGGTGTTTGCAATTAACTCACTAATTAGAAATTTTATGCACTGATGAACTGAATTTACCACTAATAAGATTAAATGAAAGTGTTGTAAATACTAGGAAAATATAGTTGTAAAGTAGATAATTTAATTAAATGTAAATTTGTTAATATTATGAAGTTGATTGAAGGTCTGATGGAGACTTTAATTATTTAGTTATGTAATTATTTATGATTGCGTTTGGCACTTAGGTTTGTGCAATTTGAGGTCATTTTTTTTAGCTAGAATGGAGATCCACATGACTTATTTCCAGGCGACTTCATTTTTCCTAAATTAATTTGTCTATCCCAAATATGTTGTAATCTGGTAACGTAATTTCACATTTAATTAATTGAGGCACCATATGATGAACATTCTGGGTGTACGACAGTTCATCATAGTCAAATTGAACACTATTTAAATTAATATTTTCAGTCAGAAGTCTCTTTATAAAATCTCCTAATTTCATTATATCCAAGGTTAGGACCGAGGAGATTCATTGACCCTATTCAACTAAATTTTCTTTTTCTCTCGATATGAGTTTTAAATATATTTGTTTTGCAGTCCACAGCAAGTAATAAGTTAGATTGAATCCCTGAGGTAGGATAGGACTGGATATTTTATTTTGGTTGTTACTTGTTGGTTTGAGGGCTGAAAATAAATGAAACCTTTTTGATTTTATGAACGTTTCTGCACTTCTGATTTTTTCTAATCTGTATTTTCTTTTCAGTGTTAGGATTGATTTGGATCTAGGGGCAAATTGATTTTCCCAGGTACGCCTCTCCTTTTAACCACACTGAGATCACTCGAGGTCTCATTCCTCCGGCATTTTTTTTAGCCTATTTTCAATTTTGAAAAAATTGGCTTGTGAGATCACCTTTTGTCCGTGTGTGTGTGCATGTGTGTGTGCGTGTGTGTGTGTGATTCGTGTGTGTGTCCCCCCCTAATAAAATCTAAACGGCTGGAGCGATATCAATGAAACTCGGAAAGTTCATAGCACTATTCCCGGCGACCTCGACCGTGCCCTTCAAATTTTGTTACGACTCACCAATCCAACATGGCGGCTGTGCGAAATATTTCACCAGCATTCAATATCTCCGAAACTATTACAGATATTACCCTGACATTTTCTATGGTGATAGAGGGAACTACTATAAGTTCACTTATGTGACATTTGAAAACCTGGTAACTACAAAACCAACATGGCGGCCAAGCGAATTTGCGACTTTTAAATAGACGTTTCTTGCGATTTGACCAACCAAACGCAATGAAACTTGGTACAGTATATGTTTATATACATTGTAATCCACCGACATCTAACTTCGTTCAATTGTATACTTAATCACAAGATGGCGGATGTGCGAAATATTTCACCGGCATTCTATATCTCTGAAACTATTAGCGGTAAAACCCTGAAATTTTGTACAGAGATAAAGGGTACTACTGGAAGTCCATCTATAAGACTTTCAAAAACCGGTCAACTACAAAACGAACATGGCGGCCAAGCGAATTTGAAAATTTTAAATAGACATTTCTCGCGATTTAATGTTCCAAGCGCACTGAAACCTGGCACAGGAAATATTTATACACATTGTAATCCACTGGTATCTAATTTAGTTCAATTATTTACATAACCTCAAGATGACGGCAGTGCGAATGTTAAAATTAAGATTTTATTTATTGTGATGTAGTCATGCGATCAAAGTGAAAGTTTGAATAATGAACCTACGCAATAATTTTCCTTTAATGGTACATGACTCTATGGCCTATACATTTAACAATACAACATGGCGACCATCCGAAATATTTAGACGATACTGAATATCTACGAATCTATTTTAGCAATCAAACTGCATTTTTTAATGTTCATAGGGGCTATGAACTTAAGTTCACCTATAGGACTTTAAATAACCTGGTGATCACAAATCCAACATGGCGGTGTCGCGAATTATAAATATTCACATGGACGTTTCTCGCAATTTAACCATCCGCGTGCAGTGAAACTTGGTACAGTAAATCCTTATACTAATGTTAATCCACTGGCATCTAATTTATTTCAATTGTTTCCATAACCTCAAGATGGCAGCTGTGAAAAATTTTAAAATCTCCTTGTTTTTTCTTGTGTCCTAATTATGCGATTGAAGTTTGAATACTACACGTTCACAATAATCTGCATGTAACAGTACATAACTCTAGGACCTACATATATAAAATCCAACATGGCGACCATCCGAAATATTTAGTCGGTTCTCAATATCTACGAATCTATTACAGCAAACAAACTGAAATTGTGTATGTTGATAGTGGCAATTAACATAAGTAGGATATATGAAAATAGGCTGTATAGTTCTTCACGGAACTACTTGTTTTTTTGTTTGATCAAATTGCACCTAGATCCCAATCAGGTTTCTTTTATGTATGCTTTGATCCCGGTTTTTTCGGCGTGAATCGCGATGTCTTTTGCCGGGCCATCCGATCCACTGTCGATGAACGGGGACAAGGTGTAAGAGCCTTTCTTCATAAATCCAATTTAAGGGGCGCATGGGGAGGGAGTAAAATTCTGGTTAAAATAATTGAAAGAAAATGACCTGACTGACTCACTCACTCATCATCGCCCAGCGAAAAATATTGATGTAGGAAACATTAAATTTTGGGAATATTTTCGCTCTATGTTGCAAACGTCAACTAATGAAGGATTTTTAGCCTATTTTCAATTGTGAAAAAATAGGCTTATGAGATCACCTTTTGTCCGAGTGTGTGTGCGTGTGCGTGTGTGTGTGTGTGTGTGTGTGTGTGTGTGTGTGTGTGTGAGGTGTGTGTGTGTGTGTCCCCCTAATAAAATCTAAACAGCTGGAGCGATTTCAATGAAACTCAGTAAGTTCGTAGCACTGTTCCCGGCGACCTTGACCGTGCCCTTCAAATTTTGTTACGTCTTACCAATCCAACATGGCGGTTGTGCGAAATATTTCACTAGCATTCAATATCTCCGGAACTATTACTTATATCGCCCTGAAATTGTGTACGGTGATAAAGGGCACTACTAGAAATTCACCTATGAGACTTTCGAAAACCTGGTGACTACAAAACCAACATGGCGTTCAAGCGAATTTGAGACTTTTAAATAGACTTTTCTCGCGATTTAACTATCCAAACGTAATGAAACTCGGTACAGCAAATGTTTATACACATTGTAATGCACTGGAATCTAATTTAGTTCAATTGTTTACATAACCTAAAAATGGCGGCTGCGCGAAATATTTCACTGACATTCTATATCTCCGAAACTATTACCGATATCACCCTGCAAGTTTGTACGATGACAAAGGGTACTGATAAAAGTTTACCTATGTATATTTCATAAACCTGTAAAGTACAAAACGAATATGGTGACCAAGCGAATTTGAAATATTTTAATAGACTTTTCTCGTGATTTAACTCTCTGAGCGCAGTGAAATGTGGTACAGTAAATGATTTTGCAGATTGTAATGCACTGCCATGTAATTTAGTTCAATAGTTTACATAACCTCAAGATGGCGGCTGTGCGATATTTTAAAATTAAATTTTTATTTCTTGTGTCGTAATCATGCTTTCGAAGTGAAAGTTTGAACAATGAACTTAGGCAATAATTGTCCTTGAATGGTACATAACTCTTTGGCCTATACATATCAAGATCCTAAATGGCGAGCTTCCAAAATATTTAGACGGTTCTCAATATCTATGAATCTTTTACAGCAACCAAACTGAATTTTTTATGTTCATAGAGACTATGAACATATGTTCACCTATGGGACTTCAGTAACCTGGTGAGCACATATCCAGCATGGCGGCGACGCGAAGTATAAATATTTAAATGGACGTTTCTCGCGAATTAACTATCCGAGTGTCGTGAAACGTTGCACGTTAAATGCTTGTACAAATGTTGATCGAATGGCATCTAATTTATTTCAATTGTTTGCATAATCACAAGATGGCTGCTGTGCGTAATTTTAAAATCTCATTTTTTACTTCTTGTGTTCTAATTATGCGATTGAAGTTTGAATACCACACGTACACATTATTATTAATGTAATAGTACAAAAATAAAAATCCAACCTGGCGACAAACTGAAATATTTAGACGGTTCTCAATATCTACGAATCTGTTATAGCAATTAAACTGAAATTTTGTATGTTGATAGTGGCAATTAACATGAGTAGGATATATGAAAATAGGCTGTATAGTTCTTCACGGAACTACTTGTTGTTTATTCGGGTTCTTAACAGGTGTTAAGGGGATAAACGTGCATTTCATTGATTAACAATATATCGTGAGTTGTATCTTTGGGGATGTGATATTTGGCATATAAACTGAACATTTAAAATAAGCAGACATATGTCTAAGGGTTTATTGGTGTGGTGTGTATTATGAGGTGAAAGGGGTGAAAATGGGGGTTGAAGGATTCTTAACGGAGCGTGTATCTCTTAAACGACATAGGCGAGAAGTTTGAAATTCAGCGAAAAAAAAACAGCTTAAAATATAAGTAAATAGGTGTCCGACCGTTTTTTTCATAAATCCAATTTAAGGGGCCCTTGGAGAGGGATGAAATTCCGGGGAAAAAACAGGAAAGAAAGTGTTCTGACTGATTAACTCACTCACTCATCAAACTCAGGGGGGAAGAACAGCATAGAACAGAAACATGACATTTGGGGGATAAGATCATTGTATGCCAAAACCGTCCACTAAGGGAGGATTTTCGGATATTCAGGTTATAAAAGGGTCTTAAGGGGGTTAAACCAGCATTTAATTAAATAACAATAACTCCCGATTGGTTTCATTGGGGGATATGATACTCGGCACATAAAATCATCATTAAAAATAAGAAGACACGTGTCTGAGGGTTTTTCGAATTGGTGTATATTATGAGGTGAAAGGGGTGAAAAGTGGGGGTTGAAGGATTCCTAACGGAGCGTGTATCTCCTAAACGACATAGGCGAGAAGTTTGAAACTCAGCGGAAAAATCAGCTTAAAATAAGTACATCGGTGTTTGACCGTTTTTTTATATAAATTCAATTTAAGAGGCCAATGCGGTAGGGTGAAATTCTGGGAGAAAAAAGGATAGAAAGTGTCTTAACTGACTGACTAACTCACTCACTCATCAAACTCAGGGGGAAAAGACAGCTTAAAAATAAGTTTATAGGTGTTCGAGCGTTTTTTTTCATAAATCAAATTTGAGGGGTTCATGGGGAGGGGTGAAATTCTGGTAAAAATAATTGAAAGAAAATGTCCTGATTGACTCACTCACTCATCATCACCCAGCGAAAACTATTGACGTTGGAAACATTAAATTTTGGGAATATGTTCGCTGTGTGTAGAAAACGTCAACTAAGGAAGGATTTTTGTTTATTCGGGTTCTAAAGAGGTGTTAAGGGGGTAAAGTGCATTTCATTGAATAACGATATCTCATGAGTTGTTTCTTTGGGGATGTGATATTTGGCTTATAAACTAATCATTAAAATTAAGCAGACATATGTCTAAGGGTTTATCTATGTGGTGTATATCATGAGGTGAAAGGGATGAAAATTGGGGGTTGAAGGATTCTTAATGGAGCGTGTAGCTCTTAAACGACATAGGCGAGAAGTTTGACATTCAGCGAAAAAAAAGCAGCTTAAAATATAAGTAAATATGTGTTCGACCGTTTTTTTTTTCATAAATCCAATTTAGGGGGCACTTGGAGAGGGGTGGAATTCTGGGGAAAAAACAGGAAAGAAAGTTTTCTGATTAACTCACTCACTCATAAAACTCAGGGGGGGAAGAACAGCTTAAAAAGAAGTAAATAGGTGTTCGACCGGTTTTTTTTTCATAAATCCAATATAAGGGATTCATGAGAGGGCTGAAATTCTGAAAAATAAATGAAAGAAAATGTCCTGAATTACTCACCCACTCATCATCGCCCAGCCAAAATTATAGAAGTTAGAATCACGAAATTTTGGGGTTGTGTTCGTTGTATGTCGAAAACGTCCACCAAGGAAAGATTTTTGGATATTCAGGTTCTAAAGGGGTTCATTTCATTGAATAACAATATCTCACGAGTGGTTTCTTTTGGGGATGTGGTACTTGGCACATAAACTAATCATCACAAATAAGCTGACACATGTCTAATGGTTTTTCGATGGTGAAATTCTGGAAGAAAAACATCCACTAAGGAGGGATTTTTTTTGATATTCACTTTCATCGACCAACCAAAACTTTTAAAGTTAGAAGAATGATATTTTGGTGATATGTTTGTTGTGTGTCGAAAACGTCTAAGGAGGGATTTTTTGGATATTCAGGTTCTAAAGAGGTGTTAATGCGGTTAAACCTGCATTTCATTGAATAAAAATATGACACGACTATGACGCGAGCCAAGCCGCGGGTACCTGCTAGTCTATTATATAAAATAAAGTGTCCTGACTGACTGACGGTCTCATCATCGCCCACCCAAAACTATTAAAGTTAGAAACATGAAATTTTGGGGATATTTTCGTTGTAAGTCGGAAACGCCCACTAAGGAAGGATTTTTGGTTATTCAGTTTCTAAAGAGGTGTTAAGGGGGCACACCTGCATTTCATTGAATAACAATATCTCCGGCTCGGTTTCATTGAGGGATGTGATACTCGACATATAAACTCTCATTAAAAATAAGAAGACACATGTCTGAGGGTTTTTCGATGTGGTGTATATCCTGAGGTGAAAGGGGAGAAAAGTAGGGGTTGAAGGATTCCTAACGGAGTGTGTATCTCTTAAACGACATAGGCGAGTTTGAAACTCAGCGGGAAAAAACAGCTTTAAAAATAAGTAAATCGGTGTTCGGCCGTTTTTTTTCATAAATTCAATTTAAGGGGTTCACGGGGACGGGTGAAATTCTGGTAAAAATAATTGAATGAAAATGTCCTGATTGACTCACTCACTCATCATCCCCCAGCGAAAACTATTGACGTTGGAAACATTAAATTTTGGGAATATGTTCGCTGTATGTAGAAAACGTCAACTAAGGAAGGATTTTTGTTTATTCGGGTTCTAAAGAGGTATTAAGGGGGTAAAGTGCATTTCATTGAATAACGATATCTCATGAGTTGTTTCTTTGGGGATGTAATATTCGGCTTATAAACTAATCATTACAAATAAGCAGACATATTGAACCCATGTACCATTAGTTCAAGGGGTCGAATCCATGTATTATTGGTGAAAGGAAGGAAAGAAATATACAGTCTTCAGAAGAACATAGAAAGATTTTATTCAAGAGAGCAGGCATAACGTTGTGAAATAAACAGAAGCCAGATGGCTAGGAGATGAGATCACGCCTGACGCATCGCTCGTAGCCTATCATAGCTATATTTAGAGCGAGTGGAAGTTTCCGTCGCTTAGACAGAGACCTTGTTTCGGAAATTAAGCTTACGATTGCATTAAAATGGCAACCGCGCACCGATGCCAGAAGGAGAATAATTAGATTTAACCCCTTTATAAGAATAATATTAACTAAAGAAATACATCATTGTGAATCATTTCGGATTAGAGATTTTTGTGTGGAGAAAGATGTTATAATAATTGCCCAGAAGAGAAGTGCATACGTGGCCATACGTCATCGGGAGTGTCCCGAGACCCAAGGAGTGGGGAATTAAAAATCAACTGTAACACCCACACAGCTGAGGAACAAATTTTATTTAATATCTCAGAACTGCACGATCGATTTTCAGGTGCAGAGAGGTCATTTTTACGTTTAGAAAACAAGTTTTCCAGAGATATAAATTTTATATGTGTGCGTCCATTACTTTAGAAGTTGGTTCTGGAAAATACGTGGATTTCATCTTTTTGTAACCAAAGAGCATATAAATCTTGGCAGAACCAAGCAAATCATGCAGTTTACTAAGACTCCTTGAGGGGAGACGCTACATCACCGAATACAGTCTACAAGCATTCCTTGAAGGGAGATGCTGTATCACATCCTATAGACAATATCCGACAGCCAGAGGGCGTCGCTGTATCGACAAACAACGTGCACCCGTAAGGAGTAGCCGAGAAGTATTATTATAGTATCGCCGGGTGAAGAATTAGGAAAATCCTAATACAGGATCTAGTTCCACCAATATCAGTTTTACAGTAAAAAGTTCAGTAATTACAGTCAAAGTAGGCTGCGAACTTAGAAGACAGGCGATAGGTATTCAAAATATAGTCCAATTAAACGACCGAAAATATCGTAACGTTTTGAAGTACCATAACAGCGAGATAAACATTCTATCAACGTATAAGAACCCGATCAGGGTCGGACAAAATAAAGTTCGCATAGGGTTCTGAAAAATAGGAATTCGAGGACAGAATAAGCAGAAAGGAGAAGTATATTCTAAACATTGTTTCAAGGAAACAAACGAACTATAAAAGGCACTAAGTTACGAGGGGTATTAGTTGCTAGAAATTAATAGGTCACCGATAGAGAATCAGGGATACCGTGGATAAGACAGACTTTCGTTAGACCAACCAATAGGGTCTAGGAAGAAGCAGTTTCAAGTTAATAAATAATAGCTGATCGTCAGGAAACCAGATTGGAAGGAGTGCTATTCCAGGGAGGAAGTAGATGGTTCGAGACTTTCATATTGGTTAGAGAAGAAGCCGACATTTACGAATTTCACCCTTAGAGACGGGAAGTAAAGAAATCACGTGTGGAAGGCATAATAAAAGCCTTAGTGATTAGAATCTGTGTAGTGTAAATATATCAAATTTGTGTTAAAAAGTAATGTTTTAGTGATTTTATTTTGTATCATAGAAGAATACACCAGTGTAATTTAAAAATGTTATCAGTGTTTAATGTATATGAGTTATATGTGTATCAAGATATGTCTGTGTATGAAATGAATCTGTGCAATATGGATTAATTACACATTGTGGGCGAGATGAAACATCGTTGGAAAGCACGGTATTGGACCGTCTGAGGATGTAAGTGGATATTTTCATTATGTTTTTTGTTGGGGGAATATTTGTGTACAATCCACCTGAGTTTGAGAAATAGGGGTGTTTCTGAATAACAAATAACAGAATAAGAGCGCGGTCTGAACAAATAAAAATTGAGAAATTATAAAATAATTATGAGAAATGAATAACTCCTTTAGAGGAAAAGTATGAAATAAAATGTCAGTATATTTGATAAATGTTATATAAGCAAGCGTAATAATAATAATAATAATGAAAAGTATTTAAATGAAGATTAATTTGAATGATATGAAAGTAATAGCTTTTGTGCTTTTGTAAAGAAATAAAGACATGGTATGAATACATGTTCTTAAAGTATAGCGATTATTGTCACGGGAGAGGATTAATATAAAACAAGTAGTTCCGTGAAGAACTATACAGCCTATTTTCATATATCCTACTTATGTTAACTGCCACAATCAACATACAAAATTTCAGTTTAATTGCTGTAACAGATTCGTAGATATTGAGAACCGTCTAAATATTTCAGATGGTCACCAGGTTGGATTCTTATGTTTGTACTATTACATTAAGATTATTGTTTACGTGTGGTATTCAAACTTCAATCGCATAATTAGACAACAAGAAGTAAAACCGAGATTTTAAAATTACGCACATCAGCCATCGTGTGATAATGCAAACCATTGAAATAAATTAGATGCCAGTGGATCAACATTTGTATAAGCATTTAACGTGCAACGTTTCACGGCACTCGGATAGTTAATTCGCGAGAAACGTCCATTTAAATATTTATACTTCGCGTCGCCGCCATGTTGGATTTGTGCTCACCAGGTTCCTGAAATTCCTATAGGTGAACATATGTTCATAGTCTCTATGAACATTAAAAAATTCAGTTTGGTTGCTGTAAAAGATTCATAGATATTGAGAACCGTCTAAATATTTCGGGAGCTCACCATTTAGGAGTGTTATGTGTATAGGCCATAGAGTTATGTACCATTCAAGGACAATTATTGCCTAGGTTCATTATTCAAACTTTCACTTCGATCGCATGATTACGACACAAGAAATTACAAATTATTTTTAAAATTTCGCACAGCCGCCATCTTGAGGTTATGTAAGCAATTGAATTAAATTAGATGGCAGTGCATTACAATCTGCAAAATCAATTACTGTACCACATTTCACTGCGCTCAGAGAGTTAAATCACGAGGAAAGTCTATTAAAATATTTTAAAATCGCTTGGTCGCCATGTTCGTTTCGTACTTTACAGGTTTGTGAAATATACATAGGTATACCTTTATCAGTACCCTTTATCGCCGTACAAAATTGCAGGATGATATCTGTAATAGTTTCGGAGATATAGAATGTCAGTGAAATATTTCGCACAGCCGCCATTTTGAGGTTATGTAAACAATTGAACTAAATTAGACTCCAGTGCATTACAATGTGTATAAACATTTGCTGTACCAAGTTTCATTACATTTAGATAGTTAAATCGCGAGAAAAGTCTATTTAAATGTCTCAACTTCGCTTGGCCGCCATGTTGGTTTTGTAGTCACCAGGTTTTTGAAAGTCTCATAGGTGAACTTCTAGTAGTACCCTTTATCACCGTACACAATTTCAGGGCGATATCGGTAATAGTTTCGGAGATATTGAATGCTAGTGAAGTATTTCGCACAGCCGCCATGTTGGATTAGAGAGACGTAACAAAATTTGAAGGGTACGGTCGAGGTCGCCGGGAATAGTGCTATGCACTTCCCGAGTTTCATTGAAATCGCTCCAGCCGTTTCGATTTTATTAGGGGGGGACACACACACGAATCACACACACACGCACACACACACACACACACACACACGCACACACACACACGGACAAAAGGTGATCTCATAAGCCTATTTTTTCAAAATTGAAAATAGGCTAAAAATTGAGATGTAGATCAAATGTTGATGTTGAATTTATCAGTTCTTTGGAAGACGCTAGGCCTTAAAGTAATGTATAGCGCAATGTCGCGCATTAAAGTAAATTGTCACGCTAGGAAGACGTTGAATCTAAATATACTTGGTAAATTAATTGTGAGGGACAGTTGATTGCGGTAATTGAGCTATGATAAGTCCTCCAGTATGGGATTGGTTCCCGAGGCCATGTGTGTTATATTGTATTGATTAATAGGGAGCGTATTTATTGTATTGATGAGCGCAGAGTAGACCGAGGTCATCCTAAGACGCTGAATTGTTGTAAGTCCTCCAGTATGGGATTGGTTCCCGAGGCAGTTGAGAGAGTCGAACCTAGACTCGTATAGTTGTTGAAGCCCCTAAATATCGTCGTTGTATTGAATTATTCTTACCCATCAATGATGACACTTCATAATTAATAAATGCCAAGTTTACGAAAGTGGTCTATGAACCTAAATAATGTTGTTAAAATGAATGAAATAAATGCCAGGTCTGTTCAAAGAACTGTGGAAAAGAAATAGCTGGTTTAAAAGCATGAATGTAGCTGTCTCGAGAGGAGACACATAGATCCTCCCCTCCCTGGCCATAAATCACGTCAAGTGTTAAGGTCTGACCGCTCGCTATTGAAAGGCGGTAGGGTCGGAGAAGACCATCTGTGGAAGTAATGATACACCGTGAGTGTTTAGAATTTGTTAATGACCCGGGATTTGAACCGAGGTTCTTGTAGATTGAAAGTACCGCTTGCCAGTTCAGATCGTAGCTTTCTTATATGATAATGGTCTTTAAGACAAATAAATAAATAAATAAATAAATCCCTAATGTAATGTTGTATTGATGTAGGATTTCATGAGTTCATTGAGGACAATTAGATTTCGGGAGTAATCTTAATCTTTGACTTTGTTCAAGTAGTCTTCGGTAACTCTGGAGTACACAAGTAATTTCCCAATCACTGTAGTGAATTTGTTAACTTGAGAGAGATGGTAACGGAAGAACATTGTGAGATGCCCAAAAATTTAAATAAAGGAATAACATTTATTTTAAATAAGATTATATATTGTTTTGATTGTAAGATGCTCATAAAAAATGGTTTTGAGATTTGTGCAGAATAACACAATTTATAGTGGAAAGTATTGAGCCATTGGAGCTCGTGATTGTAGTAAAATTTAAAAGGGATACTTTATGGAAGTGAAAAGAATTATAATTTTGTTGGTTTGAAGGAAACCATGTGTTTTAATATAATATTTGTTTGATTTTATGTGTTCCATGTTCACTTTGATCCAGTTTAGAAGGATTGGTCAGTAGTTGATTTGTTTAATTTGTTTGTTGTTGTTGTTTGAGTCTTCAGTCTTTTGACTGGTTTGATGCAGCTCTCCATGCCTCTCTGTCCTGAGCTAATCGTTTCATCTCTACATAGCTACCACACCCTACATCCGAGGCAATCTGTTTAACATATTCTAACCTTGGTCTACCCCTACAGTTCTTGTCCTCGACCCTTCCTTCCATAACTAAGCTTGCTATTCCTGGGTGTCTTAGTATGTGTCCTACCAACCTATCTCTTCTCTTCATTAGCAGTCGCCAGAAACATCTCTCCTCTCCCACTCGTCTTAATACCTCTTTGTTTGTAACCCTATCTACCCATCTGATCTTCATCATTCTCCTGTAACACCACATTTCAAATGCTTCAATTCTCCTCTTTTCTGCTGCACCAATAGTCCAAGTTTCACTTCCATAGAGCGCCACGCTCCAGACAAAGGCTTTCAAAAATGACTTCCTAATACCTAAATCTATATTCGATGTCAGCAGATTCCTTTTTTGTAGAAATGCTTTTCTTGCCTGAGCCAACCTACTTTTTATATCCTCTTTGCTTCGTCCATCACTGGTTATTCTGCTTCCTAAGTAACAGAAGTCTCCTACTTCCTTCAGCTTTTCACCTGCCAATTTGATCTCCATAGGGGTTTCTGATTTATTTCGGCTGCATTCCAGTATTTTTGTTTTACATTTATTAATTTTCATCATGAATTCTTTCCGTAAGACGGAGTCCATACCATTCAAAAACTCATTCAGATCCTCAGGCTTGTTGGCCAAGATGACGATGTCATCAGCAAATCTCAGAGTTGAAATTATTTCTCCTTGAATCTTCACTCCCACTTTAAATTTTTCTCTAATTTCCTTCATTGCTTGTTCAATGTAAAGATTGAAAAGTATGGGTGATAAGTTGCAGCCTTGCCTTACACCTTTCTGAATACCAGCTTCTCTCTCATGTCCTTCAACTCGAATGACTGCTGTCTGGTTTCTGTATAGGTTGTATATCACCCTCCTATCCCTGTACTTTATTCCAATCGATTTCAAAATGTCAAACAATTTAGTCCAATCAACGTTATCAAAAGCCTTTTCTAAGTCTACAAAAGCCATGAACGTTCTCTTATCTTTCCTTATTCTACCTTCCAAAATCAGCCTAAGACTTAGTACAGCTTCCCTTGTTCCTACATTTCTCCTGAAACCAAACTGGTCTTCACCCAACTCCGTTTCTATCTGGCTCTCAATCCTCTTGTAAATTATTCTAGACAGGATCTTTGAAGCATGAGTAATCAAGCTGATTGTACGGTAATCTTCACATCTGTCAGCTCCCACTTTCTTTGGTATAGGGATGATTACATTCTTCTTGAAATCAGGGGGTACCTCACCTGTCTCATAAATCCTACACACCAAGTGAAATAACCTGATCAGACCTTCATCTCCTATGCAGCGTAGCAACTCAATCGGTATATCATCTATGCCTGGTGCTTTGTTCCTGCTTAAGTCTTCCAAAGCTCTATCAAATTCTGATCTCAATATTAAATCTCCTTTCGCATCCTCATCAATTTCCTCCTCCCTTTCCATTACATGATTCTCAATCTCCTTTCCCTTATACAAACTCTCTATGCAAGCTTTCCATCTCTCAACCTTTTCTTCCCTATCTGTTAGAGGCTTTCCATTTGTGTCCTTAATATTACAGCACTTAGTCTTCTTTTCCCCAAAAGTATTCTTAATCCTTCGATAAGCTGTGTCTACTTTTCCTAATTTCAGACAATTTTCTATACCAGCACATTTCTCTTTCAACCATTCTTCTTTCGCTTCCTTGCACTTCTTGTTAACCTCATTTCTCAGACGTCTGTATTCTGCTTTCCCCTTTTCATCTCTTACATTCTTGTGCTTCCGCCTTTCATCCATCAATTCGAGTATATCCTGAGTGATCCACGGTTTTCTAGCTATTCTCTCTTTCCTACCAATGTTTTCTTCTGCGGATTTTGTTATTTCATTCCTCAAAAGTGCCCATTCGTCTCCAATTGAAGTTTGTTTAGGGTTTTTCATTAGTCCTTCCTTTATACTCTTCTTGAATCTTTCGTTTACATCCTTCTCTTTCAGTCTGTCTATTGCCCACCTTTTTGGCTTTTGACTTTTCTTCAGTCTCTTCAACTTTAATCTGCATTTCATTAAAACCAGATTGTGGTCAGAGTTTATGTCAGCACCAGGATATGTTTTACAATCCAAAATCTGGTTTCGAAACCTCTGCTTGACCATAATGAAGTCGATTTGGTAACGCCCTGTATCTCCTGGTCTCATCCATGTGTATATTCTTCTATTGTGGTTATTGAATAAGGTGTTAGCTATGACCAACTCATGCTCAGTGCAGAATTCTACCAGCCTGCTTCCTCGATCATTCCTTTCACCTAATCCGAAATCTCCTACTATCTTCCCTTCTCTCCCTTTTCCTACCACAGCATTCCAATCTCCCATTACTATAACATTTTCATCACCCTTGATATACCTCAGAATTTCGTCTATTTCTTCGTACACCTTTTCAACATCCTCATCATCAGCTTGACTGGTAGGCATGTAGACTTGTACCACTGTGGTGCAGGTAGGTTTAGTATTGATTTTTGCTACAATAATCCGTTCACTATATTGCTCATAATATTCCACCCGCTGTCCAAGTTTCCTACTCAATATGAGGCCAACCCCTGCTTGGCCATTGTTTGATTTAGTGCTAATGACCCTATAGTTTCCTGACCAAAAGTCCTGTTCTTCCTGCCAGCGCATTTCACTAATTCCAACCAAATCCAACCTCAACCTATCCATTTCCCTTTCTAAGTTTTCTAACCTTCCATTTCCTAGCAGACTTCTAACATTCCACGCTCCGATCCGTAGAATGTCAGATTTCCTCTTTGTCACTTCTGTGATGTTAACCCCCTCTCGAGTAGTCCCCACCCGGAGATCCGAACGGGGGACTAGTTTACCTCCGGATTGAAATTTTACAAGGGAGGAGGCCATCATCACATGTATTTATGCATAGAGAGGTGCATATCCTCGGGAATAGCAAACGGCTGTAGTTTCCCGTTGCTTTCAGCCGTGCAGCAGGACGCAGTGTAGCCATTATTTGGCTTATATTATCAATATCTTAACCGTCTATACGACTAGTAAAGAATTGATTTATTCTGAAAGGCTGCTACTCCCTTTCAGAATAAGTAAAGAGCAATTCCACTAACAAAAATACTAACCTTCTACTGTA
Organism: Meconema thalassinum; assembly: GCA_946902985.2. Lineage (NCBI taxonomy): Eukaryota > Metazoa > Arthropoda > Insecta > Orthoptera > Tettigoniidae > Meconema > Meconema thalassinum. The sequence continues at coordinate 308,841,547 of OX336390.1, forward strand.
CTAACAATTAAATACCAAAATTCTACTACGAAAAAATACTTAAGTTCCACCAACAACAAATACTACCACTAAAACAGTCTGTCACCAGACACACTCACATGCAATCACACATCACAGTCTACTGAAACAAAGAACTATAACTACTAAACAATGCAACTGTTACCAGACACACTCACACACCACAGTCTAACAGAACAATGACATATATCTTATAAATGCAGAAAATGTTCACGATACACTTTGAAATTTGCCAGTTTTATAGCGACGAAAATATCAACCACAAATCTTGATTGTCGTCAAAACAATCGATTAATTGAAATCAATTTGAAAATGGTTGTTGTTCCTATTAATTATTAACTTGTTCAATTTTTATCATACCTGGTGACTAATTTTTAGATGATACAAAATGCTATTTTTCAAAAAATAAAATTACTTCAAAATCAATTTCAAAATGCTATTTTCTTGTATCTTTATGCATGCCCTATCCTTAACCTTTTTGCTTTCAAGCTCTCAGCTGATGGATGTGTGAAAACTGTCAGCCTTATTTACCACACTATGCATACACTTCTTTTAAAATTACATGGAAGGCACACCAAAGAAGTTATCAACATGAAAGTTGGTAAACTTATAGAGTATACATCACTTACTATCACTGCAAGTAAGTCATGCCTCTAAACCCAAAGGGACTAATGTTAAAAAGATATGAAATGTGGAAACAAAGTTACAAGTTTCAGATTTTGAAAGTTTGGAAGTAATAAAATTCTAGGAAATGGCATTCACACCCCAAGTTTGTTATTCAAGTCAGTAGGAAGGCTACATTATTGTTTACTAGCATGGTAAATATGAAGATTCTATCCAAGGATAGATTAAAATTTTTCAAGTGATGTAACACTGAAAAATGTCAGCCATTTTTGTATAAAACCCTCATCGGTATCCACACTAACATCACAGTCTGGAGGTACTGGATTATCATCACCTACACTTTCCGATTTGCACAGAGAAACATCATCACTTGAATAATTGTCAAGATATTCAGTGATATCATCGTCACCTAATTGAACTCACTTGTTTGTAGCGCCATAATTTTGGTTAATTAAAATGTTTTATAATAGGAGTTGATTTTGTTTTTATTTTTGGAAATGTGTAGGTCACAGAGTGGGAGAACATACCAAAACCCCGAAAATCCCGATTTGAGCATTGCTGGCATACTGTGATTTGCATATTTCTTACTAAAAGGGCACAGGGGGCATAGAAGTACTGTGCTTGGACTAATGATTAGAGGAACACTTAAGACGGTCATATCATGTAAAAGTAAAAACAAGATGTTCAGTAAAGAACATATAGCCTACTTTCTCCTAAATGCATGGGTATTGTTATAACTCTTTGTCCTTTTCAAGGAGTATGATTGAATGTTGCTTGTAGGAGCTTGTTGAAATACAACGTGCTATAGGGATATTAAACATGAATATGAGGTGCCCTTTGCTAGTGCTACCTCTGTACCAAATTTCGTTCAATTCGGTTTCACCGTGTTTGAATTGATAGGGGGAATCGATTTGCACACATACTTGGCCACCATCTGCAAACTATTGGGCTGAGGTTCTTGCAGTTTGGTCAGAAAATGTTTCCCACATAAAGATATGGTGTTGCAAAAGTAGGTAGAGACTAGATTATTAGGTTGGTCGTAATTACATTTTAGCTTTTAACATTTGGGTGGCCGCGATTACGTTTCCATCAAGATAGCGGTGATATAAAACATGACACTGAGGTGCCCTTTTCTAGTGCTACCTCTATACCAAATTTCGTTCCATTTGGTTTCAGCGTGTTTGAATTAATAGGGGGAATCGATTCTGACACAAAGATGGCCGCCATCCGCAAACTATTAAGCGAATGACCTATTAGATTGGTCAAAGGATGCTCCCTCCATAAAGGTATGTAGTTCAAAATTTGGTAGAGATCGGATGATTAGGTTAATCGTAATTTGATTTAAGCTTTGAACATTCGTGTGGCCGCCATTACGTTTCAGTCAAGATGGCGGCGATATAAAACATGACACTGAGGTGCCCTTTGCTAGTACTACCTCTGTACCAAATTTCGTTCCATTCGGTTCCACCGTGTTCGAATTAATAGGGGGAATCAATTTTGACATAAAGATGGCCTCCATACGCAAACTATTAGGCTAATAACCTATTAGATTGGTCAAAGGATGCTCCCTCCATAAAGGTATGTAGTTGCAAAATTTGGTAGAGATCGGATGATTAGGTTAATCGAAATTTGATTTAAGCTTTGAACATTCGTGTGGCCGCCATTACGTTTTAGTCAAGTTGGCGGCGATATAAAACATGACACTGAGGTGCCCTTTGCTAGTGCTACCTCTGTACCAAATTTCGTTCCATTCGGTTCCACCGTGTTCGAATTAATAGGGGGAATCAATTTTGACATAAAGATGGCCGCCATCCGCAAACTATCAGGTGAATGACCTATTAGATTGGTCAAAGGATGCTCCCTCCATAAAGGTATGTAGTTGCAAAATTTGGTAGAGATCGGATGATTAGGTTAATCGTAATTTGATTTAAGCTTTGAACATTTGTGTGGCCGCCATTACGTTTGCGTCAAGATGGTGGCGATATAAAACATGACACTGAGGTGCCTTTTGTTAGTACTACCTCTGTACCGAATTTCGTTCCATTCGGTTGCACCGTGTTCGAATTAATAGGGGGAATCGATTTTCACACAAAGATGGCCGCCATCCGCAAACTATTACGCTGATGACCTACTGGTTTGGTCAAAGGATGCTCCCCCCATAATGGTATGTCGTTGCAAAATTTGGTAGAGATCGGATGATTAGGTTAGTCGTAATTTGATTTAAGCTTTGAACATTTGTGTGGCCGCCATTACGTTTCCGTCAAGATGGCGGCGATATAAAACATGACACTGAGGTGTCCTTTGCTAGTGCTACCTTTGTACCAAATTTCGTTCAATTCGCATTCACCGTGTTCGAATTGATAGGGGGGGACAGACATTCAGAGTACACACACTCACACACACACACACACACAGACACACAGACACACACACACACACACAGACTCACACACACACATACACACACACAGACAGACACACTTTTTTTCGCCCTGTGTTGATCTCATAAGTCTACTTTCATTTTTTGCAAAAATCGAAATTAGGCTAATAATGATAGGGATAGCTACAACATATAATGTTAACTGACCGCATGGGTCCCTAGAAACTCACACCGAGCAGCCCTGATATAAAAAAAACCCTAAACAAAAACTAATTTTGGCGCCCAGTACGCAGGGATGAGTTTTCCTAGGGAAAACCCGAGTTTTTTCTTGAAAAATCAAAATTTTCATTTTTTTGGAAAAAATGTTTTTTTTTTTAATTTTGCATTTTAAATACTCCATAAAGGTTTTGACATTGAATGAGTATAATCAAAAGGGTACGTTTTAGTAAACACCCGTACTAAGATAAAATTTTGAAAATTGGGACACAATGGTTTAAATTACCAGCTCTCAAGCATGTACCAGCGATGTGGCATAGTAGCCCACTGTATTCTAATAAGATGGCATTGAGTGAGGAATTGCAGGGGCTTTTGGAGGCTATAAAAGCTGATAGTAATGAAAAGTTGGAGGCTATAAGAGTTGATAGTAAAGAAAAGTTGGAGGCTATAAAAGCCGATAGCAAGGAAAAATTGGTGGCTATAAACAATAAATTGGACATCCAACTGGATGAAAATAACAAAAAGTTAGGATCCATCAATCAAAGTTTAGAATCACTAAAAACAAATAGTGATAACATGGGAATTAAATTAGAAGCTATCGAGGCCGACTGTATAACAATGAACAATGAACTGAAGGCTGAGATAGAAAAGATAAAAACAGAAAATGGGGATAACATTAAAGAACAGCTGAAAGTGGTAAAAAATGAGACGTTAGAGTCTATGAAAGCTGACAGTAAAGCAAATAACGAGGTACTGAAGGCTGAAATAGATGGGACAATGAATACCCAATTTCAAGGTTTTGATAGGGGGTTGGAGACTAAGTTAAATCAGCTTAAAGTGGAAATTACAGGTAACATGGAAAAAACTTGTAAAGAAAATGTAAATGCCTGTGAAAAGAAACTTGTAACCCAGATCCAAGAGGTGCAGGCAAAGTTCGAAGCTCAGATAGATTCTAACAGCAAGATTTGTGAAACATCCCGGGATGAGATAAAAGAAAGTTTTAAGGAATTAGGAGACCAATTTAAAGGGGTGGAAGACCAAGTAGGAAAACTCGAGGGAAAAGTCGATAAAATTCAGGCCAAAGTTAATGAGATGGAAAGTCAGAATCACAAAGATGTACAGGGCATGAAAGATCAAATTGATCAGTTTACCGGGCAGGTAGATGATAACTTGAAGATGTACGAAGCGGAAATAAATAAGAGATTAGGTACATATGAAGAGCATCTCCAGGGAGAAAGAAAGCAACGAAATGAAGAAAATAAAGAAAATACCCAGAAGATAGATGAAATAAGTAAGGGTATTAATGATGTTCAGGAAACCATAGGAACATTAAAGGAACAAGTAGGAAAAACTAATACTGAAGTAAACCAGGTCCAAGATGAATTAATGAGGGTATATAAGAGTCAAGGGAAAACTGAGGAAAAGCTTGAAGGAATTAAGGGAGATATGGTCAAAGGACAAAAAGAAATGGAGAAGAAAATAAAGGAGATACGAGAAGACTTAGATACCATAGGTGACGTTAAGCCAGAAATTATAAAGGAACAGGTCGTGGTCATCAAGAAAGAGGTCGAAAAACACTTAGCTGAAATGAGGGATAGTTTCAGGGAAGAGAAAGTCCAACTCGAACAAGCGGTGGAAAAAAATAAAAAGAACCAAGAAAGAATTCAAAATGAATTAGGATCCCGGTTGGAAAGGACCGAACACAAGAATAGTCAAATGGAAATTCAACTCATGGCTAATGAGGAAAGTGCCCGAAGAGAAAGGAAATTAGAATTTGAAAGTCAGGATGAATTTCAAAAGACAGAATGGGTAGATCCCCATGAACGCGGCACAGATCAAGATAGGGACTTAGGAGGGGAGAGCCCTTATAAGAACCCAGGATATCCGATGGCGATGTCAACACCTTATATGAACCAAACAAATGGTCAAATAATAAATATCATCAAGTCAAATGAGGACAGACCGGTGAAGTTTACGGGTAATAATATGTCAATTACTCCTAAATACTGGTTAAAGGAGGTCGCAGAGTACTTGAATGAAATGAAAGTTCCTCAGGATCGGAGACTGAGAGCTATTGAGAAGCTGTTGGCAGGTGATTGTCTCAGCTGGTTCAGGAGTTTCAGGTACACATTTGACACGGTGGAAGGTTTTAGAGAAGCGTTTCTGAAACGATATTGGGCGGCAGATGTCCAAGAGAATTTGAGGCTAGATCTGTACTCTAGGAAGTATAGCACGAATGCCCCATCTAAATATTCAGAATTTTTCACCGCTCAGCTGTGTAAATTCCGGGAACTTGACATTGCTCCTGCTGAGAACGACCTGTGTGCCGCCATTGCAAGACAACTTCCATATGAGATCCAGAGGTTGTTAATCTCATCAAAAGACAGAATTGCTGTGGAAGTGGAGAGCGTCTTACGTCAATTAGATATGACGACTTCACACGTTACTCCCAGGCATCCAAGACAGACTGAACAGGTACATATTGCCAGCAGTCAAGAAGACAGAGAAAAACCTTCGAACAGAAATCAGTCCACTAGTACTGACACTCAGGGACTGGGTCGAGAATATGGACATCAAGAGCCTAGGGGAATACAGCCATACTATAGAGGAGGATATCGAGGAAGGAATCCTAGAAATACAGGTTATAGGCAACAAGAGAGCCGACCCTATAACAATAATAATCAGAGGCAGGATAATAGAAAGAGATGGGAAAATTATCCCAGAAGGAATGTGAGGCCGGAAGACAGAAATGATGAATATCGGGCCGAAATAGAAGAAAGATATCAGGAAAGTCGTCGTTACATGAATGAACGGACAGACGAACCTGAAACGCAAAGAGTCTGTTGGAGTGAGGCAATAAAGAACCGAAAATCACCCGACCGACTAGAAGGAGCTCAAAGCTTGGAGCTACAAGCTCAATTGAAGAATGAGGGGAAAGGAAGCCCTCAGGATAAAAAAAAAACTTCAAATTTAAATCAGCAAAAGTGGAAACATACCAGGAGCTGGGAGGAGGTAGAGATTGTGAATTGGATAGCAAGACCAGATGAGCTAATTAAAGAGGATGTGGAAGGAATCCCACCTATTAGAAGAGAACTACCTATCATCATGCTAAGGATAGAAGGATTACTGGTCAGGGCATTAATTGATACTGGATCAACTATAAGTTTAATTACGCAAACCCTCCTAAATGAATTGGAAACAAGAGGCCGCGTATTGAAAATTCCCACCTCAAGTGTGAAGATTAAGGGAATTATTCCTGAAAAATCGTTAACATGTAAATTTCAGGTATACATTGATATGATCATGGGTAACGCTGAAATTTCGCAATGCTTTTTGCTGGTAAATCAATTACCATATAATGCCATATAAGGTATTGATTTTATCCGTGAGAACAAGGTCATTATAGACCTAGCGCAAAATTGCATTAGGATTCAAAGAGAGGATGTGGATGAACAAAATATAAATTTACAGGAACAGGATGCGAAAATAGGAGAACAGGTATGGCATGTGGAAGAAGTGAACGACGAAGGTTGTAAGGACATAGAAAAGATATTTGAAGTCCTAAATATAGAACTTGAAGATAGTTTGGAAACTGAGTTCGAAACCAACCTGTCAGGGAAAATAGAGGAAGCTAAAGTTGACCTCAAATATAAGGAAAAATTTAAGGAATTACTAGTAAATTACAGGGACGTATTTGATTCCAAGCCAGGGAAGATTGAAAACTTTAAATACGCTTTTCAAGTAAATGATTGGGCACCGTTCAGACAAAAACCATACCCGGTTGCAGAAAAACATTACCCACAAACGAAGAAAACACTGCAGGAGATGATGGATGCAGGTGTTATAGAAAAGATGGCGACACCATATGTTAGTCCATTAGTAATTGTGAGTAAACCGGATGGCTCAGTAAGGGTGTGTTTAGATGCCAGGAATTTGAACGCAAAAATCATACCAGAAAATGATTCAGCACCACCCATAAAAGAAATACTGAGGAAATTTAAAGGCGAGAAGATATTCACGAATATTGACATGACTTCTTCGTATCATCATCTCGAACTGGAAGAGAAAACCAGTCTTTTAACTGGATTTCAGTTCGACCAACAAACATATTGCTTCAGGAGATGTCCGTTTGGCTTGAAGACCGCGGGATCTGCCTTGATAAGAGCGCTTGATCGAAACCTGTCAGAGGAAGTGAAAGATTGCACTATTCGTTATGTGGATGACATATTGCTTACTTCAGAAAACATTGAGGAACATTTTGAAAAATTAAATAAATTATTGGAAGATTTAAGAAGGGCCAACTTTAAGATTAATTTGAAGAAATCAAATTTTTGTTAGAGACAAGTAATATTTTTGGGGCATGTGATTGATAAGAATGTTGTTAAACCAAATCCATGCAAATTAGAATCGATAAGAGATTTTCCCAGGCCTTTGAAGGTGAAAAACGTTCGCCAGTTTTTGGGATTGATTGGATTTTTCTCAGGACATTGTCCGTTATATACCAAAACTGTTGCACCACTACAGGACCTTCTGAAGAAGGGTGCAAGTGGAAATGGACGGAGGAAACAGAAAAAGCATTTATAGAGGCCAAGGAAATGCTCTTAAACTATGTGAAGCTAGGATATCCTGATTTTAATCAGAGATTTATTATACAGACAGATGCATCCCAGATTGGAATAGGGGCAATGCTATATCAGGAAAACCCGGATAACCCTGAGAAGAAAAATGATTTAGCTTTCACAAGTCGGAGACTGAAACCACACGAGAAAAATTATACAATCAGAGAGATCGAGCTGTAGGCGATATTGCACGCGCTGCAATATTGGCGAAAGATTGTATATGGGTTCCCAGTCACATTAAGGACGGATCATAAAGCCTTAACCTTTTTGATGAAGACTGATTTATCCAGTCAAAGGTTGATGCGTTGGGCTTTATACATCCAACAGTTCGACGTAAATATAGAGTATTGCCCAGGAAAAGAAAATGTAGTTCCAGATTATTTAAGTAGACAGCCAGAGTCCACAGAAGAGGAAGTAATGGCTATTGATTTGGAAGACAAGGATCAGCGTACTCTGGATGAGTTAAGAAGCATTGGTCAACGACAACGTGAGGATCCATGGATGAACATGCTCATATCATTCTTGGAAGGGAGTTTGATAAGGGGAACACCGGCGTACACTGAAGCGAATAAGATAGCTCAGGATTACACGTTCTTTAATGGATTGTTGTATAAGTTTGTGGACTCTGACCATACACGATTGAGGATCGTTGTACCTGCGATTTTGCAGAGGAAAATAGTATGGTTAGCCCATAGATCGTTCGGACATATGGGAGTCGACAAAACAGTCTCGATGCTGAAGGCCGAGACTGAGAGAGACTGTAAGGGATACGCTCAAGACATGTGATTTATGTCAAAGGATTAAGCCAAATGCGTTTTTGATGAGACAAAAGCCAATATCATTGTTGCCCGAGAGGCCAGGTCAAATCATTTCTATTGACAATTTCGGACCTTTGCCAAAGGCTAGGCGAGGAAATCGACACATAATGGTGGCTATGGATGTTTTCACATAAAAGGTTGTCCTTGCTCCCATACAGAAGACTAGTACCAAACAGGTGTTAAAACGACTCAAAGAAAAAGTGATACCTATTCTGGGAAAACCCGAGAATTTGTTGTCGGATCACGGTAGTTGTTTTACAAGTGTAGAGTTCAGACAGGAATTAGAAAGACTTGGAATACGTCAGATTTTGTCAAGTATTCGCCATCCTGAGGCAAATCCTGTGGAAAGAGTTATGAGGGAAACGGCCAAGTATTGTTAGGATATACTGTGCCGAAGAAAATTGGAAATGGATAGATATCCTGGATATTATCGAATTTTGTATAAACAACACAATCCATGAATCTACGGGAGAGATACCCATAACGTTACATAGGAATGAGCAACCAGAGAGACCTTGGAGTCTGGTAATTCCTAGGCCAGCAGACGCTCAGCCTGGAAGAGATGTACGTATTAGAAGAGCCTTTGAGCATCTAAAAGCTCAAGCTGATAGAAGGCAAAGAAGAAACAGGCATAAGAGGTATCATCGACCATTACTAGCAGGAGAAATGGTGTTAGTGAAGAGACCAGCCATTTCGGATCCAGGGAACCGCGTGTACAAGAAGTTCCAGAAAATGTACCACGGACCGTATCAAATAGTAAGAGATTTGAGAAATAATGCCTATAGAATTCGGCACTGTGAAACGAATCACGAAGTGACCATGAACTCAACAATTTTAAAAGTATACTACCCTCCCGAAGACTTCGATGAAGCAAATGAACAAGCCCTGGTTATGGAACAATTTAAAGATGATGAATCCACTTTTGATAGAAAAAACAGTAATTTAGAACAGGGAAACAGAGCTCAACCATTCGAGTGCGAATGCGAATTAGAGAAACTGTATTGTGAGATAAGAGTAATAATTGATTTTGTTGAAAAAGAAAATTTCAATTTAAGAAGAGAAAATGATGAAATAAAGAAACGGGTAAGGATAGACCACACCCGTAATGAAGAACAATGTTCTGGAAACTTGTAGTCCAGACAAATAAGAAAGAAAGAAAGAAAGAAAGAAAGAAAGAAAGAAAGAAAGGGTAGGGACAGGGCGTACCCAACCTACACTATTACCGGATATGACTTAATAGGTGGAAAACCCTAATTATCGTGGGATTTTAAAGGAATAAAGAACAAAAGGTACTGAGAAATGTTGGGATGGCTTCGACAATTAAAGAAAATAAGATTTTATGAATTATTGAAATAAATTTCCTCAAATTTTTCGAAAATTTATTTACCCAAGGAAGGGAGAGATGAGCCCTTGTACCATTAGTTCAAGGGGTCGAATCCATGTATTATTGGTGAAAGGAAGGAAAGAAATATACAGTCTTCGGAAGAACATAGAAAGATTTTATTCAAGAGAGCAGGCATAACGTTGTGAAATAAACAGAAGCCAGATGGCTAAGAGATGAGATCACGCCTGACGCATCGCTCGTAGCCTATCAGAGCTATATTTAGAGCGAGTTTAAGTTTCCGTCGCTTAGACAGAGACCTTGTTTCGGAAATTAAGCTTACGATTGCATTAAAATGGCAACCGCGCACCGATGCCAGAAGGAGAATAATTAGATTTAACCCCTTTATAAGAATAATATTAACTAAAGAAATACATCATTGTGAATCATTTCGGATTAGAGATTTTTGTGTGGAGAAAGATGTAATAATAATTGCCCAGAAGAGAAGTGCATACGTGGCCATGCGTCGTCGGGAGTGTCCCGAGACCCAAGGAGTGGGGAATTAAAAATCAACTGTAACACCCACACAGCTGAGGAACAAATTTTATTTAATATCTCAGAACTGCACGATCGATTTTCAGGTGCAGAGAGGTCATTTTTACGTTTAGAAAACAAGTTTTCCAGAGATATAAATTTTATATGTGTGCGTCCATTACTTTAGAAGTTGGTTCTGGAAAATACGTGGATTTCATCTTTTTGTAACCAAAGAGTATATAAATCTTGGCAGAACCAAGCAAATCATGCAGTTTACTAAGACTCCTTGAGGGGAGACGCTACATCACCGAATACAGTCTACAAGCATTCCTTGAGGGGAGATGCTGTATCACATCCTATAGACAATATCCGACAGCCAGAGGGCGTCGCTGTATCGACAAACAACGTGCACCCGTAAGGAGTAGCCGAGAAGTATTATTATAGTATCGCCGGGTGAAGAATTAGGAAAATCCTAATACAGGATCTAGTTCCACCAATATCAGTTTTACAGTAAAAAGTTCAGTAATTACAGTCAAAGTAGGCTGCGAACTTAGAAGACAGGCGATAGGTATTCAAAATATAGTCCAATTAAACGACCGAAAATATCGTAACGTTTTGAAGTACCATAACAGCGAGATAAACATTCTATCAACGTATAAGAACCCGATCAGGGTCGGACAAAATAAAGTTCGCATAGGGTTCTGAAAAATAGGAATTCGAGGACAGAATAAGCAGAAAGGAGAAGTAAATTCTAAACATTGTTTCAAGGAAACAAACGAACTATAAAAGGCACTAAGTTACGAGGAGTATTAGTTGCTAGAAATTAATAGGTCACCGATAGAGAATCAGGGATACTGTGGATAAGACAGACTTTCGTTAGACCAACCAATAGGGTCTAGGAAGAAGCAGTTTCAAGTTAATAAATAATAGCTGATCGTCAGGAAACCAGATTGGAAGGAGTGCTATTCCAGGGAGGAGGTAGATGGTTCGAGACTTTCATATTGGTTAGAGAAGAAGCCGACATTTACGAATTTCACCCTTGGAGACGGGAAGTAAAGAAATCACGTGTGGAAGGCATAATAAAAGCCTTAGTGATTAGAATCTGTGTAGTGTAAATATATCAAATTTGTGTTAAATAGTAATGTTTTAGTGATTTTATTGTGTATCATAGAAGAATACACCAGTGTAATTTAAAAATGTTATCAGTGTTTAATGTATATGAGTTATATGTGTATCAAGATATGTCAGTGTATGAAATGAATCTGTGCAATATGGATTAATTACACATTGTGGGCGAGATGAAACATCGTTGGAAAGCACGGTATTGGACCGTCTGAGCATGTAAGTGTATATTTTCATTATGTTTTTTGTTGGGGGAATATTTGTGTACAATCCACCTGAGTTTGAGAAATAGGGATGTTTCTGAATAACAAATAACAGAATAAGAGCGCGGTCTGAACAAATAAAAATTGAGAAATTATAAAATAATTATGAGAAATGAATAACTCCTTTAGAGGAAAAGTATGAAATAAAATATCAGTATATTTGATAAATGTTATATAAGCAAGCGTAATAATAATAATAATAATGAAAAGTATATAAATGAAGATTAATTTGAATTATATGAAAGTAATAGCTTTTGTGCTTTTGTAAAGAAATAAAGACATGGTATGAATACATGTTCTTAAAGTATAGCGATTATTGTCACGGGAGAGGATTAATTTAAAAAAATGGAGATGTAGATCAAATGTTGATGTTGAATTTATCAGTTGTTTGGAAGACGCTAGGCCTTAAAGTAATGTATAGCGCAATGTCGCGCATTAAAGTAAATTGTCACGCTAGGAAGACGTTGAATCTAAATATACTTGGTAAATTAATTGTGAGGGACAGTTGATTGCGGTAATTGAGCTATGATAAGTCCTCCAGTATGGGATTGGTTCCCGAGGCCATGTGTGTTATATTGTATTGAATAATAGGGAGCGTATTTATTGTATTGATGAGCGCAGAGTAGACCGAGGTCATCCTAAGACGCTGAATTGTTGTAAGTCCTCCAGTATGGGATTGGTTCCCGAGGCAGTTGAGAGAGTCGAACCTAGACTCGTATAGTTGTTGAAGCCCCTAAATATCGTCGTTGTATTGAATTATTCTTACCCATCAATGATGACACTTCATAATTAATAAATGCCAAGTTTACGAAAGTGGTCTATGAACCTAAATAATGTTGTTAAAATGAATGAAATAAATGCCAGGTCTGTTCAAAGAACTGTGGAAAAGAAATAGCTGGTTTAAAAGCATGAATGTAGCTGTCTCGAGAGGAGACACATAGGTCCTCCCCTCCCTGGCCATAAATCACGTCAAGTGTTAAGGTCTGACCGCTCGCTATTGAAAGGCGGTAGGGTCGGAGAAGACCATCTGTGGAAGTAATGATACACCGTGAGTGTTTAGAATTTGTTAATGACCCGGGATTTGAACCGAGGTTCTTGTAGATTGAAAGTACCGCTTGCCAGTTCAGATCGTAGCTTTCTTATATGATAATGGTCTTTAAGACAAATAAATAAATAAATAAATAAATCCCTAATGTAATGTTGTATTGATGTAGGATTTCATGAGTTCATTGAGGACAATTAGATTTCGGGAGTAATCTTAATCTTTGACTTTGTTCAAGTAGTCTTCGGTAACTCTGGAGTACACAAGTAATTTCCCAATCACTGTAGGGAATTTGTTAACTTGAGAGAGATGGTAACGTAAGAACATTGTGAGATGCCCGAAAATTTAAATAAAGGAATAACATTTATTTTAAATAAGATTATATATTGTTTTGATTGCAAGAAGCTCATAAAAAATGGTTTTGAGATTTGTGAAGAATAACACAATTTATAGTGGAAAGTATTGAGCCATTGGAGCTCGTGATTGTAGTAAAATTTACAAGGGATACTTTATGGAAGTGAAAAGAATTATAATTTTGTTGGTTTGAAGGAAACCATGTGTTTAAATATAATATTTATTGATTTTATGTGTTCCTTGTTCACTTTGAACAAGTTTAGAAGGATTGGTCAGTAGTTGATTTGTTTAATTTGTTTGTAGCGCCATAATTTTGGTTAATTAAAATGTTTTATAATAGGAGTTGATTTTGTTTTTATTTTTGGAAGTGTATCCTCTATTTAATCCAAAATGTGTAGGTCACAGAGTGGGAGAACGTACCAAAACCCCGAAAATCCCGATTTGAGAATTGCTGGCATACTGTGATTTGCATATTTCTTACTAAAAGGGCAAAATATGTCTAAGGGTTTATCGATGTGGTGTATATCATGAGGTGAAAGGGATGAAAATTGGGGGTTGAAGGATTCTTAATGGAGCGTGTATCTCTTAAACGACATAGGCAAGAAGTTTGACATTCAGCGAAAAAAAAGCTTAAAATATAAGTAAATAGGTGTTCGACCGGTTTTTTTTCATAAATCCAATTTAAGGAGCCCTTGGAGAGGGTGGAATTCTGAAAAAAAAAACAGGAAAGAAAGTGTTCTAACTGATTAACTCACTCACTCATAAAACTCAGGGGGGACAGACCGTTTTTTTTTTTTCATAAATCCAATATAAGGGATTCATGAGAGGGCTGAAATTCTGAAAAATGAATGAAAGAAAATGTCCTGAATTACTCACTCACTCATCATCGCCCAGCCAAAATTATAGAAGTTAGAATCACGAAATTTTGGGGTTGTGTTCGTTGTATGTCGAAAACGTCCACCAAGGAAAGATTTTTGGATTTTCAGGTTCTAAGGGGGTTCATTTCATTGAATAACAATATCTCACGAGTGGTTTCATTTGGGGATGTGGTACTTGGCACATAAACTAATCACCACAAATAAGCTGACACATGTCTAATGGTTTTTCGATGGTGAAATTCTGGAAGAAAAACATCCACTAAGGAGGGATTTTTTTGGATATTCACTTTCATCGACCAACCAAAACTATTAAAGTTAGAAGGAAGATATTTTGGTGATATGTTTGTTGTGTGTCGAAAACGTCTAAGGAGGGATTTTTGGATATTCAGGTTCTAAAGAGGTGTTAAAACGGTTAAACCTGCATTTCATTGAATAAAAAATAGTCCTCTCGGCACGCCGGAAGGCGGAGGTTGATTTCACCGGACAAACTTGGGGATAGGCGAAAATAGGCAGAATATGCAGGTTTTCGTAGAAGGATCAGACCTCATTTATTGCGAGAAGGTATTTTATAATTGGAGCTTAATTAACTTTGTTTTTCGTCATTTTATGCTTATTTTAAACATTATATTGTCTTATGGGAAGGGTAACCTTCTTGTCATTTGGGGTCCATTTTTATACTTGTGGTCACACTGTCCTTATGCAAGGTTTCGACACTGATGTGTAACTATGTAACGGTCTGTTACTTCTTCACGCAAAATTATATCTCCCGCAGAGATTTTGGTTGGTTCCTCAGTTTAGGGGCTGCGACAACGCGGTCATGTAACCCCGTGTACTTAGGGATGGCTGTATTAGTCTGTAATTCAGGTAAGGACTGCAGACGGTCAATTTCAAGCAGTAGTTCCTAATGTTGCTACCAGGTACTACCGTCAACGACACCTACCTGTGAACTTGGCTACTAGATGCCACCGCAGCCAGCAACTCGCAACGAACGTTGGAATTTCCCCTCCAAAGGCAAGCATACTGGGGAATTTTTAGCGCTCTTAGAAAATCCGACGACTTCGGCCGGCTTTGAACTCGCGACTTTGGGCATAGACATTCAGCATGCTTGCTACCAGTTACGTCACCGAAGCCGCTTCACACTTAGTCAGATGGAATTCTGAATATGATCTCGTGCAAGTGCGTTATCTTGGCAACGTCTGATGGCTCATCCCTCATCAATTTAGTAGAGTTGCCATGGCAAGCACTGATAGCTCTTGGCATTTTCTTATAATTCCGAAATCATTTTTCTCATCCCTTGGCATAATGGTGGGTCATATCAAAAATTCTTTCAGACAAAATTTTAGGTAATTATTAGGGGAATATTGTTGAACGGATTCGATATTTCACATATTAAGAGAGTTATAGCAATATTTCACTTTTTCGAAAAAAGCCCCCCATTTTCACCCCCTTCGACCGATTTAGCCCATTAACGAACTCGACCGAGATTTTATAGGTATACATATTCGGTAAAATATTCAAAGTGATTGGTGCAAAATTACGGCAGTTATCGTGTCCACAAGAAACTGATATGCATATATATATATATATATATATATATATATATACATATACATACATAAATTATATATAAACTTTTGAACTGTCGGTGGTTTTGGGGTCTGGGGGATGTGAAACGCGAAGATATGTCGAAATTTTCCGGAAGTCGAAACATGGTACCCATTGCAATAGTTAGCTTCCCACTTAGATGAAAATACTGAATTTGATCTCGTGCAAGTGCGTTGTCATGGCAACGTCTGATGGCTCATCCCTCATCAATTTAGTAGTGTTGCCATGGCAACCTCTGATAGCTCTTGGCATTTTCTTATAATTCCGAAATCATTTTTCTCATCCCTTGGCATAATGGTGGGTCATATCAAAAATTCTTTCAGACAAAAGTTTGAGGTAATTATTAGGGGAATATTGTCCATTTCGTACGGTTTTGATATTGTGCCTATTAAGAGAGATATGATTAATGTTTCCCGAAAAATCCACTTTTTCCCACCCCTTTGGTCAATGGTTGGTGATATAAAAAAACTCTTCAAACATAAATTTTTGGGCTTTATCCGACACATAGTATGAACGTTGAACGGATTCGATATTTCTTATATTAAGAGAGTTATAGCAATATTTCCCTTTTTCGAAAAAAAAACCCCCATTTTCTCCCCCTTCTACCGGTTTAGCCCAGTAACGAACTCGACCGAGATTTTATAGGTATACATATTCGGTAAAAAGTGATTGGTGAAAAATTACGGCAGTTATCGTGTCCACAAGAAACTGATATATATATACTTTTGAACTGACGGTGGTTTTGGGGTCTGGGGGATGTGAAACGCGAAGATATGTCGAAATTTTCCGGAAGTCGAAACATGGTAGCCTACCCATTGCAATAGTTAGCTTTCTAATGAAATCTACCTCTGGTTGGTTCCTCAGTTTAGGGGCTGCGACAATGTGGTCATCTAACCCCGTGTACTTTGGGCGAGTGTAGAATCTGTCTGATAAACGGTGTGAATTGTAATGAATGTATTAGTCTGTAATTCAGGTAAGGACTGCAGACGGTCAATTTCAAGCAGTAGTTCCTAATGTTGCTACCAGGTACTACCGTCAATGACACCTAGCTGTGAACTTGGCTACTAGATGCCACCCCAACCAGCAACTCGTAACGGACGTTGGAACTTCCCCTCCAAAGGAAAGCATACTGAGGGATTTTAGCGCTCTTAGAAAATCCGACGACTTCGGCCGGCTTTGAAACCGCGACCTTGGGCATAGACATTCTGCATGCTACCAGTTACGTCACCGAAGCCGCTTCCCACTTAGTCAGATGTCAATGTCAACCCCTGGCACCATCCAGCCCATGACGGGCTAAGGCCGACCAAGCGACCGCTGCCCAGCCATTTGGCCTGCAGATATTGGGGTGACGCGTGATCAGCGCGTCGGGTCCCCTCGGCCGTTAATATTGGTATTCGTGATCGGGGTGCTGTCTCCCTGTCAGACAGCTACTCAATTGTCCTCACGAGGCTGCGTGCACCCCGTTCCAACCCTCACGTCAGTTTTAAAATCCATGACGGAGCCGGGGATCGAACCCGGGGACTCCGGGTGAGAGGCAGGCGCGCTACCCCAACACCACGGGGCCGGCTTAGTCAGATGGAAATACTGAATCTGATCTCGTGCAAGTGCGTTGTCATGGCAACGGCTCATCCCTCATCAATTTAGTAGTGTTGCCATGGCAACCTCTGATAGCTCTTGGCATTTTCTTATAATTCCGAAATCATTTTTCTCATCCCTTGGCGTAATGGTGGATCATATCAAAAATTCTTTCAGACAAAAGTTTTAGGTAATTATTAGGGGAATATTGTCCATTTTGTACGGTTTTGAGATTGTGCCTATTAAGAGAGATATGATTAATGTTTCCCGAAAAACCCACTTTTTCCCACCCCTTTGGTCAATGGTTGGTGCTATAAAAAAGTCTTCGAACATACTTTTTTTTGGCTTTATCCGGCACATAGTATGAACGTTGATTGGATTCGATATTTCACATATTAAGAGAGTTATAGCGAAATTTCAATTTTTCGAAAAAAGCCCCCCATTTTCATCCCCTTCGACCGATTTTGCCCAATAAAGAACTCGACCGAGATTTTATAGGGATGCATATTATGTAAAAAATTCAAAGTGATTGGTGCAAAATTGCGGCAGTTATCGTGTCCACAAGAAACTGATATACATATATACATATATATATATACAGGGTGTATTTGATATGATGGAAGTCCTTTACACTGGTGAGAGAAGATGGTATTCTAAGCAAATATCTTCATGAAATTCAGTCGGATTTTAATTAGTGTAGGTTGAATTAAATCACAAAAATCGTCGGTCAATGTCTTGGAAACGGGCTTACACTTCGTTCCCCTCAGCAGTACAGCTGACTTCTCCCCGTCGCCCTCCCCTCCAACGCTAAGGAATGTTGACAAGAGTCTGGAGTTGAGTGACCTCCTCGTCTTGTCTGCCAATGGCATTGAAATACACGAACCGAGCCTATGAACAGCTGTTTCACACCTTCATGGGGAGTGGCTACATGACTAGTGATGGTGGATCTGTTTAGGATTTTGCCATCCTCATGGCCTATGCATAGAAAATGGAAATCCTAAAGATTTGGTAAATTAATTTAAGAAACTGTTGGTCTATCTTTGTGTGAAGACAGTGCAACAACCGTAACAAAAATATTAATAATACTATTATTATTATTATACCAGGCTACTACTGCTGTACTAATAACAGTAATAATAGAATTTTAGACACACTAACTTCTACGGGGCTACCTGACCACGTTGTCGCAGCCCCTAAACTATGGAACCAACCTAAGTTCCTTTATGTTTTTTATTTGGTATGTCGAGTTGCCAGACTTTTATTTTTAGCAATCTAACACCAGAGCTACACATGCTGACTCTTCTTCTTCTTATTATTATTATTATACTATTATTATTATCATCATCATATTGTTCATGGGGTGTTAGTTTTGAGGCAGCTTACCATCAACGGCCGATATGCAAGTCGGGGCGTGATGGCGCAGCGGTCCAGCTGTTGGCGTCTCACCAGTCCAGTAGCTCACGATCACGAAATTTACGGTCATGTAAAAACACAAGCTTCCTTACTTCCCACCATCTGCAGCCACATGATGATTTCCCGTGGCATTCCACGAGTCCAAAGTTGGAATGCCTACCCCCGAGGTGTAGGCATGCGCATTTAATCGTACACCACGATCGCAGCAAGTCCGGTAATTGAAGGTCCAAACTCAGCACCGACAGTGGCTATCCTGAGTTTGGATTTCCCTGGATTCTTCCACGCGCTTTCCAAGCACATGCCGGGATAGTATGGTAGCCTACTAGGAGTCCCGGAGCACCAACCTCATTCACGACCCTAATAACTACAGCTACACATACTACTACAGTCACCACAGAAACTCAGTTTATCAGACAAATCCAACACTCACCCAACTACACGGTGCTGATAAACAAATGTCCCAAGCCCCTAAAATGAATTAACAACAACCATCACAACAAGCTTTCAAGTCTCTTCCATCATCATTGTTACCAAAAATATTTATTTACTGAACGT
Source organism: Meconema thalassinum (assembly GCA_946902985.2). Classification (NCBI taxonomy): domain Eukaryota; kingdom Metazoa; phylum Arthropoda; class Insecta; order Orthoptera; family Tettigoniidae; genus Meconema; species Meconema thalassinum. The sequence goes on from OX336390.1 coordinate 308,860,884, forward strand.
CCTAAACAATTGGAACCCTACTTAAAAATAAATAACATTCAGTAAAGATATAGTCTCTTATAAAGTGTATACTACTACTACTAATAATAATAATAATAATAATAATAATAGTAATATGTTGTTGGACACACTACTTTTATTTTTGGCGGGGATGTCGAGATTCCGGAATGTTGTGTTCACAGAATTTCATGTAAGTGCCATTACATCCATCGGCATAAGTCTGTCGTATTTCTTCACCTTCATGTATTACATGACTCAGACTAGATCGAACCCTCGAGAAGGATAGCACTCTAATACCTGAGCTCACAGCCTCACTATCATTTAATTATTATTATTGTTTTATACAGTACATATAACACATTGCTGGTACATCACAACATAGCTATACGGGCTTCAGGGAACCAAACTATTGCTACTGAAACAGTCACTTCTAAGCTGGAAAGTCGAAATCGCTACCCATTAATTTCCTGACGATTCGGGTTGTTAAGAGAACTACTGCCTTCTGCATTAGTTTGTCAATTTGAGTATCCAGAACCAGTTCTTTAAGGTCTTGGAGCAAGGAATTTCGGATCACGCCCGTATTTGAGACACTGATAGGTATGGTCTTTACCCGTTCTAAATGCCATTGCCTTTTGATAGGGCCAACCAACTTGCTATATTTGCTTTAATGTTATTATTATTATTATTAAAAGTAATAAATAACCCCTGGCACTACAGCCCGTGAAGGGCCAAGGCCTACCAAGCGACCGCTACCCAGCCATTTGGCCTGCACATATTGGGGTAACGCGTGATCAGCGCATCGGGTCCCTTCGGCCGTTAATCTTGGTTTTCGTGATCGGGGCACTGCCTCACTGTCAGACAGCTACTCAATTGTCCTCACTAGGCTGAGTGCATCCCGTTCCAGCCCTCACGTCACTTTCTAAAATCCCTGACGGAGCCGGGAATCAAACCCGGGGCCTCAGGGTGAGAGGCAGGCGCGCTACCCCAACACCACAAGGCTGGTTATTATTATTATTATTACTATGTACATGTGGTACCATACTAGTATTAAATCTTGAAAGTAGTTTTCCATGGTTTCCCACTTCTACCCCAGACAAATGCTGGTATGGTTCCTAACTTAAGTCCACGGCCACCTCCTTCCCAATCCTCACCTGAATTACAAACACCCACATAACTAAAGAAACCACAAAAACACAGGTTGTCAGACAAATTCTTCCCACATCCAACCACATGGGGCTAAATGACCAAAATCGCCAAGCCTCTCAAACAAAACATCAAGTGTATTCCTTTCGTCTTAAATGCTAGTTCTGAACAGAATACGGGATGTCGGAATTTTGTCACACCGTATTTCATTAAAGTGCCGGACGGCAATGACACTTACAAAGTAGGCTACACAATACTGCCGGTCATAACGTCCTAAGACATTGCGTGCAATTTCAACAACAACAACAACAACAGCAACAACAACAATACAAATGTTCTTACGAGATGGGTATCGCTCGCTTTCCTCGTAACAGCTGATACCTCCCCTCAACTAGTAAGGTGAACGCTCCGATTACGTAACAACTTCTCCTCCGTGCATCGCCCCACTTCGCCCCGCCCCGTTTACCCCAGCCTGCTGCCTCACCTTCTGTTTGAAGAATTTCGTAAAAGCCTAAAAACATTGACTTTTTAATGATAAATTTTCAATTTAAAGATAGGTGACAAATTTTTTACCCAGGAAGCTTAAAATAGTCTCTTCTATCACCAGTGTAACGGACTTCCATTATATCAATTACACCCTGTATATATATATATATATATATATATATATATATATATATATACAAACATAAATTATATATAAAGTTTTGAACTGACGGTGGTTTTGGGGTCTGGGGGATGTGAAACGCGAAGATATGTCGAAATTTTCCGGAAGTCGAAACATGGGACCCATTGCAATAGTTAGCTTTCTAAAGAAATCTACCTAATATGACACGACTATGACGCGAGCCAAGCCGCGGGTACCTGCTAGTCTATTATATAAAATAAAGTGTCCTGACTGACTGACGGTCTCATCATCGCCCACCCAAAACTATTAAAGTTAGAAAGATGAAAGTTTGGGGATATTTTCGTTGTAAGTCGGAAACGCCCACTAAGGAAGGATTTTTTGATATTCAGTTTCTAAAGGGGTGTTAAGGGGGTACACCTGCATTTCATTGAATAACAATATCTCCGGCTCGGTTTCATTGAGGGATGTGATACTCGACATATAAACTCTCATTAAAAATAAGAAGACACATGACTGAGGGTTTTTCGATGTGGTGTATATCATGAGGTGAAAGGGGAGAAAAGTAGGGGTTGAAGGATTCCTAACGGAGCGTGTATCTCTTAAACGACATAGGCGAGTTTGAAACTCAGCGGGAAAAAACAGCTTTAAAAATAAGTAAATCGGTGTTCGGCCGTTTTTTCATAAATTCAATTTAAGGGGTCAATGGGGTGGGGTGAAATTCTGGAAAAAAAAAGGGGAGAAATTGTCCTAACTGAATGACTAATTCACTCATTCATCAAACTCAGGGGAAAAAGACAGCTTAAAAAACAAGATGTTCAGTAAAGAACATATAGCCTACTTTCTCCTAAATGTATGAGTATACTGTAGTAACTCGTTATTATCAAAGAGTATAATAGAATCATTTCTTGGTTGAAGACCTTAGAAACTATTTACCTCTACCAAACGCTACAACCTAGAAAAAAAAAACTACTACCATCATTGAAGGAAGATAGATAAGAATTATCTCAAGAATGTTATGGATCTGGAGACATAATCGACCGGACTGGCTGCGTGGCTCAGCGGTAACGTTCTCGCTTGCTGGGCCCTAGGTCGCAGGTTCGTATCCTGGCGCAGTCAGCTGGCATTTGAGGCTGCACAAATGCGAGGGAGCCGTGTCAGTAGATTTACTGGCACGTTAAAGATCCCCTTCGGGCCAAAATTACGGCACCCCGGCGTATCTAAAAGCAGCAGTAGTTAAAAGGGACGTAAAACAAATAACATTATCATTATTGTTATTATTACATATTCGACCTGCCGTGGGTAACATCCAACTTTGAGTTGAGGCATGTCTTTACACGTCTGGTTGTGCATGGCTTTCACAACCCTAGTTGAATTAACAAATCATTCCATGACCCTACAGAGACGTGTGTATACAAACTATGTGGATATTTTCGATTGCTATTTGCCTGAAATAAATGTATTCATTTATAACCTGAACTAGCACCAACGGCTAGAATTCAGTTACTATGTGAAATCGTTTTGTTCTGTACTTCAAATAACATTTTCAAATAACGCACAATAGGCTGTTACAAACCCTTTAAAATAAAAAGTAAAAATTTATCGTAGTATCATCTTGCCATTCTTCAAGTTCGATGCGCATAGAATGCCAATGGTATACGGTACTAACCAATGGAGTCCCACGTAGACCAGTCGTGACAGTGGAGAAGTTTCGAACAATATAACCCTAACAGGGCGATTGCATTCTAGTGGCCATAAGAAGAAACTTTTCAATAAAATCTTGAAGTTAATAAGTAGGTCGGCGTGCAGTTACCTTTTTGGCTGCTAGATGTCTCGAGCAAATCTGCTGGTGAATTATGTTTTAATTTTATATATTTTTTCCACCGCAATATCCACAATATAACGCTTAATTTTAAAACGTCTGAATCATTACAAAACACAAAATATATAAAATTTCAAGCAAAAAATTAACTCTGATGGGGTTTGAACCATAGGCATATGAGTGATAGGCCAACGCTCTACCACGGAGCCATTTGTGCCATCGAATATCGTTGTATATAAAATGACTTACATATAACTTGTTAGCAAATAATGATTTGGATTAAACTATTTCATCAGTGGAGTATACTATTTATTTATAAAGCCTATCATACAAAGTTTATTTATTTTGTATCAGTACGCTATATTGCATGCAATACTCAAATTAGTGAAATATAAGTCAGTCACATGATATCCGCTGCCATCTTGTCTTCTTACCGAAACGGCTCAGCTTTTTAAAATCACTTCTGCACTATAGTATTACAAAATAAACTTTTAATTTCGAACGTGCCTCTTCCTTTAGAACAGTTAAATCGATTCTCGGCTCGATAATCGGAACTGGTGAGTCCCATGATATGGATTATAAAGTTTGCATAATTCGCACGGCCTCCATCCTGAAATGGTACGGCGGATGGCCTTGTAGTTTGGTCACCAGACGCGTCCTATACGAAGGTATGTTATTACCAAATTTGGTAGAGATCGGATAATTTGGTTAGTCGCTATTTGATTTTACGTTTTGAACATTTGAGTGGCCGCCATTCAGTTTTGGTTAAGATGGTGGCGATATAAAACATGACACTGAGGTGCCCTTTGCTTGTTCTACCTCTGTACCAAATGTTGTTCAATTCGGTTTCACCGTGTTCGAATTGATAGGGGGGACAGACATTCAGAGTACACACACTCACACACACACACACACACACACAGACTCACACACACACATACACACACACACACACACACACACAGACAGACACACAATTTTTGGCCCTGTAGTGATCTCATAAGTTTACTTTCATTTTTTGCAAAAATCGAAAGTAGGCTAATAAGTTAATAGGTGTTCGACCGTTTTTCATAAATCCAATTTAAGGGGCCCTCGGTCAGGGGTGAAATTCAGGGGGGACAGGAAAGAAAGTGTTGTAACTGATTAACTCACTCACTCATCAAACTCAGGGGGAATAACAGCTTAAAAACAAGATGTTCAGCAAAGAACATATAGCCTACTTTCTCCTAAATGTATGGGTATATTTATGACTCTTTGTCCTCATCCCTAACACAATCACCTCTACCACAATGTATTGTTTGTTTTCTTTTATATTGCTCATTAGCCAGTAAGTGTCAAAATCAATATTGTATACTTTATGATGATTGAATAACAAAACTACTAACTTATTGTAATGCATTCACGTCCGTTAATCTCTATATTAAGCCAGCCTGCTAAGTTAAGAATCTTCCGTTTGGGGTATCTTCCCCTTTAAAAATCCACGCCGATCACAGTAGGTTGGTGCTGCGACCTATCAGTGAATTAATCTTTATGTTGTACGCCTATGCACTGCCATCGTAATGTACTACGATGGCAGTGGCCTAAGGGTGTTGAATGAGTAGACAGTTTAAAGTAGCCAAGAGGGAGGCGATCCAGCTGGCAGTGTTTAAAGGTAATCGGAGCGCGATCGTGGCTAATAGTTGAACTACCAGTATTACAAAATTGCCATACTTCAGGAGGCCAGGTATTTACACAGCGGTAAGTTTGGAACAATATTACCCACATAACCCACAAGAGGACAGCACCGTACAGAGGCATTAAGAAGGCTGTGGTTAATGACAACGTGTATCTAGTTCTTCTATTCTCCTTTTCCTAATGTCTTCTGTTTATTTGCGATGCTGGGGCTGTGATTTTATTAATAAACGAGTGTATACATTAGCTTCTCCTTTGAGCTAAATGACATCTTATTCAGTATCTGTGGAAAGAGATCGTGCACATCATTTGTAAAAGAATTCAAGAAAAAAAAGTTAACTGCAGCAGTACTCGATCCCCAGTCGACTCCGTGACAGACTAACACGCTAGCCCAGAGCTAATCCTATCCTTAACATCATGGTGTTCTTAACTGACATTAGATACAACCTGTTGGCAAATAATGACTTAAAATAAACGATTTCTTCACAGCAGTACATCTTCATTAAAGATAATTCATACTAAGTCTATATTATTGTATCAGTAGGGTATATTACATACAACATACTAAAACTATTGAAATATAAGACAGGCACATGAAGACAGCTGCCATCTTGTCGTGTGACACAGACAGCTCAGCTCTTTTAAGCCACTCATACAGTATAATATTATAATATTAAATTATAATAAATAACGGATCACGACCTTCAGGATAGCTTAAACCACCCTAGGCTCGATAATCGGAATTGGTGGGTCTTAAGCCATTGATTAAAATGGTTGAATAATTCACACGGCCGCCATCCTGAAATGGTACGGCCGATGACCTTGAATGTTTGATGAAAGACGCGTCCTATAAAAAGGTATGTTGTCACCAAATTTGGTAGAGATCGAATGATTAGTTTAGCCGTAATTTGATTTTACGTTTTGAACGTTTGAGTGGCCGCCATTCTGTTTTGGTAAAGATGGCGGCGATATAAAGTATGACACTGAGGTGCCCTTTGCTAATGCTACCTCTGTACCAAATTTCGTTCAATTTGGTTCCACCGTGTTCGAATTGATAGGGGGGACAGACATTCAGAGTACACTCACACACACACACACAGACTCACACACATACACACAGACAGACACACTTTTTTCGCCCTGTAGTGATCTCATAAGTCTACTTTCATTTTTTGCAAAAATAGAAAGTAGGCTAATAAGTAAATAGGTGTTCGACCGGTTTTTTTTTTTTTCATAAATCCAATATAAGGGGTTCATGAGAGGGGTGAAATTCTGAAAAATAAATGAATGAAAATGTCCTCACTTACTCACTCATCATCGCCCAGCCAAAATTACTGAAGTTAGAAACATGAAATGTTGGGGTTATGTTCGTTGTATGTCGAAAACGTCCCCTCAGGAAGGATTTTTGGATATTCAGGTTCTAAAGGGGTGTTAAGGGGGTAGACTTGCATTCAATTGAATTACAATATCTACCGATTGGTTTCCTTAGGGTATGCGATACTCGGCATATAAATTCATCATTGAGAATAAGAAGACATATGTCTGAGGGTTTTTCGATGTAGTGCATATTATGTGGTGTATGTGTGAAAAGAGGGGGTTGAAGGATTCCCAACGGAATCTCTTAAATCTTAAATCTTAAATCTCTTAAAATACAGAGGCATAAAGTATGAAACTCAGGGGGAAAAGTCAGCTTGAAAAATAAGTAAATAGGTAGTCGACCGTTTTTTCATAAATCCAATTTAAGGGGCCCATGGGGAGGGGTGAAATTCTGGGGAAAGAAGTCAATTAAGGAAGGATTTTTAGCCTATTTTCAATTTTGAAAAAATAGGCTTATGAGATCACCTTTTGTCCGTGTGTGTGTGCGTGTGTGTGTGTGTGTGTGTGTGTGTGTGTGTGTGAGGTGTGTGTGTGTGTCCCCCCCCCCTAATAAAATCTAAACGGCTGGAGCGATTTCAATGAAACTCGGTAAGTTCATAGCGCTATTCCCGGCGACCTCGACCGTGCCCTTCAAATTTTGTTACGTCTTACCAACCCAACATGGCGGCTGTGCGAAATATTTCACTAGCATTCAATATCTCCGAAACTATTACCGATATCGCCCTGAAATTGTGTACGGTGATAAAGGGCACTACTAGAAGTTCACCTATGAGACTTTCAAAAACCTTGTGACTACAAAACCAACATGGTGGCCAAGCGAATTTGAGACTTTTAAATAGACTTTTCTCGCGATTTAACTATCCAAACATAATGAAACTTGGTACAGCAATTGTTTATACACATTGTAATGCACTGGAGTCTAATTTAGTTCAATTGTTTACATAACCTCAAAATGGCGGCTGTGCGAAATATTTCACTGACATTCTATATCTCCGAAACTATTACAGATATCACCCTGCAATTTTGTACCGTGATAAAGGATACTAATACAAGTTTATCTATGTATATTTCATAAGCCTGTAAAGTAGAAAACGAACATGGCGACCAAGCGAATTTGAAATAATTTAATAGACTTTTCTCGTGATTTAACTCTTTGAGCGCAGCGAAATGTGGTACAGTAAATGATTTTGCAGATTGTAATGCACTGCCATCTAATTTAATTCAATTGTTTACATAACCTCAAGTTGGCGGCTGTGCGAAATTTTAAAATTAAGTTTTTATTTCTTGTGTCGTAATCATGCGATCGAAGTGAAAGTTTGAATAATGAACCTAGGCAATAATTGTCCTTGAATGGTACATAACTCAATGGCCTATACATATAACAATCCTAAATGGCGAGCTTCCGAAATATTTAGACGGTTCTCAATATCTATGAATCTTTTACAGCAACCAAACTGAAAATGTTTATGTTCATAGAGACTATGAACATATGTTCACCTATAGGACTTTCAGTAACCTGGTGAGCACAAATCCAACATGGCGGCGACGCGAAGTATAAATATTTAAATGGACGTTTCTCGCGAATTAACTATCCGAGTGCCGTGAAACGTTGCACGTTAAATGCTTATACAAATGTTGATCCACTGGCATCTAGTTTATTTCAATTGTTTGCATAATCACAAGATGGCTGCTGTGCGTAATTTTAAAATCTCGTTTTTACTTCTTGTGTTATAATCATGCGATTGAAGTTTGAATACCACACGTACACAATAATCTTAATGTAATAGTACAAAAATAAAAATCCAACCTGGCGACCATCTGAAATATTTAGACGGTTCTCAATATCTACGAATCTGTTACAGCAATTAAACTGAAATTTTGTATGTTGATAGAGGCAATTAACATGAGCAGGATATATGAAAATAGGCTGTATAGTTCTTCACGGAACTACTTGTTGGATTTTCACTCATCATCCCCCAGCCAAACCTTTTGCAGTTAGAAACCTGCAATTTTGGGGTTATGTTCGCTGTATGTCGAAAACGTCCACTAAGGGAGGATTTTTGGATATTCATGTTCTGGAGGGGTGTTAAGGGGGTTAAACTTGCATATCATTGATTAACAATATCTCACGAGTTGTTTCATTTGGGGATGTGATATTCGGCATATAAATTCATCAATAAAAATAAACAATCATATGTCTAAGAGTTTATCGATATTGTGTATATTATGAGGTGAAAGGCGGTGAAAATTGGGGGTTGAAGGATTCATAACGGAGCGTGTATCTCTTAAACGACATTAGCGAGAAGTTTGAAATTCAGCGGGGAAAAATCAGCTTAAAAAATTAGTAAATATATGTTCGACCGTTTTTTTTTTCATAAATCCCATTTAAGGGGTACATGGGGAGGGGTGAAATTCTCAAAAATAAATGAAAGAAAATGTCCTGACTGACTCACTCACTCATCGCCCAGCGAAAATTATTGAAGTTAGAAACATGAAATATTGGGGATATGTTCGTCGAATGTCGAAAAGGTCCACTAAGGAAAGATTTTTGGATATTCAAGTTCTAAAGGGGTGTTAAGGGGATAAACGTGCATTTCATTGAATAACAATATCTCACGAGTGGTTTCATTTGGGGATGTGATACTTGCCATATAAACTGATCATTAAAAATAAACTGACACATGTCTAATGGTTTTTTGATGTGGTGTATATTATGAGTGAAAGGGGTGAAAAGTGGGGGTTGAAGGATTCCTAACGGAGCGTGCATCTCTCAATCGACATAAGCGAGGAGTTTGAAACTCAGAGGAAAACAATCAGCTCAATAGTAAATAAATAAATAAATAAATAAATAAATAGGTGTTCGACCGTTTATTTTTTTTCATAAATCAAATTTAAGGGGCCCATTGGGAGGGGTGAAATTCTGAAATAAAAACGTCCACTAAGGAAGGATTTTTGGATATTCACTCTCATCGACCAACCAAAACTATTTAAGTTAGAAGAAGAATATTTTGGGGATATGTTTGTTTTGTGTCGAAAACGTCTAAGGAGTGATTTTTGGATATTCAGGTTCTAAAGGGGTGTTAACGGGGTTAAACCTGCACTTCATTGAATAACAATATGACACGACTATGACGCGAGCGAAGCCGCGGGTACCTGCTAGTTATAAATAAATAAAAAAAGGACGTTTATGAAACGGCAGTGTGTAAATCACATTATTTATGATTACAGTACAGGAATATTTCTTCTTATCGTTATTTTAAGGGGATGAACAAAAATTACCCTAGTTATTGTTGAGGGTAAACGACCTCACTGATCCGCCCCTTAATACAACAATAAGTAACTAGTTATTGTTGTTTTAAGGGTGGAACAAACATTTGCCCATTTGTGATATGATATTTGCTGTTTCGTATCGCTTAAGTTATCTTATATATTAAAATAGTTTTCAAAAAATATCACCCTTTACTAAGACTGAAATATCTCGGGGAGTAATTGCGCTAAGACGACGTTTGTTGTCTTAAAATGTAATGCCCGTCAAGCACCGTCGATTGATACCCACCTTACTGGATTATATCATTCGAGTATTAAAATAATTGCGAATATTACTTCCTTCAAGGTCTCACGAAAATGGAATATCGAATGACTTGACGGACATATTGTCGCTAGGCGACAACGACTAACACTCTATCATGCTATTCAACGCCGCCCCAATAATACATCTAACTTGATATTAACAGAGAGTTCCCTAATTACGTCATGATATCGTTAACTTCTACCTGCTCCACTCGGGCTCTAATGTCGCATGTATTCATACATGCTATCGTTAACTTCTACCTGTTCCACTCGGGCGCTAATGTCGCATGTACCCATACAATAAGTAGAAGGGGATTCTGTGCACATAATTTTATTAAAACTTCTCAAAGAATGGATTACTTAGAGACTGAAATGCTCATGCACAATCAGCAGTCATTTTGCTAATGAGACTGTCATGTCAACATCTCTTTGAATGACAACAAATACTGTATACGAAAGACAACTAATTGCACGAAGATGCCGCTATGTCGAATGTTGGAACCGCCATTTTGTATTGTGTATCCGATCTTTCTGTTATATAGTCTTTGGTCTCACCAGCTACAAACTGTCTTCTTTTCGTTTCATCATTCGTCCTTATAGGTTGTGTGCTCAATCAATACAATGAATCATATTATCATGAATGAGAGGCGACACTCAATTACAAATGTTATAAAGATTAAAGGTGACGGAATTGTCTGTTCAGGCCATTGGCATATTATGAGTAAAACAATCAGAGTTTATTTACACAGGTTAGAAAGCGAATTGTAAAACATGTTACAGACAAGTGGAATAATTATTCTTCCTTTATTGTTGGCAACAGCGATATGTACGAAACGGCTATCAATACGAGCGATGATTACAAAATGTATATGTCTATGAATGGTGTTCATGGAGGTTATGTTGAGTTAGTTGTCGCTGCTCAAGTTTGCAAAATGGATATTTATTCGTGGATTACTACTGTCGTATGGAAGGTGACCGGTTAAAATATATACGTCATCAACAAACGAAGTTACGAGTTGATACATATGCCGGTTTAGCAGACGCCTTGCATGTACGAGCAGAAAATGAAAATCTCAGAGTCGGTCGTATTGTAGTTTTTCCATCTTCTTTTACATGTAGCCCAAGGAAAATATTGCAAACTTAACAGGATGCGATGGCGATAGTGAGGAAGTTTGGAAAGCCAGATTTATTCATTACGTTCACCTATAATGCGGGCTGGCCAGAAATACTTAACAGCATTCATCTCTGGGAAACGGCTAATTATAGGCCTGATATTGAAGTGAGAGTTTTCCATTGCAAAGTAAAAAAATTGCTACGATTGATTAATGTTAAGGAAATTTTCGGTAAAAGCATATCTATATACAGTGGAATTTCAAAAACGAGGTCCCCGCAAATCCATTTAATCTTAACATTAACGGAAGATTGTAAGTTTCGAGAAATTTCTAACATTGACAGTGTGGTGTCAGCCGAAATACCAGATCTCGAGGATGAAGCGCTATACGAATTGGTAAGGCGTCATATGGTACATGGTCCTCGCGGATCTTTGAATCCTTCTTCAGTCTGTATGAAATATGGCGTATGTAAGAAAGATTTCCCTAAACATTTTCAGGAAGAGACCAAAGATAATGCCAATGGTTATCCTTCGTATAGGAGAAGAAATAATGGACGGATTATTATAAAAACAATTGGAGGCATTGTCATTGAAATCGATAGTCGATTCATTGTTCCCTACAATCCATTTCTTTTACTTTACTTGCAAGCTCATATTAATGTTGAAATATGCTCAAGTGTTCGGAGTGTTAAATACATCCACAAGTATCTTATATATTAAAATCCACAAGTATGTGTATAAAGGTCATGACTGCTGCATTCTTAAAATACAGTATGTCCTGAAGGCGAAACGGTGAACTACGATGAAATTACTTCTTTCCTAAATGCTAGATGTGTTGGTCCAACAGAAGCCGCATTCAGGATATTTTCATTTCACACGCATGAACAGTTACATTCTATCGTGCGATTACCAGTTCACTTGCCAAACTTGCAAAATATCTATTTAAAAAAAGATATCGCTCGTGATATTTTACTTCAAGCACAGTTGCGCAACACGGAATTACAAGCGTGGTTCAAGTTAAATCAAGATTCGCAAGCCAGAAGTCCGTTTATATATCCTGTAACACCAGTACATTACGTCTGGAATAAGAGCAACTGCCAGTGGCAAAAAAGGAAAAATGTTTCAAAAACTATAGGCAGAATGTATAATGTTTCGCCTACAGAAACAGAAAGGTATCATTTACGCATGTTATTGCTTCACGTCATAGGTGCTACCAGCTTCCAGGATCTACGAACAAACAAAGCAGTTGTCTATTCTACTCTTAAAGAAACAGCTAAGGAGCGAGGTTTGCTGATTGACGATTCTGAATGGCAGCGTTGTTTGGCCGAAGCGTCACAATTTCAGATGCCTTCTCAGTTACGACAACTGTTTTCTTACATATGTATCTTTCAGACCCCTTCAAATGTAAGATAGTTATGGGACATTTTCAAGAATTCATTATCAGAAGATTTTCTGCAGTTTCACGAACCTAACATTGCATATCAGTTCACTCTTATACATATTTCTAATACATTAAAGCTCCATGGTCTTCCCATTACTTCTCTCGAATTGCCAGCAATTATTGATATTTTCCCTCAGACAAATTTACCAATGAATTATTCAAAACTTAATGAGGATCAATTAAGTCGGATGATAAACCAAGCAAATGGAAACCAAACGGCTATAATTACAGATTTTTTGGGGTTAGTACTGTGACAGATCATAGATATGCACACTCCTCATTATTGTTTATTGTTATATATATATATATATATATATATATATATATATATATATAGTTATAGTTATAGTTCATGTTTATTCAATCGGAAAGTGCCCAGATGTATAGCGTAGAAGTAGTACCTAGGCTGTTGCCTAATGGCCTTGTGTCATATGTTGTGAAACTGACTAGAAGCGACACGGCAGAATGTCGAACTTATGATTGGTTTGAATCATATATGGATTTAAGTGGCAGTGAGATGAGATATAGATACTCTTGTTAAAGTTTGGTTAGATGATTGTTTGGCATCGAATTGATGCATTCTGATATAAAATACAACTAGCTGCTACAAGTATTTGTGAATAGAATCCTATACTAGAAAGGATTCACATTCTGTGATATTACGGAGAAGTTTCCGTCAATTGGATTCTTATAAAAGGAACCAGCGAAAGCTTATTGGATGAAAATAAAGAACACCTATAGGAATATTATGCCCCAAAGACCAAGTAAGACAAGGTTAGCTATAATAGAAAAGTAATGTACGGCGCTTTCCGATCAGTAAACATAGTCCAATTCATGAAGTATTATAAAGTTATGTTGCAATTAGAGTGTGATGAGTTTATTTTAATAATTACCTTTGAGACATCCGATTAATAGGAAAGGGGGGAAGAGCGAATTGCCATAAGCAAGCTTATTGTCCTGCTGCCCTGGAATACTGTCTTGTGTGTTTTACTTTTTTCTCATTAGAGTAACGAGTGGTGCCCAATAGAGTTTATTTAAGGGTCTGAGCAATTACAGCACAAAACAGCAATGAAAGGATGAGTACCTGTAATGCATATTTCATTGACGGTCCAGGGGGCACCGGGAAAACATTTCTTTACCAATGCTTGATTCACAGTTGCACAAATTTGGGGTTAAATGTAGTTTCTGTTGCATGGACTGGTATTGCAGCAATGTTACTACCTCAGGGGCGCACTGTACACAACCAGTTCAAGTTACCTCGACATTTTCATGAAAGTTCTGTATCAGGAATAAAAGTTTACAGCAAGGAAGCTTTTTATATTCGTTCAGCGAAACTTATCATCTGGGATGAAGCACCTATGGCTAATAAGCACGCGTGATGTGTGTAAATCGGTTGCTCAAGGACATCATGAATAACGACGTGCCTTTCGGAGGAAAAAATATCATCTTAGGTGGAGATTTTAGGTAGGTATTGCCTGTTGTGCCTCACGCATCTAAAGCAGCATCAGTCCAAATGTCAGTAAGGTTCTCTCCTTTGTGGCCATTATTCAAAATGTTTAAACTCAACAAAAATATGCGAGCGGATACAGATCAACGTGACTTTGCAAACTTCTTCATACAAATTGGTAACGGTGAATACCCTCACGTCGATGGAGAAAATTCAGAATTAGTCCCACGCTGAAAAATATTTCACCCTTTCCAAAAATAGCGATTTTAGCACCTGAAAATGAACATTGTAAATGACTCAATGACAAAGTTTTAGAACTAATCCCAGGATCATAGAGAACTTACATCAGTGTGAATAATTTGATGACTGAAGATGAGAGTGAACTTCTACAATTCCCAATATAATTTTTAGACAGCATAGGCATAAGTGGATTGTCACCTCATATCCTTCGACTAAAAGAAGGCTCAATTGTGATTTTGTTGAGAAATATTAATGTTACCCAAGGTCTGTTGAACGGTACTAGACTGTTGGTTTGGAAGATGCATGACAATTGCTTACACCTGGAAATTATTACTGGCGTAAATGTTGGAAACAATGTCCTACTCCCTCGCCTTGACCTTACGCCATCAGATACTTCTATGCCATTTTCCTTCAAAAGGAGGCAGTTTCCAGCACGTTTGGCTTTTAGTATAACTATCAATAAAGCTCAAGGTCAAACGCTAGATCAAGTAGGCATTTATTTACCTCAACCGGTGTTTAACCACGGACAACTTTACTGTATGCCGCACTATCGCGAGCAAAATCCTTTCATGACGTCAAAGTTCAAATAGAACCAAAAGGCAAGCGAACAGCAAATGTCGAATGGAAGGAAATACTATTAGAATTTTGAAACGAATGTTGCTGAGGAGCACAGACCTCAGCAAACGGGGCACAGATTAAATAACAGTTATACAAGGACGTCCGCATCCCTAATACGATAACTGTCCTGTGGTAATGGTAAAAAAATACTATTGTCCTACATCGGTGATTAATATCCTACATCCTGTTATTTCATTCCCTCAGTTCTGTAACAAAGATATACTCAATCAAATTTACAGCTTAATAAATACTGATTCCTTCTGTGTGACTTATCTTTTCATTTCTCATCAATCGCCTTTACTTCCTATTCTATCTGTAGGGGTGGAGGCGATAGCTGTCTTTACAGAGATGTGCAAATTATTACATTCGATGTCAGTTTTCCAAAATAGCATTTTTACTTTTCATGGTTTAATGCACTAAGTATGTTTACAAGGCGATGAAATTACTTCAAATGTGTAACCAAGACTCCTAATTATATTTTCATTTAAGAAACTCAAATAAAAATGATCTTTTAGAATTTCCACTAACAGAGGAGCCTTGCAAATGCAAAATGCCACACGTTTCGTTTTTATTACTTCACTCTACTTTAAGTGTGAATTTAGAGCGGAGGGATTTGGGGTCTTTTAACTGATGAACGCTATTGAACTATTCAAAGATTCATGAACTATGCATTGAAATCACCTTACTTGAATTCTAAAGTCAATGAAAAATTGAAAATGGACCCAGCTCAGATATCCCTCAGAATCCAATAATCTGAAAGTTTCCAGACGCAATTCCTTATGGGAAAAGGTGTAATTCCACGGGAGAGGAAACACTACTAAGTAGGACAACAAAAGAAGTTGGTCAATAAAATGATTTTGAATAAAAGTAATTATGACTAATTAAAATTATTTATTTAATTCTATTAATTTTCACACCTATATATGTTAACCAATAGTTATATCTCTAAATTCAAATATAAGAGACCCATCTTTTATTTTAAATTTATACCATTCTTCATAAGTAGACAAAATACCAAATTGTACCGCTGTAGCCTTAAATTGTGTGGATATGTCTATCTACTTAGTATAAAACAAAGTTCCCAATTCTTGGATGTAACGGATAATCTCGAGAGCAACTTGATGGATTTTGATGCGGTTTTCACCACTCAGTAAAGGATTTCTCGATGAAGGATTAGGTAGAAAAACATTTATTTATGACCAAAAGAAGCCGAGCATTTACGATTTCAGTGAATTGAGTTGAAGAAAAACCTAACGTCCATGTGTCTTTTAAGCTTACACTGGGTAAACCGTTAAAAATATCGATATTTTCTGAGAATTGTTCAGCATGAAAAGTTCTGCAAGAAAGTCTGCAACAGCTCCCACATCGACCACTGTAAGTGTTTTTACGTTTTCATTTCTTCCAGCAATCTCCATTCAGTGGAAATTTAAATTACTAGCTTCAGACTGAGTTTACGAGCTTGCGAGCGACCTATCACCCTAGCTTCAGCCAGCATCAAACTGCCGAGTCGTGTCGAGTTAATTATTCAGAGAAGAGTATAGCTTATGTGTTCGGAGTTAGCTGTTCACCTCGGCTTTTCAGAATTGCGTCTGGAACCTGACGTCCGTGCGGCTTTTAAGCTTACGCAGGCTAAATAGTGGGACACACACACAGAAGACAGGCAAACACCCACACATTTGATCTCATATGTCTACTTCATCATTTACCCAAAAGCGACGGTACCGTAAATGTCTGTTCAGGTCACTAGCATGAAGACATGCAAATGTCATATGGACAGAAGTGCTGTAGGATTGTTGAAGTGAATGCTGCGGAGCAGCACGGGTCTTCTAGTTGGAATAAAGTTAACTTCACTCAGACCAGTGCGGCTTTAATTAGTCTTTTTATAGAACGCTTCTGAAAGAAGATACTTTTTAAGTTCCTCATTGTTTTCACAATCTATTCCAGTGCAGTTGTGGGAACATCATTTCCATCAGGGTATTACGGAAGAAGAGGTTAGAAAAGCAGTGCTAGGTCTGAAGAACCATAAGGCTGCTGGTCCAGATCAGATTTTTAATGAACATCTAAAGGATGCTTTACCGTACATGGCCACTTTATGGACTGCATTATTTAATAAATGCATAGACAAGTACGATCCCACACACCTGAAGAATGGCTTTCCTGAAGAATCTTTATAAAGGAAAAGGAAGTCCCAAGTCACTAGACTCCTACAGAGAAATTGCCATCCAAAATACGGTATTCAAAGTCTGCAGTAAGATTATATGTGATCGTCTGACTGAAGCGACTTTAGATTGGATTCCGGACCAGGAATTCGGTTTCAGGAAAGGTCGGTCTACCTTACACGCGGTGTCAAACCTTAAGGGAGACATTCAGGAGGCTCTTAATCAGCGTGGAGGCAAGCTTCACGTTGTTTTCATCGACTTCAAAAGGACGTTCGACTTTCTGAACCGAGGAATACTCCTGTTGAAATCGCATTTTAAGCTCGGAAGAGCAGACAAGAGTACTAACTACCATACAATGAGACAATTTACAGTAATCTCGACCCATCAGCCAAACGAACCGTGTACTTCATGGAGACCCAGCAAGCCCACAACATTTCAATCGTGCTACAATGGACGTTGCTCAGATCTTTGGTTGCCTAGGTAGTCATATCTCCCTGTATTTATAAGCAGACTAGCAGGATTACCCATTCTTCGAACGCTCTTCGGTATTAATAACCAGAGCTACTGTTGCAGTGGTAAGGGGCTTGGAACCTGGTTGTCGACAATGAAAAATGATTAGTTAAAATATGCTCTTAAACTAAATTTACCAAACGTGTACTTCCTGGCGTGAAAATAAAATTGAAAACCTCGGAGACGAAACGCAATACACGTCACAAAAAAACGGACCCTCACCGTTATGTCAAATCCACAGGAAGAACTCTTTAATAAGTTATAAGGGCGTGGTGCATGAAAATTCCTAAATTCCTAAAAGCCATAAAATACTAATTCAATTCAGGAACTTTTGAAAATAATGTTGCGGTTTGGAGATATAATAGACCTTCTGTACGACATATCGCACGTATAAATTGAGTGAAAAATATTAGAGTACCCCTTGACCCCCTTAAGCGCGTTATCTTACAGTATATTGATGAATTTTACAGCTTCCGTGATAACCTTATAGCAATTTGCAAACTTTCACAGTAATGTAATAAATGGAACTGCATTGCGTCTAACAGAAATAAATGGACCTCTGAGATTCTGTTGCCATGGTTACCGGCTTTCATTCTTTCATTACTTTATTACCGGGTGAGTTAGCCGTGGTGGTTACGGCATGACTAATGACAGTCGCTCACATCCGGGAGGCGAGGAGGTTCGAATCCCCCCGCCGGCAACCTTGAAGATGGTCTTCTGTGGTTTCCCATCTTCCTTCCAGGCAAATGCCGGGGTTGGTCCCTCACTATAGGCCACAGCCGCTACCTTCCAACTTCTCGCCCTTCCCTTCCAACTTTCCTCCCCAACGGTACTTGTAGCTCACCCATTGGGTGTCCGTCTCGAAGCAGCTACAAAACTGGCGAGCCGAACATGTCCTCGGACACTCCCGGCACTAAAAAAAAGCCATACGCTAAAAAAAAAACTTTATTATATGAAATTAGTTTACTGGGAATATCTCGAAAACTGTTGGTTTTAGGGCCTTAAAACTTGGCCCCCGAGTTTCGTTTCTCTAATTCAGGGGCTGAAGATGAGCTTTGTCACCCTTCTACGCTTATTTCAGCAGGTATTTTAAGGGGGTAGGCCCCATTTATGAGAGGTACGGAGAAGAGTTACATCAATGAACAGTGTCGTACCTATGGTGGATATCTGTACCAAATAGTACGTTGATCCACCCAGCCGTTCTCGAGTTATAAGGGAACAAAAAAGTGTCCACAGACAGTCAAAAATTTTATTTTCGGGCGCATCCGTCATAAAACAGTCTTAAACGTGTTAATAACGCAAATTTCCGTAGAAATTCAGAAAAAAAACAGACAAACATTCATTTTTATAACCTGCTCAAAAAAGTTAAAGCACCACGTTTTTCAAAGGCCACCAAATTTTGAAACGTTAACCGCACAAGCTCTAAATCCAAGTATAACGTTTGTCCAGACGCCTACCAAGCATATGCATCAGCACAACTCCCCAACTTGAGTAGTTTTCCGGTAGCGCCCCAAAAACCAGCCCATTTTCGAAAACCGCAAATTGAAGTTTGCGAAGAACGCTGTAGGACTTGTCGCAGGTTGCCAAAGCAGTCGAAAATGAATGAGTCTTGCTCTTAATGGTTCCATAAATACGTTGAAATCGTTACATTTGACGTTTGGGTATTTTCAACCCCCTTCATCATCCCCTAAACATGGTCTACCATTGGGGGCGTCGGAGAAGGTACATGGTGTGTTTAACCACCTGAAAACCTGCACACCGTCCTCTGTTGCTGATTGCAATAAGTTCTTAAGGCCTCCGGCAATGTCCACCCCCCCCCCCCACCGCCTAACACACTCAACTGGCATGGGATCAATCCCCACCCCGTCCCGATTGCCCCCTAAGGAAGGTTTTAATCGAGATGTTTATCAGTGCTGCTAATGGGGGGGTCTCCCCCTAACGTTTCAAAAAAGGAGCTGTGCCTGTGTCACCACCCCTTCCTCTGCTACTCCCTTTTGATGATTTATCGAATCAGGCCCTTTTTTAAGGGATGAAACGAGGTCTTAATCGCTGAATGGGCAATAAAGGTCCTTAGAAGTAGTGGTGACACGAAATCAACCCCTTCCGATCGTTGATTGACATTCCATCCCCCAAACTTGAAATTTTTGCACCCTAAACCCTCCCTGTCTGGACGCGTAACGCGTAATGGCATAGTTTTCAGTGTGGGATGAAAATGAAGCTTATGGCCTGCAATCGAGCCCAAAACAGCAAGGACGGTGTGCAGGTTTGCATGTGATTAAACGCACCCGGTACCTTCTCAGACGCTCCCAATAGTAGTCCATGTTTAGGGGATAATGAAGAGGGTTGAAAATGCCCAAACGTCAAATGTAACGATTTCAACGTGTTTGTGGAACCTTTAAGAGCAAGACTCATTCATTTTCGACTGCTTTGGTAACCTGCAACAAGTCCTACGGCGTTTTTCGCAAACTTCAATTTGCGGTTTTCGAAAATTGGCTGGTTTTGGGGGCGCTACCCCGAAACTACTCAAGTTGGGGAGTTGAGCTGAAGTATATGCTTGGTAGGTGTCAGGACAAACGTCATACTGAGATTTCGAGCTTATGCGGTCAACGTTTCACAATTTGGTGGCCTTTGAAAAACGTGGTGCTTTAATTTTTTTTAGCAGCATATATATAGGGATGATATGCCATTGGCCTCACCAAACTTTGCAGACTTTCAGCTCTGTATGGACCGTCTGATGGTATGGGTGTCAAACAATGAAAACCAGCTGAACGAGGATAAAACAGTCCAAATGGTTTTTAAGAGAAGGGGGAGGTCAGCAATCGGGGATCGACTTTTCTACACGGAGAGGAACGTGCATATTTTGGAAGTTAATTACTTGAACTACCTCGGAGTGACTTTTCGGACATCTGGCACATCGTTCACCCTTCCTGTGAAGAGAAGAGCAAGTGCTGGAGTCATAGCCATGAATGAAATACAGTTCCTGAGCATACTATTCGTGCAGACTGCAATGAAGCTGCTTAATGCGAAAGTTGTACCAATGATTACTTCCGGGCTGTAAATTGCATGGCCTTATCTGACAAAAAGTGACCTCAAGGTGTTCGAGCAGGTTAAACCCACCTTCATAAAGAAACTCTTGTGTGTGTCTAAATACGCTCCGTCCAGGCTCACGTACGAATTGGCTGGAGAACCTTTCTTTATAGATCAATTAAGGATGGGGATGCTGCTCCCATCGACTGGATCCTATCAGGCCTTGTTGTTGGAGTTACAATCCAAGAAGAGAGAAATATGGGAAGATTCTGATGGGACGGAAGCAATGTTCCACCAATAATGGATGAGGGCAGGATACGACCTGCGCCACACAACTCGGTTTGCTGTTCACGGTTATCACTCCCGAGTGTGTGTGGTAAAAGTCTTTCATGCCCCAAGTGGGGCGTGTGTGTTGTGTCGCGATATCTGTGAACGTTATCACGTACTACATTGCAAACAGAGGCTTAAGTCCTTAACAGAATTTAGTAGTGAATTATGGTTTTTTTTCTAATGGCCATTGGCTGCAATTAAATCTATTATTAATTAATGTAACTTATGTGTAAATAACTGAAATTCATTTTGTAGCTGTGGCTTAAGCATGTACTTTTAAACAAGATAAGATTAAAGAACATTCTATAAACAAGAGACATATAAGGGAAAAGTGAAGGACAATTCAAAGCGAGAGAATATTCTAAATTTGAATGAAATAGTAGCAAGGATGACTGTTTTAGGGGCATATGACCTCTCTGTTCACAACTTATTTGACTGAGCTTGCTTCATGATTGCAAGTTGTTCTTTGAAACATAAATCTCTTTGTATAGATCCTTTGTATTCAGATCTAATATTTTGACATTTTCGCAATGTAAATAGGCCCTGTTATTCACAAAGTCAAAAGCTTGTAAACGACAGAGATGCAGGTAAATGATCGGAAATTTTTAGAATCTTGTGGGTTGCTCTTTTGTGCATAAAATTCGACAATAACTACGGAAGACTGTCCGGATATATCATTATTATTATTATTATTTATTTTGCGCATGCGCTTACACATTCTCAGCATATTTGCTGGAAAGAAAACATTTACAATCCCAGATACCATATATATCATAAGGAGCAAATTCTTGGTGACTGCATTCAGTAGGCTAGTTGCTTTACGCTTTTCCCCCACTCCTTCAGGCCTGATTGCCCAAGATCAGCCTTACTACGCGACACTTAGAAAGTATGACAGTTTTCTGCATCAGTTTGAAAAGGCCAGGGTCTAATTTCAACTCACTGAGCGATTCCTTTAAGTTGTTGGGAATCACGCCAGTGCTGGAGATGATAATAGGAACTGTCCTGACTTGTGCCATCTGCCATTGCTTCCTTATCAGTTCTGAAAGCTCTGTGTATTTTGACAGCTTTTCAACATGCTTTGTTAGCATGTTGCCACTGTTTGGGATTGCCACATCTATGAAGAGTGTGCTTCATGCATTTGTCAACAAGAACCAAATCAGGTCTGTTGTGCACAGCTGACTGGTCTGTCAATACAGTACGATCCCAGTACAACGTAAAGCTGTCATTTTCCAGTACACTTTCAGGAGCATTTTTGTAGTACGGCACTTTCTCTTGGCTCAGCAGTTGAAGGCGTATATCCAGTTCTTGATGAACTATCTTGGCAACAAAATCATGTCTCTTCCTATATTCTGTCCCTGCAAAATGGCGACAACCTGATATAATATGCTGAACAGTCTCCGATGTTGGGCAACCGTATCTGCAATGGTCATCTTGCACAGATGCATCCTTGATAATGTACTTAAGGTAGTTCCTCGTGGGGACAACCTGGTCCTGAATAGCCATCATAAAGCCTTCTGTTTCAGGAAACATCTGCCCAGAAATCAACCAAAAGTTCGAAGCTAGCTTGTCGACATGAGTTTGGATGACTTCATTAGGATGTCTTCCTTGCAGTGGCTTGGACAACCAGGCATTGAATCTATCCAAATCACTGCGCACTTGATTTTGAGTCTCTTCCTGACTTAAGAGTAGTGGAGTTGAATCATCTGCTTCTGTGACAGCCTTGTGCAGTATCGAATGGTTCGATATAGAACAGAAGTATTTTCTTAGCTCATAGATCTGTCGAGCTACTTGGTTGTTTATATCAACAATTCCTCTCCCACCCATATGTCTCGGTAATATGACTCGTTCCACAGATGTCCTGGGATGGTGTTTTCGTGATTTGGTCAGTGATGTTCTAATTTTCTGTTCTAGACTTGCAATGTCAGTTTTACTCCACTTGATGACCCCAAACGAGTAACTAAGGATAGGGACAGCATATGCGTTGATTGCCTTGACCAAGTTTTTACTGTTGAGGCTAGTGTTACAAACAAGCTTAATTCTTCTGTCAAATTATTATTATTATTATTATTATCTTCTTTATTTACTCAACTTACAGTAGGTAACATGACTCATATCGGTACATTACGTACAAGTAAATGAGTGAAGTAACACTTAAGCACATTTTCGAACTATATGGTATAACATAGACGTTTGACAGTTAATTTTATTTTCTCTTCTTATCTTCCACGTCTCTTTTTCACAAGAGGGTAAAAAGAAAATCCTAATGTGTATTCAAAAACCCTCTAACGATGCTGCAGGTTTTCAGAATTGCAGCCTTTTGTGCAATAGTGTGGGTGTATATGGGAAGATTTAGTGTGGCTAGATTTACTGAAAAGGATTTTGGTGTCAGGCCAGTGGAAGAAAGGAGGAAAGGAAGAATCGTCACATTTTTTTGTCTCCAGATTCTAGCAACCTCCATAGCTAGAGGAGTATATTATTATTATTATTATTATTTATTTTGCGCATGCGCTTACACATTCTCAGCATTTGCTGGAAAGAAAACATTTACAATCCCAGATACCGTACATATCACAAGGAGCAAATTCTTGGTGACTGCATTGAGTAGTAGCTTCATATTCCCCTCATTGCTTCAGGCCTGATTGCCCAAGAACAGCCTTACTACGCGACACGTAGAAAGTATGACTGTTTTCTGCATCAGTTTGAAAAGGCCTGGGTCTAATTTCAACGCCGTGAGCGATTCCTTTAAGTTGTTGGGAATCACGCCAGTGCTGGAGATAATAATAGGAACTGTCCTGACTTGTGCCATGTGCCATTGCTTCCTTATCAGTTCTGAAAGCTCTGTGTATTTTGACAGCTTTTCAACATGCTTTGTTAGTATGTTGCCACTGTTTGGGATCGCCACATCTATGAAGGTGGTGTGCTTCATGCATTTGTCAACAAGAACTAAATCAGGTCTGTTGTGCACAGCTGATTGGTCTGTCAATACAGTACGATCCCAGTACAACGTAAAGCTGTCATTTTCCAGTACACTTTCAGGAGCATATTTGTAGTACGGCACTTTCTCTTGGCTCAGCAGTTGAAGTTGTATAGCCAATTCTTGATGGACTATCTTGGCAACAAAATCATGTCTCTTCCTATATTCTGTCCCTGCAAAATGGCGACAACCCGATATAATATGCTGAACAGTCTCAGATGTTGGGCAACCGTATCTGCAATGGTCATCTTGCACAGATGCATCCTTGGTTATGAACTTTAGGTAGTTCCTCGTGGGGACAACCTGGT
Organism: Meconema thalassinum; assembly: GCA_946902985.2. Classification (NCBI taxonomy): domain Eukaryota; kingdom Metazoa; phylum Arthropoda; class Insecta; order Orthoptera; family Tettigoniidae; genus Meconema; species Meconema thalassinum. Next base: position 308,885,257 of record OX336390.1, read on the forward strand.
CCTGAATAGCCATCATAAAGCCTTCTGTTTCAGGAAACATCTGCCCAGAAATCAACCAAAAGTTCGACGCTAGCTTGTCGACGTGAGTTTGGATGACTTCATTGGGATGTCTTCCGTGTAGTGGCTTGGACAACCAGGCATTGAATCTATCCAAATCACTGCGCACCTGAATTTGAGTCTCTTGCTGACTTAAGAGTAGTGGAGTTGAATCATCTGCTTCTGTGACAGCCCTGTGCAGCATCGAATGGTTCGATACAGAACAGAAGTATTTTCTTAGCTCATAGATCTGTCGAGCTACTTGGTTGTTTATATCAACAATTCCTCTCCCACCCATATGTCTCGGTAACATGACTCGTTCCACAGATGCCCTGGGATGGTGTTTTCGTGACTTGGTCAGTGATGTTCTAATTTTCTGCTCTAAGCTTGCAATGTCAGTTTTACTCCACTTGATGACCCCAAACGAGTAACTAAGAATAGGGACAGCATAAGCGTTGATTGCCTTAACCAAGTTTTTACTGTTGAGGCTGGTGTTAGAAACAAGCTTAATTCTTCTGACAAATTCCTTCGTCAGATCTTGTTTCACTACTGAGTGTTCTATGTGTCTGGCTTGCTTCATTCCCAGATACTTGTAGGTCTCGCTAGTGAGCATTGTTGCAATCTGATGGCCCTGAGCTGTTTCATATACACCTTCCTGCAGCTTGCCTTTCATAATGTTCAGCGTCTTACATTTCTCCAGCCCGAATTCCATTTTCACATCCTGTGAAAAGGTTTCCACTATCTTCAACAGAAACTCTAGTTGTGCTCTAGTGGCAGCATATAGCTTTAGGTCATCCATATACAGGAGATGGTTGAGCTTTGCAAGCTCCCTGGAGTTCTTCTTGATACTAAATCCATATTTTGTTGAATTAAGTTGGTTTGATAGTGGGTTCATCGCAAGACAGAACCATAATGGGCTCAAGGAGTCTCCTTGGAATATTCCCTTGTGGATTGGGATCATACTTGTTGCAATACTGCCATTTGTAGTACTAAGGCACATTACTGTACACCACGTTGCCATGGCGTGTTCCAAGAAATATATAATCTGAGGATTATTATTATTATTATTATTATTATTATTATTATTAATATTGTTATTATTAATAACACAATTTTTCAGCCAAATGACCATCTCTATTATATACATGAATTTACATCTTTCTGTTTTGCGTATGAACTTATTGACTTAGTCCTTTTGTTACATAGTTCTATGTGGTAGCGTCCACGCTTTTTGTTACACAATCAACACTCACACTGTTCGTTTGGTTTCTGGTATGCTGTGTGTTTGCAGATAAGATCCCATGAACTGTCAGTCTGGTTATCACATGTCGTAGTTCGGATTTCTCCTTTGTCTATTCTCGATCTATCATGGCTTCAGTGCAGTAAAATTCTGTTGGAATGTCTTCTCTCTTCTTTCTGATTGTGAGTGTTATTAAAATTCGTTCTGGTTATTATTTGTAGCTGTATTGTTACCTTCTCGTATGTGTCAAATCTCGCCAGCCTGAAAATAGATGTGCCCGCCGGGACCTTAATCAGACGGTATCAAAGGAAGTAATGAAGTGTAATTCTAACAAGCACTCCAGAAATAATATTGTACTGGAGCGCTTGGTTGGATGGAAAAGGGCAAGATTGAAGAAGCACTCAAAACATTCCGTTCAATCTGTTCCCTCAGACGCAAAGGGCAGCCAATTTGCTGCTCCTGTGTTGTAGATTAAATGAAATTGCTTCTGTCCAGGCTTATTGGAGTTCATCCGAATGAAAAGAGGAAAGGTAATCAAGGACTCTTAACTAGCAGTGGCACTTGAGACAACTTTAAAAATGTTCCAACTGCTGGATATAGTACCTTGCTTTCCAAGTAGACAAATTTAATCATTGGCCATCCTCTCGAAAGAACAATGGCTTTACCTCGAAGTGATAATGAGTACGTTTGTTTCATAACACAATTGGCTTATTCCAATGTGGTTGCTGTTGTTCACTCATTCGTTAGGGTCTTCGTGACATCTTTACCATGTGGCCCCATGTACTTGGGTTTCTGTGGAATCTCTCTAATAACCTGTGTCACTGTAATGGCAGTGCTAGTCTGTATATATGCAATTGGCGCTAGGATTTGGGTAGAAGGTGGTCGTGGACTTCATTTAGGTACCATCATGGCATTAACATGGAGTAGAAGTGAGAAACCACGGAAAACCGCTTCCACGATGGCTGATACGGAAATCCAACCCATCTCATCACATCCCTAAAGGGGATATTTAATGTGCCCGTACATCTCAACCTCGTGAGGCAAAAACTGAGATGAGATGGGTTCGATTTCCATCTCAGCCATCTTGAAAGTGGTTTTCCGTGGTTTCCCACTTCTACTTCAGGAAAATGCCGGGATGGCTCCTAACGTAATGCCATGGCCACCTCCTTTCAAATCCTCATCTAAATTACATTTACACACACTAATACATATCACAGTAACACAGGTTATCAGAAAAATTAAACACACACCACCAAGTATACAGGGCTACATGATCACAAAGTTGCAAAGCCTCTAAAAAACCTTACAACAACTCCTCTTTCAAAACGACAGTTTTTCGGACGATCATTAGGATTGTACCCCGAAGAAAGTTCCATGAAATTAATAAATTCAGTTTTCATGGTTAGGGCATAACACCCAATATAATTGGAGATAATCGTGTTTACCGACTGAAAAACATAAATTTGTTTTCTAAGACAACACTGAAATAGGCTTCCAACACGATAATCTTCTTTCTAACTTTGGTTTCTAAATGAAGATATACTGATCTTTATGTCCAGTCTAGCAGTTGCTGATTACCTAGGTATAGTGGGGTGACTATGCAGAAAACAGTTTCACATCTGGCAACCAATGCGCCCTTTTGGATTCAGATAGTACATGGGTAGACGAGTCTGAAGAGCCCGGGACACAAATTTTTCTGGCCCTCTAGCGGTTTTGGTGAGGAAAACAGTATGGCCGACGAAAGTTTGAGACATGCTTCTACATTCCCCGTTACAGCTCTGTTTTCCTTTTTGATATTAACATAATAGTTAGTGATTATGAATCAGGAGAAAATGCGCTTTCCAACGGTATATTTGATTTCATTGTTTAGGTTCACAATATATTTCAAGAAAATTGAAATTTTATAATTTATTTTGATTTTGATTTTTTCAACGCATTTTGCTAAATAACTACTATACTTTTTGTTCATCAAGGAATTACCTTTCTAACGGTATATATTACCCCTTTTTTATCTTAAACAGTTGCTAAAAATATGCGAAAACAATGTAGCGTTGCACGAGTCATCATAACTATGCAATTTATATAGGCCCCGAAAAGTAATAGAGCGTCTTAATAACTATTTAACTAGTAGTACAACCTGTTCCGATTCAACACTGAACTGTAAAATGGGTTGCCTACCCATCCGCAATCAGCTTGAAATCTGCTCGCAGCGCGCTAGCGACGGGGCTGAGTCGAGTCAGGTTGAGAGTATTTTTAAGATCACCACAAACACCCGAAGAAATGGAGTTCGTCGTTACCGAAGCCTTTGCGGAAATTACTCCTCAGATGTTGTCGAACGCAAGAGAGAACATACGACGAGTGGCCCTCTGCTTGAAAAATTATGGACGCCACTTCAAACACCTTATGTAAATGTCATTTTGCAGTTGATGTAATGTCTGTGATAAATTAACTTTTTTAGTCGCATCGAAGATTGGTTACAATTTTGTAACAAATCATTTCCAAATTGTATCTCGTTTTGTGGTATTGGGTTAAAAGGCAATAAATTTTGTTGTAAATAAAATACAACACAAAAATACATTGTGTTGTAATAAACTATGTTGTAAAATAAAATTTTATTTCATAGAAATGCTCTGCAAAAGCCATTAACAGAAGCGTAAAATAGCAAGTTCTGAAAAAGAAATCGTTCAAACTTATTGTGAAGCCTGTGTAAATATATTTTGAGAGAGCAAAATACTTTGCAATGCTGCTTAAGAAGGCGGCAATCAGTGAAATCGTATTCAGCCCACGTCGCACAGTGAGTCGAATCCCAATTCTAGGTGGAAAAATTAATAACTCCGTTAATAGTGCTGGGGTTCTATTAAAACTTGTCTGGCTGCGTGGCTCAGGGGTAACGTTCTCGCTTGCTGAGCCCAAGGTTTCAGGTTCGAAACCTGGCGCAGTCAGCTGGCATTTGAGGGTGCGCAAATGCGAGGGAGCCGTGTCAGTAGATTTACTGGCCCGTTAAAGTTCCCCTTCGGGGCAAAATTCCGGCACCCCGGCGTCTCTAAAAGCCAGTGTAGTTAAAAGGGACGTAAAACCAATAACATTATTATTATTTATTATTAAAAGTTGGCAATATATCGTTTTCGAGGTCGATGAATTCATTTCTGGCATCGTATAATGTGTACGATCTTCGGGGGGTAAATATATAGGGGTGAGGGGTAAGGTGAGGTGTAAAAAATGACCGAAAGCAACACAAGAATCATCCATTTTTGGTATTAAAAATCTCGATTTGGAAGTGTATATGATAGTTTATGACAGCGGTAAACATACTATTTAAAACTGGATAAAATGTGAATAACAATGAGACTTTCAGTCAAGTATTCTTGTTACACCTTATTTGAGGGAATAGACGAAGTCAATGTATGTAAAATCATTCATATTAAAAACGAATGTTAAATTGTTATTAAACATAGAACAACGAGATATGCACAAAAATAACATTTATTTTCTAAAAATAAATAAATATTCGTCAAAATCATACAAACAATTTCTTTATAACAAAATGTCATTTTACAGTCCTGTTAATGACGTAGTTTTAGTAAACATTACTCACACGAAAATAATATTATTTCTCTAGAAAAGCATGGAAATAAAGACAAAATATATTGAATATTATGCCTATTTCTCCTATTGCAAATAAAAAGAAAACGTCCATTCGTCAAGTAAAGTTCTCATTAATCTCATTTCCCTTAATAATAACAAAATGCCTAATGTTCATTCCTAACCTGATTCTTCTGTAGAGTCCTGAGCATCGTAGGCATTGCTATACTGGTCTTCGTCATTTGATGTCAAGGTTCCTTGGGAGTCATTAAGTAACTCAATAGCTTCCATAGGTAGATTACGTTTATACGTGCCATTGTTCTTCCTGCACTCTCCCATTTTTGTTAGTATTATGGGATACCAACTTAATTTTGTTTCTTAGCTCCTGCAACTGAGTTTCAGAAAGAGTAGTAGGATCAAATTTATTCATAACATATTGAAATATGACGTCTGTACGCCCCTATTTACGACACGACCGACACGCGTTGAAAAATTCTTCTCGCGATATTGCCCACATAGTCACTGAAAATAAGGAAATAAACCAACATGCACATTCGTGCGCAACCAATCCACTACAGATCCTGAATCTACATTAAATTTCCTATCGAATGACGTTTAAAGTAAAGTGGCACTATGAGGCACTCATAAAGTAAATAATAATTTAGTGCAGAAGGCTTGTATTACGCATAAAAGTGCGAACACGTACCTCTTTTCACTATTCCATGAGCTGCAGAAGACAACACCTCGATGAATTCACTAGAATCACAACGTTCGGTTCATTCCGACACCTCCTATCAAATGACCTGATAACTGCCAGGAAGACGTTTCAGCACCTATAACCTCCCTCCTACGCACCAGAGAGCGGAAAGGAAGACCGAAGGTCACCATCTGGTTTGTTCATTATCAAATGAGCCAGTTTTCGCTTTCATTTGCGACAGGGAATTTTTTCCACCTAGATATGGGTTTCGACACACTGTGCGTCGCTTGCGCGCTGCGAACAGATATCAAGCCGATTGCGAATGGGTAGGCAACCCATTTTACAGTTCCGTGTCGAATCGGAACACGCTCTAGGTTACATAATTTCAGTGGTGTATTTTGAATATCAGACAAATACTTTTTGAGAAACTATTTTAAGTGTAGATGTAGCTTGATCTTCCGGATGGAGTGGGATCAACCAGTCGTGTTCGCTCACGGAATATTGTAAGTTTTAACACTCATTATCTTCGAAACCACTGGTTTGAATCTCAAGAATAAATACACCGATTAATTCGCTTAATTATAAACCTGCTGTGTTGGTGACAACTGATATTAGTGTAGTTTCATTTAAACAAACAAAACAAGAAGATCCGTGACGAACTAAAGAGCCTACTTTTCATGCCAATGATTATTCTACAGTATATGAACCTATCTAGAATAATGACGAAATTAAGTTGGTAATATCGAAATGTTTAATTAGTTCGAAATATTCCTGGTATAATGAAGCCTAATAGAGCACTACAGTTGGCAGCCCTGGTGACAGAATATATTCTTAGTTCCATCTCATAAGGTACAGAATACAAAATTTGGTTGAAGTCCAATGGACGTTACATGCAGTTAGAAATTGGATCTATCAGCACGCGTAAAAGCATGTTGGCAACAATGTCATGCGTGTGCTGGTTAGAAATAATCGGAAATATTATATCTTGTTATGCCAATTTTGGATGAAATCCATTTGTTAGTATAGAAGTTACATGTATTTTAAAATTGGACCTATCAGCAAGCATAGAATCATGTTGGCAGCTCTGACTTATGTTAATTACTCCAAATTAATCTAGAGTGTCAGGTGCTATACGTGTGCAAAGTATAGAGCTGTTGGCTTGCATACTTTCTGATATATTGATATTAGGGTAAAAAATATAGACAGCATTTATTAACAGTTGGCCGCCCTGATTGCTCTTAAGAATACTTATAGTCATATCGGTTATGTTACACATAGCACATACGAAATTTGGTTGAAATCCAACTGATAGTATAGAAGTTACGTGTATTTAAAAATTGGTCACATCAGCAGGCTTAGTATCATGTTGCTAGAACTGAATTATATAACTTACTCCAAATTAATATAGAATCTCAGGTACTATACGTGTGCATCGTTTAAAGCTGTCGGCTTGCATACTTTCTGATATATTGGTATTTGGATGAAGAAAATAGAGAGAGCCATTATTATCAGTTGGCAGCCCTGGTGGCTCTTAAGAATAAGCTCAGTCATGTCTGTTTATGTGTACACATAGCACATACGAAATTTGGTTGAATTCCAATTGATAGTGTAGAAATTATATGCATTTAAAATTGGACTTATCAGCAGGCTTATAATCATTTTGGCAACACTGTCATGTATGGCCTCCTGGAAATTAAACTGAAATAGTATTATATACAAGTGTGCCAATTTCTGAATAGCTCCCATGCATACCTTCCATGATATCCAACATGGAGCTCAAATTTCTATTGCGTTTTTTCAGCAGTTGGTAGCACTGACATCACTTTCAAATATGGGCTTGAGATATTCCGGTATACATCTTTATTCATACTAAATTTGGTTTCGATTGCTACAGCCGTTTAGGAGTTGATAGGGGACACACACACACAGCCAGACAGACAGACAGAAGGACAGACAAACAGACAGACACACATTTTCCCGGATCGATCTCATAAGTCTACTTTTTCCTCATATTTGCAAAATGTGAAAAGTAGGCTAAAAATGCGTAAAAGTGTGGAACGAAATTAATTTCGCGCCGGGAGCGAAATTATAATAAATACCGTAATTCAACAGCCCACGAGATAAAACTACACGCTGTTTTATGAGTCCCTTACTGCCATCGACAGGGTGGAACCATATAGAAATCTTGAACGAATACTCCGCGACGTAGCCGTGCGTATTAAATCTCTCAAATCGATCACGATGGGGAGCTGCAGCAAGTTCGGCGATCGAAGGTTTGAAACCCGACACTCACAGCCAGGGCTGGCATGCGAAATTAAATTCATGGCTGTGGAGGCGAAAATAATTTAATTTCGCCGTGAGCGCGATATTCGGGAGCGAAATTATAATGATTGTCGACGCGTAATTAAATCAAAGCGAAACTTAATTCTAAGCGAAATTAATTTCGTTCCAGGCTTTTAATTTCGCTCCCGGCGCGAAATTAATTTAGTTCCAGACTTATAATTTCGCTCTCGGCGCGAAATTAATTTAGTTCCAGAATTATAATTTCGCTCCCGGCGCGAAATTAATTTCGTTCCACACTTTTAATTTCACTCCCGGCGCGAAATTAATTTCGTTCCAGACTTTTAATTTCGCTCCCGGCGCGAAATTAATTTCGTTCCACACTTTTAATTTCGCTCCCGGCACGAAAATAATTTAGTTCCAGACTTATAATTTCGCTCCCGGCGTGAAATAAAATTCGTTACAGCCTTTTAATTTCACTCCCGAGGCGAAATAAAATTCCCAAACGTTATTAAGTTTCGCTCTCTGACGTGTATTTAAAATGCATGAAACATTTAATTTCGTTGTTGAAATTAAAAAACTGTATATTTGTTTCGAGAGTTAAATAATGTTCTGTACGATGTTCAAAGTCCTGACGTCTGTCTGTCAGGTAGTCAACCCGAAGGCTGGTTGGATCCTCAAAAAGTACCGCGGTAGGTTATGTGGGTAGATACCCACAAAAACCCAAGCAGCGCTATAGTGAGGCGTACTAGGCAAGATGAGGACTGAGGTAGTTTGCTATTGCTTTCCTCACTGAGTCAGAACAGTAGTACTAACCCTATGAGTAGAACCCTTCACAGCATTCACAGGCACTGACTGTGCCCTGAATGTCATTACTAAGCACACCCATATCTCAGTAGCTTCCATTCAATCACAGCCATGTGTAATAAGACTGAGACAGCGGTGAAAAGCCACATTTTACTATAGCCCGTGCCAACAGTCAAATGCAAATGAGTCGTCAAGTTACAAAACTCGTTTAATCCACTTGTGAATAAGGATCATTTTCATGAGAAACGTTTCTCTGGACTTTGTCTCACGTATCTTTTGTGTTTGTTGTTTCCTACTTTTGGTTTGTGTTTTTAATTTTGTGTTTGCTTTGTGCTTTTGCTTTTGAATTTGACTTTTTGCTTTTCTTTCTTGGTTTTGCGTATGTTTTCTGCTTTTGATTTTTAAAATTTTGCTTTATGTTATTTGTTTTCTGCTTTTGCTTTTGTTTTTGAATTTTGCTTCGTCTTTTTCGTTTTTAGTTTTATGTTCGTTTTCTGCCTTTGTTTTTTTTGAATTTTGCGTTTTGCTTTATGTTCCTTGTCTTCTGCTTTTGCTTTTGTTTTTTGTGTTCTGATTTTGCTTTTTGCTTCGACTTTTTTGTTTTGGTTTTGTGTTTGTTTTCTGCTTTTGCTGTTTTTGAATGTTGCTTTTTGCTTTGCGTTTCTTTTTTATTCTGCATTTGCTTATGTGTTTGAATTTTGCATTTTGCTTCGTGTTTTGTGTTTTTGGTTTTGTATTTGTTTTCTGGGAAATCAAAATAAAACAAAATAAACAAAACAAAATAAAACAAAACCAAAAAACAAGACAATTTGAATCAAAATAAAACGAAATAAAGTAAAACAAAATGAAATTAACAAAACAAAATAAAGCAAAATATATATTTTTTTTTAGTCAATTTACCCTCTAGGTTGGTGGTTCCCACGGACTCAGCGAGGGAACTCACCACTGCCGCCTCTATGGGCAGTGTCCTGGAGCTTGGAACATCTGGTCGGGATGGATACAACTGGGGAGGTGTGATCAGCACTTCGCCCAGGCGGCCTCACCTGCAAAGCGAACAGGGGCCTCATGAGGCTTGGGATGGAAGGTTGGGATGGAGAGGCTAGGAAGATGGAAGGAGGCGGCCGTGGCCTTACAGTAGGTACTGCCCCCGTAATTGAATTATATAGAGACCACGGTGGCTATATTTGAAATTATAAGGAGAGTTATGGCTGTCATAGTTATGACGTGGGTAGTCATGACGTAAGCACGGATGACGTAAATGCTATGCTAGCAGGCTACTTGAGCTGAGATTCTCAGTGACGTCAGCATTTAGTCGAGAATGTTCCAAGATTTACGACGCAGTCGCAGGAAACGAGGAATTCTGCTGAGGAAGAAACTATGCTATTGGAGGAGAGGCATGAACCAATCAACGATAGTTTAAAGGAAGACGGAGATTGCTGAAACTATGGTATTTTTATTACTTTTGGAATGCAGAATTGTGGAAATCCATTTGCAGTAAAAGCATTGATTTGGAATTTTGGTGAAATTTATTTTCAGTTTTTGAATTTTGAAAATCCGTCATGTATTAACGAAGTTGGAACTTCTAGCGATGACGCAGTATCACGCTTTGGAAGGGATGGAAACGCCCCTCGTGAAGTTAATAAAAGGGCTTGCGCAGAAGAGAGGAGTCTCTTTCGTTCTCTGATCATTCTGAGATCTCATTCTCAGATCATCGAAATATATTTGTGAAAGTTCTTTTCTTATGCATTCATTATAGTGAGACGTCGAAGTGAACAGCAGTGAAAAGAATCGTCTTTATAACGCGTGGCGAGGCCACTATATTAACGAGATCCAGGTCAAACTAGGTGAAGTTGAAACGGACCTTAGAAAGCTTCTACAAGTTTAGCTTCGAACAGTTAGCGGTCACCGATAAGCTAATTGTATTGTGCAGTGCTACATGCAGGTATAGAGAAAAGCTGAACAATTTCGACCGATTAGTTTAAAAGATATTAGCAGTTTTATACGACTGACAAAAGTGATTATCTCGCCACTAGAGAAGCACTTTTGTATAGCCAGAATCAACGCAAGGCTGACGCTGCGAGTGGAATAGAAAGACTTCAGATTGCTTGGTTACAGAACGATACAGTATAATGGAGCAATTGAATACGGCAGTTTGTTCTTCTAACACTACAACCGAAGAGCAGATGGAAGGCTAAAAGGGCTTATTGCAATTGGGACATACTTCAATGGAGTAAGATAGCGACATGGAACTTCGCTAATTGCTATTCCACACAAGCGAACATGCGGTGAATACCATCTACACCCATGTTTCGTAATTAAAGGCTGAATACCATCGAACAGCCATAGAAACAATTTCATACTCTGAATATGAATAATTTCTTCGGAAATTTCTACAAAACTTCATGGCGATTGTCTACTGGAACTTCAGGGAATTTTTCAAGAGAGGTCAGGGATATCCCGACTCACAAAGAAGATTATTGCCGGAAGGATGTCTATTCGTCTTCGAGGAGCAGAGCGATTCACGGAGAAGGAAGCAGTTCGATTCTCCGAGGGTGCAATTTCCTATTTCGAGGATGGAGCTCGGCTTTGACTTGGTGAAATGGATCCATCAGCAGTCTTCTTTGGGGAATTTTCCTCTGGAACGTCAATCGGCAGATAAGGTAGTCGTGAACGTTTATTGTATTTGAGTTTACTAATGATGTTTGAGCAACCATTTTTCCCATATTTTTATCCTCATGTTTTTTGCCCTATTTTCTTGTTGAGATTCCTATTCTCAGTACACCTTGATGAGTTTTGCATTTTTCGACGATTTATTAAGACATTGTTATGTCATGGGCATAGTTAACGATTTTGAATCAGTTGAGACTGATATTTAGATTTTTCAGTAATTAATATTTTTGTAGTCACGATTTGACTGTATGTTAATGATTTTTAATGGCAGATTTAAATTCAGACAGTGTGTCACTTTATTAAAGTAATTCTACCCCAGTTTAATTACTTTGACCAATTTTCTGTCATCATCAAGAAGGAAGAACATTTAAATGATTTTAGAGCGTTAAAATCTCTTACGTTGTCGACGATCTTGGAAATACTAGTCGTTATTTGAATTGATTGCAACACAGACATTTATCGTCAGTTATGAATGAACATTGCATTATAGACACTTTTGTGAAAGAGTAACTTTGATAATGAATTATTGAATGCATTAAAGTCAAGTACTTTTGTTAGGAGTTTTTCTCAATTAGAGAATTATAGAACGATGTTTGCATTCCCAGTCTAATTGGATTCTATTCGACTACTTTGCATTTTAGTCGCACTTTATTTGATGATAGTATTTTTATACTACAATTTCTTTTAAGATGTTAATCTTAAATTTTGATAGACCAGACAGGCGTATATAAGCGTATTCACTATTAAATTTGTTTGTGATTGGCAAGTTTTGACTTCATTTCGGTTCATGAATGAAATCCACGAAGGTTAAATAAAAACAGTTTTGAAACTATTAATGATTATAAAAATTTTAAGTGGAACTATGAATGTATAATCGCTAGTGCAGCGCGTGTTGAAAGTCGCTGAAATATAATGCCCTTGAATATGAAGGAGGTTCCCACAGGAATTAATGTTAAAGAATTATTTGTGGAAGTTTTGTAAGTTATGTGGAAGTTTTTAATGCCATATAGATTAATATATGATGATTTTGGGCATATTTTTAATGCAGATTGTGCATTAACTTGTTAGCGAAGGATTTTCCGCTGGAGTAAGATTGTTATAGTTCGTTGAAAATTAATCAAGTGATTTACTGTTATAATTAACACGAGTTTTGAAAGAATTTGAGATGAGATTTTGAATGAAGGTTGCCGTCACAAATCATTATTAAAACCTTTATTAAACCAGATTGTGACATTAACATGTATAACTAACCTTCATTGGTCGATTATATTAAACACGATTATGAAAATTACCAACCGAATGAACATGTGGTTAATGTATTTATTAAATTAATAATTTAAACAATTTAAATGTTAATATTGTAAATAATTGCTGTAAATATTTTTGAAAATAATGTGGAACGAGAGTGATGTTAAAGGCGTGCTTATAATATTTTTATTGTCTTTGACAAATATTATAAACAATTTCTAATTGTTATAAATAATTTATGTGATTTTGTTATAAACATTTAAGAGCTAATTAAACATTTGGATTGAAGTTAACAAGTTTAAGAAATTAATATAATGATCCAATAGGATGTGAGTAAAGTACTTGAAAGATTTGCGTAGATAATGTGAGTTGTCTTGTGGACATTTAAAAGCTTGAGAGTGCAGGCTGTATTCTTACGTAACATAGCGTGTGAGAAGGGAGTGCATTTGACCAGTATGCAACAGGCTGAGGGTAGCCCGCAGCTGTGCCAACATATGGTTCTCAGAGAATGAGGTCGTACACACTTTGGCCTTGCGACTATAAATACCATTCTCATGTTTATTAAAAGGAAACCAAATGCTCTATATATGTCACACCCTGACGTCCTTTTCCAATCCAATAGTGTTATGAATATTACGTTATTTGGAGCTCTTGGGAGCTGAAATGTTTTACATCATGTTGTATGATAATTTTTTGCAAGTCCTACTGGAGGACGTAGTCAGATTGACTTGGGCTACTGATAGCCACGTTGATTTTGTTGTGTTATCAAAATCATACCCTTTATTAGAAATAAAGCTTTTGTACAGTTCAAAGTTCTCGTCTTCGTCTGGTTCATTTTTAAATGTCATGGTGGAGGTTATTGTGTGAACAGACTTTAGTGATCCTGTTGTCAACTCAAACCCCGAGATAATTAAGAGGTAAGTAACGGTAAGTATGAACCCCCGTCTATTTTGGTGTGTTCCACAATGATTTCCTGTGAACTTCTGTGCTCTTATCTCGATAGTATCTGTCAGTGCCATTTTCATTGATGTAGCTATGCCGGTGCGATTGATAATTGGCAATCCGATTGAGGGGGCGGATATCTGACAGCCTACTATCCAGGTAAACGGGGACAGAAAGATTGGCGACCCAAGAACGTGGGGCTGAGTCAACAGAAAGATTGGCGCAGTCAACATGTGGGGCATGTTCAACAAAACTGGATCACCAGGTTGAACAATAGAAAGATTCGCACCTAAAACGTTGGGGCTCGATTCAACAAAACTGGATCACCAGGTTGAACGCCAGTAAGAGTGGCAAACCTAAAACGTGAGGTTCGATTAGACTCAAATAAAGAGGTTGATTCTTTGTTAGATGTCTAGGCCAATTGTAGTATTTAAGAGTGTGATTATATAGGAATTAAATGTTGTATTGTGTTAGGAAAATTACACTCAGAAAAGATCAGATCTTATACAACTTGAGAAAGGTTAAATAGGCTGGAAACTTAGAAAAATCGCCTATAATCTGGAATCTTATTTTATTTGACCGGCTTATGACATTTCAGTCATATTAAAGATAAAATTAAATTATTTGGATTGTAAATGTAAATTATTTGTGTTATGATATTTTAAAATGAGCCAAAGAAATTTGAACATGTGCTTGAGTTTGTTTCAACATGAAGTATCGTCGAAGATTAATTATAAGGTAGTTATAAGTTAGATTTAAGACAGAAAATTGATCAAAATTATATATGGTGAAAAGTGTTGCTCAAATGTTGTTATTTTGCTCTTTTGATATATGTCCCTACAGCAATCCATTTTTGAATAATATTGTAATGGCAGATGAAAGTTTGAAGAAAATGTTAGAGGAGATGTCTGCTAACATGAAGCAGATGATGGAGGAAAATGTTAGTAATTTGAATGCAAGAATGGAGGAGAATGCTAGTAATTTGAAAGCTAGTATGGGTGAAAGTTTGAAAGGTATCCAAACTAGTACTGCCAATTTAGAGGAGAATATGTCGCGTTTACAGATTAATACCCAAGGAATTGAGAATACTGTAACTGACATCCGCACAGATGTATCTAATGCGCATAAAAATGTTGATGATGTTAAATTTGATGTGTCTAAGGTACAGAAAGACCTTACAATGTTAAATCTAGATGTAGCTAATGTCCGAGGGGATATTTCTTGTGCTAGAGCCGAAGTAGTTGTGGTCAAAAACGATGTAGCGACTGTCCAAGACAAGGTCGAGGAAGTCCAAAAAGAAATTCAAAAAGCTAGAACTGATGTATCCAATGTTCAGGTAGACATTAATAACATTCATGCGGATATAACTGAGGTGCAAAGTGACATAACTAAGATTCAGGTAGAGGTCAACACAGTTTTCGTAGATATCACTAAAGTCCAAACTGATGTAAATAAAGTCAGGGAAGAAATCGAAAACTCAAAAACTCTTTGTACGCGTAATATAACTGCATTAGCGACTAGGCTAGTTGATGAATCAGTTAGAACAACAACGTCTTTAGCAGAGTTGAAGTATGATGTAGAGGTCATGAGAACCCAGGTATTAGACCACAATAGAGTATTAAAAGAGGATATCGAAGTAGACATAGCCGAAATGTTAACAGCAAACGTAGCGGTATGGAAAGACGAGTGGAATAAGTCAAGTGGGGAACATGTAACCCAAATTCAGGAAAGGATTGAAAGAAAACTTGCCAGTACGCAGGTAGAAATTAACAATGAAGTAGTACAGATTAGGAAAGATTTAAGCGTCAGGATAAATTCGCTATCCGAAAAACAAGTTGACGATAGAACACAACTAGATCAGGATATGCAAACTTTAAAATCTACATTAGAGGAACAGATGCATAAAGTTGTCTCTGACGTAAATGAAACGACGAGTAAACTGAAAAATTTGAAGTTAGGAGAGGCTAGTTTAATGGAGAACTACAAAGAAGAGATTATCAAGAAAGTCTTAACAGAAATCACCGACAAGGATACAGAAGGCTTAGCTTGCGAATTGAATAGGAATTATGCTAGAAGACATAACCTAGAGCCAGAAGAAAGAGACGTGACTCCTGAAGAACGTGTATCCAGATTCAGAGAGGAGGATGACGAGAGGAATATGGAACCTGAGTGGAACTATCGAGATAGTGGGAAAAACTATCCGGATTCATATCCGAGGAACGTGACGGTCATCAGGAATTTCGAAGACAAACCACAAAAATTCAGTAACACTGATAGTTTGACACCTATAGAGTATGTAAGGAATCTCAAAGATTATTTCATCGAAGCTCACATTCCCAGAGAGAGAGAGATGAAGATAGTAGAGAGATATCTGATTGGAGGACCCCTTGAATGGTTTTGCGCATTTAGATACACATTCAGTAACTTTGACGAGTTTGCAGAGGCATTAATCAAACGATTTTGGTCCATAGAAGCGCAGAATTCGTTAAGAGCGGAGGTATATTCAAGAAAATACTCAGGTACTCTTCCAACGAGGTACGCTGATTTCTTTACGAGTCAGTTGTCCCGCTTGAGATTTTTGCAACCCCCATTGTCCACGGAGCAATTAATTGATGCGATTTCTCGTATGCTGCCAGTTGAGGTGAGAAGACTTATAATTTCGTCCAACATCAGGGATTTATCCAGCATGGATGAATTACTAAGAAGGTTAGACTACACAAGTCCAATGCCTAACGTAGTCCAGAAAGGTCAAAGGCAGGAGTTTAAAGAAATCAATACGGTATATATGGACCAAGTCCAACAAACTGACAAGCCAGAGCAGGAGAAAACTGACAATGTAGGTCCTCACAGAAATAATCAGTTTAGAAATTACAGATCACAAGGTTACCGACCGTATCAACAGAGAAGAGGTTGGAACTACAACCGAGGAAACTACAATGGAAGAGGCAGATATTACAACAATAATGGGTATAACCGTAACTATAATAGGAATAACCAAAACCAAAATAGAAACCAGAATACTCAAGGTCAGGTTATGACACCTGATCAATATCAGCAAAGAGAAAAGGAAAGCCAGCAATACTTAAAAGAATTAAGGGATAAAGAAGCTGACAATCAAAAGAAAAGGCAGGATGTTGTAATCGATCCTGGTCCTTCTACGAGCCAGCAGAACTTAGAAAATAGAAATACTGGTCAGAAGAGAAAGTAGAGACGAAAGAATACATTAACCACACACAACCCAGAGTAGAAGAAATTTATGATTAAGGAACATAGAGGAAATATCATACTAGAGTAAGCCAGTAATAATTCAATTTCGTGTTCAAGAGAGTTGAGATACTTGTAACAATGAGTTTAAAAACAATTTGCAACTGTTTTTAAAACGTGGTGAGAGGAGAATGCCCCCGTAATTGAATTATATAGAGACCACGGTGGCTATATTTGAAATTATAAGGAGAGTTATGGCTGTCATAGTTATGACGTGGGTAGTCATGACGTAAGCACGGATGACGTAAATGCTATGCTAGCAGGCTACTTGAGCTGAGATTCTCAGTGACGTCAGCATTTAGTCGAGAATGTTCCAAGATTTACGACGCAGTCGCAGGAAACGAGGAATTCTGCTGAGGAAGAAACTATGCTATTGGAGGAGAGGCATGAACCAATCAACGATAGTTTAAAGGAAGACGGAGATTACTGAAACTATGGTATTTTTATTACTTTTGGAATGCAGAATTGTGGAAATCCATTTGCAGTAAAAGCATTGATTTGGAATTTTGGTGAAATTTATTTTCAGTTTTTGAATTTTGAAAATCCGTCATGTATTAACGAAGTTGGAACTTCTAGCGATGACGCAGTATCACGCTTTGGAAGGGATGGAAACGCCCCTCGTGAAGTTAATAAAAGGGCTTGCGCAGAAGAGAGGAGTCTCTTTCGTTCTCTGATCATTCTGAGATCTCATTCTCAGATCATCGAAATATATTTGTGAAAGTTCTTTTCTTATACATTCATTATAGTGAGACGTCGAAGTGAACAGCAGTGAAAAGAATCGTCTTTATAACGCGTGGCGAGGCCACTATATTAACGAGATCCAGGTCAAACTAGGTGAAGTTGAAACGGACCTTAGAAAGCTTCTACAAGTTTAGCTTCGAACAGTTAGCGGTCACCGATAAGCTAATTGTATTGTGCAGTGCTACATGCAGGTATAGAGAAAAGCTGAACAATTTCGACCGATTAGTTTAAAAGATATTAGCAGTTTTATACGACTGACAAAAGTGATTATCTCGCCACTAGAGAAGCACTTTTGTATAGCCAGAATCAACGCAAGGCTGACGCTGCGAGTGGAATAGAAAGACTTCAGATTGCTTGGTTACAGAACGATACAGTATAATGGAGCAATTGAATACGGCAGTTTGTTCTTCTAACACTACAACCGAAGAGCAGATGGAAGGCTAAAAGGGCTTATTGCAATTGGGACATACTTCAATGGAGTAAGATAGCGACATGGAACTTCGCTAATTGCTATTCCACACAAGCGAACATGCGGTGAATACCATCTACACCCATGTTTCGTAATTAAAGGCTGAATACCATCGAACAGCCATAGAAACAATTTCATACTCTGAATATGAATAATTTCTTCGGAAATTTCTACAAAACTTCATGGCGATTGTCTACTGGAACTTCAGGGAATTTTTCAAGAGAGGTCAGGGATATCCCGACTCACAAAGAAGATTATTGCCGGAAGGATGTCTATTCGTCTTCGAGGAGCAGAGCGATTCACGGAGAAGGAAGCAGTTCGATTCTCCGAGGGTGCTATTTCCTATTTCGAGGATGGAGCTCGGCTTTGACTTGGTGAAATGGATCCATCAGCAGTCTTCTTTGGGGAATTTTCCTCTGGAACGTCAATCGGCAGATAAGGTAGTCGTGAACGTTTATTGTATTTGAGTTTACTAATGATGTTTGAGCAACCATTTTTCCCATATTTTTATCCTCATGTTTTTTGCCCTATTTTCTTGTTGAGATTCCTATTCTCAGTACACCTTGATGAGTTTTGCATTTTTCGACGATTTATTAAGACATTGTTATGTCATGGGCATAGTTAACGATTTTGAATCAGTTGAGATTGATATTTAGATTTTTCAGTAATTAATATTTTTGTAGTCACGATTTGACTGTATGTTAATGATTTTTAATGGCAGATTTAAATTCAGACAGTGTGTCACTTTATTAAAGTAATTCTACCCCAGTTTAATTACTTTGACCAATTTTCTGTCATCATCAAGAAGGAAGAACATTTAAATGATTTTAGAGCGTTAAAATCTCTTACGTTGTCGACGATCTTGGAAATACTAGTCGTTATTTGAATTGATTGCAACACAGACATTTATCGTCAGTTATGAATGAACATTGCATTATAGACACTTTTGTGAAAGAGTAACTTTGATAATGAATTATTGAATACATTAAAGTCAAGTACTTTTGTTAGGAGTTTTTCTCAATTAGAGAATTATAGAACGATGTTTGCATTCCCAGTCTAATTGGATTCTATTCGACTACTTTGCATTTTAGTCGCACTTTATTTTATGATAGTATTTTTATACTACAATTTCTTTTAAGATGTTAATCTTAAATTTTGATAGACCAGACAGGCGTATATAAGCGTATTCACTATTAAATTTGTTTGTGATTGGCAAGTTTTGACTTCATTTCGGTTCATGAATGAAATCCACGAAGGTTAAATAAAAACAGTTTTGAAACTATTAATGATTATAAAATTTTTAAGTGGAACTATGAATGTATAATCGCTAGTGCAGCGCGTGTTGAAAGTCGCTGAAATATAATGCCCTTGAATATGAAGGAGGTTCCCACAGGAATTAATGTTAAAGAATTATTTGTGGAAGTTTTGTAAGTTATGTGGAAGTTTTTAATGCCATATAGATTAATATATGATGATTTTGGGCATATTTTTAATGCAGATTGTGCATTAACTTGTTAGCGAAGGATTTTCCGCTGGAGTAAGATTGTTATAGTTCGTTGAAAATTAATCAAGTGATTTACTGTTATAATTAACACGAGTTTTGAAAGAATTTGAGATAAGATTTTGAATGAAGGTTGCCGTCACAAATCATTATTAAAACCTTTATTAAACCAGATTGTGACATTAACATGTATAACTAACCTTCATTGGTCGATTATATTAAACAGGATTATAAAATTACCAACCGAATGAACATGTGGTTAATGTATTTATTAAATCAATAATTTAAACAATTTAAATGTTAATATTGTAAATAATTGCTGTAAATATTTTTGAAAATAATGTGGAACGAGAGTGATGTTAAAGGCGTGCTTATAATATTTTTATTGTCTTTGACAAATATTATAAACAATTTCTAATTGTTATAAATAATTTATGTGATTTTGTTATAAACATTTAAGAGCTAATTAAACATTTGGATTGAAGTTAACAAGTTTAAGAAATTAATATAATGATCCAATAGGATGTGAGTAAAGTACTTGAAAGATTTGCGTAGATAATGTGAGTTGTCTTGTGGACATTTAAAAGCTTGAGAGTGCAGGCTGTATTCTTACGTAACATAGCGTGTGAGAAGGGAGTGCATTTGACCAGTATGCAACAGGCTGAGGGTAGCCCGCAGCTGTGCCAACATATGGTTCTCAGAGAGTGAGGTCGTACACACTTTGGCCTTGCGACTATAAATACCATTCTCATGTTTATTAAAAGGAAACCAAATGCTCTATATATGTCACACCCTGACGTCCTTTTCCAATCCAATAGTGTTATGAATATTACGTTATTTGGAGCTCTTGGGAGCTGAAATGTTTTACATCATGTTGTATGATAATTTTTTGCAAGTCCTACTGGAGGACGTAGTCAGATTGACTTGGGCTACTGATAGCCACGTTGATTTTGTTGTGTTATCAAAATCATACCCTTTATTAGAAATAAAGCTTTTGTACAGTTCAAAGTTCTCGTCTTCGTCTGGTTCATTTTTAAATGTCATGGTGGAGGTTATTGTGTGAACAGACTTTAGTGATCCTGTTGTCAACTCAAACCCCGAGATAATTAAGAGGTAAGTAACGGTAAGTATGAACCCCCGTCTATTTTGGTGTGTTCCACAATGATTTCCTGTGAACTTCTGTGCTCTTATCTCGATAGTATCTGTCAGTGCCATTTTCATTGATGTAGCTATGCCGGTGCGATTGATAATTGGCAATCCGATTGAGGGGGCGGATATCTGACAGCCTACTATCCAGGTAAACGGGGACAGTACCATCCCGGCATTTGCCCGAAGACGAAGTGGGAAACCACGGAAAACCACTTCGAGGATGGCTGAGGTGGGAATCGAACCCCCTCTACTCATTTGGACCACCCGAGGCTGAGTAGACCCCGTTCCAGTCCTCATACCACTTTTCAAATTTCGTGGCAGAGCCGGGAATCGAACCCAGGACCTCCGGGGCGGGAGCTAACCATGCTGACTACTACGCTACGGAGGCGACAAAATAAAATAAAACAAAATAAAATAAGGTATAATGGGGGGCATGATCACCTCCTTTGAGGGGCAAGACAGACACATCAAAGAGATGGAGGAGGGAGTTGTGAGCAATGACTGCGTCGGGATGGTATTGGAGGAAGGACGGGTAGATTCTGGGAAAAGGACGAGGGTGGCGTCGATGTGATGTAGGTAGATGTCTATGTTATGAAGTTCTAGGGCCGAACGGGAAAGTAGGTTGAGGTCGGCCATTATAATGAAATGGGGGAAGATTTCAGACACGTGGGTAATGAAGTCTTTGGGGATGGGGTGGTAGGGATGAATGTAGATGGTGGCTAGGTGTAGGACGCGGGAGCAAATAAGGCTTTCGGGGAAGAAAAGAAACAGATTTAATTTCAGACACAAAATGAAATGTTCCATGCATTTTAATTTCAGGCCGGTGTGGGGGGGGGGGGGAGGAGGGGATAAAATACCGGGAACGAAATTGACGGTCGTTAACAAATTTTATTTCGCGCCAGGAGCGAAATTAAAAGTTTGTAAAGAATTTTATTTCGCGCCAAGAGCGAAATTAAAAGTCTGGATCGAATTTTATTTCGCGTCAGGAGCGAAATTAAAAGTCTGTAATGAATTTAATTTCGCGCCAGGAGCGAAATTAAAAGTCTGTAACGAATTTCATTTAGCGCCGGGAGCTAAATTAAAAGTCCGTAATGAATTTAATTTCGCGCCAGGAGCGAAATTAAAAGTTTGTAACGAATTTAATTTCGCGCCAGGAGCGAAATTAAAAGTTTGTAACGAATTTCATTTCGCGCCGGGAGCTAAATTAAAAGTTCGTAATGAATATAATTTCGTGCCAGGAGCGAAATTAAAAGACTGCAACGAATATCATTTCGCGCCAGGAGCGAAATGTTATTCCATTGAACAATTTCATTTCGCGACGCTAAATTAAATTGATAATACATTTCGTTTCGCATGCCAGCCCTGCTCAAAGCGACTATTCTCAGTGCCGGTGTAATTTTTCCCCGGAATTTCTCCACTCTCCCTCCAGACATTATCCGGGATAGTGCCTTATTTCAAGTCCCAGGGCACCTGACCCTAATAAATACAGTACAGTTATACCCACAACTACAGTACCGCAGTGACATGAGTTATTAGACAAATATACACCCAAGTTCGCGGTTCTGATGACCAATATGTCCCAAGCTTCCAAAACAAATTAACAATAAAATACATCTTGAACAAATGTGAAGATACTTGAGGATGGAAACTTAAAACAGTTAACCCTTCAGAAATGGATATATCATAAATGGCTAAAACTGGTGAAACTTACTGTAGTTAAGGAAATATTATAAAATTATCTAGTGTACTTTTCTAACAAATTGTGGCTCGTTAGTTTGTTTAAAATCTTGCCATAAAAAAATCTTGGCTCCGCTATGGAGGATCAGATTCCTGACAGAAGGGTTGAAATGGTGTGCAAATTAAATTAATAATATATTGTTGTAGTTTTGGTTCATTTAGAGAAGTTTAATATCGTGTTCATCAACCCCATGTACTTGGATATATGTAGGCATATGTGAAATCTGTCTAATAACGTGTATCATCGCCATGTGTGTATAGTGTGTGTACTTGTGCTCTTAATCCATGACATGACTCGGAAGGAGGTATTCATGATGTTGCGAAAGCCTCCACGTCTTAGGCGGCAGCACGCCGGCCTCTCACTGCTGAGTCCGTGGTTCAAATGCCGGTCATTCCATGTGAGGCTGTGCTGGACAAAGCGGAGGCAGACAGGTTTTTCTCCGGGTACTATGGTTTTCCCTGTCACAATTTCCTTCCAGCAACACTCTCCACTATCATTTCATTTCATCTGTCATTCATTTAATAATTGCCCCAGGGGAGTGCGAAAGGCTTCGGCAGCCGGCACAGTTCATATCCTCGCCGCTATATGGTGGCTTCATTCATTCCATCCCTAACCAAGCCGGTCGACTGGAAGCAGGCACAAGGTACAACCCTGGCATATTCCTGGAGAAAAAGTGGGAAACCACTAAAGGTACAATTATGCTTCTAGGGTGGCTGAAATCGGAATCGAACTCACCTCTTTGCAGTTACCATCCCGGGGTTGAGTGTTGCCCTTTCCAGCCCTTGGCCCGGAATTAAACTTATTTGTAGAACTGGGAATCAAACCCAGGACTTTCTTACTGAAGTCGTATGATACATGCCACCAGGCACAGCAGGTGGCCACAGTTAAGAAACCAAAACAAAATATATAAGATAAAATATTAAAATACAATTTGTATACTGTTTGTAGCAAAACAACCTGAGACATTGATCAGGTTTGGGTTTTGTTTGGGTTTGGTTTTGGGTTTGAGTTAGGGTATGGTAGTGAGGTCTCAAGGCGCGGAACTACGAGGTCATCTGTCCCTAGGTTAGGGTTAGTATTAGGGTTGGGGTTGGGGTATGGTTAGGGGTTGGGGTTGGGTTTGGGGTTGGGGTTTGGGGTTGGGGTTTGGGGTTGGGGTTGCGGTTGGGGTTGGGTTGGGGTTGGGGTTGGGGTTGGGGTTGGGGTTGGGGTTGGGGTTGGGGTTGGGGGTTAGGGGTTAGGGGTTGGGGTTGGGGGTTGGGGTTGGGGTTGGGGTTCGGTTAGGGGTTGGGGTTGGGGTTGGGGTTGCGGTTGGGTTAGGGGTTGCGGTTGGGTTAGGGGTTGGGGTTGGGGTTGGGGTTGGGGTTGTGGTTGGGGTTGGGATTGCGGTTGGGGTTAGGGGTTAGGGGTTAAGGGTTGGGGTTGGGGTTGGGTTAGGGGTTGGGTTAGGGGTTGGGGTTGGGGTTTGGGGTTGGGGTTTGGGGTTAGGGTTGCGGTTGGGGTTGGGGTTGGGGTTGGGGTTGGGGTTTGGGTAGGGTTAAGGGTTTGGGTAGGGTTAAGGGTTTGGGTTTGTGTTTTGGTTTGGATTTGGGTTTGGTTTGGGTATACAAGGTTCCTGTTTGTAGAAATGCACATACCTTTATAACTCTTTCAGCAACAAATAGAAATAAAATAAAAATTAAATTTTGTTAAATTGATAAATTATTGCCGTTGCTCCTAATGTCGTATAAAATCTATTCGGAATCCCTCTTGATTAATACAGACTTGATGGAAGAAATAACTAGGCCACAAATGAATGAGAATACGTAAACTATAATAATAAATACATAATTGGTATCATGAAATAGAAGACGACTTAAAGCAATTAGGGATCAACAAGCAAATGATAGAAGACAGAGAAAATTTCAGAAACAAAATTAAGAACGCCAAATTTTTAGTAAGTGAAAGGAAGAAAATAGGAACATTGTGGACGGAACAAAGGAAACAGGAGCACAGTCAAAGGATGAAGAGATTTTGGGAAGAGAAGAAGGGAAAGAAGTGAAAATTGTGACATCATGAGATATTTAAGTTCATACACTGTCCATAAGGGCAAAAATGATGTAATAATAATAATAAAAACATAAAGAACGCGAAAGTAATTAGAAATACAGCGTTTTCTATGCCTAAACATCAATGGCATTGGAATTTAATAGATGAAACTCCACCTCCAAAGAGAAAACAATGGTCATAACGTTTCAAATTTATTTTAAGACAGATTAGTTATTACATTTTTACTCCATGGATATTGAGTCTACAGTTGCAGTTCGCAGATGAACGGTGAGGGCAGTGTGCAGTCATAATCACCAAACAACGCGCTGTCTCTAATGATCCCACAGTATTCTCTGCCTTGATAATTATTTGGCTCCCCAGGATACCATTTCTCGTAGCCAGCAGCTGAGAGCGGCTGTCCTGTAACAGTAACAACAAGAAATTCCAGGTAAAGTCATTATTAGCTGACAAATCTCAAGAACATAACACGAAGATAATGCAATCTCTTCTTGACCGTGCGTGTTTTTTTTTAGCGTATGGCTTTTAGTGCCGGGAGTGTCCGAGGACATGTTCGGCTCGCCAATTTTGTAGCTGCTTCTAGGCGGACACCCAATCGGTGAGCTACAAGTACCGTCGCGTGTGGAGTGTTGTCTGGGGGAGGAAAGTTTGAATGTAAGGACGAGGAGTTGGAAGGTAGCGGCTGTGGCCTATAGTTAGGGACCAACCCCTGCATTTGCCTGGAAGGGAGATGGGAAAGCACAGAAGACCATCTTCAAGATTGCCGATGGGAGGATTTGAATCTGCTCGCCTCCCGGATGTGAGCGACTGCCAGCAGCCATGCCGTAGTGACCACGGCTAACTCACCCTGTACTCGTCTTAATACCTCCTCATGCTGTAGGGGTAGACCAATGTTAGAATAGGTTAAACAGATTGCCTCGGACGTAGGGTGTGGTAGCTATGTAGAGACGATTTCTACTGATATGCATTCTTCAATTCAAATTCTGTTGCTCGATTTGATTCGACTGTCCACACGTAGGCTAAATGTATCTTATCTGCATCGGATCAGGTTATCAGACAAATTCTACACACACCCAAGTACAAGGGTTTACATGACCACGATGTTGTAAAGCCCCTAAAAGAATCAACAATAACAACTGTTTTATGGGCATTTTATTTCAATGTGAAACATCGTGCCTTTTCCTTGTCACTTAAACCAATGTGACACATTTTGCATAGAGTATTGGGCGTATCATAATATTACGAGTTAAGAAAGAGTCCGATTGAATTTCCTATTGATTTGCCTCAAACATGTGACAAATTTGTAAGTCGTTCCATATGAGGAGTGTGTAATATTACTAATTAAACTTAATGATTTGACGGTAGAAGTAAAAGAAGAAAAAGAAAAAAATTATACGACATGTTAGCCTACTTGATGCGAGCTGCGCTCTATACCGGCCACTTAGTGAACCCATGCCAGCGATGTGATTGGAAATGGCCTCTCTTTGCCGATAGAGCGCATTGCCAAGTATAGGCGTGATTAAAAATTAGGTGTGCAGAAGGTATATTTAATGTGTTTCTCCCAGTGATACGTTTAGACCAACGAAGTTTCAATTATTGTTAGTAGTCGGCGTTAATATACTGAATTCATACGTTGTTTGGACTGTTTGTTGATGCGATATAGATTCCACATAGCCACATGGCCGACAGTACATCGAGTGCTTACATTAAATAAAAATACAGTAAAAGTATGAAATTTAATAAATCGTATTTGTTTCCAGCAAATATGATATAATGAATATTTTCACACCAAAGAACTACAACTTGAAGATGATTTATTGTAGGAATATCTTAAATGGGGTCTCCAAACCTTGAACTAAACTGTATGCAATATACATTTCCCACAGCCACATGGCCTTCAGTACGTCGTTGTACCAATCTTCGCCACCACGCGCGCTCAATGTTTCCGTCCCATGAACTTCCGTCCCGTCCACTTCCGTCCCTTTTCCAAAACACTCCCTCAAAAATGTCCAGCTACCGAGTGCCACAAAATATCCTGATACCGAGTGGAAAGATGTTACACATCAAAAATATGAATTCTACCTACGAATTTTGTGAGTATATTGCATGTAAATAATCACTAAAGAAACTTTAGAATGACGAACATTCTAGATTTAAATACACAAGATTAAATATCTAATCATTAAGATTCAAGTTGGTAGAAGAAACGTTTTTAGGTAGATTTCATTAGAAAGCTAACTATTGCAATGGGTCCCATGTTTCGACTTCCGGAAAATTTCGACATATCTTCGCGTTTCACATCCCCCAGACCCCGAAACCACCGTCAGTTCAAAAGTTTATATATAATTTATGTATATATGTATCTATCTATCTATATATATCAGTTTCTTGTGGACACGATAACTGCCGTAATTTTGTACCAATCACTTTGAATTTTTTACATAATATGTATCCCTATAAAATCTCGGTCGAGATCGTTAATGGGCAAAATCGGTCGAAGGGGGTGAAAATGGGGGGCTTTTTTTGAAAAAGTGAAATTTCGCTATAACTCTCTTAATACGTGAAATATCGAATCGATTCAAAGTTCATAATATGTGTCGGATAAGTGCCGAAATTTATGTCAAATAAGTTTTTTGATAGCACCAACCATTGACCAAAGGGGTGGAAAAAAGTGTTTTTTTTTCGGGAAACATTAATCATATCTCTCTTAGTAGGCACAATATCAAAACCGTACAAAATGGAAAATATTCCCCTAATAATTACCTAAAACTTTTGTCTGAAAGAATTTTTGATATGACCCACCATTACGCCAAGGGATGAGAGAAATGATTTCGGAATTTTAAAAAAAGCCAAGTGCCATCAGAGGTTACCATAACAACGCTTTTAAATTGATAAGGGATGATCTATCAGAGGTTGCCAAGACAACGCCATTGACGATATCACATTCATTTTTAGCCTATTTTCAATAATGAAACAAGATGTTCAGGAAAGAACATATAGCCTACTTTCTCCTAAATGTATGGGTATAGTTATAACTCTTTGTCTTTATCATCTCCTAATTTCTTCCAATTCGAAGTGCAAATTGGCACACTGGATTTGAGGAGTGGCGTTCAAATAATTTACCCCAGCATTTTGCAATTTCATCAGTAAACACTCCAAACAACGTAGGTATTCAGTTTATTAACACCGACTACTTACAATAATTTAAACTTCGTTGCTCTAAACGTATCACTGGGAGAAACATACTTAATATAACTATTACACAGCTAATTTGTAATCGCGCACGGCTAACGAGAAAGACAGGCCATGGCGCGTAAACCAAACCCTTCTGTGAAGTAGGCAATGTACCGGTACTGCTTGATGATGCTTGAACGTTTAAGTCGAGAGCAATTCATAAGCAGCAGAAATGCAATATTTTATATCAATCTTCATAAAATGGACGCAGTTTAGATGTTCCGTGTGTTTTCAAACACGATAAATTATACTGTATAGGTTTGCAAAACTACGCTGTTGAAGTTACTCCTTACAAAAATCCACGAGAACTAGGATTCAAGGGTTCGTTGTGTCTTTAATAGCTGCAACGAACAGACTACAGTAAGTCGAGTTGTAGATTCTGTGACCTTCGTTGTGAGTTAAATTATGTGCACATTAGTATAATTAGATCAAAGAATCTTGCAGCACAGTATAGATATCATTAACTTATTGTTGTTTCAAGGGGCAGAACATAAATTAATTCATTTATAGAAGAGATCTGCGGAATACACTACCCACCAACTAACGACTTGTATCAATACCTTCTATGAAGACAAGTGATAAATGAATACCAACGTTTATACAGGTTCAATGATGTAGACAAGATGACTAGGTACCTCACCGGCAGTAAAACGAAGACCAGGCAGTGGTGCAACAGAACTACATTGCTGACGTCACGAAAACTCACCAGAGCCAGTCATTCTCGTTGGCCGTGATAATCGCGCCTTATCTTGGGGATGTGTACCCTCTATCGGCAAAAATAATAACCTTCGCAATTATACTGTAGACATGGGTTCACTAACTGGCCGGTAGAGAGCATAGCTCGCATCTAGAAGGCTGTGGTTACCAATAACATAGTTCAAGTAATTACCCATAGATGTCACTCCGGTGGTGAATGTTGTTTTAATTAAATATATATTTTCCATTTCAAAATGCACCATATAATGCTTTATTTTATAACGTCTCAGTACTCAAGAAATAATAAATATAAAAAAATCAAGAAAAAAAGTCCAACTCTGGTAGGATTTGCACCACGGCCAGCCTGATGAAAGACTAACGCGCTGACCACTCAGCCAATCGTGCACACTCTAACAGATCGTTAGGAACCAATACATATACCACGTTATAGCAAATCATGACTTGGACTAAACGTTTTCTTTACTGGAGTATATTTTAAACCGAGTTCATTTCATAGAAAGTTCATATATTTGTTACCACTAGCCTATATTGCATGCAACATATTGAAATTAATACAATATAGGTCAGAACGAGAGATCAGCTGCCATCTTGTCAAATAACCGAGACGACTCAGCATTTTAAAATCACTTCTAGACTATAATATCAAAATATAAACTTTTAATTTCAAACGGGCCACGTCGTTTCAAACAGATTAAACGATTCTTGGTTCGATAGTCGGAACTGGTGGGTCCCATGTTATGGATTATAAAGTTTGCATAATTCACACGGCCGCCATTCTGAAATGGTACGGTTGATGACCTCGTAGTTTGGGCACAAGACGCGCCTCATATGAAGGAACTTTGTTACCAAATTTGGTAAAGATCCGATTATTAGTTTGATTGTAATGCATTATTACGTTTCGACCATTTGAGTGGCCGCCATTAAGTTTTGGTAAAGATGGCGGCAATATAAAACATGACACTGAGGTGCCCTTTGCCAGTGCTACCTATGTACCAAATTTCGTTCAATTCGGTTTCACCGTGTTCGAATTGATAGGGGGGGGACAGACAGAGTACACACACACACACACACACAGACTCACACACACACATACACACACACAGACAGACACACAATTTTTGGCCCTGTAGTGATCTCATAAGTCTACTTTCATTTTTTGCAAAAATAGAAAGTAGGCTAAAAAATAGGCTGTAGCCTATTGTTCTACACGGAAATACTTGCTTTAATTTGACACTGACTATTTTGAAGAAAAAACAAGATGTTCAGTAAAGAACATATAGCCTACTTTCTCCTAAATGTATGAGTATAGTTATAACTCGTTGTTATTATCAAAGAGTATAATAGAACTATTCTTTGTTGAAGACCTTAGAAACGATTTACCTCTACCAAACGCCACAACCTAGATAAAAACTGCTACCATCATTGAAGAAAGAAAGAAAGAAAGAAAGAAAGAAAGAAAGAAAGAAAGATAAGAAGTATATCAAGAATGTTATTTATCTGGAGACATAATCGACCGGACTGGCTGCGTGGCTCAGCGGTAACGTTCTCGCTTGCTGGGCCCTAGGTTGCAGGTTCGTATCCTGGCGCAGTCAGCTGGCATTTGAGGGTGCACAAATGCGAGGGAGCCGTGTTAGTAGATTTACTGGCACGTTAAAGATCCCCTTCGGGCCAAAATTCCGGCACCCCGGTGTCTCTAAAAGCAGCAGTAGTTAAGAGGGATGTAAAACCAATAACATTATTATTATTATTATTATTATTATTATTATTATTATTATTATTATTATTATTATTATTATTATTATTATTATTATTATTACATATACGACCTGCCGTGGGCAACATCCAACTTTGAGTTGAGGCATGTCTTTACACGTCTGGTTGTGCATGGCTTTCACAACCCTAATTGAATTAACAAATCTTTCCATGACCCTACAGAGACGTGTGTATACAAACTATGTGGATATTTTCGATTGCTATTTGCCTGAAATAAAAGTAGTAATTAATAACCTGAACTACACACATCAAAAAAAGTTTTGCATCACCTCGGTTCCCAGATCTCCGGCATATAGACGTTGACTGTGTATATTGTATCCAAGATACAGTCCCTTTGACTGTTCATAGATGTCACTAAAACTGCTCAAAGATGTAAACAACCATGCATGAGCAGGGCCTATTAGACGGAGGGGGTACGACAGCCGATCAGTTCCAGTCATTCCACCAGGACGAAGGTACGCTGCTCATGTTGTCTGTAGTTCTACCATGCCTAGAAGGTCAATACCGCAGTTCGATCGCGTCCGCATTGTTACTTTGTGTCAAGAAGGGCTCTCAACAAGGGAAGTTTCCAGGCGTCTCAGAGTGAACCAAAGCGATGTTGTTCGGACATGGAGGAGGTACAGAGATACAGGAACTGTCGATGACAGGCCTCGCTCAGGCCGCCCAAGGGCTACTACTGTAGTGGATGACCGCTACTTACGGATTGCCGCTCGGAGGAACCCTGACAGCAATGCCACCATGTTGAATAATGCGTTTCGTTCAGCCACAGGACGTCGTGTTTCAACTCAAACTGTGCGCAATAGGCTGCATGATGCGCAACTTCACTCCCGACGTCCATGGCGAGGTCCAGCTTTGCAACCCCGACACCATGCAGCGCGGTACAGATGGGCCCAACAACATGCTGAATGGACCCCACAGAATTGGCATCACGTTCTCTTCACCGATGAGTGTCGCATATGCCTTCAACCAGACAATCGTCGGAGACGTGTTTGGAGGCACCCTGGTCAGGCTGAACGTCTTAGACACACTGTCCAGCGAGTGCAGCAAGGTGGTGGTTCCCTGATGTTTTGGGGTGGCATTATGTGGGACCGACGTACGCCACTGGTGGTCATGGAAGGCTCCGAAACGGCTTTACGATACCTGAATGACATCCTCCGACCCATAGTGCACCCATATCGGCAGAATATTGGAGAGGCATTTGTCTTCATGGACGACAATTCTCGACTTCATCGTGCACATCTTGTGAATGCGTTCCTTCAAGATAACGACATCGCTCGACTACAGTGGCCAGCATGTTCGCCAGACATGAACCCTATCGAACATGCCTGGGATATGTTGAAAAGGACGTCTTGACCCACCAACCACTCTGAGAGATTTACGCCGAATTGTCGTTGAGGAGTGGGACAATTTGGACCAACAGTGTCTTGATGAACTTGTGGATAGTATGCCACGACGAATACAGGCATGCATCAATGCAAGAGGACGTGCTACTGGGTATTAGAGGTAGTGGTGTGTACTGCAATCTGGACCACAAATGCTGAAAGTCTAGCTGTATGATGGTACAACATGCAATGTGTGGGTCTCATGAGCAATAAAACGAGCTGAAATGTTGTTTGTGTTGATCTCTATTCCCTTTGTATTTAAAGGTTCCGGAACTCTTGGAACCGAGGTGATGCAAAACTTTTTTTGATGTGTGTAACACCAACGGCTTGAATTCAGTTACTATGTGAAATCGTTTTATTCTTTACTTCAAATAACATTTTCAAGTAACGCAAAATAGGCTGTTACAAACCCTTTAAAATAAAAAGTAAAAATGTATCGTAGTATCATCTTGTCATTCTTCAAATTCGATGCGCATAGAATGCCAATGGTCTAGTAATCAATGGAGCCCCACGTAGACTAGTCGTGACATCTAGTGGTGAAATATCGAACAATATAATCCTAACAGAGCGAGTGCATTCTAGCGGCCAGAAGAAGAAACTTTTCAATAAAATCTGGAAGTTAATAAGTAGGTCGACGTGCAGTTACCTTTTTGGCAGCTAGATGTCTCGAGTAAATCTGCTGGCGAATTATGTTTTAATTAAATATATATTTTACACCATAATATGCACAATATAACGCTTAATTTTAAAACATCTGAGTCATTACAAAACAATAAACATATAACATTTCAAGCAAAAAACCTAGCTTTGATCGGGTTTGAACCATAGGCATTTGAGCGATAGGCTAACGCTCTACCACTGAGCTAATTGTGTCAACGAATATCGTTCTATATAAAATGACTTACATAGACTTGTTAGCAAATAATGATTTATACTAAACGATTTCATCACTGGAGTATATTATTTATATATAAAGCATTTCATACAAAGTTTATTTATTTTGTATCAGTACGCTATATTGCATGCAATACTCAAATTAGTGAAATATAAGTCAGGTACAAGATATCCGCTGCCATCTTGTCTTATTACTGAATCGGCTCAGCTTTTTAAAATCACGTCTGCACTATAGTATTACAAAATAAACTTTTAATTTCGAACGTGCCTCTTCCTTTAGAACAGTTAAAACGATTCTCGGCTCGATAATCGGAACTGGTGGGTCCCATGAAATGGATTTTAAAGTTTGCATAATTCGCACGGCCGCCATCCTGAAATGGTATGGCGGACGACCATGTAGTTTGGTCACAAGACGTATCCTATAAGAAGGTATGTTGTTACCAAATTTGGTAGAGATCGGATGATTTGTTTAGTCGTTATTTGATTTTATGTTTTGAACGTTTGAGTGGCCGCCATTCAGTTTTAGTAAAGATGGCGGCGATATAAAACATGACACTGAGGTGTCCTTTGCTAGTGCTACCTTTGTACCAAATTTCGTTCAATTCGCATTCACCTAGTTCGAATTGATAGGGGGGAGGACAGACATTCAGAGTACACACACTCACACACACACAGACACACACACACACAGACTCACACACACACATACACACACACACACAGACTCACACACACACATACACACACACAGACAGACACACTGTTTTCGCCCTGTGTTGATCTCATAAGTCTACTTTCATTTTTTGCAAAAATCGAAAGTAGGCTAAAAATAGGCTTATGAGATCACCTTTTGTCCGTGTGTGTGTGCGTGTGCGTGTGTGTGTGTGTGTGTGTGTGTGTGTGAGAGGTGTGTGTATGTCCCCCCCCCCCCTAATAAAATCTAAACGGCTGGATCGATTGCAATAAAACTCGGTAAGTTCATAGCACTATTCCGGGCGACCCCGAACGTGCCCTTCAAATTTTGTTACGTCTCGCCAGTCCAACATGGCAGCTGTGCGAAATATTTCACCAACATTCAATATCTCCGAAACTATTCCCGATATCACCCTGGAATTTGTTACGGTGATAAAGGGAACTACTAGAAGTTCACCTATGTAACTTTTGAAAAACTGGTAACAACAAAACCAACATTGCGGCCACGCGAATTGCGACTTTTAAATAGACGTTTCTCGCGATTTAACCAACCAAACGCAATAAAACTTGGTAGAGTACATGTTTATACACATTGTAATGCATCGACATCTAACTTCGTTCAATTGTTTACATAACCACAAGATGGCGGATGTGCGAAATATTTTACCGGCATTCTATATCTCTGAAACTATTAGCGGTATCACCCTGAAATTTCGTACGGAGATAAAGGGCACTACTGGAAGTTCATCTATAAGACTTTCAAAAACCGGTTAACTACAAAACGAACATGGCGGCCAAGCGAATTTGAAAATTTTAAATAGACCTTCCTTGCAATTTTATGTTCCAAACGCAATGAAATCTGGTACAGGAAATGTTTGTACACATTGTAATGCACTGGTATCTAATTTAGTTCAATTGTTTACATAACCTCAAGATGGCGGCTGTGCGAATTTTAAAATTAAGTTTTTATTTCTTGTGTCGTAATCATGCGATCGAAGTGAAAATTTGAATAATTAACCTACGCAGTAATTTTCCTTTAATGGTACTTGACTCTATGGCCTGTACATTTAAGAATCCAACATGGCGACCATCCGAAATATTTAGACGACTCTGAATATCTACGAATCTATTATAGCAATCAAACTGAATTGTTTTAAGTTCATAAGGGCTATGAACTTAAGATCGCCTATAGGACTTTAAATAACCTGGTGATCACAAATCCAACATGGCGGCGACGCGAAGTACAAATATGCACATAAACGTTTCTCGCAATTTAACCATCCGAGTGCAGTGAAACTTGGTACAGTAAATCCTTATACGAATGGTAATCCACTGGCATCTAATCTATTTCAATTGTTTCCATAACCACAAGATGGCAGCTGTGCGAAATTTTTAAATCTCGTTTTTCTTCTTGTGTCCTAATCATGCGATTGAAGTTTGAATGCTACACGTACAAAATAATCTTCAGGTAACAGTACATAACTTTAGGACCTACATATATAAAATCCAACATGGCGACCATCCGAAATATTTAGTCGGTTCTCAATATCTACGAATCTATTACAGCAATCAAACTGAAATTTTGTATGTTGATAGTGGCAATTTACATAAGTAGGATATATGAAAATAGGCTGTATAGTTCTTCACGGAACTACTTGTTAGCCTACTTTTCACACTTTTCAAAAATGAGGAAAAAGTAGACTTATAAGATATATCCGGGAAAATGTGTCTGTCCTTCTGTCTGTCTGTCTGTCTGTCCTTCTGTCTGTCTGGCTGTGTGTGTGTGTGTCCCCCCCCTATCAACTCCTAAACGGCTGCAGCAATCGAAACCAAATTTAGTATGAGTAAAGATGTATACCGGAATATCTCAGGTCCATATTTTAAGAAGATGCCAGTGCTACCAACTGCTAAAAGAATGCACTAGAAATTTGAGCTCCATGTTGGATATCTTGGAAGGTATACATGGGAGCTATTCTAAAATTGGCACACATGTAGATAATACGATTTCAGTTTAATTTCCAGGTGGCCATACATGACAGCGTTGCCAAAATAATGTTAAGCCTTCTGATAAGTCCAATTTTTAAATGCATATAACTTCTTCACTATCAATTGGATTTCAACCAAATTTTGTATGTAATATGTGTACATAAACATATATGACTGAGTGTATTCTTAAGAGTCACCAGGGCTGCCAACTGTTAATAATTGCTCTCTATTTTGTATCCAAATATATCAGAAAGTATGCAAGCCGACAGCTTTAAAATTAGGCACACGTAAATTACCCGACATTTTACATTAATTTGGTGTAACTTATATACGTCAATTCTACCAACATGATTCTAAGCCTGCAGATAGGACCAATTTTTAAATACATGTAACTTCTATACCAACAAATGGATTTCATCCAAAATTGGCACACAAATATATAATATTTCAGATTATTTCTGACCAGCACTCGCATGACATTGTTGCCAACATGCTTTTACGTGTAATAATAGATCCAATGTCTAAATCCATGTAACGTCCTTTGGACTTCAACCACATTTTGTATTCTGTACCTTAGGAGATGGAAGTAAGAATATATTCAGTTACCAGAGCTGCCAACTGTATTACTCTATTAGGCTACATAATGCCTAGTATACCTTATTTCGAACTAATTAAGACATTTCGATATTACCCACTTAATTTCGTCATTATTCTTGATAGGTTCATATACTGTAGATTAATCTATGGCATGAATCTTAATTTTAAGAAAAGTAGGCTCTTTAGTTCGACACGGAACTTCTTGTTCCATCTGACTATGAGGGAAGCGGCTAACTGGTAGCATGCTGAACTTCTATGCCCAAGGTGCTGGTTCAAAGCCGGCCAAAGTCGCCGGATTTTCTAAGAGCGCTAAAAATCCGTCAGCATGCTTTCCTTCGGAGGGGAAGTTACAACATTCGTTGCAAGTTGCTGGTTGCGGTGGCATCTAGCAGCCAAGTTCACAGCTAGGTGTCGTTGACGTTAGTATTTGGTACAAAATTAGGTACTACTACTTAAAATTGACCGTCTGCAGACCTTACCTGAATTACAGACTAATACAGTCATCACAAATAACACCATTTATCAGACAGATTCTACACACACCCAATGTACACGGGGTTACATGACCACCTTGTCGCAGCCCCTAAACTGAGGAACCAACCAACATCTCTGCGGGAGATAAAATTTTGCGTGAAGAAGTAACAGACTGTTAGATAGTTACACATTAGTTCCAAACCTTGCATAAGGACAGTGTGATCAAAAGTATAAAAATTAACCCCAAATGACAAGAAGGTTACCATCCCCATAAGACAGTAATATGTTAAAAGTATGCATAGAAAGACGAAAAAATGTTAACTAACCTCCAATTGTAAAATACTTTCTCGCAATAAATGAGGTCTGATCCTCCTACGAAAACCTGCATATTTTGCCTATTATAGCCTATCCCTTAGTTTGCCCGGTGAAATCTACCTCCGCCTTCCGGCGTGCCGAGAAGAATTTTTATAATTTATATTACCCTCTGTTCTTAGAATAGAATGCAAATACATTTGCCATTGATAGCACAATGTTTGTAGATATCCGTATTGATAGATGAATTCAGTGTTTAAAATATACGCCAATCAGTACTTACACAAATATATCTATTATATATCTTAATTATACCGACAAAAAAATTCAGGGACGCTCTGCGTGTTATGTAAAAGACGATGCCGCAATCGGATTGGCGGAGAAAATTTTTCCCTCCGATAAAATGAGGTTACTTTGTTACTTCCTGGCGCGCGATTCAAATCTACGAACTTGCCGTATTTGCTGAGCCCGGCAGCAAGCCGCTGGCCACTGCTGTGCTTCAGGCAAGGGAAGGGAGTGTGATAGAAGGAGAC
This sequence comes from Meconema thalassinum, assembly GCA_946902985.2. Lineage (NCBI taxonomy): Eukaryota > Metazoa > Arthropoda > Insecta > Orthoptera > Tettigoniidae > Meconema > Meconema thalassinum. Next base: position 308,922,262 of record OX336390.1, read on the forward strand.
AGAGATATGCTGGCGGGCATGCGGCAAGCCGAGGCGATCGAGAAAACTTGCGCATACCCGCCGGCATATCTCTGTCACCTTCTATCACACTCCCTCCCCTTGCTTGAAGCACAGTGGTGGCCAGCGGCTTGCTCTCCAGCTCAGCAAATACGGCGAGTTCGCAGATTTGAATCGCGCGCCCGGAAGTAACAAAGTAACCTAATTTTCTCGGAGGGAAAAATTTTCTCCGGCAATCCGATTGCGGCATCGTCTTTTACATAACCACGCAGAGCGTCCCTGACCTCATTTTCCCGGAGGGAAAAATTTTCTCCGCCAATCCGATTGTGGCATCGTCTTTTACATAACACGCAGAGCGTCCCTGATTTTTGTCGGTATAATTAAGATACACCCTGTATATTGTACAAGTTTCGATCTGACATTGTGGTCTTCTTCAGCACGATTATGAATAAAATCAATTAAGAATAAAATACTAGAGATATATCCTCTGTTCCGAAATTGGAACGAGGGTATAAAACTTAGAAGGTAGAAACTTGAGAGTTAGCCTAAATTAGTATAGACTCAGCGAAAAGACATAGCAAAAAATAGTTTTGATGCAATGCGGTCGGTCAACACGATTGTACCCAAATGAGATGGGATACCAAGGTAACACTGATAGATGGCTTCAAACACCATAATGAAAAGATATAGCCTACTTACCACATATAGTAACAAATGTTCCTGTCTTTGCAATGTCGTTGAATCCAACCCAAGCAAACCAGAAGTTCAACATGTCTACCATTCCTTTCGCTACTGCTTTTGCTTCCTGTTCATTGTTCAAAATAGCCAAATGAGCTCCTTCCTCTGCACACTGCTTCACGGCTTCACCCCAGGTGACTCTAGTGTTGTTGAACTTGTAGTACCCTAGCTCTCCCACTTCCACGTATCCCTCGGGAACTGCCACCGGAACAGACAGAGAATCAAACACCTGGAAGACGTTGTTCGGGTTACGAGTGTCCAGATACTGACACAAGATGGCTCTAGAATACCCTTCCCGTGTGGTTCTTGACTCATTTTGGCCAGCTGCTGGGATAGACCCTTATTCCACTGAGCTCTATATTTCTTACCTCGACGTGAGATCATTGAAGAGTTTGAATTCCCCTCCACTGCTGTCTGCAGAATAACTATCAGCAGAAAAGCCAAATTGTACATCCTAAAAGAAAAACAATTAGCTAATTATGTTATACAGATTTGTGTCGGGAAACAACAGATACCACTGTACCACTACATTTTTAAATTTAAATAGCAGTGCAATTATTATTTGTCCTTTCCCAGCGTCTGGTACCTCGACGTTGTTGCATTTGAGGTGACTGGACATCGTGTGTGTGTGTAGTACAATGAAGTGTGTAAGGAATCATATTCAAATTCCATTCACTAGAAAGTAATCAACATTCAAAATTAAGAAATTAATTCATAACATCAATATTTTATTCTTTTAAACTAAAATTAATTTTACAATCTATATTAATTACAAAACAAACGAGTCTGATACAAGAGATGAGAAATGTAAACAACCATTCAATAAAGCAATACAGTACATTGTAATTGATTTATTTCATACTAGCAGCCCGACCCGGCTTCGCCCGGGAACAGTTATGAATGCATTACGTGATAAGTGCCTTTATTTTCGATGTCAATGAACTACGACCTATATTCGATTTACGTCTCAGCATGATGGGTTAAAATCACTGACTGGACTATTAATTATATTATCATGGAGATGCATGTGCAACGAATTCTTGTCAGACGTAATTTAAGAATGGCGAGGTGCATGAAACTCAAATCCCTCTTCCGCCCAATCTAAAAACACTTATAGTAGGCGATGTATTGACGATAGAGATATGCCCTCGTGGCATTTTTTTGTAGAACTTTTCATGCTGAACAATTCTTACGCTCATAGTATATTGATATTTTTAACGGTTTGCCTAGCCTAAGCTTAAAACGCGCACAGACGCAAATTTTTTTTCGACCTTTTCACTGAAATCGTTGACTTAGTGCTTGACTTCCTTTGGTCGTAAATAAATTATTTTCTAGAGAAACCTTCCTCGAGATATCCTTTACAGAATGGTGAAAACCGCATCAAAATACATTCAGTGTTTCTCGAGATTACCCGTGACATCCAAGAATCGGGGACTTTGTTTTATACTTAGAGATTATACGCCAATCAGGATAATTTAATATACTATAATCCCCCTTCCGTCCAATCTTTAATTGACTGTGAATTTTGCGGAACGAAAAGTTCACAGGCGAAATGAAAGTTGCACTTCCAGGGAATGGCGAGGAGGATGAAACTTAAATCCCCCTTCCATCCAATCTTAACTTGACTGTGTTTCACAGGCGAAATGAAGAAAACCCGAGTTGCACTTCCAGGGTAACTCCAAACGCAACCGCCCTTCTCAGAAGTCTTAATTCAACACGACTCGACGGTTTGCTGCTGGCTGTATCTGGGGCAATAGGTTCGCTCGCTAGCTAGGCTGTGACAGGAATGATAGACTCGCCCTTAGCTAGCTCGTAAACTGTCGCCTCAGTAGTTGAATGGACATGGTTGGAACGTAAAAACACTTACAGTATAGTGGGCGATGTATTGAAGATAGACATATACTCTCTCAGACTTTTTTGTAGAACTTTTCATGCTGAACAATTCTTACACTCATAGTATCTAGATTTTAACGTAAGCTTACAAAGCGCTCGGATACCAGGTTGTTTTTTCTTTTTTTTTCCTTTTTTCGACTTTTCCACTGAAATAGTTACTGCTCGGCTTCCTTTGATCATAAATAAATTATTTTCTACAGAAATCATCCTCGAGATATCCTTTACAGAATGGTGAAAACTGCATCAAAATCCATCCAGTGGTTCTCGAGTTTACCTGTAACATCCAAGAATCGGGGACTTGGTTTTATACTAAGTTGAGATTAGGAATAGGCCTAGGTCTGGAATAATACTACTATTGGGCATACGACATTCGTTTTTTACGCTGTGATTCCTTTAGCATCTTTCATCATATTCTGTCATAAATATTGTCGTGTGGATACCTTAGATGTATAAAAAATTCTCTAAAGGAATGTCTCTGTCACAAAATTGGCAAATTCAAGTAGGATTCCCCTTCTTCAGAAAGTCGCTTTGAAAGGAAGTGCAAGCTTACCAAAACCATACTACGTTCTTGTAAAACATTGAGAAAATTATCTAAAATCGAAAATAATGTAGAATATTGCAGCATCAGAGTAGAAATCTCATTCACCATAACCTACAATTGATTTATACACTTCTTGGCATTGTTTAACCTTTTTAGTATATGAAAGGTTCATGCTGGTTCCGTATTGATGAACTATAGTAAAGCCACCATAACTTCCGACTTGACGTTTCAGTGTTAGGCTAGAGTTTCGTTCGTTAAATCGCGACATAACGAACAAAACTCAATATATCGCGATATATCGATTTGAATGGATGCCTGTGATTGCCTAGTTAAAGTGATTTTCCTTCTGACCGCTAGATAACACTAGGCTAACACTGAAACGTCAAGTCGGAAGTAATGATGGCTTTACTATAATTATTAATAATTGTGGCAAAAGTTCCGCCTACTCATTACCTTTATTTTGATAAATGATCACTTTGTGGTCATTGGGTACATGTTTCACATTACAGTGATCTGCGAGAAAGGGTGACATTTTAGAGTTTGTTCATATTGTGTTTTGGTTTTCAAATTTCAACTATTTCTCTCCTTCTTTCTTTCTTTCTTTCCTTCTTTCTTTCTTTCTTTCTTTCTTTCTTACTTTCTTTCTTTCTTTCTCCCGGTCAATGCATGTGAGATTTTCGAAGTGAAATGGCATGTCCTGTGGTTCGGATTCCACGTAAAAAGGAGGTCCCGTGGCTCATAATCACAAGATTCACGGCCACGTTAAACTACAATCTTCCTGTATGGTGCTTCTCCCTATATTAACGGTAGTTCACGCAGTGCCCACATACGGCAGCGCCCGTAGCACGGTCGGGTATCTTGCGCATTCCGTGTAATGCCATATCTTTGACTTCTTGAGCTCCTTGTCTTATATTATTGTATATAGTCCTCTTATGTTCCAGTTAGTTTTAAGATAATAAACGTTGTAATTAAGTAAATGTGGAATTCCCTTATGAGCTACCAGAGAGAATGTTTGCACACAACATTTTTTGGACCTTCCGATTGCCGGATATAGGTGAACTACGTAACCATCTATGAAAATAACTAACTCGGTTGAGTTAGAGAGCACAGAACTACATCAGTAAGTACATTCTGGTTCAACATTTCCTTTGTCCTTTTCTTACCGGGTCATCATGGATACCAATCAAAAACGTGTATTGACAAAGAAAAGAGCAGTCATCAAATCTCGCGTGACTCACTTAAATACATTCGTGAATGAATTTGCAGGTGGGAATTTTAACGATATAAAGGTTAGGAAGCAATCATTGGCGAGTTTAATGGATGAGTATAATAACATTCAGATACAATTGGAAATCGATGATGCTGAAAACGAATCACATGATCTAGATAGAGCAGCCTTTGATGATTTATGCTTAGACATTAAGTCAAAAATGGAAACGCTATTGTGCCCCGAACATACACACCCACCTCCGCCTGTAAATAGTGATAACATGAGCAATAGTTGTGCACTAAAACTTCCAACTATTTCACTACCCAAGTTCAATGGCGCCCTACAAGATTTCATGCATTTCTATGACATCAATAATGAAACAATCACAGACATTCAAAGATACTATTATCTTCTATCATGATTGTCTGGGGAACCACACCTCATTGAGAATTTACCAATTTCACATGATAACTTCAAGGTCGCCTGGGAATTGATTCGTAGTCGGTATCACAATCCCAGACTTATATCAGATCTCCAAATCAAGGAATTGTTGTCACTCCCTAATGCAAAGCACGATTCTCCTAAGGAGCTGCGTTTGCTAATAAATCAACTTAGCAGCAACTTAAATGCCATAGAAGCTTTAAAAATCGAAACGCCCTTACATGACCTCATGCTGTCGCACATAGTTTTGGAGAGAATCAGTCTCAATCTCAGGAAGCAATGGGAGAACGGTACGTCAAATCAAACGAACGCCAACTTGAAGGACTTAATTCAATTCTTGGAAAACAATTGCCAAACTTTAGAAATAGTCACGTACAACAAGTCAGCTGCTGTAACCCAAGATGAGGTCAAGCATGGTACAAGTTCAAGGGGACCACACCGAACTTTCGTCATCACTTCGCCTTAGTGTGTGCTATGTAAGACATCTCACAGTCTGCATAAATGCCCCAAATTTAAGTACATGGATTTAAATAGCCGGGTAAGTGTTGTGAGGGAACATAATCATTGTTTCAATTGCCTGAGAAGTGACCATGTAGCCAATAATTGCAACTCAGGCAACTGCAGAACATGTAATAAACGCCACCACACATTATTACATATACACCAGAATATGAACAGTACTGCTAGCCCGGTACTAAATGCATCCCAGCAGCAAGCATATTGTTTTGTCAAAAGCGCAAGTCCTCTCAATGAAGTAGTGTTATCAACTACCAATGTTAACATTAGGGATATCAAAGGTCAAATGCATCAATGTCGAGCATTATTAGACAGTGCATCACAGATGAACTTCGTGTCTCGAGACTTAGTAGACCGTTTGGGTATCAAACTGAATCGTCATTCGATACCTATAAATGGTATCAGCAACACGCAAGCGACTCAATCCTCTTACTTCTGTCAACTTCAGATAGAGTCGAGAGTTAGTACTTATAGTCGGCATATAGTATGTTCTGTCCTGCGTCAGATTACTGGTCCACTGCCTTCATCTAGAATAGATTACGAGGACTGGCAGCTGCCCATCAACATTCCATTAGCTGACCCGAATTTCTACCAGCCCAAAGAGATAGATCTACTGTTAGGTGCTACTATATTCTTTGAACTCTTAAGACCTGAACAACAATCTAGGGATGGTTACCCTACTCTTCAAAATACACAACTTGGTTGGGTGCTATCTGGATGTATCCCCTCTCACTCAGTTCAACAACGTAAGAATGGAACAACATCATTGTAGTCCACGGCTGAAACCTTGCACACACAGGTGGAACGCTTTTGGGAACAGGAAGAGCTTACGACTCGTAGCCATTCCAAGGAAGAAAGTCAATGCGAGGAACATTTTAAGAAATCCTTCACGCGCGATGAGTCGGGCAGGTTCATAGTGAGACTACCACTTCGGCAAGGAGTAGGAGAACTTGGTGACTCTTTTGATAATGCCAGGGGGAGCTTTGGCTTTATAGAGAGGAAATTGCATCGACAACCTGGCCTGAAGAACGAGTACATCAAATTCATGAACGATTATTTACAACTAGGACACATGGAACTTGTCGATCCTAGTGACCAGCAGAAACCTGCTTATTACATGCCTCATCACGCGGTAATCAAGGCTACGAGCAGCACTACCAAGGTCAGAGTTGTCTACAATGCGTCGGCTAAAACTACTTCGTCGAATGACGTGATGTTGGTTGGGCCAACTGTTCAGCAGGATCTGTTCTCGATCGTTCTTCGCTTCCGTACACACAAGTATGCGCTAACAGCAGATATCGAGAAGATGTACCGACAGATCCAGATTCATGAAGCAGATCGAGACTTCCAGAGAATCGTATGGCGCAGTTCTCAGAATCAACAACTGGATATGTACCGATTGACTACAGTAACCTATGGTACTTCAGCGGCTCCTTATCTAGCTACCCGTTGTTTACTGCAGGTGGCACTCGATGGTCAAGACATATACCCTACAGCAGCCAAAGTTACCAAAAGAGACTTCTACGTTGATGATCTTTTGACAGGGTCAGATACCATTGAAGAAGCCATCCAATTATACAAAGACCTCACATCGCTCCTGAAAACCGGAGTATTTCCCATCCGTAAATGGCGATCCAACAATCCTGATATTTTGGAAGCCATCCCATCAACACTTCGTGAGAGCCAGGTGTCATGCAGTATTCCCTTTGAAGATGGCGCCGAAAAAACTCTTGGTTTGTTGTGGCATTCGAGTCGTGACTCATTTCAATTCTCAGTGAGGGCCCTCACCTGCAATAATGTGACTTGGACAAAGAGATCAGTGTTGGCCAATGTAGCGTCCGTTTATGATCCATTGGGACTCATAGGGCCTGTAATTGTTCAATGCAAGTTGTTTATACAAGTTCTTTGGCAACAACACCCGGATTGGGATGGCAAATTGCCCTCAGAACTTGAGACACAATGGAAACAGATACATCAGCAGCTCCCTATAAATGAAATGCATGTACCACGGAGGGTAACAGTAGACGGCATGAATGCCAATGTTGAACTTCACGGGTTTGCTGATGCGTCAGAAAGAGCCTACGGAGCATGCGTGTATCTACGTTGCATCAACTCCAATGGAACAATCTCCGTTCATTTACTTTGTTCAAAATCTAGAGTAGCTCCTCTGAAGAAAGTGTCGCTTCCAAGACTGGAGTTGAATAGCGCACTACTTCTGAGCGGACTAATGGAAAGGGTGATTGAGGCCCTTAAGTTACATTCATGTCGACGATATTATTGGACAGACTCCACTGTTGTTCTAGCCTGGATTGCAGGCAATTCTTCAGCTTGGAAAACATATGTGGCCAACAGGGTGTCGGAAATTCACAAACTGACGTCTCAGCAAGATTGGAACCATGTCTCATCACAGGACAATCCAGCAGATATTATCTCCAGGGGAACTGAGCCACATCGACTTCGAAGCAATCGAGCATGGTGGGCGGGGCCCGTTTGGCTGATTACGGATCTTTCAACCTGGCCTGAACTTACCACTGTTCGACCAACCCGAAATTCCTGAACAACGAGGAGTAAGATTGTGTTTCGTGGCGAGTAATCACAATGCAGATAACATTTGCATCCGTTTTTCCAGCTGGACTAAACTACACAGAGTAGTTGCTTACATTCTCAGGTTTTTTCACAATCTAAAGCAGGATGCAGCAGCAAGACGGCATGGATCTTTGACTACTGCCGAACTTCGCGATAGTCTGACAACAATCATTCGCATCGTTCAGCATTGTTCGTACAGTCAGGAGATTCATAATTTACATAAAAAGAACGCAGTGTCACTTCAGAGCAAACTTCTCACTCTGCACCCTTTCCTAGATAATGACAATCTATTGAGGGTGGGCGGCAGCCTAGAGAATGCTAAAGCCTCATTTGAACAAAAACATCCTTTGATACTGCTACCTAAGCATCATGTCACGAAATTGCTTATTTGGAATGAACACATACGACTTCTGCACGCAGGAAGCCAACTTATCTTAGCTTCGTTGTGGCAACGGTGGTGGATAACCAATGTCCGATCTGCTATCAGGCAGGTGATCCGCAGTTGTGTAACATGCTTCCGAGCGAAGACCAATGACACCAGTCAACTCATGGGACAATTGCCTAAGCCTAGAGTGATCCCTAGCAAGCCATTCTCTCATTGTGGTGTGGACTATGGAGGTCCGCTGCATGTGAAATATAGAAATCCACGAAGTAAAACTCAGAAGAAATGTTACATAGCATTGTTTGTGTGCATGGCGACCAAGGCAGTACACATTGAGGCCGTCAGTGATCTATCCACGGAGGCGTTTATTGCCGCCTTAAGAAGATTCATTTCAAGACGTGGCCGTTGCAGTCACATGTACAGTGACAATGGCACGTGTTTTACCGTAGCAAGAAGGAAATTAGATGAATTGTCACGCTTCATCCGGACAGAAGATCATCAAACGAACGTATTGAACTTCACAGCTGAAGAAGGAATTCGTTGGCATCACATACCTCCTCACTCCCCTCACTTTGGCGGACTGTGGGAAGCAGGTATAAAATCAGTGAAGACCCGCCTGAAGAAGGTTGCCGGTAACACTGTGCTAACCTTTGAAGAAATAACCACACTGCTCACACAAATTGAAGCATGTTTAAATTCGAGACCAATCGTCGCAATACCCAACAGTCCTGATGAATACGCTTTCCTCACCCCTGGTGATTTCTTGACTGGCGAGCCTTTAGTTTCTTTCCCTGAACCTGATTGTCACTTAGCGCCATCAGCACGGCTGTCAAGATGGCAATTGGTCCAGCGGTACCGACGACTCATCTGGAAACGCTGGTCAACTGATTACTTGGGCCAGCTCCAGCAGCGTTCCAAGTTGCTTCAGAATCAACCCAACCTCAAAGCTGGAAGGCTGGTACTTCTGAAAGAAGACAATACTCCCCCCCCCCCCCCCCCCCCTCACATGGCCAACTGGAATAATTGAAGAGCTTCATCCTGGGATTGATGGTTTGGTGCGTGTAGCAACTGTGCGGACAAGCAAAGGGTCATATAAAAGGCCAGTGACAAGTATCAGTATTTTCCCTGACGAGCTCATTGAAAGGACTACCTCTGTATTGTGTTCCTTTTTGTTTCTTATATTTGTATATGTACAGTTTCTGTAATAGAGACTTGCGTTGGAGAAGTGTGTCTATGAATTGCTACCAATTTTGTAATTTGTTTGACAAATTAGGTGGGCGGCATGTACGGTGCTGCTCCCTATATTAACGGTAGTTCACCCATTGGCCACGTACGGCAGCACCCGTAGCACGGTCGGGTATCTTGCGCATTCCGTGTAATGCCATATCTTTGACTTCATGAGCTCCTTGTCTTATATTATTGTATATTGTCTTCTTATGTTCCAGTTAGTTTTAAGATAATAAAAGTCGTAATTAAGTAAATGTGGAATTCCCTTATGAGCTACCAGAGAGAATGTTTGCACACAACACTTCCTTTATTCTTTCTTTCTTTCTTTCTTTCTTTCTTTCTTTCTTTCTTTCTATATTTCTATCTTTCTTTCTTTCTTTCTTTCTTTCTTTCTTTCTTTCTTTATATTCAGTCTCTTACTTTTTAATGCATCTTTGGAGTATGCATCTTCTACCTTTCCTTATGGTGCACCATAATAGAGTTACTGATGGGAATGGTTTTAGTGTTAAGCTTTCCAACCACCTGTTTTCCTTGATATTTTAATCTATATCGGCTGATGAAGGGGCCAAAACAATTAGGCCTCGAAACATGTACCCAATGACCACTAAGTGATCATTTATCAAAATAAAGGTATTGATTAGGTGGAACTTTTGTCACAATCTATATATATAACTCAATGATGGTTTGTCTGTCTGTCTGTTTGTCTGTTTGTATACAAATCTACACCGTTTCACCGATCTGAACCAAATTTTGTATACTTACCCTTTGGAACCAAGCGGGTAACACTATCTATTTTAAATTTCGGACAGACCACTCCACTCGCTGCACTAAGGACCTTTTGCACAAATCTACATCGTTTCACCGATCTAATAACTTGACGGACATATTGTCGCTAGGCGACAACGACTGACTCTGTATCATGATAGTCAACGCTGTACCATTGATGCACAGGTTGTCACTAGGCAACAACTATTTACTCTGTATCATGATAGTCCGGTAAAATTTGCTAAAGGACACATGAGAAAACTGACCGCTTGATATATCCTTGCTATCGAATGCACAGTAAATCAGCATATTAGCAAAATAAATGTACGGTGGATAAATGGATAGGTTAAGGTTGGATTTGGTTGGGATTAGTGAAATGCGCTGGCAGGAAGCACAGGACTTTTGGTCAGGAGACTATAGGGTCATTAGCACTAAATCAAACAATGGCCAAGCAGGGGTTGGTCTCATATTGAGTAGGAAACTTGGACAGCGGGTGGAATATTATGGAATATTATGAGCAATATAGTGAACGGATTATTGTAGCAAAAATCAATACTAAACCTACGTGCACCACAGTGGTACAAGTCTATATGCCTACCAGTCAACGAAAGAGTTGAAAAGGTCTACGAAGAAATAGACGAAATTCTGAGGTATATCCAGGGTGATGAAAATGTTATAGTAATGGGAGATTGGAATGCTGTGGTAGGAAAAGGGAGAGAAGGGAAGATAGTAGGAGATTTCAGATTAGGTGAAAGGAATGATCGAGGAAGCAGGCTGATGGAATTCTGCACCGAGCATGAGTTGGTCATACCTAACACCTTTTTCAATAACCACAATAGAAGAATATACACATGGATGAGACCAGGAGATACAGGGCGTTACCAAATCGACTTCATTATGGTCAAGCAGAGGTTTCGAAACCAGATTTTGGATTGTAAAACATATCCTGGTGCTGACATAAATTCTGACCACAATCTGGTTGTAATGAAATGCAGATTAAAGTTGAAGAAACTAAAGAAAAGTCAAAAACCAAAAATGTGGGCAATAGACAGACTGAATGTAAAGGATGTAAACGAAAGATTCAAGAAGAGTATAAAGTAAGGACTAACGAAAAACCCTAAACAAACTTCAATTGCAGACGAATGGGCACTTTTGAAGAATTAAATAACAAAATCCGCAGAAGAAAACATTGGTAGGAAAGAAAGAATAGGTAGAAAACCGTGGATCACTCAGGATATACTAGAATTGATGGATGAAAGGCGGAAACACAAGAATGTAAGAGATGAAAAGGGGAAAGCAGAATACAGACGTCTGAGAAATGAGGTCAACAAGAAGAGCAAGGAAGCGAAAGAAGAATGGTTGAAAGAGAAATGCGCAGGTATAGAAAATTGTCTGAAATTAGGAAAAGTAGACACAGCTTATCGAAGGATTAAGAATACATTTGGGGCAAAGAAGACTAAGTGCTCTAATATTAAGGACACAAATGGAAAGCCTCTAACAGATAGGGAAAAAAAAGGTCGAGAGATGGAAAGCTTACATAGAGAGTTTGTATAAGGGAAAGGAGAGTGAGAATCATGTAATGGAATGGGAGGAGGAAATTGATGAGGATGCGAAAGGAGATTTAATATTGAGATCAGAATTTGATAGAGCTTTGGAAGACTTGAGCAGGAACAAAGCACCAGGCATAGATGATATACCGATTGAGTTGCTAGGCTGCATAGGAGATGAAGGTCTGATCAGGTTATTTCACTTGGTGTGTAGGATTTATGAGACAGGTGAGGTACCCCCTGATTTCAAGAAGAATGTAATCATCCCTATACCAAAGAAAGTGGGAGCTGACAGATGTGAAGATTACCGTACAATCAGCTTGATTACTCATGCTTCAAAGATCCTGTCTAGAATAATTTACAAGAGGATTGAGAGCCAGATAGAAACGGAGTTGGGTGAAGACCAGTTTGGTTTCAGGAGAAATGTAGGAACAAGGGAAGCTGTACTAAGTCTTAGGCTGATTTTGGAAGGTAGAATAAGGAAAGATGAGAGAACGTTCATGACATTTGTAGACTTAGAAAAGGCTTTTGATAACGTTGATTGGACTAAATTGTTTGACATTTTGAAATCTATTGGAATAAAGTACAAGGATAGGAGGGTGATCTACAATCTATACAGAAACCAGACAGCAGTCATTCGAGCTGCAGGACAAGAGAGAGAAGCTGATATTCAGAAAGGTGTTAGGCAAGGCTGCAACTTAACACCCATACTTTTCAATCTTTACATTGAGCAATGAAGGAAATTAGAGAATAATTTAAAGTGGGAATGAATATTCAAGGAGAAATAATTTCAACTCTGAGATTTGCTGATGACATCGTAATCTTGGCCGACAAGCCTGAGGATTTGAATGAGTTTTTGAATGGTATGGACTCCGTCTTACGGAAAGAATACATGATGAAAATTAATAATTGTAAAACAAAAATACTAGAATGCAGCCGAAATAAATCAGAAACCTGTATGGACATCAAATTGGCAGGTGAAGAGCTGAAGGAAGTAGGAGACTTCTGTTACTTAGGAAGCAAAATAACCAGTGATGGACGAAGCAAAGAGGATATAAAAAGTAGGTTGGCTCGGGCAAGGAAAGCATTTCTACAAAAAAGGAATCTGTTGACATCGAATATAGATTTAGGTATTAGGTCGTTTTTGAAAGCCTTTGTCTGGAGCGTGCCGCTCTATGGAAGTGAAACTTGGACTATTGGTGCAGCAGAAAAGAGGAGAATTGAAGCATTTGAAATTTGGTGTTACAGGAGAATGATGATGATCAGATGGGTAGATAGGGTTACCAACAAAGGGGTATTAAGACGAGTGGGAGAGGAGAGATGTTTCTGGCGACTGCTAATGAAGAGAAGAGATAGGTTAGTAGGACACATACTAAGACACCCAGGAATAGCGAGCTTAGTTATGGAAGGATGGGTGGTGTATTCTTTGAATACACGGTACCTGAGATAATTTTTATTGCTCTTTGCATGTTCATTTCTTCCTTCCTCTTTGTCAAACACCAACAGTGATCATCTGTTTTCTCCTTGTTGGGCATATCTCTTATGTCTTCATAAGTCTGTTCTAGATATATAACTTCTGTGACCCACCTAGCGTCACCTCGCAGCGAATCTCTGAAGCTCCTCAACTCTTCCTGGTGCTAGAGGACGTACTTATCCATTTGGCCACCAGATCCTGTTATCATCGCCAGCTATTTTCTCCTTGAACAAGAGGACTACGTCTACTTTTTTACTCACCATGCTGCGCTGGTATCAACTGTTAGCAACTCTTAGAAGATCAGCTCAGCTAGAAATTAATTTTTTGTATCAAAGTTGGCAATGTTTATATGTTCTCCTTTTGTCTCCTACCCCCCACTCTTTCCCCCTTTCTTGGTCCCTCCGTGCTCCGTTGAGCAGCTCTCACTTCTCAGTCTGCAGTTGACTCGATCAGTCAAAGCTCCGCTCGAGCTAGCCTCCTCAAACCAAGAGGCACACCCTCTTCTACGCCATGTTGGCTAAGTAATCATCATCGAAAACTTCGACTTCAACATGAAATCAAGATAAGTACCTTTTTAAAAGTTTTAACCTCATCTTCATGGTTTTAACTTCCACGTGCTTTTAATTATAATTTATAGACAGTGTGAAATTATTTACTTTGGGGCAAATATCATTCCTCGTGGGATTTGCCATGTTGAGCTTTTGCTTGTATGAGCCGACCTTACTAAAAAAGAGCTTTTCTTAAGCTATTCAAAGAGAAATACTCTCGCTACGTGGGATATTATCTCATACCCGCTGTCTATAATTATAAAGCCAGTTCCTCCGTTGGATTTTCTCAACCCCATTTTTCTGCTAAGGTCGTTCTGGAACCTTCGATATCTTGTACTCTATCTGCGAGTCTTGCCGTCAAGTGTTTTTCGCTCACTTGGGACAATGATATTTAAAATGAGGAATTTTCCTTACAAATTTTTGTAATAGCTAACTTTCTTCCACCGCTGGAACCTCTGGAACATTCTATGGCGCATTTAATTGTAAATCACAACTTTTTCCAGAAATAGACTCTCACCTATATAGTGCAATCAGTTCTTTCCATAATTGCAATAACTTTCTTTTTCATGAACTTCAGTGTTTCTATAGTGAACTTTGCATCAATCTTTACAGACTATAGTGATAATCAGTGCTTGCTCCACGTTTCTACCGCGTCGCGATCGTCCGGTTATATTAAACACGGCCATGAACATTGATCCTATATCCCAATGATCTTTCCTCAACCTTCTACTAACAACCATTATCTATCAAATTGTAACTTTCTATAAGGCGTCACTCACGAAGTGCCCTTCCAACTTTGCTAGTTTAACATTAATTAAATTCTGCATAATTGCTTGTGTGATACAAGTTTTAAATCACTTTGTTCATTTCCTATAATCAGGGAAAACATTTCTTTAAACTCTTTAGCGAGTCATGTTCAGGTTTCACGAAATGGAAACTGTCCCATTTGGCGAGTGATTCCTGCTCAAGCTTGGGAAGTCCAGAACTTTCCTTTTCACTTTCTTCAGGTTTCACAGTAAGTGACCTGCCCTCTTTTGTATAATTCTCATATAATAATTCTGTATAAATATAAGAAGTTGTAGGAACTTCTATCCTATTTTTCATGGTTTTATTATTGTTACATTCGAAGTTGTCATTTTCTCTAGAACATTCTCTCAAGAATTTCTTAAGGTACACTCTTTGTACTACAACTCACTTTCCAACTTTAATTACTTCATTGTTTATTTGTTTAAATCTTATAAAGATTTCAGAAACATGTCAGGTTTGAAACCTTGTAAATTGTCAATTGCCTGGAGCAACCGTTTAATGTTGAGAAGTCTGCGACCCTATTTGTTAAAAAGTTCAAATGAACTATGTTTGTCAAAATCATATTGCATAATTGTTAATTTTCTCAAACTTCTTCTAATTGTAAAATAAATGAATCGTTTCCCGTCGCTTTTTCATTTGCGAATACAAAGTTTAGGAAAAATCCTGTCTTCCTTGACTCTCCTCACTCAATGACATTAAAATCTTTAATAGGGCTTTCACCATTTGTTGCATTTGAGCAAGAACTCTTGATTTTCACCTCACTAAAGTTCTTTTTAGCTTTAATAGCTAATTCTAATTGGCCAGTAAGGCAAGTAAAGCTCGCTAAGCCAGCTACCTGCTTGTGGAGATCCTCTCCGAAAACTTATGGTCAGTTTTCTAGAAGATAAGTGTTTCTTTTTGTCTAAACTTTTAGCCGGCTCCTCGCTGAGTAAAAGCTTAGCCATTTTTCAATGCAACCATTGGTTCATTTACCAAGATTACTCCATAAGGCATAATCCTTTATCATTTTCCTTCTTAGAGACACTTGGTCGCCCTTACAGGAACTCCATAATTTTGGAAATTGAAAATACCAAACCTGAGTTAAATCATTGGCATTCTTCGAATTATTTTGAAAAACCCAATTTCTTTGAGAAGACATAGGCTACAGTAAATTTGTTCCTCTCAGTCTTGCCAGACCATCACTCTTCCCCATAGTAGTTTTATATATGCTTGAGAGGGATTATACGAAAGCCACTCTCTTGCAAACCGCCCAAGTTCTATCTGTGTTTCTCGCGAGCCTAGACCAAGTCCTTACTCATTTTAGGTATCCGAAAGCGGATTTTCGGTGGCAACCACCTTTAAGTGTGTTTAAAACTAAACTTATTAATTTTGTGGGACTCTCCTCCTATTTTTCTATCCTTCTTTTCCAATCCCAAATCTACTTCCTTCTCTCAATCATCTTCCCTTGGTGGGTGGGTTATTCCTCAGCCAATAAACTACCCAAAAATTGGTGCCGAAACCCGGGAGAGCCCATTTTTTCTTTTCTCTTTTTAAAATAGTGTCATTTGACAATACTTTGCATATTTCTAATATCTGTGTTGAATATTTCAGCTATAACCACATCGTGCAAAGCCTGTGAACGGGAAAGAGGCCGCTCCTGTCTCCTATGGTGTGTCCCATTCTTTCTACTCATTCGCTGCTGCCAGCTTGACAGCATTTCCAAGGTTCCACAGTTTCGTGAGTTACATTTTCATTTACCTTCTTTAATATGGCTCCCACTGATAAGGATAAGGATGAAAAACTTACTTCTAAACGAGCATCCTATAAAGGGCAAATTACCCGATTCAGAAGGTACATAAAAGAATTAGATCCCTTAGACGCGCAATTAGATTTGTTGAAACATCGTGTAAAGGATTTTGAACGTTCTTATGAAAACTACTGTAACATTCAAACTGAAATAGAAACTTGTATGCTCAATCAAACAGAAGATCGTGTCGAAGTAGAAAACTTATATTACGAAGGCATAGGTTCTGCTTTCAAAATAATACGCCAACTCGAAGAGGAGCAGAAAAAGGACGCTTCTGTTCTTGGTTCCCTTCACGAACCCCAAACTTCTTTCCGTGAGGGCACCCACAAGCCCAAACCTACTTTACCGAAAATTGATTTAACCCATTTTTCTGGAGATGAATCCACGTGGGATTCTTTCTATGAATTATTTTGCTCCCTTGTTCATGACAGTGAAGACATTCAAGTCATTTACAAGTTTCATTACTTGAGATGTATCCTTCGAGGTCAAGCTTTGCAGTTAGTTGAAGCACTTCCTCTGCGTGCCGAAAACTACCCCATTGCCTTTAATTTATTAAAAGAAAGATATGGAAATTCACGTTTACGTATTCAACGCCATATTAAGGCTCTATTTAACCTACCTGCGTCACAGCACAATGACGTCACTAGTTTGCGTACTTTAATTGACACTACCCAACTCCACGTTAAAGCTTTGTCCCAATTTGATCAACCTACTGAACATTGGGATACTTTCCTAATACATTTAGTAATCTCTAAAGTTGATGCTGCTACCCTCAAAGCTTGGGAAATTGAACTTTCTAAAGAAGACGACTACTCTTACGAGCATTTAGTCACTTTCATAAATGCCAGATGCCAACTTTTAACCGCTCTAGCTAATCAAAGTGAACCTTCATCTCCTAGTTCCAAATTCGAATTAATGTCCATCAAATCCAAAAGTGAACGCTCAGCGTCCAATACCCAAAAACCCGGGTCCAGCTCATCCAAATTCAAATCAAACTCCACTGGTTACCCAACTAGGTCTAGTGAACGTCGTGTTGCTAGCTCTATTGCTTTAAACACGCAAAGCGAACCTCGCAAAAGTTTAAACGTACCTGTAAAGTGCATACTTTGTAAAGATCCCCATGCCCTATACCTTTGCAAATCTTTTAAAGAAATGTCAGTCGATGACAGACGAAAATTAGTCGCTCAAAACAAACATTGTTTCAACTGCCTAGCGCCCACGCATTCTGCTTCTAACTGTAAGTCCACAAGACTTTGCTACCATTGTGAAAAGGCTCATCATACTCTGCTACATCGTCATGATCAGGCAAGGTCATCGACAGCATCTACTTCGCCGAAAAATGATAGTGCTAACAATTCTAATGCTTCATCTTATATTCAAAACGCTAAGTCCATTCGCAGTGCGCAAGTATTGTTGTCTACTGTCCAAATTGACGTTCAGGATAACTTTGGCAACTGGGTCCGTGCACGCGGTCTTCTAGACTCAGCGGCAACTCATGATTTTTTGTCTAATTCCTTGATTAGAAAATTAGGCCTACCTGTAAACCCCACTTCTATCAACGTGTCGGGCATCAACAGCTCAAAATCGCAAGCTTTACAATTCTCAAAGCTAACTATAAGAGATACTTGTCATAGAAACAACTTTCTTAAACTTAATTGTCTAATTCTTAATAGCATTGGAGAAGACACTCCAAGTCACTCTGTGGATATTTCAGGGTTAAACATTCCCTCGCATTTGAGGCTAGCCGATCCTTGTTTTAATATGCAGAACCCTATTGACATACTCTTTAGTGCCAATGTTTTCTGGAATTGCCTACGTAAACAGGTTCGTAAGTTATCCTCAAACGTGGTCGCCAGAGACACTAATTTTGGATGGATCGTCACAGGGCAACTTCCCCATTATTCTCCTCAACCCGCATCGCAATGTTACTTCTCCAATACTGACCTGGAACAGTTCTGGAGGCTTGAAAATGTTGATTCTCCTAATGTAACCTCTTCAGAAAATGAATTCTGTGAGCAACTTTTTTTAAATACCACCACTCGTTCTTCTGATGGCCGGTTCGTTGTTCAAATGCCAAGATTACATAATCCTCCCAAACTTATCAACTCTCAGTCTAAAGCTCGAAAAGCTCTCTTTGCTATCGAGAGCAAATTCAAAAAGGAACCTCTTGTTAAACAACAGTACACTGATTTCATGGATGAGTATGAAAGCTTAGATCATATGGAAGTTGTTAACAAATCTAATGATGAATTGCACCCCCCAATTGAAACGGTTTATTTAAATCATCATCCCGTGTGGAAAAACCCTCTTGTAAAAGATAAAATTCGAGTTGTTTTCAATAGTTCATCACCCGACGTTAATGGCAACAGCCTTAACGACACTCTTTATTCTGGTCCTGCTATTCAATCAGATTTATCTGCTATACTCTTAAACTTTCGATTATTCCCCATAGCTGTCATAGCCGACATAAAACAGATGTACCGTCAAGTGTTAATTCAACCAGAACAACGAGATCTTCAAAGAATCTTGTGGCGTGATGAAACCAGTAAGCCCATTAAGGTATTTCACTTGAAAACGGTTACTTATGGCTTAAAACCCTCTGCTTTCCTTGCTATCCGATCCCTACACTTGCTAGCCTCTCAAGATGGTCATTTATTTAACCCTAAAGCCTCTGAAGCACTAACTACGTCATTCTATGTTGACGATTATTTGCAATCCTTCCCCTCTTTGGAGGAAGCTTCTTTTGTATCTTTAGAACTTCAGGCATTACTAAGGAATGGAGGTTTCCCACTCCATAAGTGGAACTCCAACTCCCCTGAGTTTCTCGCTCAGTTTCCCACCGAAGACGTAGATCCTTCTTCTGTCGAAATTTGTGGTAACTCCGAATCTATAAAAACTCTAGGAGTCCACTGGTGCACTAGCACTGACACTCTTATCTATAAAGTTTCGCTCGCAGAAGAGCTTCCTAATACAAAAAGACAAATTCTCTCTGAAATTACAAAAATTTTTGATCCACTTCAATTCCTTGCCCCAGTTATCGTTATAGCCAAACTCTTCATGCAAGAGCTGTGGTCGCTAGTAGAGGAGCAAGGAGGGTTCTGCTTCAAATACCGTTATTTATGCAAATGAGGGGGGCGTGGCAAGGTCAATGACCTTGAGGTAGGTCATGGTCAATGACCTTGAGGTAGGTCATTGACCCCAAGGTCGCCGGGACCCGGAAGGTAAACAAACCTTGGAGGGTCCAGGAACCGGTTTGAGGGGGTGTGGGTGGAGGGGAGGGTGGGGGAGGGGGAGGGGGAGGGAAGGGTGGGGTGGGGAACGAGGGGGGGAAGGATGGAAGAGGCTCGGCACGAGACCCTCCTCGACCCAGTCTCTCTGTTGGACTGAGCGCCTTCTCTGTTATGGTCTCGTGCTATATAGCTTTGCTTTGTACTTGATGAGATCCGAGTGTTGCCGAAGGTTTCCGAATCTTTGTCGGTGAATGAATCGTCAGATTTGAACGGTCAACTGGCGTGTGTGTGACGTCATAGTATA
This sequence comes from Meconema thalassinum, assembly GCA_946902985.2. Classification (NCBI taxonomy): domain Eukaryota; kingdom Metazoa; phylum Arthropoda; class Insecta; order Orthoptera; family Tettigoniidae; genus Meconema; species Meconema thalassinum. The sequence goes on from OX336390.1 coordinate 308,942,254, forward strand.
TTACGGGATGTGGGGTAGGTCATGGACGGGAGTGTTTTGAATGGAAAACATGAATGGTGGTGGATGGTGGTTGTTGAACCCTGGTGTGCTAGGTTTGCGGGTAAATAAACGTGAATGAAGATGGCACCGTGAATGGAGGTTGCGACGTCACAGCAGATTACGGAATGTAGCACAGGTCATGGATGAGAGTGTTTTAATGGGAAACATGAATGGAGATGGATGGTGGTTGTTGAACCCTGACGTGCTAGGTTGGCGGGTAAACAAACGTGAATGAAGATGGAACTGTGAATGGAGGTTGTGACGTCACAGGCAGAATGTAGTGTAGGTCATGGAAGGGATTGTTTTTTCTAATACTTAACGGTAAACAAATTGTTAATGGGTGGGGGATACAAAACGCTTGGCATGTCGGTTCAGCCAGCTCGACATGAAATAAAAACAAGATGGTGTAATGTCTATTGATGACATTGGAATATTCCATCTAGTTGTGAAGATATAAACTGTGCCGACTGTCGAAGCCTATCGCACTCCTCTGAGCCAGCGATTGAATAAATGACTGATAAAATTAAATGATGGTGGAGAGTGTTGGTGGAATAAAAGTTTGTCTGGAAAACTAGAGTACCCGGAGAAAAACCAGTCTGCTTCTGTTTTGTCCAGCACAGATTTTACATGGAGTAACTGGGATTTGAACCACAGACCCAGCGGTGAGAGGTTGGCATGTTTCTCCCTAAGCCATGGAGGCATAATCACAGAGACCTAGTGCAGCCGAAGGATTTTCATTTATGCTGACTTGGGAGATTTGAATTTATGTGTTATGGAGCTGAGGATATGGAAGGTGTGCTAGATGGTTAATGGACATGGATGGGTGTTAGAATGAATAATCTGATTTGAACGGTCAACCGATGTGTGATGTCACAGGAGTGAATTTCTGAGATTGACACTTGACATGTTGGCTCGCTCAGCTTCATATAAAAAATAAAAGTGGGAATGATAGACAAATAAATCAATCAAAACAAGAATATTTTTTATTATTATTGTTTTTCTTTTTGTTACATTTACTTTAAATTATTTGTTGTGGCTTCTTCTTCCGCTTCCTCTTCATTTTCGCTTTCACTTTCATCCTCCATCATCCTTTCATCCTCCATCATCATCATCATCTGCACGAAAAATTCCGCTATGACGCGGTCATTTGAGAAACTATAAAATAGAAAAAATGTCTATCAATGTCATTAGAATACCCAACCTAGCGGCGAGGATATAAACTGTCTTGATGTTTGTGTCAGGGAAAACCAAAGTACACAGAAGAAAACCTCGTAAGTTATGGAGGCATACTCCTTGCACTTCTCTGCATCAATGATTAAATGACAGGCAGAAGGTAGGAAATAATGGGAAAAGAAGACTGGCCTCTTGCAGAAGGAGGGAATCAGAAAAGATGTGGCAAGGGCCTTGGATACTCTAATACTGTTGGAGTTGGAAGAGAACAAGAGTTGACCAAGCGAGGTTGACAGGAAAGAAGACAGAGATGAGCTTGACACAAGTAAGTGGAAGCAATGCTGAACTCGGCTGTCACCTCTGTAGTTGTAAAACCCGCGTTCTGCTATATGTAAGCTTTTGGAAGCTGAGTTTAAAAAATGTTTTGCAAGAAGAGAATAATACTGTTAATTTTGTTATCCTTAATTCAACCTTCTTGATTACTCATGCTTCAAAGATCCTGTCCAGAATGATTTACAAGAGGATTGAAAGCCAGATAGAAACAGAGTTGGGTGAAGATCAGTTTGGTTTCAGGAGAAATGTAGGAACAAGGGAAGCTGTACTAAGTGTTAGGCTGATTTTAGAAGGTAGAATAAGGAAAGATAAGAGAACGTTCATGGCTTTTTTTTTTAGATTTAGAAAATGCTTTTGATAAAGTTGATTGGACTAAATTGTTTGACATTTTGAAATCAATTGGAATAAAGTACAGGGATAGGAGGGTGATATACAATCTGTACAGAAACCAGACAGCAGTCATTCGAGTTGAAGGACATGAGAGAGAAGCTGGTATTCAGAAAAGTGTAAGGCAAGGCTGCAACTTATCACCCATACTTTTCAATCTTTACATTGAACAAGCAATGAAGGAAATTAGAGAAAAATTTAAAGTGTGAGTGAAGGTTCAAGGAGAAATAATTTCAACTCTGCGATTTGCTGATGACATTGTCATCTTGGCCGACAAGCCTGAGGATTTGAATGAGTTTTTGAATGGTATGGACTCCGTCTTACGGAAAGAATTCATGATGAAAATAAATAAATGTAAAACATAAATACTGGAATGCAACCGAAATAAATCAGAAACCTCTATGGAGATCAAATTGACAGGTGAAAAGCTGAAGTAGGAGACTTCTGTTACTTAGGAAGCAGAATAACCAGTGATGGACGAAGCAAAGAGGATATTAAAAGTAGGTTGGCTCAGGCAAAGAAAGCATTTCTACAAAAAAGGAATCTGCTGACATCGAATATAGATTTAGGTATTAGGAAGTCATTTTTGAAAGCCTTTGTCTGGAGCGTGGCGCTCTATGGAAGTGAAACTTGGACTATTGGTGCAGCAGAAAAGAGGAGAATAGAAGCATTTGAAATGTGGTGTTACAGGAGAATGATGAAGATCAGATGGGTAGATAGGGTTACAAACAAAGAGGTATTAAGACGAGTGGGAGAGGAGAGATGTTTCTGGTGACTGCTAATGAAGAGAAGAGATAGGTTGGTAGGTCACATACTAAGACACCCAGGAATAGCAAGCTTAGTTATGGAAGGAAGGGTCGAGGACAAAAACTGTAGGGGTAGACCAAGGTTAGAATATGTTAAACAGATTGCCTCCGATGTAGGGATGTTGGAGCGATGTAGAGATGAAACGATTAGCTCAGGACAGGGAGACATGGAGAGCTGCATCAAACCAGTCAAAAGACTGAAGACTCAAACAACAACAATTCAACGTTTGTGGTACCCTACACAGATCTCACATGATGTGAGTGAGATTTAAACTGCAGATCAGCGGTGAGAAGCTGGTATACTACTGCTGATTTACATAACAGCGCAACACAATTGTAATGTATGAGTAATTATACTGTTACAACTCTAAGATATTGAAAGCCCTTTTGACATTAGACTGGTATCAAGATTGATGATGTAGGCTATTAACTTTTATTTTTGTTAAAGCAGTATGTCTTGGCAATAAATTTAACAGGTCTTCAACCGGTAATACAATTTGCATTAAATTACAATAAATTAGTCATGTTTCTTAAGTCGGACTGGGAGAAAAAAGAAAGTTGTTTATTCCAACAAGGCTGTAGCGCAGCATTAGGTCATGGGTCCAAGCTCTCTGCTGACTCGGTAGACGCGTGGGTTCGAGCCCCACCGTCGGCCGTCCTTGAAATGGTTTTCCGTGGTTTCCCATTTTCAACACCAGGCAAATGCTGGGACGGTACCTTCTGATAGGCCACGGCCGATTCCTTCCACATGCAAATGCTGGGACGGTACCTTCTGATAGGCCACGGCCGATTCCTTCCACATCCTTGCCCAGTTTCATCTTCATCCACTCCATACCGACGCGCAGGTCGCCCACGGACGTCGAATAGAAAGACCTGCACTCGGCCTCTGAGGAGGTCACACGACAAAAAAACTAGCTATGAAATTCAATTAAAAGCTTGGCAGGACGGACTCGGTAGACGCGTGGGTTCGAGCCCCACCGTCGGCCGTCCTTGAAATGGTTTTCCGTGGTTTCCCATTTTCAACACCAGGCAAATGCTGGGACGGTACATTCTGATAGGCCACGGCCGATTCCTTCCACATGCAAATGCTGGGACGGTACCTTCTGATAGGCCACGGCCGATTCCTTCCACATCCTTGCCCAGTTTCATCTTCATCCACTCCATCCCGACGCGCAGGTCGCCCACGGACGTCGAATAGAAAGACCTGCACTCGGCCTCTGAGGAGGTCACACGACAAAAAAACTAGCTATGAAATTCAATTAAAAGCTTGGCAGGACGGACTCGGTAGACGCGTTGGTTCGAGCCCCACCGTCGGCCGTCCTTGAAATGGTTTTCCGTGGTTTCCCATTTTCAACACCAGGCAAATGCTGGGACGGTACCTTATGATAGGCCACGGCCGATTCCTTCCACATGCAAATGCTGGGACGGTACCTTCTGATAGGCCACGGCCGATTCCTTCCACATCCTTGCCCAGTTTCATCTTCATCCACTCCATCCCGACGCGCAGGTCGCCCACGGACGTCGAATAGAAAGACCTGCACTCGGCCTCTGAGGAGGTCACACGACAAAAAACTAGCTATGAAATTCAATTAAAAGCTTGGCAGGACGGACTCGGTAGACGCGTGGGTTCGAGCCCCACCGTCGGCCGTCCTTGAAATGGTTTTCCGTGGTTTCCCATTTTCAACACCAGGCAAATGCTGGGACGGTAACTTCTGATAGGCCACGGCCGATTCCTTCCACATGCAAATGCTGGGACGGTACCTTCTGATAGGCCACGGCCGATTCCTTCCACATCCTTGCCCAGTTTCATCTTCATCCACTCCATCCCGACGCGCAGGTCGCCCACGGACGTCGAATAGAAAGACCTGCACTCGGCCTCTGAGGAGGTCACACGACAAAAAAAACTAGCTATGAAATTCAATTAAAAGCTTGGCAGGACGAGTTAATGAGTGATGAAAACTAATGGTAGGTAATGAATAATGATTGTGCGACCTCTGGTGAGGCCAAGTGCATGTCTTTCTAGTTTACACCCGTGGGCGACTTGAGCCCTATGACCTAACGCTGCACTTTAGCGAGTGGAGCTGCTGTTATTATAGTTAATTAATATATATGAACAAGTGTTGAAGAAAGTACTACTTGCATACAATTTGCATTCTCGACTCCAAGTTATTACACAAAGGCTACACCCGGCTAAGTTTATAAAACCTTAACACCTATCTAAGTGTTCAAAGCTACTTGACCACAATTTGACAAACGCTATTAGCTTGACATTGCATTTAAACAATAGTGTAATAATTAACTTGACTGTTTATTGCGAGACAAGATACAACTATGTGTATAGCTGTGTGGCTCAACTATACTGTTCTTGGCTGCTGTTAGACTCTGAACTGGAGGGTCCTGGGTTAGATTTTTGGGAGGTCTGTGGGGATTGTATTTTCTGGTGATTAATTCCCCTGGCTTGGGGACTGGGTGTTTGTGTTGTCTTAATTAAAAATATATTCCGGTCCCATGGTTAATTGGTTAGCGTTCTAGGCTTTGATTTAATTTTTTTAGCCTGGTATCAATTTAAAAAAATGAATATTACTTACATGAAAATGTCCAAAGACGAATCCCAATTGATGGATTCTTCTTCATCAGCACGGGTGATCTCCTCATCAGACATAGCAGTAGCAGTGAATGACAATTCTTTGTAAAGTAGCAGGTTCATTTATACTAAATATGGAGGTCATCCAGTTACTGAGAAAGCGGACAAACCGGAGTGTTGCCTCTGATTGTAAGGGTATATAAGCCGTGACATTATTGTTGCTAGCCAGAGAAGTCCACGAGTTGGTAGTATACACATCGCTTTGCTGCAAAGATCTTCTATCAGGTAATATTGAACACAGTACTTTTAGTTTCTCTAACTGTCGATGGTTATACAGTTGACCTTAAATATTTATCAAGTGGATAATAATAATATCAAATGGGTATATAAAACTATTATTGCAACTAACAGTCATTACCAGGCTTGACGTCAGTCAAAAGAGATATTACCTTATCTCGCTCTATCCGACTGATTACTGGGACTAAGCACTGTTACGAGACTCCTCGTCTTAGCAAATAAGTTTTGTATACACATTTGATGGTTTAGTCTAGAGGTTTGGATGGGGATGCGGGACACACTACTCAAGTGGATATATGAAACTATTATTGCAACTAACAGTCATTACCAGGCTTGACGTCAGTCAAAAGAGATATTACCTTATCTCGCTCTATCCGACTGATTACTGGGACTAAGCACTGTTACGAGACTCCTCGTCTTAGCAAATAAGTTTTGTATACACATTTGATGGTTTAGTCTAGAGGTTTGGATGGGGATGCGGGACACACTACTCAAGTGGATATATAAAACTATTATTGCAACTAACAGTCATTACCAGGTTTGACGTCAGTCAAAAGAGATATTACCTTATCTCGCTGTATCCAACTGATTATTGGAACTAAGCGCTGTTAGGAGACTCCTCGTCTTAGCAAATAAGTTTTGTATACACATTTGATGGTTTAGTCTATAGATCAGGGTTTGAGTTAATGTGCTAATAAATAAAGGTGGAGGGTACCTGAACCTTTTTAATAGTGTACCTAAACACTTTATAATTACCTTTCAGAACCAATATGTCTGCTATAACAGTTGCGAATCTCATTGGCAGAGCAACCGGTCTGGAGACTAAACGTTTACAGGACCTGCCAGTTAACGAGTCCTATTTGGTGACAGCTGTTCGCAGGGTAAAAACGAAATATGGGGCAAGAATAATTTGTGAACTAGAAGATTTCGCTGTCTTCTTACCTGCGAGGTTCATGGAACTCAACGACGAAGCTGTAAATGACCTCAACAAAGGAACCATCTACCTAAAATATTTGGGAGTAGAAAATAAAAGATGTTTGGTAGAATTTATTGAAGAATCAAATAAAATTTAAAATTTGTTAATGTTAAAACAGAATTTGCAGAGACAATAAACTTTGTTTGTTTTCATTCTCTGCAAACTGTTCAGTGATTTGCTGTTTTTGTAGTAAATGTAATTACTGTAAGTGTCATGATGTCAGCACCAGAACTTAGTTGGCAGAACGTGGATAGTTGTTTTAATAATAAGTTATGTAGCTTTAAAATTAATAATGATGCTAAATTTTTAGACCCAAATGAATTTTTAAACGCTAGCTACAACATTTTTCAAAATAAAATGCAAGACTGTTTAAGAGAACATGTAGCGTTAAAGATTAACGCTGAGTTATTATGTGATTTTGTTATTTTAAAACAAGGTGTTGAAGTAACAAAACCGATTTATTTACATACGAAAATGTGTGAATTTGACCGCACTGATAATATACACAGTTGGTATAGTAAAAACATTGTCGATAAACTCATGACGCGCTTTGCCGAGTTTCAAGAATTGGAAAGTGGCAAATCGCTGGAAGCTATCAACCATTTTAAAATTAATGTATGCACCTTTGATCCCATGAACAGTGGTTCAGCTCATGTTAATTTACCTAAACAGTTGAAAAACATCACGCAGTCATCAATGTGGATAATAATGACGTTTTTTGCTTTGTGTGGTCCTTGGCTGCTGGGTTAAGTCCTGCAACTGAAAATGTTCATAGAATGGGAAAATATCACCAGAAATTTATGGAATTAATGTTCAGTCTACATTTAGCAGACATAGAATTCCCAATGGACCTCAACGCCATTTCTCGTTTTGAATCTAAAAATCCGCTTTACTCCATTAATGTATACGGAGTTGAAGGGGACAAAGTTATTGGTCCATTGTATGTGACAAAGGGAAAAAAAGAAAAGCATTTTAATTTACTGTACATTGAAGGGGAATTGTGCAACCATTATTGTTATATCAAAGATCTTTCTAGACTAGTTCGTTCACAAGTTACAAAAAAAAAATAGGGTACATATATGTGATCGCTGTTTGCAATATTTTACTAGCAATCAAAAGTTGACAGCACATACTATTGATTGCATCACACAACCAGCGGTAAAAATTATATTTCCAGAAAAGGATAAAGCCAGTATGAAATTTCAAAATGTGTCTCGTCAAGAACCGCTTCCGTTTACAGTATATGCAGATTTTGAATGTTTAACCACACCCATTGACACATGTAAACCAGATCCGACACGTCCGTACACTCAACAAGTACAGCAACATGTGCCATTCAGTTGTGCCCTAAACGTGATTTGTTCATACGACCCTTCACTTTCATACTTGAAATCTTATCGCGATGCAGATGCTGCTGCTTGGTTTTTAAATGAATTGGACGCCTTGGCAGATCGGGTGTACAATATCCTGCAAAATCCAATTCCGCTTCAAATGTCGGACGCAGACGAGGCGGTTTTTGCAACAGCAACCACTTGTCACAATTGTCAAAAACCAATAGCACCTTGTGACACGCCAGTGAGAGACCATAATCGGTACACTGGAAAATTTAGAGGAGCGGCTCATAGTGTGTGTAATTTGGCGTATAAAAGAGCACGCTATATTTCTTGTTTCTTACACAACATGTCTCGGTATGACAGCCATTTAATTATTAAGGAATTTGCTAACCTTGAAAACCAAAAGTTTAATTTAATTCCACAAAATCATGAAAATTTTATTTCTTTTTCGAAATGGCGAAATGGAATCAGTATACGATTTTTAGATTCGTATAGATTCCTCGCATCATCATTGGATGCGCTTGTTCAAGGGCTTCACCCAAACAATTTGCATTTTGTACGTTAACACTTTACTGATGCCAAACAATTTGAATTATGCATTCGAAAAGGGGTGTTTCCCTATAATTATGTAAACAATTGGGCATGTTTACAGGAAACTGCACTCCCATCAAAGGACAAATTTTACAATGACTTAACAAAAAGTCATATTTCTGAAGAAGACTATTTACACGCCCAAAAAGTATGGAACGTGTTCAAGATATCAACTTTGGGCGAGTATGCTGATTTATACCTCAAAATTGATACACTACTTTTGACAGACGTGTTTGAACACTTTCGCAAACTGTGCCTTGAAATCTACAATCTAGATCCAGCCCATTACTACACCCTTGCCGGATATAGTTGGGACTGTATGTTGAAGGTGACTGACATAGAACTGGAACTATTAACAGACATCGACATGTTACTCTTTTTTGAACGTGGAATACGTGGTGGTCTTGTTTCGCTTGTGCAAAAGCACGCCAAAGCAAATAATCCATATATGGATACATACAAACCAAACCAACCTACAACATACCTCACCTACCTAGATTGTAACAATTTATACGGATATGCTATGGAAAAACCTCTTCCATATCAAAATTTTCGATGGCTGACTTCAGATGAAGTTTCAAATTTTAATTTAAAAGATGTGTTGAGCAATGACACGCGTGGCTACGTTCTAGAGGTCGACTTATTATATCCCTGTGAGATACACAATGATCATTCTGATCTACCATTTTGTGTTGAAAAATTACAACCTCCCAGTTCACGTTCCAACAATAAAAAGTTGCTGGCAACGTTAAATTCAAAAAATCGGTACGTCATACACATTGAAAATTTAATGCAATGTTTGAAACATGGTTTGAAACTGCAATCCATTCACCGCATTATTTGCTTTGACCAAAAACCATGGTTACAACCGTACATGCAATTGAATACTCATCATCGGCAGCACGCCAAGGCCACATTTGAATCAAATTTTTATAAATTAATGAACAATGCGTGCTACGGTAAATCAATGGAAAATATTCGAAAGCATACAACTATTCATTTGGTAAACCACTGGGACGGTCGATATGGCGCACGAAAATATATAGCTATGCCTAATTTCCATTCTGTACGAGTTATTGAAACTGATTTAGTAACCATTGAATTGTCAAAGACAGAAATCATGTATAACAAACCAATTTACTTGGGAATGGTAATACTTGACTTTTCAAAATTTGTAATGTATCAATTTCATTATGAGTTTGCCAAACAAAAGTTTGGAGATGTAAAATTACTGTATATGGATACAGACAGTCTTATTTATCAAACCAATAAGATAGATGTTTACTCAGTGATGAGAGAACATCCAAATTACTTTGATACCTCAAACTATGAGGTTAACAATATGTTTGGCATAATTCCCATGAATAAAAAAATAGGTCTATTTAAGGATGAGTGCGCCGGTGATGTTATGACAGAATTTGTGGCTTTGGCGCCGAAAATGTACGCATTTTCAACACAAAAGAATAAAGGTCAATGCAAAGCGAAGGGTGTTCTTCGTAGCGTCACACAATTCCTCAATGTTGAGGAATATCGATGTGTACTCTACGCAAACACCTCTCGCTTATACCAGCAAACACGCATTCTTTCAAAGAACCATAATATTTTTACAGTAAATCAAAATAAAACATCGCTGACAGCATATGACAATAAACGTCTGTGGGATGGTGTAAATAGCTTGCCTTATGGACATTTCCACACCTAGTAAAAAAAACACACTTTCATTTTCAATTCTTTTTATTAAAATTGTATGTTTTTTACAAGAAGAAAACTAAACCATATTTTGTGTATACTATGAACTGGTGGACTGACTCTCAAATAAATACTTCACAATATTTGATTCATGTTTATTACTTTGTCCTTTTCCTCACTAATCCACCACCAATCAATAGCTTTGACTTCATCGCTCCTGCTACAATCAAGGCTGCAATCTTCTCACCAATAGAAGCAGTAGATGACATCACACGCTGCATGGCCTTTCTTAGAAGAATGCGGTCTGCAACTCGACGTACTTCTATATTCTTGTTGTTGTAAGCAATGTCATGATCTCTACACGCTGCATCCAATATGTTGATTCCAGAGTTCCCTTGTGCTAGACGTTGGCTTAGTTTAGTTCCAGGTCCACAAAATTGATAGCCAGGAATATGCAGTTCAATGGGAAGTAGATCAATGGCCTTGTTAACTAGACCATGACCAGCATAGGTCTGGCATATCTTTTTCAAGCGTTGTCTTACTTTTTGGTGCTGGCGATACTGCCGCTGCTGTCTCTTCTTCCTCTTCTTCATCGCAACCATGGAATGATGAAGCAAAGTCTTTACAGGACGGTATATTTGTATGGCCGTGGTACAATTTGATGAGCTGACACGTTCCACACTGTCTAATGGATGGCATTTTAGTAATAGACACTTGCTGGTGATGACTAAAGTCAGTGCATGGTTGTAGTTCACGCAGACCAGGATCTCTGCTCCATTCACTAGGTACACTGTGCCAAATATTTTTCACCGCGTTTGAAGCAACATAAAAAAGGAACGCCTTGGGCAAAGCGTTCAATTCCTCATCTGTGAAACTGTCAAGCTTTTTTTTACAGGCAAAAAACTTCACAATAGCTCGCTCTGTGGGGTTTGAGTCCAAACCTTCAATTGCTGCCATATTACTACACGTCCACACTGATCACTGGTATGTCTCACACTGAAGCTGACGTTACAACGCTTTGCACTCAACATGCAAGTTTTGACATGCTCTGCGAGCTAGCCAATCAAAAAGCTTCCAAACATTTTGAAGTGTTTTATTTTGTAGAGGTTCATCAGGCACGGACAGGTTGTACAGTGCAGGACATCCCAGATCATGAAGGTCAACAAGTTGACATGTTGAATTAACATACTGACGCAACCATTCCTTTTTTTTCACTTCCCTTTACAAATACAAGGTCAGCACCAAACAAGTGAGCTTTCAGAACAAGTGATAGATGCTGGTAAGGAATGTCGCCTTCTTTCCAGACTAGTCCCAAATTGCGTTGCAACCACTCTGTTTGTCTTCTGTCCTCGTCTGACTGCAAATGCAATGGAAACGGTGGTTCAAAGACAAAACTGGTTACTCTTGGTGCCCACATGGTTGTGCAGTCAATAATTCCTACTTCTTTAAATACAAACTTGTTTCCGTTCACCTTGAAACCCTGCACGTCGACAATCAATGTTTTCGACATGGCGACGGATATCACACCTTCCACCACCGCTGCTTCTTAACAACTAACTGATTGGATAGGAGCGGGAAAATAATATACACGCAAAGAATCAATTACACAATTTTATTCATAAAGTTATCAGTACATCGCTTACAATTTTTTATCATAGGATTTGGACCATCCCAATCACAGTGAGAATCTCCTCGATGCATAAAGTGTCTACGACAAGGACGGCAGGCTGCAACATCCGCCGACATACGGAGGTGTAATGGTAGCTTATCCCAATTAAGGTCAATGTCGTGTGCACCGTACGCGGTCAGAAATCCAGCTGGTAAATAGGCAATCAGATGCTGCGGCATTTCACGAAGAAATTGTGCTTTATGGTAGGCGCGTATTGCTAAACTCACCAGGGTGCGATAAATCTCAAATGCTGCATCAGCGTCTCGACTTGTTGAGCAACGATCGCATTTGCAGTCCATACAATCTACCCGCTCTCCAACATGACAAGATGAAGCTTTGGCAACGCCATCGTCCACATTATTTGTTTGATTAGTGATGGGCTTGTTGTTGTAGCCCCTGTCATGAATACCAAACGTAGACATGAATCCATCCGGTAAATAGTGAACCAGATGCGGCGGCATTCTAAGCACAGTATGATTCTTGTGATAGGCAGTTATAGCTTCACTCACTAGGGCGCGATAAATGGTAAACCTTGAATCTTCATCTGAACCTGGTGAATCACTTTCACATTTGCAGACCCACCTCGCAGAGGGGGTTGTGACTTCATCGTAGCTTTCCATGACTGTGAAGGGCAATACAGGAAGACATGCTATTTATACTCTGGTCACCATATTGGACAGCGGTTGATAAAACACTTGCGCCTCGTGAACAATAAGGCAATAGGCTGTTGTTTTTTCTGGAATAACTGTCGATGTTTCAAATTCTAGTCTGATATCAATTGTTGTTTCCTTCATCGACTCCTCCAAATACGAACAGTCCATCACCACCAGAGGCGCCTTGGACTTGAAGTCTTGTGGTGATAATAGCGGACATGCCTCTTTCTGATAATAGGAAGACTGAAAGTTTACAAACATGTCATAGAGCTTACCATATTTGTTCTTGTTAAAGTTTAAATCCATTCCCTCATAGGGAAAGGTAACTCCGTTCAAAAAAAGTCGTATATTTCTTAATTGGATGTGGTCAAATTTTGATGCATCTTTATTCTGTTGATATTTACGATCTGTTTGAAATCCAACCAGGACGTAGAGTGGCCGCTCTGTATACCGTGAGGTTTTTATAGACCAAGTATGTGTATCGGAGAGTGGTAATACCGGGTATTCATGCAGCTCCCAGCTTCTAAATTGAATGGGTAAAGCTGTATCCTTCTCCACAATCTTGAGCAGACTCAATTTTTTCTGATCTGATAGAGTAACGTGCGGTACTTTCCATAGAATTCGTTGCAGTAGAATTTTTGTATCTATTGGCGCTGTATCAGCTCCCTTTAGCGCATTATAATCACTCCTGTCTCGTACAAGAATCAGATCCTGTCTTGCGTTCACAACAATGCGCTTATGATCCTCTGCAAAGCCTAGTATTAATTTTAGAGGTAAATGTCCAGTAAATGTACCATCATCGTTAATCATCCAGTCGTTGGTTGAGTTGGGACACCAACCAGCCATACAAAAAGCTTTACTCTCTTCGCTTCCGTACGAGGGATAAAGTTTCATGACACTTGTTATGCCAACATTTCGAGAAGTATCCACTTCAATACCGTTGATCACGTAGCGAACCTCAGAAAACAAAAAGGCCAAAGCATTGTTGGCCAACTTTGACGTTGTTGGAATGGTACCATCCAATTTGGTGAGTTGCCCTTCAATCTGGATGTAACTTTCATGTGGAAGCGTGTAGATATCTTGTTGGTTAATAGTAATTCAAATCTCATCATTATTATTTAGTCCCTGAGTATACGGTTGGTAGGAATGGTGTTCAATTCTTACAATACCCTCCTGAACTTCGACAGGGTTTGTCACGTCTAGAATCGAATTCATGACGTAAGATGTAACCAAGTTGTTGTAGGATCTGCTTGTTTACACGTGTTAACCTGTACACGCGTTGAGCACAACTAACACCTGCTCTTGACAGCGTTGCCGCTTTATACACTTGTTTCATGCTGGCTTCAAATACAGTTTGTAGGTCACAGGTGTATGAGGGTCTAATCGGATGAGACGTTGGTTTCTATTCACCAGTCTTAAGGTAATATTCCTGATGTTGGTCACACTCACAGGATGATAGAGCACCACCGACGGGTTTTCGCGGATGATGTAACCACCAGGTGAAGTAACAATAAAATCATAAAGCGAATGCGAGGGATCTTGATTGGTGTAGACGTCTGTAATAATATTACACGTGACAGATACGTGATGATCTTCAATTATTTTCACCGGTTGGTCAGACTTGTGTATCACGTTCGGTACTAACACTTGTGGTGAATAGCCTAACAATGACCCAATCGAATCTGGTTGAGATTTAAAATCAATCCTAAAAGAAGAAAGAATACTGCAGCGATGTGTCACGTTGTTGGCTATGAGTTCAAACTTGCGTGTCCCGTCAAGAAATGCTTTTAGACTAAATTCTTTGGTGAGAGTTGTGTAGATGTGATCGTGAATATCATCTACGGTGTAGCTGCCAGACGGTAGAGTTAACACATAGTCATCGTAGTAGAACTTATCATTGACGTCTTCAATTATGTTGCAGATTCTATTATAGCCTTCAAACGAAACAAGTCCCAGCACGTAGGGTCGTCGTCCCAATTCAATAGGAGGATAAAAGTCAACAGTTACTTCCGCACCTTGTCCGTGCACTGTAAACGTTCTACTTTCTGTTGTCATAATGACCACGTCACCCGCCATGCTCGGTCTTATATAGAAAAGTCAAACATAGACGACCGCACTGTTGCGTGTTAAAATTTTGCACTCGTTTCACATTATAGTGTATTGTTGCACTGCTTCCAAAATAGTGAACAAGCTCTGTCGGAGGAGGAAGGTTTCCAAAACTGTCAAAGTACCACACGGTTCGCCCATGCTTTATGTAGGCCACATAATGCGTTCCCGGTCCATGACTGTCATCCAAATTAACAACTGCACTTTCATGGCTCCGTGGTCGAGACGGTAGTTGGTTGCGCATAAACACACCTCGAAAGTGGGAGATCTTTAGCTGTTTTGCATATCTTATAACTTCCTCATGCGTCATGGCTCGTCGTGGCAGTGCATCGATTAACCGTTTTTTGGCGACATGTAAATGCCGAGTCCTTTCTTGTAGGGTGCTAGCTTCATGTTCACACCTTTACCGCGCAGCGCTATGGCCTCCATAGTTTTATTATGCCTTTCACTTTCCTTCAACTGTTGCTTCGCCTCCTCAACAGCTTTCACCGTTCGTGCTACCGCACTTGCTCCTCCAAGAAGTGAACCCAGGGCTGCTAGTCCAGCAAACAGTGCAGGTAAAAATCCACCACGTTTCGGCACAGGAATAACTCGGGCACGTTTTCTAAAACGTAGTTTACTTTTGGGATTCGCATGCAATCGTGCTGCTCGGAGTGCTTTCTTAATAGCCAACTCACTATTTGTTTCTCCGCGCGAAGCTTGACGTGCCGCATGAAGAATAGCTTTAAAGCCTCCCTTTCTTGACAACTTCTTCCTCTTCTTCACCACATATCTCTGTTTCACCATCGCGACCAAAGAACAAGACAACCTCACACCGCAAAGTATAGAACACAACTAACGCTCCTCAGGAAGGGAACCTGTAGTTATTTATTCAATGGTGGCTGTATATTCAAGTTCTATATACAGAGGAAAATCGTTCATCGTTTTCCCCGCCTCTTTTTCTTCAGACGAGAGTATCAAGTGAAAGAATAATTTGTCTCCGGCTTTCACCGGTTGATCAATAAGTGGTTGAACACTACCGTTTAATCGTACCTCTAAATGTTTCAAATCTGGTGCATACTCAATTACACGAATGGCACCATCATACATTAAACGGTAATTGTCATACCCCGAACGTAGTATGTAGGTGAGGTTATTGGGATCTTTTACCGGTTGTTGGTTTACAATGTGAAGCAGAAATATAGAGGGTATTGATTTAATAAAAAGCGATAACCGTTGTTCCAAAAATCGTTTGGTCGTCACGTCGTGAGGTTGCACAGGATCAGCAACTTCGGCTATTCGTCTTCGCTTCATCTGTAGAGCGTTCTCCTTAATTTCCCACACCTTTTCCATTTCAGAGTTTAAAAACCGTTTTGTACAAACATCTTGATCATCTTCAGGATCGGCCACATGCACAAGGCGTGCATTATTTGCTGTATAGCCCTTTGCAGTTAGGGTGGGCACAATACTGAGCACCTGTTTCACCTTGTTATCTACATAGTCCTTTCTAGCAGCGTCCGTGTTGTTTGTTGGAAGAGCCAGCTGAGTGATTCGACGTTGGTGTACGTCATAGTCCTTTGCTTCTGTTAACACCACAGCATTGGTTAACATATAGGCTTTGGTGCACACATCTTGATCGTTCACAGGATCTGCAACGCCCGTAATACGTTTATTCTGAGCCTCATATTCTCCTTTGATACGTCGTAAGCGGAAATAATCTACATACTTTTTTGAACATGCGTCCGAGGGTAATACAGGTTCTGTTATATTGGTCAATCGCTTTCCATTAAAGTCGTAATTGCCATCTGTTGTGCGTGGCAATACATTAGCATCAACATATCGTTTAGTTGCCGGATCTGTATCATGTTTTGGATCGTTTGTCAAAGCAAATCGTTCATTTGTTTTAAGAGTTCTTCCAAAGGCGTCCATGGTTACACTGGAACTGAAACACCCGCTTGCCTCATGTATATAGAGACCAGCTCTTCCCCTTTCACATTTAGTTGATATGCAGATTATTAAGCAACAACATTCACTTCCGGTGGGAGACTTGATTTCAAACCTCTTCTCAACATCGTCCGAACAACGTCATGGATCACTCTTCCCATCCTCCATTCGCTGTCTCATCGCCGGACCGTCAGGATGTGGAAAAACCAATCTTCTGCTTACCCCCATCACCTCCTTAAACGGAGTGCGCTTTCAAAATATCTATATCTTTGCCAAATCGCTGTATCAACCGCTGTATGTGTTCTTGGAACAGGTCATGTCAGGTCTGCGCAACATGGGCTACTTCACATTCGCAGCACACGAAGATGTCATTTCTCCAGACAATGTTCGCCCCCATTCGCTTATGATTTTTGACGATGTGGCCACAGAACGACAGGGTATTATTCAGGCTTACTTTAGCATGGGACGTCATAAATATATTGATTGTTTTTATCTCGCTCAAACCTATTCGCGAATACCAAAACAGTTAATTCGTGACAATGCCAACGTGATTGTTCTCTTCCGACAGGATGAGCGCAACATGCATCACGTCTACGATGATCACGTGAATCCTGACATGACCTTTCAAGCCTTTACACAGTTGTGTGCCATGTGTTGGAACGCTCATCACCACAGTTGTCTTGTTATTGATAAGCAGAGCAACATCAACAATGGACGCTACCGCATGGGATTTGATCATTTCATTCGTATTTAAGTAGCTGCATTGCTTTTCTGAACATCATTTGTTCAGGTGTCATGGCGACAACAGGGAGTCAATTAAAAAAGCACATAATCCGTGCACGAAATAGCATTCGACAAAAGTTTCGCTATCTAAAACGTGCACATGCCGACAGTGAACTGTTTGTCGAAAAACATTTGAAGTCACCTCTGGAAGCTGTGTTGAAAGGAACATCAAAGCCTATTACACGCTCAAAAGAAACACAAACAATTGAAGAGGAGGAAGAAAATGATGAAGAACCTGACGATGTTTTTTCTCCATTGCTTCCGTCTTCTAGCTCCAAAGAATCACCGCTGCCCCAGTTTTTGAAAACATCAATAATTGCTGAAACACCCACTAGACCCAAAGAAAAGCAGCCTACTCTTAAAGAAATATTAAATACGCCCGAACAATATGTGCGGTTAAAATCCATTTTACTACAAAATTATGGTGCGTTGGTTACTCCCTTCCTTGAAGATCTTTTTACTAAGAAAACTGATACTACCTATGGTGTTCGCTATGAAAACAATAGATTTCGAATTGGCGATTCACCAATCAAGATAAGTGACAATGTTTTGATTGTTAAAACAGTTCGTTATAAATTGACGCCAGGTCTTTTAGAACTTTTATTTTCACGTACACCTTCTACCGAGGACTATGATAAAGAAGATCTTGAAAAGTATAAAAACATCTTGATGGCTACAAATGGTTTTAGACGTAATTATAAACATTCTGAAGCAGTAAATGCTAATAAGAGCTTCAAATATAAAACCATCATATCAAAATTGTTTCCCACCTATGCAAGTGTTCGCCGTGCAAATTCAGCGTCCGGTATCACGTTTAATACTTTGAAACCATTCATCGATTTCGCCTATTGGAACAATCCAAATAAGTTGGTTAAACGTCTGCAACTGTTGCGTGCATCAGAACAGGCTGGTCATACCGGACACGAGGCGGAAGTTTTAGAAATAGAAGAGGAGCTTCGTCATGCTGGCATTATTGTCTAATGAGTCAACGTGTTCATACACCCTCGCCTGTTAAGGCTGGCATTGCTCGCGA
This sequence comes from Meconema thalassinum, assembly GCA_946902985.2. Lineage (NCBI taxonomy): Eukaryota > Metazoa > Arthropoda > Insecta > Orthoptera > Tettigoniidae > Meconema > Meconema thalassinum. The sequence goes on from OX336390.1 coordinate 308,960,627, forward strand.
GTTGCATAGACCAGCTCGTCGTCTCTACCATCGTCGTCATGTCATCACACGGGGCGTTGACGATCTTTGGCAAGCTGATCTGGTTGAAATGATTCCCTATGCCAAAGCTAACAACGGGGTCAACTATCTGCTCACCGTCATCGACGTTTATTCCAAAATGGCCTTTGTTGAACCTGTTCGGAATAAATCTGCACAACTGGTCACCGCTGCATTCAAGACCATCGTTCAGCGGTCAAGACGACAACCTCGTTTGCTTCAAACAGATCAAGGCAAAGAATTTTTCAACAAGACTTTTTCCGCTTATCTCAAATCACTTGACATCCATCACTATTCCACTTTTAGCAATCTAAAGGCAAGTGTTGTAGAACGTTTCAACCGCACACTCAAGACGCGCATGTGGGAACAATTTACAGCAAGAGGATCCTATCGCTGGCTTGAACTTGTAGGCGACCTGGTGACACGTTACAACAACACTAAACATAGAACCATCAAAATGAAACCACGCCTTGTAACCAAGAACATTGCGCAATTGGATCGCATTCATCACAAAATCAAAACAGTAGATCCACGACGTCATCAATTACGTATTGGTGATTATGTGCGCATCAGTAAACATAAAACAATCTTCGCCAAAGGATACACACCAAACTGGAGCACAGAAATATTTCGTATTCGCAAGGTAAAACTTTCTAATCCAGTTGTTTATTTACTTGATGACCTCAACAAGCAGCCAATCCAAGGAGGATTCTACATGGAGGAACTGCAAAGGACGCAATATCCCAAGCGTTATCTTGTTGAAAAAATTGTACAAAAACGTGGCAATAAACTTTTTGTTAAGTGGCTAGGTTTTAATGCCTCATATAATTCATGGATTAATAAATCAGATCTGGTGTACACCTTCTTGTTTTTATTTCATGTCGAGCTGGCCGACTCAACATGCTATGCGATTTGTATCCTACCCCCACCCTACCATTTACAGGAAATACTACTCCTGATTCATTGACGTTTGTTTACCATTGAGCACATTCAACAACCAGTTCATTCCCCCTCTCTCTCTCTCAATTCCATTCACTACTCCAGATACCATTGATGTTTGTTTACCATTAAGCGCTTTCAACCCCATCTTGTTTGTCTCTCAGACCCATTCACACCTAACCAACCTACCACGTCAGGGTTCAACAACCACCTCCATCCACCGCCATTCATGTTTTCCATTCAAAACACTCCCGTTCATGACCTACCTCACATCCGGTAATCTGCTGTGACGTCACACACACACACACACCAGTTGACCGTTCAATTCTCTGACAATTCATTCACAACCAAGGATTCGGAAACCTTCGGCAACACTCGGATCTCATCGGGCATAAGGCAAAGCTATATAGCCCAGGATAATATCAGAGAAGACGCTCAGTCCAACAGAGAGACTGGGTCGAGGAGGGTATCGTGCAGAGCCTCTTCCATCCTTCCCCCCTCGTTCCCCACCCCACCCTTCCCTCCCCCTCCCCCCTCCCCCACCCTCCCCTCCACCCACACTCCCTCAAACCGGTTCCTGGACCCTCCAAGGTTTGTTTACCTTCCGGGTCCCGGCGACCTTGGGGTCAATGACCTACCTCAAGGTCATTGACCATGACCTACCTCAAGGTCATTGACCTTGCCACGCCCCCCTCATTTGCATAAATAACGGTATTTGAAGCAGAACCCTCCTTGCTCCTCTACTGTCGCTTAAATGTGAATGGGATGACACTGTCCCTCTTTCTTTTCTTAATCGTTGGCTCTCGTTTCGCAGCAATTTGCTGGATCTTTCCCTTATTGAAATTCCCAGGAATTTAATCAGCTCTCATTCTAATGCATCTTTTTTCCTTCATGTGTTCGCGGACAGTTCCGAAAAAGCTTATGGTTGCTGTGCATATTTAGTTTATCACGATTCACTCTATGGATCTCTAGTTTCCAACCTTGTTTGTGCCAAATCGAAGGTCGCTCCTCTTAAAACTATCACTTTGCCTAGGCTCGAACTGTGCGCTGCACTCATGGCTGCAGAACTTGTCAAGAAATTACGGGAAGTATTAAAAGTCGAATTCTCGCAAACCTATATCTGGAGCGATTCCATGATCGCCCTTTCTTGGATCGCCAAGAACCCCTCTCACTGGCAAACTTTCGTTGCAAACAGGGTTTCCAAAATTCAAACTCTTTCTTCTGGATGTCAATGGAGGCATGTTCCCAGTGCGGATAATCCAGCTGATATTATCTCTCGTGGTTGTTTACCCTCTCAATTGGCAGCTTCCCAGTTGTACTGGCATGGGCCCTCGTGGCTAATCGAAGAATCTTCCTCATGGCCTTCTAAACCCCCAGCTACAAACTCCAACTTGCCTGACGCTAAAGTACCTCTATCCATTGCTTCGTGTCTTGTTTCCAACGCTTCTCATCCTATGTTGTCCCGCTATTCTTCTTTTCATAAATTACTACGGATTGTCGCCTATCTCCTTAGATGGAAATATCTTGTGGTTGACCAACCTCTTCTCCCCAAACCACACCTTACCAATCATGAATTGAATCTCGCTACCGTTAAGGTTTTACAACTGACACAGCAAGAAGCCTTTTCTTCTGAATTGTCATTGCTTTCTTCTAAAAGAGATCTTCCCAAATCCAGCCGTCTCCGTGCTTTAGCCCCGTTTCTTGATGACCATGGGTTACTCAGGGTAGGTGGTAGGCTTTCGCAATCTTTACTCTCTGAGGACAAAAAGCATCCCGTTATTTTGCCTTCCAAACATCACGTAACTTCCTTAATTATACGTGACTTTCATTACCGTAATCTTCATGTTGGTACACGTACTCTGCTTTGCCTCTTAAGGGAAAAGTACTGGATTATAAATGGAATTCATGAAGTTTCTTCTGTAATTCATAAGTGCATTCCTTGTTTCAAAGCGAAACCTAAAATCAATACTCAATTAATGAGCGATCTGCCCTCTTTTCGTTCTTCTCCTATACGCCCATTTGCTTTAACTGGCGTGGACTATATGGGTCCGTTCCAATATCAACGAAACTCTCCTGAAGCTAAACGCAAATTGTTTGGTAAGCTTTATGTTTCTCTCTTTGTTTGCATGGTTACCGGCGCAATCCACTTGGAACTAGTAACGAATGCTTCTACTTCTTATTTTTTATCAGCTGTCTCTCGTTTCACTGCTAGGCGTGGTGTTCCTTCTGAGATGTTCTCTGATAACGCTTCCACCTTTCAGGGCGCAGCTTCCCTGTGGAAGAAAGCTCTCACTTCCTCTCCTGCCATGGAACAAATCTCTAATTTTTCTTATTCAAAAGGTTTCAAATGGCGCTTCATACCTCCTTACGCTCCGCATCATGGTGGTAGGTGGGAATCTTGCGTAAAGCTCACTAAACGTCATTTAAGAAAAGTCTTAGGTAATCGAATTCTGACTTACGAAGAATTCAATTCTCTGTCTGTTGTGATTGAAGGTGTTGTTAACTCTCGCCGCTTAACTCCGCTTTCCAATGACCCTGATGACCTACTTCCACTCACCCCTGGTCACTTCCTTATCGGCACTTCTCTTTCTGCCCCTCCTCCTCTTCCCAATTCTTACAGGGATTTTAATTTACCTATTGTTTGGCGTAAACTTGAAGCCCTCCGTAATTCTTTTTGGAAGAGATGGAACTTGGAATATTTAACTTCCTTGCAACGGAGGCAGAAGTGGTTTCTTTCCAGTCCCGACATTAAAGTGGGGGACTTGGTCTTGGTTAGGGATGTTTCTCCCCCTCTAGTCTGGACTTCCGGTAGAGTGACCAAGTGTTACCCTGGAAGAGATGGGAGAGTCAGGGTGGTCAGAGTCTTGACCATTAACGGTTCGATTACAAGACCTCTGTCTTTGATCGCTCCTCTTCCATTAAATGTGTAACTGTTTATTTGCTCTCTGTTGGTGTTGACCCCCCAGTATTGTGTATTCTTTGAATACACGGTACTGAGATAATTTTTATTGCTCTTTGCATGTTCATTTCTTCCTTCCTCTTTGTCAAACACCAACAGTGATCATCTGTTTTCTCCTTGTTGGGCATATCTCTTATGTCTTCATAAGTCTGTTCTAGATATATAACTTCTGTGACCCACCTAGCGTCACCTCGCAGCGAATCTCTGAAGCTCCTCAACTCTTCCTGGTGCTAGAGGACTTACTTATCCATTTGGCCACCAGATCCTGTTATCATCGCCAGCTATTTTCTCCTTGAGCAAGAGGACTACGTCTACTTTTTTACTCACCATGCTGCGCTGGTATCAACTGTTAGCAACTCTTAGAAGATCAGCTCAGCTAGAAATTAATTTTTTGTATCAAAGTTGGCAATGTTTATATGTTCTCCTTTTGTCTCCTACCCCCCACTCTTTCCACCTTTCTTGGTCCCTCCGTGCTCCGTTGAGCAGCTCTCACTTCTCAGTCTGCAGTTGACTCGATCAGTCAAAGCTCCGCTCGAGCTAGCCTCCTCAAACCAAGAGGCACACCCTCTTCTACGCCATGTTGGCTAAGTAATCATCATCGAAAACTTCGACTTCAACATGAAATCAAGATAAGTACCTTTTTAAAAGTTTTAACCTCATCTTCATGGTTTTAACTTACACGTGCTTTTAATTATAATTTATAGACAGTGTGAAATTATTTACTTTGGGGCAAATATCATTCCTCGTGGGATTTGCCATGTTGAGCTTTTGCTTGTATGAGCCAACCTTACCAAAAAAGAGCTTTTCTTAAGCTATTCAAAGAGAAATACTCTCGCTACGTGGGATATTATCTAATACCCGCTGTCTATAATTATAAAGCCAGTTCCTCCGTTGGATTTTCTCAACCCCATTTTTCTGCTAAGGTCGTTCTGGAACCTTCGAGATCTTGTACTCTATCTGCGAGTCTTGCCGTCAAGTGTTTTTCGCTCACTTGGGACAATGATATTTAAAATGAGGAATTTTCCTTACAAATTTTTGTAATAGCTAACTTTCTTCCACCGCTGGAACCTCTGGAACATTCTATGGCGCATTTAATTGTAAATCACAACTTTTTCCAGAAATAGACTCTCACCTATATAGTGCAATCAGTTCTTTCCATAATTGCAATAACTTTCTTTTTCATGAACTTCAGTGTTTCTATAGTGAACTTTGCATCAATCTTTACAGACTATAGTGATAATCAGTGCTTGCTCCACGTTTCTACCGCGTCGCGATCGTCCGGTTATATTAAACACGGCCATGAACATTGATCCTATATCCCAATGATCTTTCCTCAACCTTCTACTAACAACCATTATCTATCAAATTGTAACTTTCTATAAGGCGTCACTCACGAAGTGCCCTTCCAACTTTGCTAGTTTAACATTAATTAAATTCTGCATAATTGCTTGTGTGATACAAGTTTTAAATCACTTTGTTCATTTCCTATAATCAGGGAAAACATTTCTTTAAACTCTTTAGCGAGTCATGTTCAGGTTTCACGAAATGGAAACTGTCCCATTTGGCGAGTGATTCCTGCTCAAGCTTGGGAAGTCCAGAACTTTCCTTTTCACTTTCTTCAGGTTTCACAGTAAGTGACCTGCCCTCTTTTGTATAATTCTCATATAATAATTCTGTATAAATATAAGAAGTTGTAGGAACTTCTATCCTATTTTTCATGGTTTTATTATTGTTACATTCGAAGTTGTCATTTTCTCTAGAACATTCTCTCAAGAATTTCTTAAGGTACACTCTTTGTACTACAACTCACTTTCCAACTTTAATTACTTCATTGTTTATTTGTTTAAATCTTATAAAGATTTTAGAAACATGTAAGGTTTGAAACCTTGTAAATTGTCAATTGCCTGGAGCAACCGTGTAATGTTGAGAGGTCTGCGACCCTATTTGTTAAAAAGTTCAAATGAACTATGTTTGTCAAAATCATATTGCATAATTGTTAATTTTCTCAAACTTCTTCTAATTGTAAAATAAATGAATCGTTTCCCGTCGCTTTTTCATTTGCGAATACAAAGTTTAGGAAAAATCCTGTCTTCCTTGACTCTCCTCACTCAATGACATTAAAATCTTTAATAGGGCTTTCACCATTTGTTGCATTTGAGCAAGAACTCTTGATTTTCACCTCACTAAAGTTCTTTTTAGCTTTAATAGCTAATTCTAATTGGCCAGTAAGGCAAGTAAAGCTCGCTAAGCCAGCTACCTGCTTGTGGAGATCCTCTCCGAAAACTTATGGTCAGTTTTCTAGAAGATAAGTGTTTCTTTTTGTCTAAACTTTTAGCCGGCTCCTCGCTGAGTAAAAGCTTAGCCATTTTTCAATGCAACCATTGGTTCATTTACCAAGATTACTCCATAAGGCATAATCCTTTATCATTTTCCTTCTTAGAGACACTTGGTCGCCCTTACAGGAACTCCATAATTTTGGAAATTGAAAATACCAAACCTGAGTTAAATCATTGGCATTCTTCGAATTATTTTGAAAAACCCAATTTCTTTGAGAAGACATAGGCTACAGTAAATTTGTTCCTCTCAGTCTTGCCAGACCATCACTCTTCCCCATAGTAGTTTTATATATGCTTGAGAGGGATTATACGAAAGCCACTCTCTTGCAAACCGCCCAAGTTCTATCTGTGTTTCTCGTCAGCCTAGACCAAGTCCTTACTCATTTTAGGTATCCGAAGGCGGATTTTCGGTGGCAACCACCTTTAAGTGTGTTTAAAACTAAACTTATTAATTTTGTGGGACTCTCCTCCTATTTTTCTATCCTTCTTTTCCAATCCCAAATCTACTTCCTTCTCTCAATCATCTTCCCTTGGTGGGTGGGTTATTCCTCAGCCAATAAACTACCCAAAGGGTCGAGGACAAGAATTGTAGGGGTAGACCAAGGTTAGAATATGTTAAACAGATTGCCTCGGATGTAGGGTGTGGTAGCTATGTAGAGATGGAACGATTAGCTCAGGACAGGGAGGCATGGAAAGCTGCATCAAACCAGTCAAAAGACTGAAGACTCAAACAACAACAGCAAAATGTAATGTAATGCTATCCTGTCTGAGAAACATAGTAGAAAACATTCCTACATTCTCCTATCACTATTTTGCAGTTTTCATGTGTAGACAGGGGCTTAGACATCGTGGGAATGTTGCCCCGTTTACATGGGTGTGTGTGTGTAGAATGTTTGTGATAACCTGCGTTATTGTGATTGTTGTACTAGCATGTGTAAATTGGAGATAGGATATGATATTTGAAGCAATTTTTCAGTTTTGCTCATGGATTTATTGGATTGTAGCATTCTCTATCCTTTCGTATCCACAGTTAATATTTCATTTGCGGGGCTTAGATATCGTGGTCATGTTTCCCCTATACATGGGTGTGTGTGTAGAATTGTTGTGATAACTTGCATTATTGTGATTGTTGCACTAGCATGTGTACATCTATCTATATATATAAAAATCAATGTTACGAAGAGTTTGTCTGTATGTATGTCTCCTATGCGTTCATATACCATTCGTCCGATTGCGATTAAACTTGGGTGAGATGTTGAGTACACTCCAAGGAAGGTTTCTGACTTAGTAAATCCATTTTACAATAGGTAGCGCACGCGTAGATTCAACAAATGAGCGACGATGCGCGAAGCGTTTCAAGAATGTCCCGTATGTGTTCATATACCATTCGTCCGATAGCGATGAAACTTTGGTGAGAAGTTTACGTGAAGGTTTCAAAATTAGTGAATACATTTCACTGTAGATAGCGCACGAGTAGATTCAACAAATGAGCGACGACACGCAAAGCATTTCAACAAAGTCCCGTATGCATTCATATACCATTCGTCCGATAGCTATGAAACTTGCGTAAAATGTTGTGTACACTGCAGGGAAATTTTCTGGCTTAGTACATCCACTTTACAATAGGCAGCGCACGAGTAGATTCAACAAATGAGCTACGACGCACGAAGTATTTCAACAAAGTCACGTTTGCGTTCATATACCATTCGTCCGATAGCGATCAAACTAGGCTGAGATTGTGTGTGCACTCCAGAGAAGGTTTCTGGCTTAGTAAATCCCTTTAAAAATAGGTAGAGCACGAATAGAATCAACAAATGAGCGACGACGCGCGAAGCGTTTCAACAAAGTCCCATATAAGGTCATATACCATTCATCCGATAGCGATGAAACTTGGGTGAGATGTTGTGTACACTCCAGGGAAGGTTTCTGGCTGAGTACATCCATATCACAATACGTAGCGCAAGAGTAGAATCAACAAATGAGCGACGACACGCGAAGTGTTTCAACCAAGTCCCATATGCATTCATAACCCATTCGTCCGATAGCTATGCAACTTGGGTGAGATATTGTGTACACATCATGGAAGGTTTCTGCCTTAGTAAATCCACTATACAATAGGCAACGCACAAATAGATTCAACAAATGAGGGACGACGTGCGAAGCGTTTCAACAAAGTCCCATATAAGGTCATATAGCATTCTGCCGTTAGCGGTGAAAATTGGGTGAAATATGGTGGACACACCAAGGAAGGTTTCTGGCTTAGTAAATACATTTAACAGTAGGTAGCACACGAGTAGATTCGACAAATGAACGACGACACGTGGAGCGTTTCAATACAGTCCCCTATGCCTTCATATCCCATTAGTCCGATAGCGACGAAACTTGGGTGAGATGCTGTGGACACTTATGTGACGGTTTCTAACTTAGTAAATACATTTTACAGTAGGTAGAGCACGAGTAGATTCAACAAATGAGTGACGGGGTGCGAATCGTTTAAACAAAATCCGGTATGCGTTCATATACTATTCATCCGATTGCGATGAAACATTGATCAGTTATTGTGTACACGCCAGTGAAGGGTCTCGACTTAATAAATCCATTTCACAATAAGTAGCGCAAGAGTAGGTGCAACAAATGGGTGACGACGCGCGAAGCGTTACAACAAAATCCCCTATTGCGTTCATATAACCTTCTTCGATAGCGATGAAACCTTGCTGAGTTATTGTGTACACGCCAGGGAAGGGTTTCGACTTAGTAAATCCATTTCACAATAGGTAGCACACGAGTATATGCAACAAATGGGTGACGACGCGCGAAGCGTTTCAACAAAATCCCCTATGCGTTCATATAACCTTCTTCGATTGTGATGAAACCTTGATGAGTTATTGTGTACACGCCAGGGTAGGGTTTCGACTTAGTAATACACTTCTCAATATGTAGCGCACGAGTAGATTCAACAAATGAGTGACAGCGCACGAATCGTTTTAACAAAACCCCGTATACGTGCATATACCATTCATCCGATTGCGATGAAACATTGATGAGTTATTGTGTACACGCCAGGGGAGGGTTTCGACTTAGTAAATCCATTTCACAATAGGTAGCACACGAGTATATGCAACAAATGGGTGACGACGCGCGAAGCGTTTCAACAAAATCCCCTATGCGTTCATATAACCTTCTTCGATTGTGATGAAACCTTGATGAGTTATTGTGTACACGCCAGGGTAGGGTTTCGACTTAGTAAATCTATTTCTCAAGTAGGAAGCGTACGAGTAGAATCAACAAATGAGTGACAGCGCACGAATCGTTCAAACAAAATCCCGTATACGTTCATATGCCATTCATCCGATTGCGATGAAACTTTTGAAAGTTGTTGTGCACGCTCCCACGAATGATTCTAAATTAGAAAATCCATTTTACGATAGCTTAGAGGCAGTGAACGGAAATTGAAAAACATGTTGTGTATCCAAAATCACTTCAAGAAACAGAATTTCAACGCCAACACTTTCTTTGATTGGCATTGCAACGCATGCCGGGTACAGCTTGTCTATATATATAAAAATCAATGTTACGTGATAGTTTGTCAGTCTGTGGGTCTGTGGGTATGTCTCCTATGCGTTCATATACCATTCGTCCGATTGCGATGAAACTTGGGTGAGATGTTGAGTACACTCCAAGGAAGGTTTCTGACTTAGTAAATCCATTTTACAATAGGTAGCGCACGCGTAGATTCAACAAATGGGCGACGAAGCGCGAAGCATTTCAACAAAGTCCCGTATGTGCTCATATACCATTCGTCCGATAGCGATGAAACTTGGGTGAGATGTGTACACTTACGTGAAGGTTTCAAAATTAGTGAATACATTTCACAGTAGATAGCGCACGAGTAGATTCAACAAATGAGCGACGACACGCGCAGCGTTTCAACAAAGTCCCGTATGCATTCATATACCATTCGTCTGATAGCTATGAAACTTGCGTAAAATGTTGTGTACACTGCAGGGAAATTTTCTGGCTTAGTACATCCACTTTACAATAGGCAGCGCACGAATAGATTCAACAAATGAGCTACGATGCGCGAAGCATTTCAACTAAGTCACGTTTGCGTTCATATACCATTCGTCCGATAGCGATGAAACTAGGCTGAGATTTTGTGTGCACTCCAAGGAAGGTTTCCAGCTTAGTAAATCCCTTTAAAAATAGGTAGAGTACGAGTAGAATCAACAAATGAGCGACGACGCGCGAAGCGTTTCAACAAAGTCCCATATAATTTCATATACCATTCATCTGATAACGATGAAACTTGGGTGAGATGTTGTGTACACTCCAGGGAAGGTTTCTGGCTTAGTACATACATTTTCCAATAGGTAGCGCACCAGTAGATTCAACAAATGAGCGATGTCACGCGAAGCGTTTCAATAAAGTCCCGTATAAAGTCATATACCATTCGTCTGATAGTGATAAATGTTTGGTGAATTGTTGTGTACACTCCAGGAAAGGTTTCTGGCTAAGTAAGTCCATTTTACAATACGAAGCGCACGTTTATGTTCAACAAATGAGTGACTACGCGCGAAGCGTTTCGACAACGTCCCGTATACGTTCGCATACCATTGATCCGATTGCGATGAAACTTGGGTGAGATGTTGTGTACATTCCAGGGAAGGTTTCTGGCTGAGTACATCCATATTACAATATGTAGCGCAAGAGTAGAATCAACAAATGAGCGACGACACGCGAAGCTTTTCAACCAAGTCCCGTATGCATTCATGTACCATTCGTCCGTAGCTATGAAACTTGGGTGAGATGTTGTGTACACGTCATGGAAAATTTCTGGCTTAGTAAATCCTCTATACAATATGCAGCGCACAAGTTGATTCAACAAATGAGGGACGACGCGCGAAGCGTTTCAACAAAGTCCCGTATAAGGTCATATAGCATTCTGCCGTTAGCGGTGAAACTTGGGTGAAATATGGTGGACACTCCAAGGAAGGTTTCTGGCTTAGTAAATACATTTCACAGTAGGCAGCACACGAGTAGATTCGACAAATGAACGGCGACACGCGGAGCGTTTCAATACAGTCCCCTATGTCTTCATATCCCATTAGTCCGATAGCGATGAAACTTGGATGAGATGTTGTGGACACTTACGTGACGGTTTCTAACCTAGTAAATACATTTTACAGTAGGTAGCGCACGAGTAGATTCAACAAATGAGTGACGGAGCGCGAATCGTTTAAACAAAATCAGGTATGCGTTCATATACTATTCATCAGATTGCGATGAAACATTAATCAGTAATTGTGTACCTGCCAGGGAAGGGGACTTAGAAAATCCATTTCACAATAAGTAGCGCAAGAGTAGATGCAACAAATGGGTGACGACGCGCGAAGCGTTTCAACAAAATCCCCTATTGCGTTCATATAACATTCTTCGATTGCGATGAAATCTTGATGAGTTATTGTGTACACGCCAGGGAAGGGCTTCGACTTAGTAATACATTTCTCAATAGGTAGCGCACGAGTAGATTCAACAAATGAGTAACAGCGCACGAATCGTTAAAACAAATCCCCGTATACGTGCATATACCATTCATCCGATTGCGATGAATCATTGATGAGTTATTGTGTACACGCCAGGGAAGGGTTTCGACTTAGTAAATCCATTTCACAATAGGTAGCGCACGAGTATATGCAACAAATGGGTGACGACGCGCGAAGCGTTTTAACAAAATCCCCTATGCGTTCAAATAACCTTCTTCGATTGCGATGAATCATTGATGAGTTATTGTGTACACGCCAGGGAAGGGTTTCGACTTAGTAAATCCATTTCACAATAGGTAGCGCACGAGTATATGCAACAAATGGGTGACGACGCGCGAAGCGTTTTAACAAAATCCCCTATGCGTTCAAATAACCTTCTTCGATTGTGATGAAACCTTGATGAGTTATTGTGTACACGCCAGGGTAGGGTTTCGGCTTAGTAAATCCATTTCTCAATTGGTAGCGTACGAGTAGATTCAACAAATGAGTGACAGCGCACGAATCGTTAAAACAAATCCCCGTATACGTGCATATACCATTCATCCGATTGCGATGAATCATTGATGAGTTATTGTGTACACGCCAGGGAAGGGTTTCGACTTAGTAAATCCATTTCACAATAGGTAGCGCACGAGTATATGCAACAAATGGGTGACGACGCGCGAAGCGTTTTAACAAAATCCCCTATGCGTTCAAATAACCTTCTTCGATTGCGATGAATCATTGATGAGTTATTGTGTACACGCCAGGGAAGGGTTTCGACTTAGTAAATCCATTTCACAATAGGTAGCGCACGAGTATATGCAACAAATGGGTGACGACGCGCGAAGCGTTTTAACAAAATCCCCTATGCGCTCAAATAACCTTCTTCGATTGTGATGAAACCTTGATGAGTTATTGTGTACACGCCAGGGTAGGGTTTCGGCTTAGTAAATCCATTTCTCAATTGGTAGCGTACGAGTAGATTCAACAAATGAGTGACAGCGCACGAATCGTTCAAACAAAAACCCGTATACGTTCATATGCCATTCATCCGATTGCGATGAAACTTTTGAAAGTTGTTGCGCACTCTCCCACGAATGGTTCTAAATTAGAAAATCCATTTTACGATAGCTTAGAGGCAGTTAACGGAAATTGAAAAACATTTTGTGTATCCAAAAGCACTTCAAGAAACAGAAATTCAACGCCAACACTTTCTTTGATTGGCATTGCAACGCATGCCGGGTACAGCTTGTCTATCTATATATATAAAACTCAATGTTACGTGATAGTTTGTCTGTGGGTATGTATGTCATCTCCTATGCGTTCATATACCATTCGTCCGATTGCGATGTAACTTGGGTGAGATGTTGAGTACACTCCAAGGAAGGTTTCTGACTTAGTAAATCCATTTTACAATAGGTAGCGCAAGCGTAGATTCAACAAATGAGCGACGATGCGCGAAGCATTTCAACAAAGTCCCGTATGTGTTCATATACCATTCGCCCGATAGCGATGAAACTTGGTGAGATGTTGTGTACACTTACGTGAAGGTTTCAAAATTAGTGAATACATTTCACAGTAGATAGCGCACGAGTAGATTCAACAAATGAGCGACGACACGCAATGCGTTTCAACAAAGTCCCGTATGCATTCATATACCTTTCGTCCGATAGCTATGAAACTTGCGTATAATGTTGTGTACACTGCAGGGAATTTTTATGGCTTAGTACATCCATTTTACAATAGGCAGCGCACGAGTAGATTCAACAAATGAGCTACGACGCGCGAAGCATTTCAACAAAGTCACGTTTGCGTTCATATACCATTCGTCCGATAGCGATGAAACTTGGCTGAGATTTTGTGTGCACTCCAGGGAAGGTTTCTAGCTTAGTAAATCCCTTTAAAGATAGGTAGAGCACGAGTAGAATCAACAAATGAGCGACGACGCACGAAGCGTTTCAACAAATTCCCATATAATTTCATATACCATTCATCCGATAGCGATGAAACTTGGGTGAGATGTTGTGTACACTCCAGGGAAGGTTTCTGGCTTAGTACATACATTTTCCAATAGGTAGCGCACCAGTAGATTCAACAAATGAGCGATGACACGCGAAGCGTTTCAACAAAGTCCCGTATACAGTCATATACCATTCGTCTGATAGTGATAAATGTTTGGTCAATTGTTGTGTACACTCCAGGAAAGGTTTCTGGCTAAGTAAATCCATTTTACAATACGAAGCGCACGTTTATGTTCAACAAATGAGTGACTACGCGCGAAGCGTTTCGACAACGTCCCGTATACGTTCACATACCATTCATCCGATTGCGAGGAAACTTGGGTGAGATGTTGTGTACACTCCAGGGAAGGTTTCTGGCTGAGTACATCCATATTACAATATGTAGCGCAAGAGTAGAATCAACAAATGAGCGACGACACGCGAAGCGTTTCAACCAAGTCCCGTATGCATACATGTACCATTTGTCCGTACCTATGAAACTTGGGTGAGATGTTGTGTACACGTCATGGAAAATTTCTGGCTTATTAAATCCCCTATACAATATGCAGCGCACAAGTTGATTCAACAAATGAGGGACGACGCGCGAAGCGTTTCAACAAAGTCCCGTATAAGGTCATATAGCATTCTGCCGTTAGCGGTGAAACTTGGGTGAAATATGGTGGACACTCCAAGGAAGGTTTCTGGCTTAGTAAATACATTTCACAGTAGGTAGCACACGAGTAGATTCGACAAATGAACGGCGACACGCGGAGCGTTTCAATACAGTCCCCTATGTCTTCATATCCCATTAGTCCGATAGCGATGAAACTTGGGTGAGATGTTGTGGACACTTACGTGACGGTTTCTAACCTAGTAAATACATTTTACAGTAGGTAGCGCACGAGTAGATTCAACAAATGAGTGACGGAGCGCGAATCGTTTAAACAAAATCAGGTATGCGTTCATATACTATTCATCAGATTGCGATGAAACATTAATCAGTTATTGTGTACCTGCCAGGGAAGGGGACTTAGTAAATCCATTTCACAATAAGTAGCGCTAGAGTAGATGCAACAAATGGGTGACGACGCGCGAAGCGTTTCAACAAAATCCCCTATTGCGTTCATATAACATTCTTCGATTGCGATGAAACCTTGATGAGTTATTGTGTACACGGCAGGGAAGGGCTTCGACTTAGTAATACATTTCTCAATAGGTAGCGCACGAGTAGATTCAACAAATGAGTGACAGCGCACGAATCGTTTAAACAAAAACCCCTATACGTGCATATACCATTCATCTGATTGCGATGAATCATTGATGAGTTATTGTGTACACGCCAGGGAAGGTCTTCGACTTAGTAAATCCATTTCACAATAGGTAGCGTACGAGTAGATTCAACAAATGAGTGACAGCGATGAAACTTTTGAAAGTTGTTGTGCACGCTCCCACGAATGGTTCTAAATTAGAAAATCCATTTTACGATAGTTTAGAGGCAGTTAACATGTTGTGTATCCAAAAGCACTTCAAGAAACAGAATTTCAACGCCAACACTTTCTTTGATTGGCATTGCAACGCATGCCGGGTACAGCTTGAATTATATAAAACTCAATGTTGGTTTGTCTGTCTGTCTATTATTTATACGGTACAAATCTTCACCGTTTCACCGATCTGAACCAAAAGTTGTATTCTTCCCCTATGGAACCCGACGAAAACACTGTCTACTTTAAATTTCGAACAGGCCATTCCAATCCCTGCATTTAGGCCCTTTTGCACAAATCCACACCGTTCCACCGATCTGAACCAAAATTTGTATACTTACCATCTGGAATCCTGCGAGTAAGACTGTCTACATGAAATTTCAGATACACCACTCCATTCCCTGCTTTTAGGCCCTTTGGTACAAATCTACACAGTTTCACCCATCTCAACCAAATTTTGTATACGTACCCTTTGGAACCCTGCAAGTAACACTATCTACATGAAATTTCGGACAGACCGCTCCATTCCCTGCATTTAGGCCCTTTGGCACAAATCTATACTGTTTCACCGATCTGAACCAAAATTTGTGTACTTACCCTTTGGAACCCTGCGAGTAACACTGTCTACATGAAATTTTGGACAGACCCCTCCATTCTCTGCATTTAGGCCCTTTGGCACAAATCTACACCGTTTCACCGATCTGAACCGAAATGTGTATACTTACCCTTTGGAACCCAGCGAATATCACTGTCTGCATGAAATTTCGGACAGCCCACTCCATTCCCTGCATTTAGGCCCTTTGGCACAAATCTACACCGTTTCACCGATCTGAACCAAACTTTATGTATTTACCCGTTGGAACCCGACGAGTAACAATGTCTACTTGAAATTGCGGACAGGCCACACCATTTCCTGCCTTTAGGCCCCTTGGCACAAATCTAAACCGATTCACCTAATTACAACGAATTTTACATACCGTTTGAAACCCTGCTGGTAACAATGTCCATTTGATATTTTGGACAACCCTCTCCATTCTCTATATTAAGAATAACAGACAAAAGGAACTTGAGAATCACGTTTTAAGGTCCTAGAACCATTCATGTACGTAGCAGTGTAACTGTAAGAATATTTTAATAAGTCAATTGTTGACTGACTAAGCGGGCTGAAGTACGCCGCCCCTGCCCGTTTTCTGGTACAGAATTGTGAAAATAGTGTTGCATCTTGCGCTGCTTATAAATTGCAGTCACAGGGAGTAATTAGTACAAAAAGATTTCTCAGGCCCCTGAAAAAAGTTATCATCATGAATATATTATGCCTCTGTATAAGTGCGATGGTGTTGGTGCAGTACATTGAGGTGTAGATCAGCTGCAATAAGCGTTGGTGCTTTCAAATTTACTTCCGATCCTTATGAGGCGCTAAATGACACTGTTGTTACCTCAGGAGTTCTGGACAGCCAAAGTTTTCCTAAGTGCTCTGGTTATTTTCCTACAGCACTATGCGACAACAGACGACACTATTGGTCTCTACTTTTTAACAGCCAATGCGATATAGGCCCTAGCAGGTGTCTTTTATTTCACTTACTCCTCTTTCTAGTCATATTTTTCCATTCGTTTGTAAATTACATTGTGTCATTACTGTAGTTAGTAAATAGTCGTTTCCCAATTCATTATTATCATTATCATTACGGGAAAATGACATGAATGTTTGTCCATTATACCGTACTACGTATCATCCCCATTACCACCTCAAAAAGTTATATTTTTACATTTTTTTCTGTTAATTTATGTATAATGGGCCATTTCTGTAGTAGTATTCATTCTCATCCATAAAACATATAAATCCACCGGGCGGAGCCGGGCACTACTGCTAGTTATTAATATTTGTTTAACCTTTTCAGAGTCATTAAAATATGCTCAACTATTCTTTGAGTGATCATTTTTTCAAGTAAAAGTTTGATTTATTTTCATATCGTTCAGAAAGACATTTAAAAAGAGGAAAACAGTACAAAATAAGAATCAATTCAGGGAAACCATGGAATTTACACCGCGGAAAGCATTGTCATTTGATGTTACACCCTTGTACAGCATCCCAGGGGTATGCACCCCTTGGAGACCATCCCCCCAACATCTGGCTAAATCCCCTAAAATGGCAACCCTTGGAAAGCCGGGGCAACATCCATTAATACTGTAAGGACAGCTTGCTACTCCATAAAGCAGCTCAAGCCTTACGCAATCATTACACTCAGCGACATAGTACTAACTGGGCCAATACATTGCTGACAGGAGGGCATCAGAAGGTATAAGAAGACGTCCTAATGAGGTCAAACTCTCTCTCCATTGTCAGTGCTCCATCAAGACGGCCGAAGCTACGCTGGTGTCAACCGAGGTGAGTCAGTCAATCGTGTTCAGAGTTCCTATTTATGTAACCTGCAACCCACAACTTGTATCACATTATAAACATAATTTCATTCCCTACAAGGGACTCACACAAAGAATATCACAGACCAATAAAACACTTGGTCCACACTCTACACTAGCATTACTGTTATACGCCTCTTTACATCCCAACGCCCTTCCTTACTCCCGTCACAGTCAGACGTGACACACCGTAGTAATAACGCCAACTCAGACGTCATTGTATTCCTCACAGCGGCTCGCGTGCTCAAGTGAAGCGCGTGCCACCCGGCTGATACGAGCAGAGTCGATTACATAACAAGCAGTCAGCTGAGCGACTAGTACAGCGACCCTTTGCAGTGGGTCCCATCCCCTCAAATACTACCACATTATTTATAGGAACGCCCCCTAGTTCCTAGCACACCACAACACACTACACTGGTCAGCTTGCCCTGTCAAGGGGAGCTACCCTTCTTTAGGCACAACCTCATAAATTAGTACAGCAACTCTCCCTTTTAGATCCACCCCCAAATAAGGGATCTAAAACACTGGTGGAGGCGGGGTACTACGCATAGAGAAAAGGGACTCAATCAACGAGCCCTCGTAGTTAAAACGACCCCTTCCGTACCGCAAAAAAGCCAAGCAAATAGTGAGAAAATTTTTCCCCCAGACAAAAAGCACCATTTTTTTTTTGAGTGCTCCAAACTAGCTACACAGGGGAAATTCTTAATAAACCAACCCCCTAACCCCATACAGAATCAAAGAAATATAAGAATACACTGTCAAACACGTACAGACTTTTTTTTAATTCTTATTGTAGGCCCATACACTGCAGTCAGAATGGCACCTCATGCAGAGATTGCAAGCCATAGAGGCAATAGGGGTACGCCAATATTATTAACATTATTGTTCAGATGCCAAGGGCACATACAAGGCCGGCAAACACAAATACGGGCACTCCAAACAAAAATCGGGGCAATACAGGGCAAACAGCCATACACCCCGTCAGAGGGTAGGACAGCGCGATTAAGATGCGCACATACACTCTTGAATCACATACATGAACACCTCAATAGGTTCCGTATACAAAGAAACAGAATATACCGACAATTAATCACCACACATGGTCCCGTAATAGATAATGCAACCCTCGAGAGAATGAGGGTGCACTACACAAGTTTACACGCCCAATACAGGGAGCTAATTCGCGTCCAAGCGCTTCTCCAACTAGCGGCCACAAAACAATACAGAGCACAGAAACATTAATACATTAATACAGTAATTTGCAAGCAGGCCATGAGCCTCAATAAGGCAGTACACCCAAATTTGGGACAAATACCGTGAGCTACAAGCCAATAAGGCCATTTTTGAGTTCACGGTAGGGCCATTAGCCCACCCGAGAGAGGACATAAGCGTAGATACGTTGACTCGACAATTTGCGAGGATGTCCCTCTCGCCACGTACTGCCACAGAATGGAAGGAGTTCGCCGTGGCCACAGTCAAGAAGACGGCCAGGTTAGGCTCCAACTTACTACAAAATAAACCTAACACAAACACACGTCCTTCAGCTCCGGATCGGAAGGCAATTTTGCCAAACCGAGGGGCCGAGCCTAGAACAATCCCCTCGGAACAGAGGGATGAGAGGGAGTTGAAGCCAGGGCCACTAAACACACATGATATGACAGGGAAACAAAGGGACATAACCACGTCATGGGCTGACGACATAGAGCCCGCCCTACAGTACATAAAGCCTCCGTACACATACACAGATAGGCTAACACACTGGCAGGAGTCGGCCGTGGCCACAGGCCGAAAAGCGGTTGGGCTACAAGCCGCCACATTGATAGGCCGGACACAAGCCATTAAGCGACCTTTACCGC
This sequence comes from Meconema thalassinum, assembly GCA_946902985.2. Classification (NCBI taxonomy): domain Eukaryota; kingdom Metazoa; phylum Arthropoda; class Insecta; order Orthoptera; family Tettigoniidae; genus Meconema; species Meconema thalassinum. The sequence continues at coordinate 308,980,177 of OX336390.1, forward strand.
CAGTTCAAAGGGCAAATTTGCCAGAACAAAGGCGAACACCGGTATTAGTCCCTCAGGATGCACGATATACGCACGAACATTTTGACCGGGCATTACCACACAGTACACGGGGATTAGGAAAGGTGTTCTCACCTACCCCACAAAACCACGCAGTCAAATATATCCACACTCCCGTAAAATCTACTAGGGCAGCGCCAAGCGCAATTAGGCCCTCGAATACAGGTACATTTAAACCTATAGACACGCGCTACGGTGGGAGTAGGCCAAAGCTTACTTTGCTAGAAATTCCGCCGGAAGGTAGCAAAGGAACACCCCAGTGGATTCCAGAGGCCTATAATCTAATAACAGGGCAAAACCCTTCACCTTTCTGAGCACTGAAGCTCGAAAGAGGATAACGACTTCCACCAGGGCCACAGAAATAAACTAACATCGCTAACACCAAAATTATAGGCCACATAAGTTCTTTCACACGGGGGCGATAAGAAAATGGTCCAACAAGTACATAATAAACATGAAATCGCATATTTTTCTTTCTTATTTTATGTATATACAGTGCAATATAGCCAAAGTAGAAGGAACAATTCTAAATCCTTCTTGTTTTTTTTTTTTTTCGGAACCATGGCATTTTTCTCTCAGGCCATCAATGGTTATTGGGCGAAGTGATTAACGCCATAACGTAAAGTCTCTAATATGCTAAGCCAAGTGGAAGCCAAGCAGGCTTCAGGCCGAAAAAGAGATATTTTGAACACAACTTAAGCATAAAATCACAGCATAAAGCTTAAGTGAGTCTTTCTAAGTAGAAATGACTAAACGTTCTATGTTAGGGTTCCACAGTTTGATAGATTCTCCTGTTGCGGGCGAAAGCCGTAAGTGTGGCAGGAATTAAGAATCTCAAACTAACTTCAAAAATTTGGTGAGGTGTGCTTTAGCCAACTGAAAAGCCCAATTGCACATCGGGACGAGACACTGTCATTTTGGTGAGTTACAATTACTTTGAAGGGCAGGTTTGACTCCCATAGTGCACTGGCTTTGCTCGTGACGTGGATACAGGTATATCAATTACGTCTTGCAATGGCCTTCCTAATGTGTACTAGACAGTGTCGGTAGATTCCCCTGAGACGTAACCAGTTTACGGTAGTACTCACGTTACCTAAATGGTAAATACTACACTCAGGTCCCAAGCACATTTTTTTTTTAACATTTTGTATGGTGTTCACGACATAATTTTTAGACATAGGTACACGTAAAGGCGGAAATACTGCCAAAAGGAAAGGAAGTAATCCCACGGGCAGGCGTGAAAAGAGGGCCAAGAAATAGCCCACTGACCGCGCCGGGATACGATCCTAACACTCACCAGAACTGTCCCGGAGACACAACCTTCATGGTGCCGGAAACAATTACTCTGGGTAAAAGGCGGTCTCCAAACCCGCAACCTTCTGAATACCAGGAATATAAGGTTGAGTAGATATCCAGTCCTAGAATAAGGATAATGGGAAAGCTAAGACTAATTGGGACAGTCCCACTAACAGCGGGTCATAAACGAAAAACAATACAATCGCCTCTGGCATCTGGTCACCAAATACGCGACTAGCGGACCAGACACACTCGCGTACAACGCATATGGGATTTCCGAAATGAAATGCCATGGCCTGTGGTTTGGATTCCAAGTAAAACGGAAATCCCCTGGCGCATGAGCTACAAATCAACGGTCATATTAAACCACAAAGTTTTTTTTCTACAATGAGAGAGGCACTGCTAGCAATCATTATAGGCAGCAATCAGGTTCACACACACACACGTGCAGAAAACTAGGACGTGGGCAGAGCATGAAACAAATGAAAGCACACAACATCGTAATTCAACACCGTCGTATCAGCTGTAACATACTCCTCAATGAGCAAGACTGCTCGACGCAGACAAGCGAGCCAAAGCCTACTGGACAGAAATCAACACATCATTCACGCCCGATTTAGAGACCCTATATCTTCCAAAATTACACTACGAGGGGAATTCAAAAACGTACAAACTCTACACAAGTATGCATGCTTTCATTTGCGCATTGCACAGCCACGGAAACGTGCCATATTATAAGCGGCACGGAAATGATTACACCAAGTCTTTACAGACAACCGGATTCGAACCCATGACCACACACCACACGCGTACCAAAAACTAACTATCCAATGGTATTTTTGGTACACGGAACACAAGCAAAACCCACACTGGGAAAGCCCCAAGCCCTGTCACACAACGCAAACATAAAACACAAAGAATGGCATGAGGTCACGGGTCTGAGTTCCAGTAAAAATTTAGACACAAAGGAGAACAGATATTCAGGCGTCCAATCATACTGAAATTGGCCCATACAAGTGCATGAACAGGGAATACTACATTTCCTCCCACCAAAAGCCAGACATAAAATTTCGAATTACACCAGGCATAGAGGAATACATTTCACGAACACAGGTAGGAAAATTTCGCAAGACACAGGTCTTAGAGAACAATGGCCACACGACGTCATTACCTAACTAGGGCGAATTGCTACATTAGGCTAGGAATCCAAAACAATGACCACACTTGCATACTTGCAGAATTGCACATACCAATTGCTGACTGCAGACTATTCACACTGCAATACTGCGGTGACGAGACACTATTGCGTATAGCCCGTGACCATGAAATTACACACACATAACAATTATAACGCCATACATTTTTTTTTCTCCACACTGCAAAATCATTTGGCAATGGACAAGACGTGACACAGCGAAACTTATCTTGGGCCTATAGGGCACGGTCGCAAGGGCACGTTGGCAAGCCACGGGCGCCTTCTGCCCACAAAGGCGATACATATTAGGACTTAGCCTCATAACAGACCAACCGTCCGCGTGGTGTAGCGGAACGTAGTCACACACACACACACACGCACTCACCAATTAGGAGCGAACATAGGGACTTTGAGGAAACAGGACCTCCCCTTAATAACTTCTTTTCGCGATTCTATTCCCCAAATAAATCATTACAGATGACTAGCACATGACCAGTCGCATTACGACCACTGGCCACATCTACACTGCAAATGGCCGACCAGATTAGGTCATGCAGCCCTACTATCCCAAGGCGCGGATGGAAAGCCAACATGGACCAAGGGAGGACGACAGGAGAACAGGCTACCAGCGTACCACCTTACTCCCTTCCCATAACCTTCTCAAGCCTGACATAAACAACGCAACCACATCTACACGACCAAAAACAGATATACTACATTACAAAACACACACAGGGGTTGATGGACTTCATGCGTTTAAAGAGCAGGCAAGCTACGCCTTGAGCCCCGTTGCACCGCCTGAGTATTAGGGGTGGCTCAGCAAACATTAAAAGAAGCATAATGCGCCTCTCCAAATGAGAGAGGAGGCCATAGATACATATTAACCATGCTTTAGTACTTAAGCTCTCCCGCATGAAAGGAACATATGGTATTATGCCCCATCCTACACCTATCCGTACATGAAGGCAGAAACTTCATATCCAGACACATGCATGAGTATCCCATCCAATTACCAGGGATTTTAATATCAAACCTGCATGAAATTTCGTATTTTTGCAATCCCGGGAATTACCTCCCCACTCCACTCACTATAGAAGCATCCCAGTGCCACCACCGGTTCTAGGCCACCACTAACGTGGAACCCAAAGGTGCGCAAAACCCTTCCTACCATGCTTTAAGCCCACTCAACGAATAACTACCCCCAAATCCTAATAACAGGGTACCTGACATTACAGACCCTACTAACACCTCCATTAAGGTAAAGGAGGCATTATTGCTGGGAAGCTGACATAGCGATGGTAGGCCAGAAGTAGCCTATGTACTTAGAAGATCTACAACCCCGCTACACTGGAAATATTTCACATTTTACACAGAGGTTGAACCATTCACACAGGTTACGGCACATTTTTTTTCTCTCTTACAAAGGAATCTGATACGAACTGATGGTTGACAACGGTGTACGCCGAAGGTCAGGAGGGACCACATTGGAGCAGAGCTGGGGAAGGCGATGTGGACCCTTACCCCAGTTGGCTCATCAAATCACTGACCTGACCAAATAGACGAACCACGTAAGGTCAAAGCATTCGGGACCTGACACGGGCAAACATCGAGATCTAGGGGTGCATATTAGCCCATCCCCCTTGTCGGAGAACGTTACACCCACTATGTGTCACGGTCATCGAAGCCGAGATCTGCAGGGTGACTTTCTGAGGAGGGCGGGAGAAATAGCTCACTCAGCGCCGGCCTCGGGAACTATCCCTAGAGACGACCCCATTATGACTAGACTGCTAGTTAAGTTTAAATTTAAGTAAGGCACGGCTTCCATAGCGGGAAGCAAAACTCCTATGCGTTGGAGCAAAGCATACTACGGCGGCCCATAGAGGCAACTTTATATATCAATGCGAAAAAGCATACTACGGCGGCCCATAGAGGCAACTTTATATATCAATGCGAAAATGCATACTACGGCGGCCCATAGAGGCAACTTTATATATCAATGCGAAAATGCATACTACGGCGGCCCATAGAGGCAAATATCACTGCGAAAGCAGATTGCGACGGCCGATTAAGGCGAAGACAATATTATGCCATTGGACCACACTGTCCAATGCCCACATAAATGGCGACGCAACGGGCAACCAGAGGGCATTCAGAGAGGGGCATTGCGCGCCCCTCACAGGAGCCAAGTGGGCGGCTCACCTACGTCAAATAGGAACAGCACACGGTTATGAACACGAAAGTTACAGCGGGCGAAACGGTTAGCTTAGTGGCACCGTAAGGCGCCTGCGAATAGGTTAGTACTAGTATTAAGACCTAGAATAGATGTCGACAATAGTATTAAAACGGAGGGGACTACGAGGCATTGTTGGGTTCCGGTCCCGACAATGTACTACAAGGGCGCCCCCGCGAGAGAAATCAAGCGGCCAGCCTCCATCTAAATCTTAGTACTTAAGTCATAGTGCCATGTTAAGGTCACTTAGATGTAAGCAAATTTACTGACAGCTGTTGCTAATAATAGCACAGCACATTTCGGCTTTAGAATAAGGTCCACTCGGCATGTAAATACAGAATAGTTTTACAGTTAAGTAATTTTATCAATAAGTTAAATAAGTAAGGTAAGACATAAGGTAACATAAACCTACATTTAAGGCATTTTTTTAATATATATAGATCACCGTAGAATATATCGGCACTCGGTGACTATAAATCCGTTACCGAGGTAAGCCCGACAATACTTAGGATAAACTAGATTAAGATAGGAATAATCAAAGTGGAATATATCGGCACCCGGTAACCACAATTCCGCTACCGGGGTAAGACCAACTATATATTATTTACGACATTACGGCACCGTATAGGGTAAGCCCGGCCTTGCAGCTAAGTAACATTAATCATGTTTTTTTTTTCAGTAAAAGAACAGCTTCAACCAGTACTAATATGTTTTTTTTCTAAACCTCGCCATTTTTTTTTCACAGGCATCGTCACCAGATACAGAAAACTGGTGACAGGAATTTCACTGCCATATAGCAGTGGCATATTATTTACAGCATGCCATGATGTGTACTTTTTTTTTATTTTTCAACTTGCACTAATCCCGACACACTCGCAAACACTCACCACATTTTTCTTTTTCAGCTACACACTCTAAAATAAATCTGCACAGCAGGACTGGTGCCTGTGGGGTACCAGGCTTACTGGCAGATCAACTCAATTAAAACACATAAAGCGTCAAAATGTGACGCAGATTACGACAATGAGGGCGCAACCGGTTTGTGGCAGTGACTCTCATTGTCAAGTGTGAAAGCATTCACCCACAGAGGATGCTTCACAGGTTAGGTATTAAGCATACAGGCAAGCGGTACGACCACTATACAGTACCAAGAAGTGGCCGTACAGAATCAGCCGTGAGACGGCAAGAGTACGTACAGACGGGTAGCGTGCACGCGAGGTACCTCATGAAAACTATAATTATAAGGGATTAGCGCGATTAAGTAGACATAAGGTCATTGTAAATTATAATTTTTCAGGATAAACTGTATACCATTATTCCACTAGACATAAGGTCATTGTAATTTATAAGTTTTTCAGGATAAGCTTTATACAACTATACACTATATATATTTTTGTTTGTTCACCAAAATGCCAATGTCCATCATGTGTATGATTTGTTTTCTTTCATTTTTCCTTCTTCTAACTTCCCCATTTGTCAGGGTGTTCCGTTTTTCCCACACAAATAAATACTTTTGAATATTTCCCTTAAATTATACCCTGGAACACCCATTTTTCTATTTTCTTCTACCTTTCTTATTGCAGGGAGCATTTTTTCCCTAAGATGGGGCGGGCGAAGCAATCATCCGTTCGGCCCTGGGTTTTTCCTCCCTGCACAAATATGTGACACGTCACCATCAGAAACCATGTTTTTTTTAAACTAGCAATATGCCAGCAAATGCAAGGGCAATTTTTTTTTACATATCGAATTTATTTTAATGTTCAATTTTTCTCAAAATGTCAATTTTTTCCCAATGTTAATCAAATCTTTCGCAAATGTCAATTTTTTTTGTTTGTTTTTTCACAATGTCAATGTATACATATATATGTAAATCCCATAACCCTCCCCTCTGAACACGGGCTCACCTCACACCCACACTTCGATACGACGCCACCAGGAGATACGAGAGGGTTTTCCAGGACCACTACGTCAACATCCCAACTTCCAGTTCCGTTCCCGTTCGCGAGGACGCGAACAAATGAAGGAAGACTCTTGTACAGCATCCCAGGGGTATGCACCCCTTGGAGACCATCCCCCCAACATCTGGCTAAATCCCCTAAAATGGCAACCCTTGGAAAGCCGGGGCAACATCCATTAATACTGTAAGGACAGCTTGCTACTCCATAAAGCAGCTCAAGCCTTACGCAATCATTACACTCAGCGACATAGTACTAACTGGGCCAATACATTGCTGACAGGAGGGCATCAGAAGGTATAAGAAGACGTCCTAATGAGGTCAAACTCTCTCTCCATTGTCAGTGCTCCATCAAGACGGCCGAAGCTACGCTGGTGTCAACCGAGGTGAGTCAGTCAATCGTGTTCAGAGTTCCTATTTATGTAACCTGCAACCCACAACTTGTATCACATTATAAACATAATTTCATTCCCTACAAGGGACTCACACAAAGAATATCACAGACCAATAAAACACTTGGTCCACACTCTACACTAGCATTACTGTTATACGCCTCTTTACATCCCAACGCCCTTCCTTACTCCCGTCACAGTCAGACGTGACACACCGTAGTAATAACGCCAACTCAGACGTCATTGTATTCCTCACAGCGGCTCGCGTGCTCAAGTGAAGCGCGTGCCACCCGGCTGATACGAGCAGAGTCGATTACATAACAAGCAGTCAGCTGAGTGACTAGTACAGCGACCCTTTGCAGTGGGTCCCATCCCCTCAAATACTACCACATTATTTATAGGAACGCCCCCTAGTTCCTAGCACACCACAACACACTACACTGGTCAGCTTGCCCTGTCAAGGGGAGCTACCCTTCTTTAGGCACAACCTCATAAATTAGTACAGCAACTCTCCCTTTTAGATCCACCCCCAAATAAGGGATCTAAAACACCCTCAATCACTTCAATCCTGTAATCACTGTCCGATTCTTCCACATACCTTGAAATAGCAGCTACATTTTTTGCCTATTTTCATTTATGAAACAACTAGTTCCGTGAAGAACTATACAGCCTATTTTCTTATATCCAACTCATATTAACGGCCTCTATCAACATACAAAATTTCAGTTTGGAGGTTGTGATAGATTCGTAGATATTGAGAACCGTCTAAATATTTCAGATAGTCGCCAGGTTGAATTTTTATTTTTGTACTGTTACATTAAGATTATTGTGTACGTGTGGTATTCAAATTTCAATCGCATGATTAGAACACAAGAAGTAAAAACAAGATTTTAAAATTTCGCACAGCTGCCATTATGCAAACAATTGAAATAAATTAGATGTCAGTGTATTAACATTATTTTGTATAAACATTTAACGTGCAACGTTTCACTGCACTCGAATAATTAATTCGCGAGAAACGTCCATTTAAATATGTATATGTCGCGTCGCCGCCATGTTGGATTTGTGCTCACCAGGTTACTGAAAGTTCATAGCCTCTATGAACATTAAAAATTTCAGATTGATTGCTGTAAAAGATTCATAGATATTGAGAACCGTCTAAATATTTCGGATGCTCGCCATTTTGGATTTTTATACGTATAGGCCATAGAGTTATGTTCCATTCAAGGACAATTATTGCCTAGGTTCAATATTCAAACTTTCACTTCGATCGCATGATTAAGACACAAGAAATAAAAACTTAATTTTAAAATTACGCACAGCCGCCATCTTGAGGTTATGTGAACAATTGAACTAAATTAGATGCCAGTGCATTACAATATGTAAACTCATTTACTGTACCACATTTCACTGCGCTCAGAGAGTTAAATCACGAGAAAAGTCTATTAAAATATTTAAATTTCGCTTGGCCGCCATGTTCGTTGTGTACTTTACAGGTTTACGAAAATTACATAGATAAACTTGTATCAGTACCCTTTATCATCGTACGAAATTTCAGGGTGATATCTGTAATAGTTCCGGAGATAGAGAATGTCAGTGAAATATTTCGCACAGGCGCCATTTTGAGGTAATGTAAACAATTGAACTCAATTAGACTCCAGTGCATTACAATGTGTATAAACATTAGCTGTACCACGTTTCATTAAGTTTGGATAGTTAAATCGCTAGAAAAGTCTATTTAAAAGTCTCAAATTCGCTTGGCCGTCATGTTGGTTTTATAGTCACCAGGTTTTTGAAAGTCGCATAGGTGAACTTCTAGTAGTGCCCTTTATCATCGTACACAATTTCAGGGTGATATAGGTAATAGTTTCGGAGATACTGATTGCTGGTGAAATATTATCACAGCCGCCATGTTGGATTGGTGAGACAAAATAAAATTTGAAGGGCAAGGTCGGGGTCGGCTAGAATAGTGCTATGATCTCACCAAGTTTCATTGTAATCGCTTCTGCCGTTTAGAAGTTATTGGGGAGTCGCACACACACACACACACACACCTCTCTCTCACACACACACACACACACGTATGAAAGGTGATCTCATAAGCCTATTTTTTCATAAAATTAAAATAGGCTAAAAATAGGCTTATGGGATCACCTTTTGTCCGTGTACCTGTCTGTGTGTGCGCGTGTGATGGTGTGTGTCCCCCCTAATTACTTCTAAACGGGTGGAGCGATTTCAATGAAACTCAGTAGGCTCATAGCGCTATTCCGAACGACCCCGACCGTGGCCTTCAAATGTTTTTACGTCTCACCAATCCAACATGGCGGCTATGCGAAATATTTCACCAGTATTCAATATCTCCGAAACTATTACCGATAACACCCTGGAATATTTTACGGTGATAAAGGGAACTACTAGAAGTTCAACATGGCCACCAAGCGAATTTGCGACTTTTAAATAGACGTCTCGCAATTTAACGAACCAAAAGCAATGAAAGTTGGTACAGTATATGTTTATACACATTGTAATGAACCGACATCTAACTTCGTTCAATTGTTTACATAACCTCAAGATGGCGGCTGTGCAAATTATTTCACCGGCATTCTATATCTCTGAAACTATTAGTGGTATCACCCTGGAATTTTGTTCGGATATAAAGGGCACTACTAGAAGTTCATCTATAGGACTTTCAAAACACATTGTAACACATTGTAATACACTGGTATCTAATATAGTTCAATTGTTTACCAAACCTCAAGATGGCGGCTGTACGAATTTAGAATTTTTTTTTTATTTCTTGGGTCGTTATCATGATATCGAAGTGAAAGTTTGAATAATGAACCTACGCAATAATTTTCCTTTAATGGTACATGACTCTATGGCCTATACCTATAACAATCCAACATGGCGACCATCCGAAATATTTAGATGGATCTCAATATCAACGAATTTATTACAGCAATCAAAATGATATTTTTTAATGTTCATAGGGGCTATGATCATAAGTTCACCTATAGGACTTTCAATAACCTGGTGATCAGAAATCTAACATGGCGGCGAGGCGAAGTATAAATATTCACATGGCCGCTTCTCACAATTTAACCATCCGAGTGCAGTGACACTTGGTACAGTAAATCCTTATACAAATGTTAATCCACTGGCATCCAATGTTTAGCCTATTTTCGATTTTTGCAAAAAATGAAAGTAGACTTATGAGATCAACACAGGGCGAAAAATTGTGAGTCTGTCTGTGTGTGTGTGAGTCTGTGTGTGTGAGTGTGTGTACTCTGAATGTCTGTCTCCCCCCATATCAATTCGAACACGGTGAAACCGAATTGAACGAAGTTTGGTACAGAGGTAGCACTAGCAAAGGGCACCTCAGTGTCATGTTTTATATCGCCACCATCTTGACGGAAACGTAATGGCGGCCACCCAAATGTTAAAAGCTTAAATCAAATTACGACCAACCTAATCATCTGATCTCTACCAATTTTTGCAACATTATACCCTTATTTGTGAAGAATCATTTGACAAAACTACTAGGTCATCAGCCCAATAATTTGAGGATGGCGGCTACATTTGTGTGCAAATCGATACCCCCTATATATCTATGCAAACATGGTGAAACCGAATTGAACAAAATTTGGTACAAAGCACAAGCAAAGGTCACCTCAGTGTCATGTATTATATCGCCGCCATCCTGACGATAACATAATGGGAGCCACCCAAATGTTAAAAGCTTAAATCAAATTACGACCAAACAAATCATCTGATCTCTACCAATATTTGCAACATTATACCTTTATTCATGAAAAATATTTTGACCAAACTACAAGGTCATCAACCCAATAATTTGAGTATGGCGGCCATGTTTGTGTGCACATCGATTCTCCCTATCTATTCAAACACGGTGAAGCCGAATTGAACGTAGAGAAGTAGCATTAGTAAAGGGCACCTCAGTGCCATGTCTTATATTGCCGCCATCTTGACGGAAACGTAATGGCAGCCACCCAAATGTTAAAAGCTTAAATCACATTACGACCAAACTAATCATCTGATCTCTACCAAATTTTTCAACATTATACCTTTATGTACGAAGAATCGTTTGACCGAACTACAAGGTCATCAGTCCAATAAATTACGGATGGCGGCCATGTTTGTGTGCAAATCGATTCCCCCTATGTATTGAAACACGATGAAAATGAATTGAACGAAATTTGGTACAGAGGTAGCACTAGCAAAGGGCACCTCAGTGTCATCTTTTATATCGCCACCATCTTGACGAAAACGTAATGGCGGCTACCCAAATGTTAAAAGCTTAAATCAAATTACGACCAACCTAATCATCTGATCTCTACTACATTTTGCAACAATACACCTTTTTGTAATAAGCTACTTTTGACCAAACGACAAGGTCATAAGCCCAATAGTTTGCAGATGGCGGCCATGAATGTGTGCAAATTGATTCACCATATCAATTCAAACACGGTGAAACCGAATTGAATGAAATTTTGTACAGGGGTAGCACTAGCAAAGGGAATATCATATTCATGTTTAATATCTGTATAACACGTTATATTTCAACAAGCTACTACAACCAACATTCAATTATACTCCTTGAAAAGGACCAAGAGTTATAACAATACCCATGCATTTAGGAGAAAGTAGGCTATATGTTCTTTTCTGAACATCTTGTTTCAATTGTTTCCATAACCACAAGATGGCAGGTGTGCGAAATTTTAAAATCACGTTTTTATTCTTGTGTCCTAACCATGCGATTCAAGTTTGAATATTACACGTACACAATAATCTTCATGTAACAGTACATAACTCTAAGACCTACATACATAAAAGCCCAACATGGCGACCATCCGCACTATTTAGTCGGTTCTTAATATCTACGAATCCATTACAGCAATCAAACTGAATTTTTTTATGTTGATAGAGGCAATTAACATAAGTAGGATATAGGAAAATAGGCTATATAGTTCTTCACGGATCTACTTGTTATCGTACTGCACCCGGATTTATTTAAGGCCAATACTAAAGATCCAGACGGGATACGAACTGGGACCCAGGAAAAATAAAAGAACGAATTAAAATCTCTTATTCCTTAAAAATTTGTGAGATATGAAAAACCTAAGATGAAATAGAGTGTAATGAAAAATCCACAGCCTGCTTCCAGTCTCCGACCGGGTCAGGAATGGAATGAATGAAGCCCCCATCTAGCGGCGAGGATATGAACTGTTCCGGCTGCCGAGGCCTGATGCACTCCTCTGGGGCAATGATTAAATGAATGACAGATGAAATGAAATGAAATGATGGTGGAGAGTGTTGGTGGAATGAAATTTTGACAGGGAAAACCGGAGTACCCGGGGAAAAACCTGTCTGCCTCCGTTTTGTCCAGCACAGATCTCACATGGAGTGACCGGGATTTGAACCACGGACCCAGCGGTGAGAGGCCGGCGTGCTGCCGCCTAAGCCACGGAGGCTCCCAGAGTGTAATACTATGCATTATTATTAATTAAACAATTACGGAAGGCCGGAAGAAAAGAAGGACTTATTTAAATATGGTTGTGTATTTATTATCTGAATGTAGGGAGGCCTACATTGTAAGAATGCGTCACACCACGAGAAGTGAGAGTAACGTCATGCAGGAGGAGAAGTGACCAAGGTTGATGACACAGTGAGTGAGTGAGGGGAAGTCTGTGGAGCCACGTCACACCACGAGAGGGGAGGAAACGCGATGAACTTGCCGTACTCGGAGAGCAAGAACGAGCAGTCATTCCTAATTCAGATCGGGTCTGGACAAGACCGCCAGTGTAGAAACGGGTTGTTTCTAGGACAGTGCCACGCACAACGGAAGTGGAGAGAAGGAATGTGAAGTCAGAAGGCTGTAACTTGTGAAGCAAGGGACATTCTGACTAAGACCAGCACAGCATGTAGACCAGTGATTTTGTAACACACTTATCGGAACAAGACTGAGTTCATTTACACTCACTTTTAAAGAAGCTTCATACAGCAAGTCTGTGGAGTATTTGAAACACAGCTTGTTACTTCGGTATTTCAATACGAAGCTATTACACATTTCACGCAGATAAATGCAAACAATTCACTTCAGGGAAAGAGCTATATTACTCATACAATTCAGCTCATCCTTGGGAACTATACATAATGCAGTTTATAAATTGGCAACGGGGAAGTTATACAGGTTTAATTATTAATCTGATTATGACTTCGTGCTAAGATGCACATTATAGGGAAGTAGAGACTACAGAAATGAAAAGTTGAATCCAGAATTCCACAACATGGACGGCGCAGTTGAACATCTACGCGATGCGCAGAAATGCAGAACAAATCTATACTTCATAACACGAGTTCATATACATCCAGTATACTCTCAAAGACACTTATAGAACAATCGAATTTCAACCTTAAGAAGCGATGCCGGCGCAGTGAAGGGGTAACGTCAGAAGATCCGAACAACTTGCGGGAGTTGAGCGAAGGAGTGAGGGAGAGACTTGCTGTACTCGGAGAGGTCGCTAACCCAGTTATGTCATCGACCTTGTCCCACTGTGAGGTTATCCAGCAGGCCTCGTCACTACCGGTTCTCGCAGCTGTGGGCGTTGTGCTCAAACACATTTGTCTTGCCAGACGAGACATGTTACATCAGAGATCGTCGCCAGCTCAAGGTAGTGAAAAGATTGATTTATATTTAGTAGAATTGTAATCATGTTCTGTGTTTATCCAAATTGACCAATCGTATAATTTTGTCATTGTATTTAAAATTGGGTAGATTTTAATCCAGTATATCAGTATTTTCTTGGGAGTCATTTTCATTGAAAATTTCCGTCATTTGGACGAAATTTTATTAGCGTATTGCTGTTGCCAACGTTAAATCATTTCAATATAAAATCGTTTAGAATTATAGATACTTGCGTTAAATTAAATAAATCTGTTTTATGCGCAGCGATGGAACGTATATTGAACAACTTAAGTACCGTATCTTTAAAAAGCTATGTCACGAAGTGTCAAATAAATTTCGACAACTCAAGATTCGAGTATCAGAAATTTATTATAAAACCAACTGTGTGCAAAAATGGATAGTTACACGACACAAAATCTGGTAAAAGATAGTCTAAATACTTGATATAGACAATTAAATCAATGAATACCAAATTCATTGTAATGAAACAAATAGTTATGTAGAACTATGCTGTAAACGTAATAAACCATATTTCCTAGTAACAAAGGTGTTTCAAAAAACTTTATATGTGTGTCCAATAAAACATTTAGAGCATTAAAAAGCCTAGATAAAAATTTTAAACAAAATATTTCACGAGGATAGCTAAGACTTGAGTGTATTCACAGGAAAAAAGAGGACACACTTATATCAATTTTTAAATATGAATTCTTGCTGACAATTCTTTGAAAGTTACAATAATGTAATAACTGAATTTAAATATGTGAAAAGGAGTTAAGAAAGTTAAATCACAGTGTGATATAAAGTAACTGTACAGAAAGTAATTAAAGACTTGAAGTTATAGGCACGAGGAAATTTTGTATAAGAATAGAGGAGTTTGTTAAAGTTCGTTTCTTGAACAATATTCACAATGGTCGTGGATAATTTTCTTTGCATTGATTGAGAAAATGCACTGAAATGGGATTTAGATTTGGAATACCGTGCAAGAAAGGAATCGTAGACGTAAATGAGTTACGTATTTTCACAAAAGGAGACTGAGGAGTCATGTTTCCTAGTTTTGATCACAGCGTATGTGACATTGTTTAATTGCATTTGAGGCAAGTTCTGTACAGGGTGTTTAAGAAATAATGTGATTGTTGTATAATTTTGGAACGGAAGTGTGGAATGAAGGTCAAATGCCATGCACTTCGAATATTCACGTTTATCAAAGAAAATGTAATCCGATCAAAGAATTTCAGGAATTTCTCTAGATTTAATAATCAAATGGGAGAAAACAAAGTTAGAGCAGTGCTGAACTTAAATGTTTGTCACCTATGTTCTCTTGATTCAGACAAGTATTTATACTTTCAACCGATAGAGTTACGGTGTTTGTTCAGGAAGTTTGAGATGTAAAGACTCATGTATATTAAAGGAAATTAAATCACTTCAACGCAGTTAAGTGAATATTTGTGCGAATCACAAATCATTGTACATATGGATATATATTTAATACTGAGTAAATCTTGATCTTACATATTTAGATGTGGAACTACGGTTCAAATATGAAACGCAATGTATAATATAGGGTAATGTTTGAAATCACACCGTTTCATAATTTCTCATATTTCAGTGGAGGTTCTGAGTAACTCCACTCGAGTTTATCGTTTGTAACAAATTTTGTGTTTAATTTTTGTAATGGCTAAGGAATGCTATATTCTTCGATAAGAGAAGAAGGAATCAGTGGAGTACCGAATTCTCCAACCTTTATTTTCAGGACATTATGTATAAGTGCCACGTGCTTAGTTTATCTTGAGTTTTCATTTTTCTAGCAGTGTCAAGTAGACACTAATCATCTATATGCATCCAGGACATGTGTGTATTTCCTTAGCACAATAAACGGCTGGCGCTTTTTAGCGAATTAGCCAATTTTTATCTTAGATGACATCGTTTTCATTTTGTCAACGCTGAAAATAGTACTGCTAGGTAGGATACAGGCGCTCACTATAGACAGACCTTATCACCCCTCGAGATTGGAGTTTCTCGATTTCCTTAAATGTAAATGCTAGTAGAAATTTGTACCTAGGCTGGTAGTACTATTTTCTTATATAAATCTACCCTGTATGATCCTAGAATTCCCAATTTTTACTTAGCAGACAATGGTAAGTTTGTGAGCTGGGTAGCTACGTGTCAGCAATCCTTTACAGTGCAGCGGATATAGGTACTGATTGGTGAATTCGGGCGCAGTACGAGTCCGACACTACACTGTTTACATCGTACATCAGCTGATATTGACAAATTCAAGTATCTATCTAAAAATGTCCTGAAAATGTAAATGAAATGATTTACTTATTATTTTCGGTTCTAGGTGCGTTCGTAATGTTTGTCTAAATACATACCTGCCACCAACCTAATTAAATGTAAAATTACGATAGCATGCGGAATTTGTACGCGACTCGCTTTAACGAGAATTAAGTTGCTGAATATAATCGTAAACGACACGCAAGGCCAAGGTATTAATACGGATTATTCCGGAAAAGACACGTTGAGGGTTAAATGTATAAAGGAAAACGATGACATTTCGTTTACTTACGAAACCTACATAATAGAACATTATGCAACGAGCCTATATTGGTAATAATTGACACGAGTATGTTTAAAAAACGAGAGAAGCGAGATTTATAATTTCCATACGTGTGTCTTAATTACCATTATAGGCGAGTTGCATACGACTGTTTATGTTCGACGATAATTATATCTATTTTGTGTTCGAACATAAATATTCATAAATATTGTCGAAATTTCGCCAGTTTTTTGTACTGAACAGAACGCATGGGATGCAGAGAATATCATGGCCTCCTGGAATACCCTACTATGCCACTAGAATCCGCACAGTGAAATTTAAAATAGAAGGCCGTGGAAGTGAACGCAGGTGCGATGCTATCCTTACCTAATTGGTCACACAACTGTTTCTTGAGCTCTAATTGGCGGGAGAAACTGTTTCATAATGAGAAATAGTGTTATGATGAACCTCATTATGATACAGTTTTCTGACATAATATTTACATTTCGACATCGTCGAACATAAAAATTACTTAACAACCTAACATAGGTTCAACCATGACTATTGTCAAATAATTAATGAATGTTCAAAGTCAACTGTATGAAGTTGAATATAGGAGTATATAATGCTTGTATCATCAGTTTACCATGAATTAGCCAAATTATCTTCACTATAGACTGGTTATTATCAATCTGTCTTTATATAAAACTCAATGTCGGTTTGTCTGTACTGTACCCGTTCGTCCTGGGGATGCGATGACCCATCTGCTATAACATCACATCCCTGGAGTTCCAGGACAGAGCGGAGTTAAATGAACCTCTAGTCAAATAAGGAATGTGTCGGAAATTCAGCTGAGTTCGTGAAAAAGCAGTGGGTTTCACGAGACAAAGTATCTCTAGGGTCGTTACGGGCTTAAGTTAATAAAAATAATTCAAATATAAATGGGCGCCATCAACTGAATTCCTAGCAAAACCACTTCCTTTCCGGATAAGCCTTACTCAAGACAAGGAAAGAAAAAGGAACATCACACCATCATCAGATCACAACTAAGATAAAAACAAATTTATTTTACTTTGATAGTCAGACAGACATTTTAAATATAAATCCTACCTAAGAGTATGGTCGAATGCAAAGTTAAATTGTCATTGTCCAAAAATCGAACCATCTCCTTTCTAATGCAAAATTATTTCAATCCACATAACAAGAAAAATGTATAAAGTTCTCTTGGGTTCTCAGGATCACTGTATCACTATGTCTTTCGTCACTGACATTTGTGAAACCTGAGACCTAATTCTCTTTAATTTAACATCAATGTGGATTTAATTAAGTTATTAAGCTGTCTAAACATACACATATAATAATCACTCATATTAAATATCACATAAATTATGGTTTGCATGGTATAATTTGAACGTAGAACATGTTAATCTAATGTTCCTAAACATTTACTAATTAATTTACATTATTTACATCGTCATTAATCTCTTATCTGTGAATTACAGAAAATTCAAATTCTCATTGGTCATCCTCATCATTATTATCAAAATTAAATATTTCTCACATTAATTCTCACTTCAAAATTCCAAATATTCCTGTCAGAATCGTTAATTCATCACCATAACATCATTCAAATTCGCATTTCAAGTTGCAATTCCTTCGAATTATCTCTCAATTAAATTTATTTAATTGCATATAAATTCATTAATCATCAGCTTCTTTAATTAATCATCACTTTCTAATTCAGTTATTCATCATCATTACAATCGTCTAATAATTCATTTCAATCAGTTTAATCAATTCAATCTTTAATTCATCCACTTATTTAATTCATCGATTTATTTCAAAATTTAATTTATCAACTTATTTAAATTTCAATCATCTGGTTATTTAGATTTTATTATTTCATCTAGTCATTCTGATTTTTATTTTATTAGGTCAGATCGTTAATATGCTTAAATCTCAGATTATTATTTCATTAATTATTATTTTCAGAAAATCTTGTATTATAAACTTCATTTATTTGTTTAATTTCCTAACAAATTGTTTAATAAGGTTTATAGAACGTTGTCTTACAGTTTTATTACTTCCAAGCTATATCTCGTATTTAATTATCATGCCAAAAATATTATTGTCTCCACGACATCACGTTGGATCTAACTATCCACAACGACATTATATTTCTTCAATATTCCAAATATCACATTTGAATATAAGAATTGCTACAAAACTCCATAAATATTCAGCACATACAGCATGAATCTCAACAAATACGCTAGACTGGGTATGACGACCTCATGTCCGCTTCAAAATACATTATCAACGTTGCAACTATCAAATGGCAAATTCCACAAAATGCCTATCACAAACTTCATTTAACCACGTTGCATGATCTACAAAAATATATAAATGGCTTCAAATTATTAACGCACATAATCTCCAATGACTGTAATTACTCTGATCATATCTAGACAACTTCTTAAACAATTGGAAAAATATTACTTCAGTAATTTATGATCTGCTTTCAAATAACATAAATTCTCTTTCACAAGTTTCATAAGTCACATCGTAGAAAAACACCAATGTGCTATAATCTCTCACATCAAAATCTGCAATACTGATCTGCCTTCAAATAATTATGACCATTAATGATTAATCTTACAAGATTAAATTACTTTAAATCCTTCTCAAAGGTATCAAACACAATTATAAAATCATCAAAGCATCAGCTGTAATAGCTGTTAAACTGAAATTACTCTCAAAAGAGTATAGCAACAAAATATTGGATTGGCAAACAAGAATTACTAAATGCAATCCTGTTGACATTTATCGTTACTTTATTTAACAAAATCTCGACTGATATGTGACTAGTAGTTCCTTGTTTAATTCACTTACATCTCGTGTACATTCGGATGATAAAATGAGTTCCTCAATGGCGAGTAAGATGTGTAACCACCGTGCAATCGTATAAATACGAAGGACCTCGCCCCGTCGACTTGGATGATAGTTCCCTAAACGGTGGGTAAGGTGAGTAGCCACCATACAATCGTATAAATACGAAGGACCCCACCTCGTAGGCTATATGAGTGAATGTACTAGAAAGGAATCAATAAGTTTCTAGTTGTCATATAAAAGCGACGTTCATTCACTAAAGTGAATAACTTCTTAATATCTCCAAACAATCCAATGGAAAAAAATCCCTACTGATGAATAATACACACTCGCTAGTATGCAATGAACTGACGAAGTAGTTTCTGATAATCAATTGCAGATCACGAGTTCGAAATACTCGTTACACAAAAAAAACTATCCATGAAAAATATCCTAGCTGGAAAAATGTCTATAAGACCAAACATCTTCTTAATAAAGTCAAACAACGGTGAGAATATCGAATAATGATGCCTGCCATATCATATGGTCACTCCATATTCTAGCAAATTCGAAGTATATAAATTCAAACCATGTCTTAATAATCAAATCACTCCTATTAGAAAAATATACATGTGTGCCCAGTATTCATGAAAATAATCGAATCAGGTAGATAGAACTCTTACAATACCTTTCATTATCAGTTGTAATATAATTTCCAAGATCGTCGATTTTCCCTACCTAAAGATTTCTCGTAAGATCGGCGTGAATATCATTTCATCCATGAAATGACGATTTCCTTCGAAATCCCAAGCGAATCAGCTGTTGGACTCCTCTCGTCAGGAACCGAATCCATCGCTCTGTGGTGCCATCTTGTCTCTATTCACGTTTACTCGATCATGTTGAACCTCGAATTACCCATAGCGGATGTCGTCCAACTCCTTCTCGAAAAGTTCATGGAAACAGCGGACCCCCTACTCTTCTTCTAATATACGCCACTGTTCCGATAAATGTTCCGTTTGAGAATTGTAAGTCCACTCTCAACTTACTGCAAAGTTCTATTTGAGTAAAATAAAAATTTTACTAGATAGTGTTCAAGATTACGATACACCCTGTATCTGTCTGTAATATGTAATCCATGAAAATTGTATAAGATAAAAATCTTATATATGCACGCTGTAATGTTCATCAGAGCCTATGCTAAACATTCAGTTTACTTGAAATAGTAAAAAGTCGTTTGAATGTATTATATAACAGCATGGTTATAATGTTATATGTGAAAGCCTGTGTTCGAACAACGTCGAAATGAAGCTTGAAACAAAGTCTTCATATGCGATCAGTGTGGTTTTGAAATACCCCGGCTATCTACAATTGTCTTCTCGGCTAGCCCGGCTGGATCGATGACCCGCTCGGCCTCTGTTGCTCGGTGATGCGAGAAATGTCGCCTACACTTGCCGTGACGGTTTACGTGTGTTGCGTGACCTTCAATGCCCGTCTCGCTGTGCTATAGAGCTGCTCTGTACTGCTCCTCTCATTGAGCCCAACTGAACTGCTCAGCGCTGTGTTCCAGCTTATGAGCTCCGTGCGGCACGTGGCTAATTCTCCCCACCACGGTGCTCCCACGTCACGAAGATAGTCTCGAACCCGACTCCTCTCGGCTGTTCTGTTATACAATAACTTATTTCCATAAAATTATTTCCACATATAATGCATGTCATATATACTCTTCTAAGTTGTTTTAACTTATTATAATCCCATATATATTTCAATAAAGTTTCACATCTTTATTAATAATTCTATCTTATTACAGATTTCAATGCCTCCTTGATTCTTGACCTCCTACGTCATCTTGGCTTTCTTCTTGACGCGATCGATGCGCTATCATATCAGCTTGCCTTCCAAAACCTCAACTACAGCTTAAAGTCAGCTGGCGTAGCCGATAGCCTAAAATAGGTATCGGGTACATCTCTCCCGTACATCTCCTTTTTTTTATCAGGATTGAGAAAAAAAAATACACTCTCAGGCATTCAATATATTATACATGTACACGATAGCTCTACAATTTCCTTTACTCAGCATGATGGTATTTCCTGATGCTAGCTGCATTGAAAGTTCCTACAACTTCATCAGTATCCATTCTGACAATCTTATAGCTATTATTCTGGTATGTTTGTTCAATACGGAACGGTCCAGCGTACAATGGAGCGAATTTATGGTAGATCTTCAGCTGTAGGTTCGAAGTGACTGGCTTCCTAATCAGCACCTCATCATTTTCTTGAAATGGCTCGTGGAACCTCCTTCCTGCCTGTCTCCTGGCTCTCTTCTCCGCCTGTCTTCTGAGCCTCTCTCCTGCCATCTCGACTCTTCTTTCTTGTGTGGGTTGAGGATCTGCTGGTGCCCTCACGACTCTATCCCATGGTCTATCTGGTTTCAATCCATGATGAAGCATGGACGGAATCTGTCCTGTGCTTTCATGTACTGTGGAATTCAAGCATTGGCTAATGATGGGTATCACTTCCATCCATCTATGGTGTTGCCTTGACACATATAAGCGACACAGCTTACTTATCTCCGGCATAATTCTTTCGGCGGGATTTCCCTCTGGATACCGTACAGAATTAAACACATGCCTGATTCCTAAACGTTCCATAGCAGTAGAAAATTCCATGCTAGTAAATTGCGATCCATGGTCACTCAACAAAACTTCAGGTTTCCCCATGCTCGGAATGACTGTTTTCTCAAGTCGATTTATTACGTACTTGGACGTAGCTTTCTGTATAGGGCATAGAGATACGTACTTCGAAAATACATCGACTGTTACTAAAACGAATTGATTGCCTTTCGTCGAACGAGGAATCGGACCAAAAATGTCCGTCGCGAAAAGTTCTCTTGGCTTGCTGGGTAATATTGATCTGGGAATTTCTTTCATTAACTTAGATGAGTATTTACTTCGCTGACAACTGTCACAGGTCTTTATGACGTCGCGAATCGTTTGTCCCATTTGTTTCCAAACAAAAGTTTCTTGAGCGAGAGCCAAAGTCTTGTCTACACCTACATGAGCTGCAGTTCGGTGTATCATCCAAATAACTGGTTTGACAAGCTTGGGTGGGATCACTACTCTAAGTCTAGTATGATCCTGGTCAATATATTGGCATATAACACCTCCCATAATATGATGTCTTCTAGCCTCTATCTCAGTTCTTTGAAAATCTGGATCAGTGTTATCCATCCTACGTGTCAGAAAACGGTAAATTCTTCGCAAAGGTGCATATCTCTTCTGAGTTTGCGATAACAACTTCAACTTTTCTAGAGTACCACTATCCTCTTGAATCAAATTTATATGGTTGACTATTACTTCTTCACAAGGGTTTCTGCTCAGCACATCTGCTAACAGATTTAACTTCCCCGGTCTATGTACAACAGTTGGGTGAAATTGCTGTAAGAACAGAGCCCATCTGGTGATGCGGTCACTCGCTAAGTCTGTCTTCATAATAAATTGGAGGGCTTTATGATCTGTGATCACTGTTATGTCATGTCCAAACAACACCTTCTTCCACATTTTGAGAGCATGAACCACTGCTAATGCCTCTAACTCAGTTGCATAGTAATTCTTCTCACAATTCCTAAGCTTGCGACTGGTGAAAGCTAAATATCTATGTTTCTTGTCATCATCCAGCTGATATAGGATTCCACTAATACCTATTTTGGATGCGTCTGTCTCTACAAAAAATCGTCTTGTAAAATCAGGATACTCAAGCTTGATATTTTGGATTAGCATTTTCTTGGCCGCTAAAAATGCTTGATTGCATTTATCGTCCCATTTCCATCGATTTCCCTTCCTTAATAAATCCTGCAGAGGTGCCATTGTCTCAGTATATCCAGGACAATGTGTTGAAAAGAACTGACACATGCCTAAAAACTGCCGTACCTCTTTAATCTTTCGTGGTGTTGGAAACTCTGAAATTGCCATTATCTTCATTGGATTGGGCCTATAACCATCTCCATCGATTCGATGTCCAAGAAATTCAATTTCTTCATGAAAGAATTGACATTTATTGAAGTTCACCTTGAAGTTCGTTCTTTTAAGATCTTCAAAAAGCATTTGAAGGTGTCTGATATGTTCTTCCGCTGTCTCAGACGCTATAATCAGGTCATCAATATAGCTTACAACATGCTCTTTAACTGCATCTGACAAATTTTGATCTAGTGCTCGGATCATCACCGGACCACTATTTTTCACACCAAAAGGTAATCTATTGAATACATATGTTTTATGGTCAAACAAGAACCCTGTGTACTGTTTGCACTCTTCTGCTAGCTCAACATGATAATATGAACTAGTCAGATCGATTGTCGAGAAGACACTCTTTCCTCTAAATCGGCGTAACAATTCACGAATAACAGGTGGTCTATCGTGTTCAGGAAGAACTTTTTCGTTAAGGGATCTGGCATCTAGACATATCCTCAGCTTACCGTTAGGTTTCTTGACAACAGCTAAAGGATTCAAATAAGCAGTTGGCATTTTCTTAATTATTCCATCTGTTTCCATGTCGCTTATCATTATGCTAACTTCCTCCTTCCATTTATCCGGAATAGGATATAAATTTTTATGGTATGGTTTGTCATCCATCAACTTGATGCTGTATGTAAAATTTTCTATGAGACCTGGTTTGTCATTGAATATATCCTCATATTCTGAAATTACTTGATCAAACCGCCCCTTAATTTCTGGATTTATTTTACTAGTTATGCCAATTTTATCTTCTATAGACCTTTCAACGCTGCATACAATTTCATCCAATATATCCTCTCTAAAGAATGTCATCTCCGATTCTTGATTTTCCATAACCCCTTCTTGAAAGTACATGCGCCTACTCTGCATATCTATGATCAGGCCACTCTCACTTAGGAAATCCACTCCTAGGATCATGTCAAAATGTAGTTGACCCACTACTAGGAACATCTGTTCAAAACTTCTGGTTCCAATCTCAACATCTAAAAGTACCTGACTTTTACATTTCATACTCTTGTCTGGAATCACCCCTTGAATTTTGCTAACAACAGTTGGCAACATTGTAATTCTTCCTAATAATTTTAATTCATCCAGGCAACCTATGGATATCAAGCTCACCATAGCTCCTGTGTCTACAAGTGTCTTTATTTCTTTTCCCATGACTTCCACACTAATAACTGGCAATTCATGTCTATTTTCCCGTTGTACTATGTCTTCTTCCTCGATTAAATCCTCGTCCTTGACCTGATATGTTTCTACGATGACGATTGATTCCCAATGATTTTCATTTTCCTCTGGAGTTAATTTGACGTGTTTTTTTTTTCCTTCGCCACTCGTGCTGGCTCGATTGACATCTCTCATTGTCTCCTCGAGTGGTGCACTAGGCTGTCTATCCTCTTGTCTTGACCTTTCATGTCCACGATTATCCCTTCTGTCGTCAGGATCGTTTCTTCGGCCTTCCTGTCGGTCGTTTCCATTAAACTGTTGCCCTTGGTTCCAGTTATTCCTTCCCCGATATCTGTTATTATACCGATTCCTGTCCTGATACCTGGAATTTTGGTTATAATTCCTATACCGGCTATCTCTCGCTTCTTGATCGTATGGCCTTTCATATGGTCCTCTATATCGATCATTTCCTCTTGCGTTACGGATATTTCCTCGATTCGCATCGTTCCGTCGGTTTTCCCAGGAATCCCTTCTGTCCGTTTGAACTGCATTGTCCACGACTACCGCGTTTACTTCTTGCGTGTTTCTGTTGTCGTTCCTATTACTTCTCGGTGTAACCTGTGCGCTCGTATAATCCAATCGCCTCAATATGTCATCATAATGTTCCAGCGTATTGGCTCCCGATGCTATCAGAGATCGCTGTACCTCTATCGGTAACTGTCGCGCTATAGCTTGCAAAAGCTCTTCTTCTGGCAATGGAGGAATAAGGAACTGTAATTTAGCCAGTTGTGACGTGAAGTAGTTGGCGTAATGCGTCGGATGTGACGTAGAATAGCGTTTAGAGTACATCTCCGCTCTTACGTTGAGTTGATCCTCGGCACTCCAGAATCTCCTCAAGAAAGCCATGGCGAATTGCTCCATGTTTCCAAAGTTGCTTCTGAACGCTCTAAACCACGTAAGTGCAGATCCATCTAAGGCGCGTTCTACTATCCTTAGCTCTCTTTCTTTGGCTACCCTGTGTTCCGCCATGTAGTCTCGAATATCTCGCAGAAATTCTACTGGTGTAACTCCTGTATTTCCCGAAAATTTTCTCGGTTTGTCATCTAGGTTCCTTATAATTGTGACTGGACCTGAGTATCGTTCACTTGGACTCGACGTACTCCTACTCGAACTTGGATTCTCCTGAGGGGTTGAACTGACCCTTTCGAATGTCACATTCGGTTGCATTTGACGGTCTTCTACCATGCTCGTGTCTTGATTCGTCATACTGCGGTCTATCGCTGTTTGATTTATCAATGTTTCCCCTGATGTCACATTATGACTGGTAAAACTGTTAACTATGGATTCTAGTTTAGTCACCCTGTCTTCTGCTAATCTCTTGACCTGAGTCTTCAGCTCATCTAACGATGTAACATCCTGCGTCTTGTTACTTTCGTCTAGATCGTTCCTCAACTTGTCAATCTTTCCTTCGCACGTGTTCTTCACTAACGCGACTTGTTCTTTCAACAGATCAACATCTGTTCTAAATAGTGTTGAATCTAATTTCATCGCTTCCTTGCTTTCCGTAAACCTAGCTTCTAAGTTTGCCATACCTGCGATTAATTTTTCATCTAACCCGTCACGTTTCTCTTTTGCTTCGGCATCGACCTCATTATATCGTTCCTCAACAATTGCTCCGACTCTATTTTTA
The DNA here is from genome assembly GCA_946902985.2 of Meconema thalassinum. Classification (NCBI taxonomy): domain Eukaryota; kingdom Metazoa; phylum Arthropoda; class Insecta; order Orthoptera; family Tettigoniidae; genus Meconema; species Meconema thalassinum. The sequence goes on from OX336390.1 coordinate 309,006,277, forward strand.
AATAAAGTTAAGTTTTCGTTAACCTTTTGCTCTATATCGTCGTCTATCTTTCTAATATCCTTCTGCAATTGATTTTCTAACGACTTTATATTAGAATTGACCTCTCCCAAGACTTCATCTTTAATGGTCCCAATTACTGTCTTCAAATCTTTTATTTCGTTACCTAGATTCGTTTCTAGACCCTTAATCTTAGTCTCGAAAGATACTTCGGTAGACCAATCTTGATTTTTTCCTACATCTGCCACTAAACCATCGATGTCGAATCTCAACTTCGATACATTGACTTAATGTCTTTCTGTATGGTCATAACGTCTGTTCTTAAAGTAAAAATATTTTCTTCCCCTCTATTTTCCAACTCGATAATATTTTTCCTTAATATCTGAACATTTTCCTCTCCTTTCATGTTTACTGCAATTATGTCTAATTGTAAAGTTTTCAACATCTCATTATTCTTTAAAGTTAAACTATTCTCTAATCTGGTTAACTTATTTTCTAATTCAGTATTAGTTTCTTCACTACGAGACTGTAATTTCTCTTCTAACGATTTGAAGTTATCTTTCAAGTTAGCTTTTAAATGACTTTCAGTCCTTGACTGTAATCTTTCTTCTAACAACATCAACTCATCTTTGCTATTTGACTGTAACCTAGTCTCTAACGATTTTAAATTATCTTCACTAGTTGACTGCAATAATTTCAAATTTTCTTCAGTACTAGATTGTAGCCTAGTCTCTAACGATTTTAAATTATCTTCACTACTAGTTTGCAATGCTTGTACATTCTCTTTACATTTAGCTTCTAATCTAGCTTCTGAATTATTAATTTGTTCTTTAACTTCAGTTTCCATCTTAGAAATGGTTTCCGCAATTCCAGACATACCCGTCTGCAACTCTCCTAACACCTTCGCTAAATCCTCTGGCAACATAATTATATTTCAATATAGAATTATATAGAGACGTTAGACAACAACACATCGCAATGTCTCAATTCCTGCATTCACTTGGGTATAGGGAAAAATATCTTATAACTAACATGATATTAATAATACGATTAACATGAACACTGGATTGGGCACACAAGTACATTGTCTGACTAAGTATAATAAATTTTGTAACATACTTAAATGAACTTGAGATCAATCTCTCAGTAATCTAAATCTGATGTGATTCCATAGAATTAACAAAATCGAAAAGCCCCACTAGTTGGATAAAGCCAATTCTCCCTCTCTCTCTCTGTACCCGTTCGTCCTGGGGATGCGATGACCCATCTGCTATAACATCACATCCCTGGAGTTCCAGGACAGAGCGGAGTTAAATGAACCTCTAGTCAAATAAGGAATGTGTCGGAAATTCAGCTGAGTTCGTGAAAAAGCAGTGGGTTTCACGAGACAAAGTATCTCTAGGGTCGTTACGGGCTTAAGTTAATAAAAATAATTCAAATATAAATGGGCGCCATCAACTGAATTCCTAGCAAAACCACTTCCTTTCCGGATAAGCCTTACTCAAGACAAGGAAAGAAAAAGGAACATCACACCATCATCAGATCACAACTAAGATAAAAACAAATTTATTTTACTTTGATAGTCAGACAGACATTTTAAATATAAATCCTACCTAAGAGTATGGTCGAATGCAAAGTTAAATTGTCATTGTCCAAAAATCGAACCATCTCCTTTCTAATGCAAAATTATTTCAATCCACATAACAAGAAAAATGTATAAAGTTCTCTTGGGTTCTCAGGATCACTGTATCACTATGTCTTTCGTCACTGACATTTGTGAAACCTGAGACCTAATTCTCTTTAATTTAACATCAATGTGGATTTAATTAAGTTATTAAGCTGTCTAAACATACACATATAATAATCACTCATATTAAATATCACATAAATTATGGTTTGCATGGTATAATTTGAACGTAGAACATGTTAATCTAATGTTCCTAAACATTTACTAATTAATTTACATTATTTACATCGTCATTAATCTCTTATCTGTGAATTACAGAAAATTCAAATTCTCATTGGTCATCCTCATCATTATTATCAAAATTAAATATTTCTCACATTAATTCTCACTTCAAAATTCCAAATATTCCTGTCAGAATCGTTAATTCATCACCATAACATCATTCAAATTCACATTTCAAGTTGCAATTCCTTCGAATTATCTCTCAATTAAATTTATTTAATTGCATATAAATTCATTAATCATCAGCTTCTTTAATTAATCATCACTTTCTAATTCAGTTATTCATCATCATTACAATCGTCTAATAATTCATTTCAATCAGTTTAATCAATTCAATCTTTAATTCATCCACTTATTTAATTCATCGATTTATTTCAAAATTTAATTTATCAACTTATTTAAATTTCAATCATCTGGTTATTTAGATTTTATTATTTCATCTAGTCATTCTGATTTTTATTTTATTAGGTCAGATCGTTAATATGCTTAAATCTCAGATTATTATTTCATTAATTATTATTTTCAGAAAATCTTGTATTATAAACTTCATTTATTTGTTTAATTTCCTAACAAATTGTTTAATAAGGTTTATAGAACGTTGTCTTACAGTTTTATTACTTCCAAGCTATATCTCGTATTTAATTATCATGCCAAAAATATTATTGTCTCCACGACATCACGTTGGATCTAACTATCCACAACGACATTATATTTCTTCAATATTCCAAATATCACATTTGAATATAAGAATTGCTACAAAACTCCATAAATATTCAGCACATACAGCATGAATCTCAACAAATACGCTAGACTGGGTATGACGACCTCATGTCCGCTTCAAAATACATTATCAACGTTGCAACTATCAAATGGCAAATTCCACAAAATGCCTATCACAAACTTCATTTAACCACGTTGCATGATCTACAAAAATATATAAATGGCTTCAAATTATTAACGCACATAATCTCCAATGACTGTAATTACTCTGATCATATCTAGACAACTTCTTAAACAATTGGAAAAATATTACTTCAGTAATTTATGATCTGCTTTCAAATAACATAAATTCTCTTTCACAAGTTTCATAAGTCACGTCGTAGAAAAACACCAATGTGCTATAATCTCTCACATCAAAATCTGCAATACTGATCTGCCTTCAAATAATTATGACCATTAATGATTAATCTTACAAGATTAAATTACTTTAAATCCTTCTCAAAGGTATCAAACACAATTATAAAAATCATCAAAGCATCAGCTGTAATAGCTGTTAAACTGAAATTACTCTCAAAAGAGTATAGCAACAAAATATTGGATTGGCAAACAAGAATTACTAAATGCAATCCTGTTGACATTTATCGTTACTTTATTTAACAAAATCTCGACTGATATGTGACTAGTAGTTCCTTGTTTAATTCACTTACATCTCGTGTACATTCGGATGATAAAATGAGTTCCTCAATGGCGAGTAAGATGTGTAACCACCGTGCAATCGTATAAATACGAAGGACCTCGCCCCGTCGACTTGGATGATAGTTCCCTAAACGGTGGGTAAGGTGAGTAGCCACCATACAATCGTATAAATACGAAGGACCCCACCTCGTAGGCTATATGAGTGAATGTACTAGAAAGGAATCAATAAGTTTCTAGTTGTCATATAAAAGCGACGTTCATTCACTAAAGTGAATAACTTCTTAATATCTCCAAACAATCCAATGGAAAAAAATCCCTACTGATGAATAATACACACTCGCTAGTATGCAATGAACTGACGAAGTAGTTTCTGATAATCAATTGCAGATCACGAGTTCGAAATACTCGTTACACAAAAAAAACTATCCATGAAAAATATCCTAGCTGGAAAAATGTCTATAAGACCAAACATCTTCTTAATAAAGTCAAACAACGGTGAGAATATCGAATAATGATGCCTGCCATATCATATGGTCACTCCATATTCTAGCAAATTCGAAGTATATAAATTCAAACCATGTCTTAATAATCAAATCACTCCTATTAGAAAAATATACATGTGTGCCCAGTATTCATGAAAATAATCGAATCAGGTAGATAGAACTCTTACAATACCTTTCATTATCAGTTGTAATATAATTTCCAAGATCGTCGATTTTCCCTACCTAAAGATTTCTCGTAAGATCGGCGTGAATATCATTTCATCCATGAAATGACGATTTCCTTCGAAATCCCAAGCGAATCAGCTGTTGGACTCCTCTCGTCAGGAACCGAATCCATCGCTCTGTGGTGCCATCTTGTCTCTATTCACGTTTACTCGATCATGTTGAACCTCGAATTACCCATAGCGGATGTCGTCCAACTCCTTCTCGAAAAGTTCATGGAAACAGCGGACCCCCTACTCTTCTTCTAATATACGCCACTGTTCCGATAAATGTTCCGTTTGAGAATTGTAAGTCCACTCTCAACTTACTGCAAAGTTCTATTTGAGTAAAATAAAAATTTTACTAGATAGTGTTCAAGATTACGATACACCCTGTATCTGTCTGTAATATGTAATCCATGAAAATTGTATAAGATAAAAATCTTATATATGCACGCTGTAATGTTCATCAGAGCCTATGCTAAACATTCAGTTTACTTGAAATAGTAAAAAGTCGTTTGAATGTATTATATAACAGCATGGTTATAAGGTTATATGTGAAAGCCTGTGTTCGAACAACGTCGAAATGAAGCTTGAAACAAAGTCTTCATATGCGATCAGTGTGGTTTTGAAATACCCCGGCTATCTACAATTGTCTTCTCGGCTAGCCCGGCTGGATCGATGACCCGCTCGGCCTCTGTTGCTCGGTGATGCGAGAAATGTCGCCTACACTTGCCGTGACGGTTTACGTGTGTTGCGTGACCTTCAATGCCCGTCTCGCTGTGCTATAGAGCTGCTCTGTACTGCTCCTCTCATTGAGCCCAACTGAACTGCTCAGCGCTGTGTTCCAGCTTATGAGCTCCGTGCGGCACGTGGCTAATTCTCCCCACCACGGTGCTCCCACGTCACGAAGATAGTCTCGAACCCGACTCCTCTCGGCTGTTCTGTTATACAATAACTTATTTCCATAAAATTATTTCCACATATAATGCATGTCATATATACTCTTCTAAGTTGTTTTAACTTATTATAATCCCATATATATTTCAATAAAGTTTCACATCTTTATTAATAATTCTATCTTCTTACAGATTTCAATGCCTCCTTGATTCTTGACCTACTACGTCATCTTGGCTTTCTTCTTGACGCGATCGATGCGCTATCATATCAGCTTGCCTTCCAAAACCTCAACTACAGCTTAAAGTCAGCTGGCGTAGCCGATAGCCTAAAATAGGTATCGGGTACAGTACAAATCTACACCGTTTCACCGATTTGAACGAAATTTTGTATATTTACCCTTTGGAACCCAGCGGGTAACACTGTCCACTTTAAATTTCGGACAGACAACTCCATTCCTTGCATTTAGGCCCTCTTGCACAAAATTTACACCGTTTCACCGATCTAATAACTTGACGGACATATTGTCGCTAGGTGACAACGACTAACACTGTATCATGATTGTCAACGCCGCACCATTGATGGACAGGTTGTCACTAGGCAACAACGATTTTCTCTGTATCACGATAGTCCGGTAAAATTTGCTAAAGGGCACATCAGAAAACAGACCGATTGACATCTCCTTGCTATCGTATGCACAGTAAATCAGCATATTAGCAAAATGTAATGTAATGCTATCCTGTCAGAGAAACATAGTGGCAAACAATCCTACATTCACCTATCACCATTTTGCAGTTTTTATGTGTAGACAGTTGTTGCTTCATTTGCGGGGCTTATACATCGTGGTCATGTTGCCCCGTGTACATGGGTGTGTGTGTGTAGAATTTTTCTGATACCCTGCGTTATTGTGATTGTTGCACTAGAATGTGTAAATTGGATATAGGATATGGTATTTGAAGCCATTTCTCAGTGTTGCTCAAGGAATTATTGAACTGTAGTATTCTCTAAGCATTCGTATACCCTGCGGGCAACACTGTCTATTTTAATTTCGGACAGACCACTCCATTCCCTGCATTTAGGCCCTTTGTCTCAAATCAACACCGTTTCACCGATATCAAGCAACATTTGTCCTTTGGGACCCTGAGAGTAACACTGTCCACATGATATTTCAGTCAGACAACTCCATTCTCTGCATTTAGGCCCTTTGGCACAAATCTACACCGTTTCACCGATCTGAACCAAAATTTGTATAATTACCCTTTGGAACTTTCCGAGTAACACTATCTACATGAAATTTCGGACACACCACTCCATACCCTGCATTTAGGCCCTTTGGCGCAAATCTACATCGTTTAACTGATCTGAACCAAAATGTGTATACTTACCCTTTGGAACCCTGCGGGTAACACTGTGTACATGAAATTTCGGACAGACCACTCCATTCCCTGCGTTTAGGTGATTTAACACAACTCTACACCGTTTCATCTAATTGCACCAAATTTTACATACTTACCCCTTGAAATCCTCCTGGTACCACTGTTCACTTGATAGTTTGGAAAACCCTCCCCATTCCCTGCATTAAGATAACAGACAAAATGAACTAGAAAACCACGTTTTTAGGCCCTAGAGCATGTCCGTAGTAGTGTACCTCTAAGAATATTTTAATAAGTCTATTGTTGGCTGGTAATTCGGGCTGCAGCACGTCGCGCCTACCAGTGTTCTGGTGCAGAATTGCGAAAATAGTTACATTTTGCGCTGCTTATAAATTGCAGTCACGAGGAATATTAGTGCAAAAAGATTTCTTAGGCCCCTTAAAACAGTTGTCATTATGAATATTATGCCTCTGTATAAGTGCGATGGTGTTGGTGCAGTACATTGGGGTTATCAGCTGCAATAAGCGTTGGTGCTTTCAAAATTACTTCCATTTATTCCGATCCTTATCCTTGAGCGCTATGTGGCGATAAATGACACTATTGCTGCCTCAGGAGCTTGGGACAGCCGAAGTTTTCCAAGTGCTCTGATTATTTCCCTACGGCGCTATGCGACCAAAGACGACACTATTGGTCTCTATTTTCCTAACAGCCAATGTGATATAGGCCCTAGGCGTGTCTCTTATTTCACTTACTCCTCTTTCTAATCATATTTTTCAATTCGTTTGTAAATTACATGTGTCAGTACTGTAGTTAGTAAATAGCCGTTTCCCTATTCATTATTATCATTATCATTACGGAAAATGTCCTGAATATAACGTCCATTATACTGTACTACTTATCACCCCCACTACCACGACCACCACAAAAAGTTATATTTTTTTTCTTTCTGTTAGTTTAAATAGCATTTGCCAGTTCTGTAGTAGTATTCATCATCATCCATAAAACAAATTAATCCACCGGGCGAAGCCGGGCACTACTGCTAGTACAGATATATTCTTAAACCTCGTCTTAACAGTGAAACGTAACGATCATACCTGATGCCGGCTTGTCGATTTCAATAATACTGAAGTATCCACAACCTTGCAACATTAAGTACCGTATTTCTCGTGCTGATAAATAAAACTAAACTTCAGAGAACATGCCTGTGCACTTTTCTAGATGATAACGCAATAATCATATCTTTCTCGCTCCATTCACAAAAATGGAAATAAATGAGTCCACTGATATACATGTTACGTTATCTGAAGGCGACACTCGAAAACACCAATGAGACCCTTATCATCTTATCTACTCGATATGATCAGCTTATATCCTTATTTGTGTAGAGTTGCATTGACTTCGTGCCAACCTCCGTAGTTGGGTGTATGAATCACACTTTACGTTGAAGATTAAGTTGGTGCATGATAATAGATCCGATGCTCAAATCCCGGCCTTGACAATGGCTGTGCTGACAAGGAACTCTCATGGGTCTGAACGAACAAATATGCACCAAATTTCAGTCAATCGTCACTTGCTTAGCTCTGGTACGATTATCCTTGTATGTGTTCTTGTAAGTTGCACTCGTATTCTGCGATCTCTATTGGCCAACTGCATTGTTTTATAGAAAAACGACAATCACCTTTGAAATTAAAGGAAATGATGTATGCATGAAATTTGGTGCAGTTTTGTTCGTTCAAACCCAGGTGTGTGTGTATCTTGTGTGTTATCACCTAAATTTAGCCTACTTTCATCATTTGAAATACCGTACGAGCTTTTATTACCCGTCAATGACGGAGTCATATGGTAGGATACCGTAAAATAAAACGGGTTTACTCCTTTGACTTCAATACTTCCGCGATTGGTATTTACGAGATGAGGCATGGCTAGGCTGTTGGATTCAATATACCTTTTGTCGGCTATCATTCATGTGAATTCTTAGTTCGTATCCTGCATCTAGTTTCGTTAGAAAAATGGAGTCTAGAGATAACCTGGTCCCATGGCCTGGCATAATAGCACAGGTCGATTAAAACTACCCTCAGCGTATCCCAATTGTTTGGGATCGTCGGAGCCATCAGGCTCTTATTGGTTTGGACCGGAATACGTTCCTGACACCACGCGATTGTTCTGCTGAAAATGCCACTTTACAATCACCGGGATTCAAACCTCGGCCTTCCGCGTGAAAGGCAATCAACACCACCACTGCACTATCATGCCCTCTCCACCCATACTCAAACATAAATTCTGAGTTAAGAAATGAATTAGTTAAATTGTTTGTCCATCCTTCGATTATGCGTGGAGGCTCTGAAAGAAATGAGTGATTTATTGCACTCGCTTACGTCATCGCAGGTGTACTGCTCGGGTGCAAGCTCTATGGACTCACGGGGTGAGGTGACGTGGGAGGCGGAAAAAGATGGGTCTATCAACAGCCCGACGTGTTATCTGGAATTCCTGTCTATTCCAGTGTGTGGAGGAGAGGGGGAGGGGGATGGGGGGTTGGGGGGGGGGTATTGTGAATGGAAAAATGTAAATATGTTACAGGCCGACGTTTGTTTTAGACGATTGCCCTTGACCTTGAAGCCAGCGGGTGAGCCTGTACACAGTCACTCTCTCACACTATCGCTTCACACTTGTCAGCACCGGTCTGATATAATGGAATTCCAGACTTGAGCACGTGGCGACACCGACTTGCAGGCAGTACAGTCACCGTCGAAGTATTGTGTGACGTGGAAGTACACGTTAAGTAGTTACGAACAGAACGTCATTATATTTGCCAATGACTGTACTTCAGGAGCAGTGTGAGACAGCTTTGTCAATCATCGGACCGCTTGGGGCAGCTGATAACAACACAGGTACTGCAGTAACTCACCTCCAGGCTTCCATTAAGATTTTTCACTCGTCTAAAACAAACGTCCGGCCTTTGTAGAGGGCGTAGGACGGAAAGAAGGAAGAGTTATAATTTCTTTGTATTTTGTGTTCTTTGAACATAGAGTCTAATAATGGAGATGTATAATAATAAAGTGCAATGTAATGTTTTCTTCCCGTCATTGCTCCGTATCGGTGTATATCAACTAGCACGGTAAAAATTGGTGACCCCGACGTGATGTGATCTCGTGAAAATGAGTAACGAAGAACAAACACCAGTAAGTGTCACGCCGACATCCGAAACCAAGCTTGAAGTCGACAAGGTAAGCGTCAAATTACCTCCTTTTTGGGTCGAAAAGCCAGAGATCTGGTTTTGTCAAGCGGAAGCGCAATTTATTATCGCTGGGATAACTACTGAGGCAATTAAATTCAACTACCTTCTTGCCCAGTTGGAGTCGAGATTTGTGGATAATATTTGGGATCTGGTGACAAGTGCAGAAGTTAATAAATATTCTCTTGCAAAAGATAGACTGTTAATTTTATTTAAGGAAAGCGAAGAACGGCAAATAAAGAAGCAAGTAAGCGAGCTCGAGATTGGTGATATGAAGCCAAGTCAATTACTTAGGAAAATGAAAGGTTATGGTGGAACAAATGTTTCAGATAAAATTTTGAAAACTCTTTGGCTCGATGAATTACCCAGCAATATTAGGAGTATACTATGTATTTCTGACGAGAATGTTGAAAAAATGGCCCAGATGGCTGACCGTATGTTCGAGATGCGAGCTGTTGATGAGGAGCAAACTACCCATGCACAACCAGTACCATCAACTTCCACACTTTCAGTTCAAGAACTCTTGTTGAGAATAGAAGAATTAGAAAGGGAGGTTAAGACGAAGCAGGAGTCACAGTAGGCATACACCTCGCAATAGAAGTAAAAGTAGGCCTAAATTTGATAAAAATGGCTAATATTGTTACTATCACTTCCGTTTTGGGACCCACTGCAAACCAGAAAAATGTGTGCCACCTTGCCAGTGGAAAAATCAGGAAAACTGGATGAGGCGGACACAATAGCGGCTAACTGTTCCGCCACAGAAGGAATATCAGGCCGTCAATCTCGTTTGTTTATTAATGATCACAATTCAGGACAACGTTTCCTGGTTGACAGTGGTGCAGATATCTCTGTTATACCAGTTCAACAGAATAAGAAAAGTGAAACATCAGATTTTAAACTATATGCCACTAATGGTTCAATAATCCACACGTATGGCTCAAATATATTGAATGTGAACCTAGGCTTAAAGCGTTGCTTTGAATGGTCATTCATTGTCGCCGATGTATCAAAGGGCATATTGGGAGCTTATTTCCTGCGTCACTTTGGTTTATTAATTGATCTGAAAAACAAACGACTGAGAGATAGCAACACTAGCTGGATGTTCCTGCAGATTAGCTATTATTGACCTAAGTGAGTCAGTAAGTTCACTCCATGCAACATGCAGGTTTTCTAAACTCTTAGAACAATTCCCTGAATTGACAAAGCCTTCTGTTAAATCGAAAGAAGTCAAACATGATGTCCAACACAACATAACAACTTCCAGTGGCCCACCAGTTTTCTGCCAGCCACGCAGGTTGGACCCTCATAAACTAAGTATTGCAAAACAAAAATTTCATTTTATGTTAAATAACAATTCAACCTTCTAAATCGCAATGGGCCAGCCCTCTGCACTTGGTAACCAAATCTAATGGCCAATGGCGTGTCTGTGGGGATTATCGGCATCTCAATGACCGCACCCTTCCACACCGTTATCCAATTCCACGTGTCAATGATGTTAACCTTATCCTTTAAGCCAAGATATTTTTTTTTCAAAGCTAGACCTCATGAGGGCATATTATCAAATTCCATTAGCGGAAGAAGATAAACAAAAGTCGGCCATAATCAGCCCGTTTGGCTTGTACGAATTCAATATCATGCCATTTGTTTAAGAAACGCACCCAGTACCTTTCAGAGAGTCATTAATGAAGTATTGCGGGGACTTGACTTGGCTTTGCATATTTAGATGACATATTAATAGCATCTACTTCAGAAAAGGAACACATTGATCACCTAATGACTCTGTTCGAACGGCTCTATAAATATGGAGTCAAAATCAACGTTGGCAAATCGGTATTTGGAGTAAAAGAAGTCACCTTCTTGGGGTATCTTATAACACCGGAAGGAACTAAACCAGACCCTGACAGAGTAGCAACAATTGTTAACGCAAAACGTCCAGTGACAGTGCGACAACTGCGAGCATTCCTCGGCACCGTCAATTTTTATCGTTGACATCTAGGATATGCTGCTGTAAATCAAGCTCTTTTGAATGAGTTCCTGAAGGGAACCAAGAAGAATTATAGAAGGTCAATTGAGTGGACGCCAGAAGCAATACAGCAATTTGAGAAGTGTAAGGAGAACCTTGCTTTTTCTCCGGGTACTCCGGTTTTCCCTGTCAATATTTCATTCCAGCAACACTCTCCACTATCATTTCATTTCATCTGTCATTCATTTAATCATTGCCCCAGAGGAGTGCGTCAGGCCTCGGAAGCCGGCACAGTGCATATCCTCGCCGCTAGATGGGGGCTTCATTCATTCCATTCCTGACCCGGTCGGAGACTGGAATCAGGCTGTGGATTTTCATTTCAAGGAGAACCTTGCACGAGCAGCCCTTCTAACGTTCCCAAGCATGGATCATGAAATTGCATTGTTCCCGGATGCATCAGATTTTGCAGTAGGAGCAGCACTACAGCAAAGAAAGGATGGAGAATGGAAACCAATAGGATTCTATTCAAAGAAGATTTCCAATGCTCAGAGGAATTATTCTACCTATGACCGGGAACTTCTTAGTATCTACCTAGGAATAAAGTATTTCAGATACCTACTGTAAGGAAGAACTTTTGCAGTCTACACAGACCATGCTCCATAAACAGTTGCCTTCAAGCAGAAAATGAGAAGGCGTCAGCAATTCAACTGAGATATCTCCAGTATATATCCCAGTTCACTACAGACCTCCGACATGTAGCAGGCAGATAAAATGTCGTGGCTGATCATTTGTCACGAATGGAAGAATTAGTGGCAATCAATTATGATGAAATATCTAGGCATACCAAAGCACCCATTGAACAGTTTCCTAGTGTGAATGAACGTTTCCAGGTGGTTCATGTTGACATCATTGGTCCTTTACCACCCTCGGATGAATTCACTCATTGCCTTACATGTATCGATAGATTCCCAAATTGGACAGAAGTCATGCCACTCCGAAACACACAAGCTGAAACCGTAGCTCAAGCATTCTTCAATTCCTGGATTACTAGATTTGGAGTTCCTCGCCAAATAGTGACAGATCAGGGAATGCAATTTCAATCAAGTTTGTTGTTTCGTGCACTAGCCAAGATTTTTGGTTGTCAACTAACTAGAACAACTGCCTATCATCCTCAATATAATGGAGAGATAGAAAGGTTTCATCGCACATTGAAAATCTCAATACGTGCCCACGCAACAAGGTGGACTCATGTACTTCCAACTATCTTAATGGGTCTTCATTGTGTGTTTAGTGAAAAAGCTAACTCAACAGTTGCAGAAATGGTTTACGGGACAACCCTAAAACTACCTGGTGATTTCTTCGAAGCACCTGACCTCCAGACAGATGCAGACTTGCCAACATTTGTCACCGGCCTTAAGAAGCAGATGAATCATCTCAAGCCAGCTGATTGTCATCACAAAAATCGAGGAACACCATTCGTCCATAAAGACCCCAGGCAGTGCAACTATGTATTTGTAAGAGTCGACAGAATCAAGACTGGGTTCACACAACCTTATGAAGGTCCATATGAAGTCATTCAGCGCACACCAAAATTCCTCACTCTGATGATTAAGGATAAGCTAACAAACGTTTCAATAGATAGGCTAAAACCAGTATTTAGCTTGAAGGACAGTAACAGTGAAATAACTGAACCACAACTATCGGTCCCAAGTAAGTGTGATCCAATACCCCACAAAATTTCCAGATCAGGACGTGTTATTAAATTCCCTGTGCGCTTCGGAGATGTAATATCATGACTGGGGGGAGAGTGATGTGGGGGTATTGTGAATGGAAAAATGTAAATATGTTAGAGGGCGTAGGACGGAAAGAAGGAAGAGTTATAATTTCATTGTATTTTGTATTCTTTGAACATTGAGTCTAATAATGGAGATGTACAATAATAAAGTGTAGTTTAATGTTTTCTTCCCGTCATTGCTCCGTATCAGTGTATATCAACTAGCACGGTATACCAGTACTGATAACATAGGGCCGTTGCCTATACCACTGTGGTGTTGAGAATGCGTGAGTGAGTGAACGACCAATGTATAGATATTTGGTTCAGTTACTGAGCACGGAACGGGAACTCCCCACATCTCTCCTCATTGTCCACGATCCACATTCCTCTCAGGTTCACAGAGCTTGGACTCGAACAGTAGTGAGGACTGAGGGGTGATAACCAGTTGCTGCTTCATCAATCTTGCTAAGTGATCTCTTGGGACTATGTTAATAATTTGTAGCCTAGTTTTTTTGTTGTATTTGTTTTTTTAGATTCATTCTAAAACACAAATTGTCATGCCATTCACTCCACTAGAACTGTATATACAATCTGTAACAAACAGACAAACAACCGAAAATTAAACTGGGGTTACAACTTGTAGGCTTCAACTTATCCAGGTCTGACGTGTCTCGAGTTCGATTCTCGGCCGAGCCATCAGGGATTTTAATCTCCTGGGGTTAATTCCCATGGCCTGGGGATTAGTTGTATGTGACGTCTTCACCATCACTTCATCCTCATTACGGCGCGCAGGTCGCCTATGGGCGTTAACTACAGTAGAAAGACCTGAACTCGGCCTCTTAGGAGGCCACACGATCATAATTCGTCTCCACCCAGGCTCAAGGAGTATGCATTCCGCCTCCGCAACCCAGCGGACAACGATGATGCGCGGAGCTTCATCCGACCTCTGGCGAGAGCCCGGCAAATCATCTCAGAACAAGGCAACCACGATCCCAAACAGATAGGCTTATGAGAACAGCGTGCGCGCGTTTGTGTAAGAAGAAACGTATTTGGATATGATAAACTATAATATATTTGATATTCTACATTACCTGATTTTGATATTTTCTTGAGAAACCCTGTATTGTATTTCAATATATTGTACTCTCATTGTAAGGATATCCATTTCATTACGTTGTGTTATATTTGAAATCCCTATTTATATTATAATTGTGAAAGTCTGTGTGTGTGTTTGTGTGTTAGTTTGTTACCTCTTGACACTAAAACGGCTGGACGGATTTGGATTAAATTTGAAATGGAGACAGCTTATACCCTGGGATAACATATAGGGTGCCTTTCACCCAGAAATAAATCATTGTTCCCGTGGAACGAGCAACATAACTGAAAACTCACCAAAAATACTCAACTGGAACAAAATATCGAAGTTGTCGCATCAAGACCGGACACAGCTCATTTTACGCCCCTCGATGCGAGAAACAATACTCGGTATGTCCCTGTGGGACACCGAAAACCACATTTTAAGGCCCTAAAACCAACAGTTTCAAAGATATTCGCAGAAAACTATCTTCGCTCTGATAAACTGATGAACTAATGGCAAGTCCGTTTCCATGGCAACAGTACATCAAGGTATGACATCCGATTTTCCATATATCCCTGTAAGAGGCAACGCCAATCCATTTATTATCTTTTTCAAGATATATATACACACAATAAGAACAGGGTAGCGCGCCTGCCTCTCATCCGGAGGCCCTGGGTTCGATTCCCGGCTCCGTCAGAGATTTTTGACACTGACGTGAGGTTTGCAACGGGGTGCACTCAGATTCGTGAGGACAATTGAGTAGCTGTCCGATAGTGAGGCAGCGCCCCGGTCATGAAGAACAACATTAACGGCCGAGGGGACACGATGCACTGACCACGCGACACCACAATATCTGCAGGCCAAATGGCTGTGAAGCGGTCGCATTATAGGCCTAGGCCCTTCATGGGCTGTAGTGCCAGGGGTAAAAAATTAGGGGAAGCGCCTTCTAATACCACCTTTAATTTTTAAACACTAGAGTAGCGGCTACTAAATAAAGGTAGCGATCAAGCTACGTTCAATTTCATAAACACAGGGCTCAGAGGTCCCGTGTAGTTAAGTACAAATATCAGTCTGGTCGTTATGTCATTAGCAACGAAGCTCTGTGGCGGCTATTGCGTTTCCGTAACACTAAAGGCATCCCGCCGTCACATACCTCAATGTGCACTTATAAAATTGTGAACCACACTCACAACCTTTTGCAAAATTTACACAAGACGTGATTTTGAAAGCACTCTGCTGTATGTTGAGGTACAGAGATATACCACATGTTAGTAGTTAGTTAGTTATTGTTGTTTTAAGGGGCGGAACTACGAGGTCATCTGCCCCTGATATACCACATGGAAAGATACAATACAATGTTGGCAAATCTGAGTTTAAGGAACTGCTGTTCAGAATAGGCCTTGTGTTAAATCTGCAGAAGCTTTCGGTACAGGTTATGCGGCCCATGTTCGTAACATGGAATGTTTTCCTTTGACAATGCATCTACACCATGTGCGAGGGCAACGCATTTCAAAGATCTCTAAAAACATAATAATCAGGAATTTGGAGAAAATTTAAAGTGGGAGAGAAGAGTCAAGGAGAAATCACTTCGACTCTGAGATTTGCTGATGACATCGTCATCTTGGCCGATACGCCAGAGGATTTGAATGAGTTTTTGAATGGTATGGACTCCGTCTTGAGGAAAGAATTCATGATGAAAATCAATAAATGTAAAACAAAAATATTGGAATGCAGTCGAAAAAAATCAGAAACCCCTATCGACATCAAATTGGCAGGTGAAACGCTACGGGCAGTAGGAGACTTCTGTTACTTAGGAAGCAAAATAACCAGTGAAGGACAAAGCAAAGAGGATATCAAAAGTAGGTTGGCTCAGGCAAGGACAGCATTTCTACACAAAAGGAATCGGTTGAAATAGAATATATGTAGATTTAGGTATTCGGAAGTCATTTTTGAAAGGTTTGTCTGTAGCGTGACACTATAAGGAAGTGACACTTGGACTATTAATGCAGCAGAAAAGAGGAGAATTGAAGCGTTTGAAACGCGGTGTTACAAGAGAATGATGAAGATAGATGGGTAGATAGGGTAACAAATGAAGTGGTATTAAGTCAAGTGGGAGAGGAGCGATGTTTCAGGCGACTGCTTATGCAGAGAAGAGATAGGTTTGTAGGACACATATTAAGACACCCAGGAATAGCACGCTTAGTTATGGATGGGAGGGTCGAGGCCAAGAACCGTACGGGTAGACCAAGGTTAAACAGATTGCCTCGGATGTACGGTGTGGTAGCTATGTAGAGATGAAACGTTTAGCTCAGGAGAGGGAGGCATGGATGTCTGTATCAAACCAGTCAAAAGACTGAAGACTCAAACAACAACAATCAGGAATTTTAATTACCCAGAGAGGCATGTAAGGCAAAAGGGTTCTTGGAGAATTTCTATCCCTGGGATGTAACACTGGAAGAGACTGCATAATGTACTCCAGCGACCAAGGTGAGAGATATTTTACTAAAGGTCTATTAATAGCGACATGTTGACGTTCAAACCATCAATAATTGTGGCAAAATTACACCCTGAATAGCTTAAGGAAAAATACTTTTAATTCCCCATATTCCGATAGATTTGACATTCCAGTGTGCAAGAGTGCAGTTCCCTTTTCATACAATATTCGCAATTTCTATTGACAAAGCGCAATGACAGCGGCAGGTGTACATGTAGACAAAAACCATTTTTTCCCATGAACAACTGTATGTGGCCTGCTCACGAGTATCCGGACAACAAAATCGTTATGTCTCAGCAGAAGATGGCAAAACCAAAAACGTTATTTTCAAATGTTTTCACGTAAGGTAACATCATACCCAGTGGACCTCCTCAACTCGATGAAAGTCCCACTTTGCTGCTCATATCAATACACTGTATGTATTAGAATTTTCAGAATTAAAATGGACCCACCTGTAGCCGCGATTGATGTGATAGAATAGACCAATTTTCAGCAATAATGCATCGTCCCCATTGTCTTCATCGCGAGCGAAGCCGCGGGTACCTGCTGGTATATTATAATTGTGAAAATCTGTGTGTCCGTGTCCGTGTGTGTGTGTGTGTGTGTGTTAGTTTGTTACCTCTTGACACTAAAACGGCTGGACGGATTTGGATGAAATTTGAAATGGAGACAGCTTATACCATGGGATAACATATAGGCTGCCTTTCGTCCGGAAATAAATCATTGTTCCCGTGGAACGGGCAACATAACTGAAAAGTTACCAAAAATACTCAACCAGGACAAAATATCGAAGTTGTCGCATAAAGACCGGACAAAGCTCTTTTTACTCCCCTCGATGCAAGAAACAATACTCAGTATAAAACTACATTTTAAGGCCCTAAAACCAATAGTTTCAAAGATATTCGCAGAAAACTATCTTCGCTCTGATTGATGAACTAATCGCAAGTCCGTTTCCATGGCAACACTACCTCAAGGTATGACATCCGATTTTCTATATATCCCTGTAGGAGGCAATGCCAATCCATTTATTATCTTTTTCAAGATATATATAAACACAATAAGAACAAAGTAGTGCGCTTCCCTCTCATCCGGAGGCCCCGGGTTCGATTCCCGGCTCCGTCAGAGATTTTAGACACTGACGTAAGGGCTGCACTCAGATTCGTGAGGACAATTGAGTAGCTGTCTGATAGTGAGGCAGCGCCCCGGTCACGAAGAACAAGATTAACGGCTGAGGGGACACTATGCACTGACAATGCGTCACCACAATATCTGCAGGCCAAATGGCTGGGAAGTGGTCGCATGATAAGCCTAGGCCCTTCATGGGCTGTAGTGCCAGGGATTAAAAAAAATAGGGGAAGCGCCTTCTAATACCACCTATAATTTTTAAACACTACAGTAGCGGCTACTAAATAAAGGTAGCGATATACTGTAGCTAGGTTGAATTTCATAAACACTGGGCTCACAAATCCCATATAGTTAAGTACAAATATCAATCTGGTCATTATTTCAGTAGCAACGAAGATCTGAGGCGGCTATTGCCGTTCCCTTAACACTTAAGGCATCCCGCCGTCATATACCTCAATATGCACATACAAAATTGTGAACCAGTCAATTTTACTGGAAAGAATTTCTACGAGCGAGTATCCACTCCGGCAAAAACCACACTCTCTACCTTTTCCAAAATTTACACAAAACATGATTTTTAAAGCACTCTTCTGTATTTTGATGTACAGAGACATACCACATGGAACGATACAATAAAATGTTTGCAAATCTGAGTTTAAGGAACTGCTGTTCAGAATAGGTCTTGTGTTAAATCTGCAGAAGCTCTTGGTACAAGTTATGCGGCCCATGTTCGTAACATGGATTGTTTTCCTTTGACAATGCATCTACACCATGTGCGAGGGCAACGCATTTCCAAGATCTCTAAAAACACAATAATCAGGAAATTGGAGAACAATTTAAAGTCGGAGTGAAGATTCAAGGAAAAATAATTTCATCTCTGAGATTTGCTGATGACATCGTCATCTTGGCCAATACGCCAGAAGATTTGAACGAGTTTTTGAATGGTATGGACTTCGCTTGATGAAAATCAATAAATGTAAAACAAAATTATTGGAATGCAGCCGAAATAAATCAGAAACCTCTATCGACATCAAATTGGCAGGTGAAACGCTACGGGAAGTAGGAGACTTCTTTTACTTAGGAAGCAAAATAACCAGTAATCGAAGCAAACAGGATATAAAAAGCAGGTTGGCTCAGGCAAGGAAAGCATTTATACAGAAAAGGAATCTGTTGACATCGAATATACATTTAGGTATTAGGATGTCATTTTTGAAAGCTTTTGTCTGGAGCGTGACACTTTAAGAAAGTGAAACTTGGACTAATGGTGCTGCAGAAAAGAGGAGAATTGAAGCATTTGAAATGTGGTGTTACGGGAGAATTACGAAGATCAGATGGGTAGATAGGGTAACAAATGAAGAGCTATTAAGACGAGTGGGAGAGGAGAGATGTTTCTGGCGACTGCTAATGAAGAGAAGAGATAGGTTGGTACGACACCTATTAAGACACCCAGGAATAGCAAGCTTAGTTATGGATGGGAGGGTTAAGGACAAGAACTGTAGGGGTAGACCAGGGTTATACAGATTGCCTCGGATGTAGGGTGCGATAGCTATGTAGAGATGAAACGATTAGCTCAGGAGAGCGAGGCATGGAGGGCTGCATCAAACCAGTCAAAAAACTGAAGACTCAAACAACAACAATCGGGAATTTTAATTACTTAGAGAGGCATGTGAGGCAAAAGGGTTGTTGGAGAATTTCAATCCCTGGGATGTAACACTGGAAGAGACTGCATAATGTACATCAGCGGCCAAGGTGAGAGATATTTTACTATATGCCTATTAATAGCGACATGTTGACGTTCAAATCATCAAATAGTGTGGCAAAATTATACCCAGATTAGCTTAAGGAAAAATACTTTTAATTCCCCATATTCCGATAGATTTGCCATTCCAGGTGTACGTTTATACAAAACCATTTTTTCCCATGGACAACTGTATGTGGCGTGCTGGCGAGTATCCGGACAACAAAATCGTTATGTCTCAGCAGAAGATGGCAAAACCAAAACCAAACTTTTCAACTGTGTTCACATAATGTAACATCGTACCCTGCAGACTTTCACAACTCTATAAAATTCCCACTTTGCTGCTCATAACAATATACTGTATGTATCAGAATTTTCAGAATTAGAATCGACCCACCTGTAGCCGTGATTGCTGTAATAGAATAGACCAATTATCAGCAATAATGCATCGTCCCCATTGTCTTGATCGCGAGTGAAGCCGCGGGTACATGCTAGTAATATATAATATGGAACAGTTAGTAAACTCAGATATAACAATTATATATTATTGATGTTGTCTGAAGGATGCCTCATTCCTAGGTTGAAACATGTAACTTTGATATAACTATATATACGAGTATATGCTTTAGTAAGCCTATATATTGATTGGTGTATCTTTAATCATTTTTTAGTATTCTAGCAGTTGTTATAACTTGCAAGAAGCAAACGTGGTTTCAGTGACAAAAGCCAGTGCAGCATTAATTCAAGATTTTACCGCATGATGTCATACTCCAAGTACTTGGCACTAGACAACTTTATAATGCCTCTCACAGATTCTGACTGAACTAAGGGTACATTGCACACGAGCTAAGTACAGAGCTGATCCACTGTTTGATTGGCTGGAGGCTGCTGGTTTCTCATTGGTTGTTGGTGGAACATGTATGTATCCTTGATTGTAAGCTAATCGCTTCCTTTAATTTCCATGAGTGTTGCTAATTGCACGTTCCAGATGGAAGACAAATGAAAATACTGCTTAGTATATTGGTTTCTGCGCGTGGCTAAATTTTAAAATACAGCGTGGAGGTCGTAATTTTTCTCTGTATAGTCAAAGGTCCTATTTAAATGCAATGTCGCTTCGAAAAGCGATCTTGAATTTCAGCTTTGTGTGTATGTTTTATGTTATAGGTCTAATCTCAAATTTGCTGTCAGATATTTATATCACGTGCACAGTTTGCAGATTAATACTTTCAAGTATGTTATATTAACGAGTGTAAATGCATCGAACATTTATTAAAATATCAAAAATTTCTCTTTATTTTAATTCGACATCATTCAGGCCGCACTCACAACAAACCTTACAGCAAAGAATCGTTATCCCACTAACTAGACCAGGCTTGCTCAAACCGGGTATTTCGCTGTGGGCGCCCGGCTTCACGGGTGGCGAGCGTGCAGAGTAGCTGCGCTGTCTTGGCAGCGTAAACCAACTAATTGTGTCACTGCATTGACAGCTGGTGCTACGAATATGGAATCAGCTGAGAAGACACCAAGTTCTAGTGCAAATAGCGTGCAACAAGAATCCCAATGGGAAGGACAGTGGCTTTTTGTGCCAATTGGAGAACGTTCCAAATGTGGACATTCTGTGATAGCTAAAAAGTATAACGTTGAGCGGCAGCTATAATGTGCATGTTTTGTTCTACATATTTATGTGAACTTTTCTCCTCTTTGAAGCTTTGCAAATCAATACATCGATCACAAATGACAGCCATCCGATGGCCGTTCTTTGATTGCACACCAGTAGTTGTATTTGTCCAGACATTCCCTCTCTTACAGCAAAACATGGGACATACACATGATAATGTACACACATGAATGCTTGCATTTTGTAATGTAATGCAAATACATTGCCATTAATAAAACAGTATTAGATTGAACCTGCTACCCCTGAATCTCTATCGCATCCCGGCATGGCACACTACTCGCAATGCCTGCCCGGTGAGACTGGGCACGCTCTCTCACTTCGGCTCGCTGCACTGTGGCGTATGCTTGCTGGAAAGTCGCCCGCATTGACGTCACGCCTGCCCGGCTGCACTGGGCCAGGGTAAACGGGCGCCCACCTCTGATCTAGACACTTTTCTAACAGTCAATGAGTTATGAGCAGCGTTCAGCCACCCACGGGGTAGATCAGCTCTGTACCTAGCCGCTCGTCGTTACAGGAACCCAAAAACCAAGCTCATTTCCTCCTGTCTATTTTTCACCGTTTCCGGCTCACGCTTGAATGAGCGCTGAACAAAATCCCTACCCCGGGTGAAGAGAGCAGATCTGGAAGGAACAATAATAAGACAGCAGAGAACAGATATAAGACAAAGTAACTGTTTATTAATTATTACAGGAAACACATTCACGCCTATAAAATATCATGTACTCCTAATTTGATACACAGTGAGTAAGTACGTGAGGCCTCAACACAACAAGCTGTTTTTATAAATTTAAAACTAATGACTGTTCTAAACAATAACAAAACAGTATAACAAAAATATACAACTGAAGGACATACACCGAGACCTTATTTTATGGTACCAACTATGTTCAAGAATAAAGGTAGTGAGCCCGAGGGCTTGTCAGACGCTTCGCCATAGGTTATGTGGGCAATACAGCGCTATAACGAGGCAAGGTGACGGGTGAGGTGTTTTGCCACTGCTTTCCACTTGGAACCAGTGCCCTTATAAGGGCAGCACCTTTCACAGCATCCACAAGAGCTGGATTTGTTACAGTACCACCCTCTATTGCTTCCATATAATTACAGTCATGAATGAGACTGAGACATCGGTGAATAAACACATTTTACTCTGACCTGTGCCAACAGACAAAAGCAAAAATGGGGTCATCCATAAAATACGCTCGCAAAAATGCCATCAAATGTAACCCCCATTGTAGCACATGGTATCAATTCTTAATAACCTCCCTCCCACTCCTCCCGTAAGTGAACGTGCAAAATACATTATACCCCCCTCCCTTATTCTATGTATTGAGCAACTCAGCGCATGGAAAAAATCCACTTTACAGGCTCGTGCTCCAGAACCAGAAGCAGGAAACATATTTTGAAACAGCGAGATGATGATTTTGCTTCACAATAGCAGGATGATGTTTTCCTTCCACATATCAACCTACAAAAGAAGTATTTTTATTAAAAACATATAGGTCTATAGAAAGTACCAAATTGAAAAATTTGGAATTTGCAAATCGGGTAATAACGAAAAAACTGACGTACATCATATCTTCGTAAAAAAAACACCAGAATCAACATAGCCTACACGTCTGTCACATTCATTTTCGAACGAACGTATTTTATGGATCACCCCTATACTGTATTCAAGAGATTGAAAATGGCACATCCCAAAAAATAAACAATATGTATTCACTTGTACGTATTTCATGCTGATGTAGAGATACGATTGATATTAAATAGTTTCTATGAATGATATATTGTGTAAAATTAATTCCGGAACCTGTTATTTGATAAATCCTTGCAATATGCCATTTTGCCATTGAGCAATGCAGTACTTTTTACGTGTGATGTTTGGGCAAATAGTAAACAATAAGATGTTTTGCAAACAAGAAACAACAACACTACCTTGAAAATTACGGAGTAATTTATATTTCTTGATCTTCTAAAACGAATACAATAAAAGCACCGGTATGTAGATTTTTTGTTCTGAGCCTCACATTCTATAAAATAATATATTTAGGAATATTCTACAAAATAATAATAATAATATATTTAGGGATTTTCTAGGTAAGCTGCAAATATTCCCCCTCCTGAAGCTCGGTGATGTTGGCTGGATCCACGCTTGAGAACCACCAGTAAAGTACCTAAAAATAGGGTCTCGAGACATAGACAAGGTCACTACCTAGAATATATCACTCAACAGTCTTCTAATGACAAAAAATAAAATAAAAATGCTTTTATGCACACATCCATTTTCTTCTTTCAGTGCAAAATATACAATTAACTTTTCATTATATTTAAATTAGTATTTATAATACACAGAAATGCATTGCACCATTTAAAACATACACTGTTCATCTGATGTAGCCCAGCCAAATAGAATTATACACCTACTCCAACCATGCAGGTCCTGCCTGGTACCAACAAAACCAACAATCATACATCATTTCTTATACAATAACTTGGAACTAAATTTAAAAAATAAAATTCTCAAATACTTAACAATAAAATGTGCTACACAATATACTTTATCAAATGTTTTTCTTGGTGACTAAGTTCCTATTCACAAGTTTGAAATCATAAATTTCAATTTCGAAGTACAAAAGACTTTAAATTCTAGAATAATGTTGGATGGACATTGTTTTCTACTTCGTAGCTATTTTGGGGGGAAAGAACTATGGTAAACAAACTCATGTTATCTCAATAAATTAGCACACATTTTGAATCTATGTACCGGTGGTTAACAGTTCTATCTCAGAAATTTTAGTTTTTTTTACTTCATAAAGTTTTATTGCGTTTGATTAATTGGCATTGATAAATAGTACATTTAGGTAGTAATATACCAGTAGAGTATTTTCTTTTGTAATCATTAAATTAAGACTAATGTTGCTTAGGAGAATGTGAAATCTGAATAGAGTACGAAAATAAAAGAGTCTTAGACTGTAGACAAAGGATTTTGTAGCATTAACAAAATGTTATGAACATGTATAAACTAACAGGCCTGCATTCAAGAGGGTTCTAGTAATGCCTTTTAAGTTTCAATACATTGCAGTAGCGGCTCGTGCTTACGTTCTTAGGGCAGGCTTATTATGTTATAACTCAATCATTCTTAAAATGCGAACTGTGGTTCAACAACATTCAATACCCACTGGAAACAAATAATATATTAATACTTAGCAACACATGTCACAAAATTCATAACAATTAAAAAGAAATGTGACTACTGAAGCCAATTCACAGTACGAGGCTAGGAACTGGAATATTCAGCGCGGGGATCTTCTTCAATGCTCGTTAGTAGTCGGTAATTGTCTTAAACGATCGGAAGGGCAGGCAAGATCGAAATATGTCTGACAAATTGTTATACGCATGCGCTGAAGATGAATAAAGACTCTGCTGTTTGTATTAATGCTCATTCAAGGGCCAAGAATACCGAGATTGAGTGCCTAGGATAGCTCTGAGCTTGCCTGCCCTGGGAAGAGATCTTGTTGCGTGAGTCACTCTCGAGTTGTATCGAGTAGTTTGGCGCTGGTTTAAAAGCCGGGGTACATGTCCTTAACAGTAAGTATTGGGACCAGACATTTTGAAAAGACAAATGTCATTTGAAACACTATAAGTACAATAATGCACGGTAATATATGCCATTAATATACATAAAATGAGAAAATATTAAATATAAGTTTAGTTGACGCGTTCATTTCTTTTTTTAAATGTCCGGATAGGATTTGCCTACTCTGCGGAGCCGCGTCTGATACATTGTTAAGATTTTGTACACCTCTAAGAGTACTTGAGCACACGTCGTATAACAAGACATGTCTTGCTTTACTGTAACAATAAACAATACAACTATTAGTCACCAACAGCCAAAGCGCGGGTTCCGTGTACTTGAAGTGTTGGCTGGCTCTATTCCTCAGAAACTTTACACTGAAAGAACAGATCTAGTCAACTGGCATGACATGTGGCTACACGTGCATTCCTTTGATCATTTAAAGTGCCGGTAGTTATCCCATCCATTTCTACACGTTAAGTCTTAACACACTAACCTGAGCATGCACATTCCTTTGCTGTTGTGTTTGAGACTTTCGTAAGGATGCTGTGTAAGGAATATGTGAAACAACGGAAGGTTTTTTATACCTTTTTTATTTATTTTTACTGGTAACGTTTGTGTTTGTACCAAGGTGATATGCAGAGAAAGAAGTGTTATAGTTGCCGCCTACATATAGTTGTAGGTGTTCTACAAGAGTAATAACATCTTTGTGTAGAATACACATGTATAAACAATGAGTGAGCCAGTGAATGTGAAGGGAAAGTCATTATTCTCTCTCCCACTTTTACGCTTGTGGGAGCTCATGCTAGTTGGTCCGGTCTCCATCTTTCACTCCATCCCATGCCAATTTTGACCACTTTTTTAAAGTAATAGTGCTCTTTTCTTTCCTCCTGAGATTAAATTTTAGTGTTACCATAGTCAAGCAATTGCCTATACAAATGGTTTCTGTAGATTTTCGATCGGTCAACAAGATAGTGCCCAATGAATGGGCGAGATACAGATACAAATATATAAATGCACTCCTGGAAAAAATTACATTTTTATTAGTACAGTTTATGCCACGGTTTTTGGCCGGTCAGTCCCAGTTTCACAGTCGTACAGAGGACAGTCTGCAAGCCTCACACATGTGCAATTGTTAAGTGAGTTTTCAATTCCGTGGAAAGAAACTCACATATCAATTACACATGCCTGAGGTTCGCCACCTGTCCTCTGTACGACTGCGCAATCGAGGCTCACCGGCCAAAGACCGTGGCGTGAACTGTAATATTCAGTAATGCCCCATTTAATTCTTAATATAACTAATACATGTAATAGCCCCATTTAATTGTGAATATTCCTAATACATGAATTAGCCCCATTTAATTGTGAATATTCCTAATACATGAATTAGCCCCATTTAATTGTGAATATTACTAATACATGTAATTGCCCCATTTAACTGTGAATATTACTAATACATGAAATTGACCTATTTAATTGTGAATATTACTAATACATCTAATAGCCCCATTTAATTGTGAATATAACTAATACATGTAATAGCCCCATTTAATTGTGAATATTACTAATACATGTAATTGCCCCATTTAACTGTGAATATTACTAATACATGAAATTGGCCCATTTAATTGTGAATATTACTAATACTTGTAATTGCCCCATTTAATTGTGAATATAACTAATAAGTTACATGCAATTGCCCCATTTAATTGTGAATATAACTAATAAGTTACATGCAATTGCCCCATTTAATTGTAAATATTACTAATAGATGTAATTGCCCCCATTTAACTGTGAATATTACTAATACATGTAATTACCCCCATGTAATTGTGAATATTACTAATACATGTAATTGCCCCATTTAATTGTGAATATTAATAATAAGTTACATGCAATTGCCCCATTTAATTGTGAATATTACTAATAGATGTAATTGCCCCATTTAACTGTGAATATTACTAATACATGTAATTACCCCCATTTAATTGTGAATATTACTAATACATGTAATTGCCCCATTTAATTGTGAATATTAATAGTAAGTTACATGCAATTGCCCCATTTAATTGTGAATATTACTAATACATGTATTTTTTTTAAGGAGTGTATTTATATATTCACTGGGCACAATCGTGTCGACCGACTGAAAAGGTACAAAAACAAATAGTCAAGCAGTAGCGAAAATGAATTTTGAAACTAACTGGTGAGAACAGTGGCAGGAAGAGATCTATGATGACAAAGAAAAGAAAACTTGCAAACGAACTTGCTATTTGAAGCTGTGCGAATGAATAGTTTTAGATTACAAGGCCATGAATGGCAAAACAAGGTAGTGGTTAATGATTATTAGATTCCAAGCCTTCTGATTTTCATGTAAAAGGTATTATTTACGTGTTTGATAAGAACTTAGTGCATCAAGAAGTTTTAAGAAATTACTTTATGTATATATACAGTAGGTCCAAATTATTAGTTCAAAACTATTAGTTACAACAATGAAGTAATCTCATATGAAATTTCAAATTCTGAACACACTAAATTAATTTCTTCGGAGATTGATTTGAACATAAATAATAGAACTAGGTTTGATGTCAGTATCATATTGGATATAGGTTACACTAACTCTGACACATCCATGGACACTCACAGACTACTCAAGATGGGAAAGATGCGAAGGCAGAAATGTTTGCTTCGCGCAGCTTATATTGCAAAAAGGTTAAATAATTTTCATTCAATCACTCCTACGTGATACATGGCTACCAAACATCCTCTAATATTTAAAATTTCACCCTTGAGCTGTTAGCAACCTGGAGGTTCAAGATTTTGTTAAGTAATGGTTTACAAAACTGTTGTAGTTGATTGTCACTCATCCATATTCATATCAATGCATATTATTATATAGACTATAATGAAACAAGTACTATCCAAAATAACAGTAAAATACTAATTGGAATGGAAGATTTTATAACTGAATACCTATATCAAAAGTGTGTCATTTTCACAAACCAAAATTTTGCAACAACTGATTCTCCTAGTACACTGCACTTTTGTCAGATTGTATAGGTAAGACTTTTAACAACTCGAAGATTGAAATTAAAATACAAGCATGTTTTGATAACTCAAATTGGATAATCTCATCTTAAGTACTGCAGTGTTGCAGACAGAACAAATTTGACCAATAAATGGCTCAAGACGCTACTGTTCCTCGTCTTGAATTCTCGTGCATTTTGTTTCATGACTTACGGTACTAAAAGGTTTATGAGAAATATTGCTAACTACAATTTATAATTGAAAGGTTTAGTATGAAAATGTAAATAATAGTTTAGTGAATTTTGAACTGTGTTATTATTGGAGATTTCTTCTTTTTACATGACATGTTTAAATAGCATTTGGTTCAAACTTGCAAAAAGACATGGCTCATAAAACATACTCCTTAGTGTCCAAATTTCTTTCAAAATGAATATAGATCTTGAGGGAATTCAACAGTAAAATAACTTAAAATATTATGTATAATACCTAATTACAGATTAAATATCCAATATGATACTAAATACAAGTAAATAATGAAATGAATCACACAGTTTGAGCTACTATGACTTGAACTTTCCTCTGCCCTTAGAAACTTTATAACAACGTACAGTACATAAAATAATGTAAATATTCCTTTGTGTTTTGTTCATAATTCTCAATTCAAGCCGTTGTACATATAATAAAATATCTTCATAGTAATAAACACATATCATTGCAGTAACTAGGCACGATCAACTAGCCTGACAATTATAATCTCTGGAAACAGAGGAATTTGACTACCTACAGCAATCATTGTACCTTGATATTTTACATGCTGAACCAGACTGCATGGTTGAAAATTGATCTTATATATTAGAAGACGGATGATAGCGCTCGCAAAACAGGCATTCAATAATAAGAAAAATCTTTCGATTAATGCAAATTTGGATATTGCAATTCAAAAGAAATTTGTCATGTCCTTTATGTGGAGTGCTTATGTATGGATGTGAATCTTGGACGATCAGAGGTCAAGACTGGAAGCGACTTGAAGCGTTTGAGATGTGGGTCTGGTGAAGAATATTACGGGTTAAATGGATTCAAAAGAGGACGAACATCAGCATCCTGCAAGAAATTCAAGGGAAAAAGAGAACTGAGACCAACGATCCATAAAAGAAAAGCTAAATTCACAGGCCACATTTTGCGACATAAAGCTTTCCTAACTAATTTCCTGGAAGGAAAAATCACAGGGAAGAAAGGCCGAAGTCGAAAGAGAAAATTGTTCCTGCAAGACATCACATTAGCTCTTCATTATGGTTCCTACTATGAAATGAAACGTGGTGCTGAAGACAGAGAACAATGGCTGCGGAGACGAGGCATTGCCTTTGGAAGTTGATGATATACTGTACACTCACCGGCAAAAAAAACAGCACTTGATTTTTTAAATTAAAACTTACGTATTAGCTGCAAGCCGTTCTCTTCACAGACGAGAAGAGATTCGGTCTCAGATCGCCTGACGGAAGAGAAGGAGTGGTGAGTAGGGTTGGAGAAAGGGATTCTCCTGTTACTTTTTCCTCCAGGACTGCATTCGACAGGGGTTCTGTCATGGCCTGGGCCGGGGTCAGTATGGATGCCAGGACTGAACTTTACCTAATTGAGAATGTAACTCTCACAGCTGACCAGTACATCATGGACGTCCTTGAAAACCATGTTGTACCATTTGCTCCATTTGTCGGGGATGAATTTTACCTGATGCATGATAATGCACGAGCACACACTGCCCTATGTGTCCAGCAGTACCTGCATGTGGTAGGAATCTACGCACTGGACTGGCCAGCTAGGAGCCCTGACCTCAATCCAATTGAACATGTTTGGGATATGTTGGCCAGAAATGTTCGGCAACGTGCTCCTGAGACTCTCCAGCAACTTCGGGTGCTGCTGCATGAGGAGTGGGAACGCATCCCACAGGAAAGCATTTCACAAATCATCGCAAGTATGGCAGAGAGGTTACGCGAGGTGATTCGTGCTAGGGTTGGAAATACCCGTGTTTAGAGTTCAGTTCTTGTGTCAGTGCCCAAAGGAGTGGATTAATTCTGTGATGATACATTTTGGAACTCAGATTAACATTTTTAGACGACTATGTAATTTACTCAAAATTTAAGATATTTTCACTTTTTTTTTCTTATTTTAGAAATTTAAACAGATTTTTTATTTGAAGCATTTTTTTGGTATGTGAAGTGGTTTTCAAATGTTTAAAAAACAATTAATTATGCATAATTTTTTCATAAGAATAATTTCCGTGCAATAAATTATGAGAATAATTAAAAAATACAAGTATTGCGTTGTTTTTTTTGCCGGTGTGTGTATTAGAATATCATAAGATGTTTCTGATCTAAAGGCATGTGTAGCAATATGACTCGATGTAAATGATTTTACGCCTTTTGTATGGAATACAGCCAAATTCTGTTAGAAGGTATGATCATTTAACTTGGCTCGTAAGAATATCCCAGAGGGCAAGAAGAGTTTAAACTTAAGTTAGGATATTTCAATTTAATGTACAACCGAACCCCGTGGCACCTCAGCCCATTAAGGGCCCTGGCCTACTCAGTCATTCGACCTACAGATTTCAGGGAGATGCGTGTTCAGCGTGTTGGGTCCCCTCAGGCGATAATCTTGGTTTCCGTGACCGGGACGCTACATCAATTTCGGACATCTACTCAATTGTCCTCATGAGGCTAAGTGCACCCCTTTCTAGACCTCACGTCAGTTTGTCAAATCCCAGTCGGAGCCGGTAATCGAACTCGGGGCCTCCGGGTGAGAGGCAGGTGCACTACCATAACACCGTGGGGCCGGCTTAAATTTCATATAGTTCGTAAATAACATCATAAATATGTAATAATTCCTTCTTTCCACTTTTCAAAGCAACCTCCAAGGCAAGAAGGTATTGAAGCATGTCAAGCGTATGAGCCATGCGTTAATGATTTCTGACTTTGGTGTAACGGCATTGGTAGCCGATGAGAGGAGGCCAGGTCTCCCTTGCTTCGACTTGATTCGTGTTCCTCCTCCCTCAGGTATTGTTGTACTTGTTGCCTCATTTCAGGGGTCATGTACAGTACATGTTTGTGTAGATACATAACAGATACATAACAAAAGAGCATCAAGTCGAGCAAGGGACGTGTTGGCCTCCTCTCATCGGCGCCACTATGTAACTGGCATTAAATAAAACATAAACTCTCACGGTCATGCCAACTTGTCAAACTACATTCACTGCCTTTTCTTTTAGCACGTGGTTTTAGTCTCATTTGTGAACTTCAACCACTTGGCAGCCCCTCCCGCATAAACATTAACGCCTTGACGTGGACCACAAGTGTTGTGATGATTCCCTTCACGCCATAGGCGGATATCACAGACGTTTGGTTCCCATACTTGGATATATTTGAATTGGTTCTCTCTTTCGTCACATACGTTTATAGCACCGCACCTCATTAGCTGCATGATACACAAATATATATATTGCTCATTAAATATGTGATATCTCAAAAATTAGCTTTTTGTTAACTTTCTACACGCCGATGTGTTTTCGAATTGCCCTTATATGTCAAATGCATATTTAGAAACCATTTCTTACTGGAATGAGACAGATAAGTTATCAATTCCCAACTCATTTCCTGTGAAAAGGTGATTTGTTGCTGTATTTAGTGAGTGATTAATTAATTTCGGGAAAAGAAATCAGTAGGGGGGTGATACGGGTTCTGCTTCACTTGACACTCCTGTGCCCAATAAACCAACATGGCCGCCGCGCGAAGTTGAAACATTTAAATAGACTTTTCTCTCGAACCCATGGTCGGAGTTTCACGAATGAGGTGTTCATAGGACTTGAGGTGACGCCCCTTTGCTATGGACCACTCGTTATACTTTTGAAAAAAAAAAATGAAAATTTTTGTTTTTGAAACTAGGTGATAGTTTGAAAACTAAACATGATAGAACGTTGTGCCATAGCTCAAACGAATGGTCTTTATGCCCTTTATTTTCTATAATGAAACTTTTTTATTTTTTATATTTTTTTGAAAACACTCGAATTTTGAAAATCCTATATTTTGGAAACTAGGAACTCTACAAAAAAAATTGTTTAACGTAAATCAATGGTCCCTACCCCCTCTACCCCCAAAATAAATTTCAAGTCTCTAGGATGAAAACCTGCAGTAGTGGGATGGTGGGGGAGCTGCTTATAAAAGCAAGTGGTGAGCCCCTGCGACCTTGGAATGGAACGAGCCATGCTAGGAGGGCGTGCTTGGATTCGTTTTTTTCGTCTCGTCGTGCTCTTTACGGGAATGTCGGTGTCGAAAATGTGAAAATCTGGAAACACAGTCTTTTTGGGGTAAAAACGTGATTTTAGACTTTTTGCTATATCTCACGAACCAATAACGCTAGAGGCGTGTTCGACAGGTCCAAGGACTCGGGGTAACGTCCTCTCTCCTATGGACCACTCGTTATAATTTTTAATAAAATTGGAAACTCGATTTTGGGGTAAACACATGTTTTTTTGTGATTTTGCCAATATCTCACGAAGCAATAACGCTAGAGGCATGTACGATGGGTCCAAGGACTCGGAGTGACGTCCTTTTTGCTATGAACTACTCGTTGTAATTTTAAAAAATTTTGGAAACGCGATTTTGGGGTAAACACGTGTTTTTTGTGATTTTTGCCGATA
The DNA here is from genome assembly GCA_946902985.2 of Meconema thalassinum. Lineage (NCBI taxonomy): Eukaryota > Metazoa > Arthropoda > Insecta > Orthoptera > Tettigoniidae > Meconema > Meconema thalassinum. The sequence goes on from OX336390.1 coordinate 309,038,999, forward strand.
TCTCACGAACCAATAACGCTAGAGACGTGTAGGAGGTGTCCTAGGACTCGGGGTAACGCCCCCTTTCGAGTGTGGTAGATATTTTTTTCCAAAAAAATAATTCACAAAGGGCCTAACGCCATACATGTTGAAAAAACGTTTTCTTTTTCTTTACCTGTTTATAATGTCCATGAAGCGTGGTGGTTGAGAGAGACGATACGGCTGGGTGTGTGTGCGTTTCAACGAACCTGTCGCTGACCACGGTGGCTGTGCTCAATAGATCAATCGCTATTTCGACGGGTCGGTGTATGACAGAGCGAGGGTGCGTTTTCTGATATTTTACCTTTGACGTGTAAACGGTGATGAGAACTAGGTTCTATGTTGGTCGAAGCGAGTACCGAAAACAAACGAGCAGGAGGTGAAGGTCATTTGAGATTATTGGAAGGCATTGATCTGACTTGACAACAGGTGACGCTTGAAGGTGAAATAATCTGACCATCGTGGTGGCAGGGGAGTGTGAAAGGCATGCACACACACATTTGTGAAACCACATGTAGGCTAAACCAGTGACATCCTGTCTTGCTTCGTACGTGACAAAATGCAAGTTCATGTGAAATTTGATCCGGCACAGGTGTTCGCTTGGGTGTTAGCTGTCCACGTGCATGATAACTGTTAACAAGTTACATCCTGTCTTGCTTCGTACGTGACAAAATGCAAGTTCAGGTGAAATTTGATCCGGCACAGGTGTTCGCTTGGGTGTTATCTGTCCACGTGCACGATAACAGAATGGTCAAAGCGTGAGAATCGCTGAATCAGTAAAAAGTATGATGCAACTTGTGGGAATGATGTCACAACCAATAGACAGGCAAGAGCTGCAAACAGCAGTGGTGGGAGGTGAAGGGAGGGAGAGGGGAGGGGGTAATGTATGAGGGAACACAAGAGGAAAGGGAAAGACAAACATGTATGAACATGCATGAAGCGCGGAGCGCTGTATACATAGAGCTATAGGTGGTGTACAACATGGGTGAATAAATAAAAAGTACACAGGTTCACACAACATGTAATTTATTGATCCAAGAATTAAACGTAGAGTTAAACCCTAACCATTTGACGTAGAGTTTATTTCCTTTTTGTTTCAACACTTTTTCCACAAGATAATGCTGAGGAAATGCTGTTTTCTGAAGTTCATGTAGATAAAATCTACCTTTTATGGGTTGATGGTTGAGGTCCTCGAGTAAATAGGTGACTGGAGTGTCCAAGTTGACTTGACGAATTCGAAATAGTTCAGTCCCCCACTGAGGCGTGTAGCCCTTATTGAAGGCAGACTTAAATTTGCTCACACGAACAAAATCCCCAATGTTCAGTCGGTGACGTTTAGGATCGGCTGTTTTTATGGGGTTAAACAGTTTATCCAATCGCTGAATATTTTTAGTTACGAGACGTGGCTTGGTCCCAATCGTTCTATGGTTGGTGTCATTGTAACGTGATACTAGCTCAGGTAACATGTCCAACCAGCGATAACTGCCCTGAGCGGTAAACGCTTTCCACATATGGGTTTTCAATGTTCGGTTGAACCGCTCGACCACACTGGCTTTGAGATTGCTGTACGTGGTGTAATGGTGAATATCCTTAGATTTGAGAAAACTGGAGAAGTCCTTGTTGAAAAATTCTTTCCCCTGGTCAGTTTGTAGCAGTTGAGGTTGACGTTGGGAGTGTTGAATAATATGTTGAAAGGCCTTGGTAACTAGTGGACCAGACTTGCGACGCACAGGTTCAACAAAGGCCATTTTGGAATAGACATCAATGACGGTCAACATATAGCGTACACCGTCGTTAACGCCAGCATAGGGTATCATTTCAACCAAGTCAGCCTGCCAAAGTTCATCCACACCTCGTGAAATCACCTTGAGTCGTGGATAATGACGCCTAGCTGGGCGATGCAACTCGTGAGCAATACCCATTTTAATGGGTGAGGGCTTAAACAATAATTTTGGCATTTCGAAGTTCTTGTTCAATTTCTTGAATTTCCCAATCGTGACCGGTGTGGCCAGCTTGACGTGAAGCATGCAACAACTGTAGCCGCTGGACGAGCTTATTGGGATTGTGCCAGTAGGTAACATCCACAAGGGGTTTTAATGGTTTAAATGTCACTCCCGAAGCGGACACTTTACGACGAGTACTTTGACTGGTGGGAAACATTTTTGCAATGATGGTTTTATATTTTTGAGATATATTGGCATTCACTTGTTGCGTGGGATCATACTGTCTTTTGTGGGCATGGGTATCCAATAAAATGGATTTATATTTGTCAAGATCCTCTGACGTATAATCATGGGAAGAGGGGGTCCGAGAAAAGAGCAGCTTTAACAGTCCTGGCGTTAATTTATAGTTGATGTTTTTAATGACAGCTTTAGTACGAGCAAATTTAATGGATGAATCGCCAATTTTAAAACTATCATCCTCATAGCGAACACCATACGTGGTATCTGTGTTTCCAATAAATAGATCGGTGAAATAGGGTTCCAATGTTGATCCATAATATTTTATTAAAATGGTTTTCAGTTGAGCTTTATGTTGAGGGGTGGCCAAGAGTTGTGAAAACGGAGACGCCCTGGAAGGGCAAGGTGTTTCGACCATGGCCAAGGATTTCTTTTTTCTCAAAAACTCTGCAAGGGGTGCGGCCTTTTTTTGAGGCGTAAACACTTGTTCCTCCTCATCCTCAACTTCACTAACACTAGTCAAATCTTCCTCTTCCTCTTCCTCAGGGTCCTCGTGCAGCGTTTGCGTGGCTTGTGAAACGGTGGGTAGCGTTTCAGATGGCTTGAAAGAGGGTTTCAACATGGCTTTTAGTGGAGGTGCTAAATGTTGCTGAATAAACAAAGCATGATTGGCACGTGATTGTTTCAATTGACGAAACTTTTGGCGAATAGTATTTTTTGCTCTAATAATATGCTTTTTCAATTGACTCTCTGCTAACGCCATGGTGTCTTGACAAATGACTTGCCGGGGAATGAGACAAGGCCTTAAATAGCAATAAAATGATCAAACCCTAAGCGATACCGTCCTTGGTTGAGTTCACTTTGTTTGTCAATCACTAAACAGGCATGACGTTGAGTGTTCCAGCACTTGGCACACAATTCTGTAAACATTTGAAAGGTCATATCCGGATTCACATGTTCATTATAAATGTGACGACTGTTCCTCTCGTCCTGACGAAATAAAACAATGACATTGGCATTGTCACGAATCAACTGTTTGGACATTTTAGAATACGTTTGCCCAAGATAGAAGCAATCGATATGTTTGTGTCGACCCATGCTGAAATAGCTTTGAATGATGCCTTGACGTTCAGTGGATACATCATCGAAAATCATGAGTGAATCAGGCTTTACCTCATCCGGTGAAATCACATTTTCTTGCATGGAAAATGTAAAATAACCCATATTCTCTTTTTGTAATCCAGACATGACTTGATCCAGAAACACGTAGAGGGGTTGGTAGAGAGATTTTGCAAAAATATAAATATTTTGAAAACGCAGACCATTGGGCGCTGTAATGAGCGTTAGCAAAAGATTAGTCTTTCCACAGCCGGAAGGCCCCACAATGATGCAGCGAATGGAAGATGGAAACAGTGAACCATGGCGTTGTTCACGTGATGTGGGACAGAGATGGGAAACCATGTCCCCCACGGGGAATGACTCTTGCTGCTTAATAATCTTCATTTCAACTAAGGCTTAGAAAGGCTAGCAGGCTGTCTATATACAGGACACCGAGCCTTGTCATAGAAACAGTAGACTGGTACTACAGGTTGACGATGGATGTCTTTGGACGTGCGTTGATGGCCAAAGCTAGGCCTGTCCCCATACATGATCCTAAACAGGAAACAGATCCTGCTAATAAACACTATGTGGATAGGTCAGTAGTGCCACGCACAAAACAGGGAGATTATGACTTTAAGGGAAAGCGGTTAACCCATGTAAAACATCCTCAAGTGTCTACAGACGTTACTACGAAAAAGTATGTGGATAACAAAGTGTATGAGTTTTATGACAAAGTGCCCCAGCTTATGGTGAATGGCTATAGCGCTAATCACCATCGGATTATTCACGTGGAAGACCCACAAGACGAAGACGATGTTTGTACCAAGCGTTACGTGACCCATGAAATGAAAAGGCTTTATAAATTTATCCCATCTGTGTTTTTAGTGTATCTGACAAATGAAAAACCTGTGAATGACAGAAACCATTTACCGCTAGTCCATGATCAGCACTTGACCTATGCGCTTGCTTCGGGTTTAAGCCACTATCGATTACACTATGATGGAACCATTCACATCAAATATGCCATACCTGATGAGAACCATTTACAAATAAAGATAAATGGTCATAGGATGTTGCTTCATAACCATGAAATGGTCAATGCAGGTGACGAATTATCCTTTTATCTCATGTTGACATGGGATGAAAAGCAAGCGGGAAAAACCATAAACGACTTCCCACTTTATGTGGAATTGGAATATACAGCCATGAAATAACCATCTGACGTTAGTTGTGATTTAAACTTTCTTGTGAAAGGTTGTGGGTCATTATCATCATGGTGAAACAAAGGTATGCAGTGAGAAAGACTAAAAAAAGGACTTTGTCCTTGGCAAAGCCAGGGCTTACAACATTCGAGGACAAGCCCTTGCGAAAGAAAAAAAGAAAAAATAATGTATTGACCATAAGGAAAGCCCTTCGAGCAGCACAGAGACAGGTTATTCCAAAACGTCGGCGACAGGTTTCAAACCAAGGGCGAGTGATTCCCGTTCCCAAACGAGCGGGATTTTTACCTGCATTATTTGCTGGTTTGGCTGCTCTGGGCTCACTTTTGGGCGGTGCCAGTGCAGTGGCGAAAACCATTAAAGCCGCGCAGCAGGGCAAGCAACAACTCAAAGAAAGTCAGCGACACAATGAAACGATGGAAGCGATTGCCATGGGGGCTAGAAATGCCAATTTAAAGCCAGCCTTTTATCAACAAGGATTTGGGATTTCACCATTTCGAAATATTAAAAAAAAAAAAATTTAACCTCAGCCATAGCGAGACATGCCCTGACGCATCAACAAGTGGAAAGCTATGCTAAACAACTAAAGCTTTCTCATTTTCGAGGTGTGTTTATGCGAAACCAATTACCCCCACGACCCTGGAAACAGGAATGTGCTGTTGTCAATTTGGATGATCACCGAGGACCAGGAACGCATTATGTAGCTTATGTCAAAGAGGGATCCACGGTATGGTACTTTGACAGTTTTGGGAATTTGCCCCCGCCCATGGAACTAGTGACCTATTTTGGAAACAGGATCAAGATATATTATAATGTGAAACGTGAGCAAACGTTTAACAGCCAACAGTGTGGACGTTTGTGTTTAATTTTTTTATATAAGACGCAGCATAAGCAAAAACGCCACCAGTATGTCGGTAGAAAGTAAAACGTTTACAGTGCATGGACGTGGACCTGAAGTCAGCCTAGACTTTTACCCGCCTATCGAATTGAGTGAAAAACCCTATGGTTTAGGACTTGTTTCTCTTGAAACGTACAATCGAATATACAACATACGTGAAAATGTGAACAACAAGTTTTACTATGATGATTCTGTGCTCACCCTGAACTCTGGTGGATACACGATCGATGATATTTATGAACACATTTATGTGGTGTTGATCAATCAGTATGGTTTAAAGTCATTTCTCGACGGAACGCACAAGTTTGAACTTGTAGGCAATACTAACACTCATCGCTGCAGTATTTTCTCTACCTTCAACATTGACTTTAAAACACACCCCGATTCCATTGGCCCATTACTCGGATTTAAACCACGTGTGTTGGAGCCCAACAAAAAACATGAATCGGACCATGAAGTGAAATTCATTGAGGACCATCATGTGTCGGTGACGTGTAATATTATTAGCCAAGTGTACACCAATCAAGAACCATCGCATTCGCTTTATGACTTTATTGTGACATCGCCCAATGGGTATATTATTCGTGAAAACCCTCCAGTGGTGCTTTTTCATGCTGTGGCTGTTGATAGTATTAGTAATATAACATTAAGACTGATCAATAGAGATCAACAACTCATTGATCTAGATTCCACTACACCAGTGACTTACAAGTTGGTGCTAAAGCCACTATGAAATTTGTGTATAAAGCAACAACACCGTCTAGGAACAGTGTTAGTTGTTTGCCACGTGAATACACGTTAACATCTCAAGGCAAGCAGATTTTACAGCATTTGGGTTACCACGTCAACCCTTATAATGAATTCTATCCTAGAGATAGCGAACCACATCGAGGAGCAACCAGGAGTGGTAAGAATTGATCTCCATTCCTATCAAGCTCAAACACCTGGACTCAATAACAATGATGAAATTCAATTTGTTATCAACAACCAAGATATTTACACCCTACCGCATGAAAGTGTTATTCAGATTGAAGGTCGGCTCACCAAAGCCGATGGCTCTACACCCACTACATCCAAGTTGGCCAACCATGGTTTAGCCTTTCTGTTTTCTGAAGTACGTTATGTCATTAACGATATCGTGGTGGATAGCACTCGAAATGTGGGTATTTCCAGTGTCATGAAACTATACCCCTCTTATAGTGAGGAAGAAGGTAAAACACTTTGCATGGCAGCTTGGTGCCCTGACTCGACCAATGACTGGATGGTACACACCGATGGGACCTTTACTGGATATTTACCTCTTAAACTGGTTCTAGGCTTTGCCGAAGATCACCAACGCATTGTGGTTAACGCAAGGCAAGTGCTTTATCTAGTGAGAGACAGGAGTGATAACAATGCACTCAAGGGGGCCGACAATGCCTCCATCGATTCAAAAATTCAACTACAACGCTTGCTATGGAAAGTGCCTCATGTGACCCTTAACGATAGCAAAAAACTGGACATACTCAAAATGGTAAAGAGAGATATGCCTCTACCCATGGAATTTAGAAGCTGGGCACTCCATGAGTATCCGCTATTGCCCACCACCAACACACACAGTTGGTCTGTAAAAACAGCTCGCTATACAGAGAGACCTCTCTACCTGATCGTGGGTTTTCAAACGAATCGCAAGTATCAACAAACCAAAGATGCCACGCAATTTGATCACCTGCAATTGAGAAATGCACGTCTTTTCCTCAACGGAGCTGTGTTTCCCTATGAAGGACTGGATTTGGATTTTTCAAAAAATAAGTTTGGCCCCCTGTACGACTTGTTTTCTAAATTTCGATGGTCGTATTATCAAAAAGAGAACGGTCCCATGCTACTACCCCAAGCGTTTAAGGCAAGAGCACCACTGATTGTTTTTGACTGTTCTTACCTGGAAGAGTCTGTCAAGCCATCCAATATCGACATTCGACTAGATTTTGAAACGCATGACAATGTACCAGCCAATACGACGGCCTACTGTTTGATTATTCATCACAAACAAGTCAACTATTATCCACTATCCAACCAAGTGACGAGTGTATAAATAACAGGTCATCCCACGTCAAGCCGCTCAGTCATGTCTTGCTTTAAAGCCTCAAGAGACGTTACATCCATGAATTTAAACTCTGAGGAACAACGTTTCAGGACTTTTGCCACGTGGCCGGTGCCTTTCATAAACCCTCAAGCCTTGGCGGCCGCTGGATTCTACTATTTAAAAACAAGAGATGAAGTGAAATGTGCCTTTTGTCCCATCATCATAGACCAATGGCAGGAGGGCGATGAACCCATACAGGAACATCAGCGCTGGTCTCCCACCTGCCCCTACCTGTGTAGAATGAAAGTGGGAAATATACCCTGTCATTCAAGCTATCCCTCACTTGTGTCTCTGGCTGATGAAAAAAACCAAGTTACGATACATGTGGGCCGTATGGTATCCATGGTGCTTCGGTGAGCAGCTCACCATCAAAAACGCCTAGTTTAGAGACATTGGGACATCATCGGTGTTATGGACGTTACAAACACAAGAGACTATATTGTTGTATCAGTTGCTATCGTCCTTATCCTAAAATGAGAAGAGCCTGTAAAACGTGTTATGATAATAAAATTATGTAATTCTTAAATTCTAATTTTTGCATGTCCCCCTGTCCTACCCTAACCTTAATTTGAAACTAGCATGGCAGGTAAGTCCATGTCATGATCACACCTGATCGTCAGTCAGTCGTCAGTTGAACTTGGTCCAGGCAAGCGTCAACATGTTGCGCACACTCATTGTGGATTGCCAAGGGTTTAAAATTGGTGACAACAAATTTATATTTAAACAAGTGGCCATGATCGATTGTACCACGTTTTGGATATCGCAAGCTACGCATTTGCTATTTAAACCACCCCATGCTTTTGATTTGTTGTGTGAAAAAGACCGTAAACAAACCCAGTGGATTGAAAATCATAGGCAACTAGACTGGAATCAGGGAACCATTTCCTATAAATATTTGGACGTGGTTATGAAAGCACACTTGTCCTCGGCCAATGTGGTATTTGTGAAAGGTAATGAAAAACGTCAATGGTTGCAACCATTTTTGGCGTCTTACTGCCAATGTATCGACCTCATGGAGTTGGGCTGCCCCTCCCTGCAAACGCTCATGGATACTTGTTCCTGTGGCAACATTACCCATACAGCCCTATCGCATGTGTGGCATCTCTTTCATTGGTTAACCACCCATGCCTGCTGGGAGTTGTTGAACAAAATTATAACTCAAGATTTACCTGTGAATGACGCCAGTGAGATTTCTACAAGCGACGTGTAAACATCTACAGCACGTGATACCATGGAGAAAGGCAATGCTACGGACAAAGCCATCGGCAAGTTCTTTGTGTGCAAAAAAAACTAGACAGTTTTACCAAAGAGGAACTCTTGGCGCTCCCCAAGTCGTTCATTTATTATGTGGCCGCCAACGCGGTCAAAGAAATCTGGCAACATGTACCAAAATCATGGACTCAAGACCCTGTGTTGAGTGAATTGCAACCCTGTACGGATTACGATCACCATAAGCAAGTGGCCATGGCAAAAATACCGTCTATGCGTCAGTGTGCGACTTGCCAGCTAGTGAAACTGTATCATGGTCATAAAAGTCCATGTAAAGACTTTGTTGAATCATTCCACGGGTGTCATGGCGAGAAAAAGCAACAACAACAACAACAAACACAAACATCGTCCACAGAGGAGGAGGAAGACCAAACCTTTTTACCATCGATGGAAAAGGATATGCCAGACCTGTACTGGCAATGGCGTCATTGACAAAGTGATTCAATACCTACCTTTCGAAATCCATCTTCCAGGTTATCGTTTTTGCGGCCCTGGAACTCGTCTCGAAAAACGTTTACAACGTGGTGATGTACCCATTAATCTTTTGGATCAAGCATGCAAGGAACATGACCTTTCTTATCGCCATAGTCATCCTGGTTTAAGACATGTGGCAGATAAATTGTTATTGAAGAAAGCTAAACAACGTTTCACATCCAGTGATGCCTCAGTGGGTGAAAGGATGGCAGCCCTGATTGTCATGAGTGCTATGAAAGGAAAGTTGATAATGCATGGACATAAACATTGAGGAGTGAGGAATTGGAATGTGTTTGTATTCTATTTTTCTTTTGTCAATTCACTATGACTATGAAATAAAAACAAAGGTTTACCAGAGCACAATGATTTGTTATTTTTAATTTTAAGAAATCGTGATGTTGATGGCTGATTTTTTCATTTTACACATTTCACACATGATGAATTCCACACACTGTCATTTGCCAATTTGCAATTTACAGTTTTTAAAAATGTTCGTTTCAAGTTTTGCGATTTTGATGATATGGATTTTTCCAGTTTGTTGATGACACATTTTAAACAATGTCTGTTTGAAGTTTTTGAATTTTCATATTTTACACATGGCCATTTCCAGTTTTTAAAAATGTCCGTTTTAAGTTTTGCTGTTTTTGGTGATATGGAAACATGGATTTTCCATTTTGCTGTTTTCACATTTTTCCATTTAGTGTATGTCGAAAGTTGAGATTTGACAATGATGTTGATGCAAGTGCATGACCATGACGATGCTGCAGTGAGTTTATGGGTGTTTGGAGAAACGTCGAGGTCTACGACTACTGCAGGTAAGACTGTTTTTACAAAAATAATGTCTATTGTCTGCCACATTTCAATGAAAAAACGAAACTATTTAAAACAAAATGAGTATATAAGTGACCATTTACCCCCCACCCTACCTCACCGTGTTTGCTCTGGTCAATCATACACACCAGTTTTCTCTCTCTCCACTCATACATTCACACCTGTCTTTGGGAACAAACACAACCACTTTATTTATTCCCAAAAGCACATTCTCGACATGTACACTCATCCCAAAAGAACTTTTTAGTTTATCATTTACATTATGAAAAAATAATTAAATACTAGTTATTAAAGTTACTAAAAATCTTACTTATTTCATATTTACAAAGAAAACTTAACTTTGTACAGCGTTAAAAGAATCAAACTATTTACCAATCAAATAATTTTTAAAAAATAAGGTTGCATAGAACTTTTAAAGAGCAAAAGGTTCAAGTGGGTTGTCACTATTTACAATGACAGAAACCAATATTTACAAAATTCTAAATCCACAAGTTACAAAAAGCCATGTCCCATAAACGATTAAACAATGAAATCACACCTTCTCCTCCTTGCGATCATAACCCCAGGGCAGGCTGGTGAGCAGGTCATCAGCCCACACACGCTTGTTATCCATGGAGGCGAGGGTGCGTTTTCTCTGTTCCACAAGATACAAATGATGGTTGCTGGATTGTATCCAGCACTGTGTATGAGACATAGCTTTGCCAGTGCGTAAAACCGCTAGGTAATCGTCTACACGTAGCGATTTTACCACTGCTCTACCTACACCTTTTGCTCTTTTGGCTTCCTTACAGTCGAGTGTGCGGTAAGCATACATTTTTGAGGCCAAACCTACGAATTCCGTCATAATGGAATCACCGCATTCATCTTTTAAAACGCCCATTTTCTTCTTGTTTTTTATGGGCAGCTGAAACACGTTGTCAGCGCTATAGCAAGAGGTGTCGAACCAGTCACTATGTTGCCTCATGACGTCATAGGGGTTGCAGTGGCGAATGTGGTAAATGAATGAGTCCGTGTCCATATACAAAAGAGAGACGTTCTCAAAATGGCGTTTGGCAAACTCATAGTGGAATCGATACATGACCGATTTAGAAAAGTCTAAAATGACTTGACCCAAGTAAATGGGTTTATCCATGGTCACGCTGGTCTTACTCATTTCAATAGTAGCCAAATCCTCATCGATAATTTTGATCGATTTGAAATTTGGCTTGGCAATGTACCGCCGGGCACCCCACCGCCCCTCCCAGACATTCACCAATTTAATGTCACGGTATTTGCGAACATTCTCCATAGACTTGCCATAGATGCAGTTGTTCATTAATTTTAAAAAATTAATTTCAAACTGCTGTGTTGCCATTTGTCGGTGCTCTGTGTTGAGTCGCATGTATGGCTCAAGCCATGCTTTATGAGCAAAAGAAATACCCCTGTGGACTTTCTTCAACACCAAGCCTTGGGCGAGGCATTGCACCAACATTTGGATATGTAGCACATACCGATTTTTGTTGTAAAGTGTGCCCATGAGTTTTTCAGTTTTCACTTTACTGTCAGGGGGAACCATTTGCTCAAGGCAGAATGGGAAATCGGCATGTTCATCATACAAGGATGAGGGATATTCAATATCCACTTCTAGCACATATCCACGGCCTGTTTCTTGGCTAGCCATGTTCACATCAAATTCTGACACTTGTTTGTCTGTCAGCCAAGCAAACTTCCCATAGGGCAAAGGCTGACTCATGGCGTAACCGTACAAATTATTCACGTCATAGTACATTAAGTACGATTCTTGTTTGTCCGGTGAATAATCAGGCATGTAGTCATTGTTCGCTTCGGCATGGCACTGGTTAAGTGACACAAAGCCGCCACGAATGCCCTTTTCAAAAAATAGAACCATGTCTACGTCAGTGAGTAAATCCAATTCCACTTGAGTGTATTTTAAAGCGGCATCAAACGAAAGCCCAGGACTCGTATAATAGTGAGCCGGGTCAAGACCGTAAATGTGTTGACACAACTCACGGAATTTTTCAAACACATCAGTGAGTAGCAATACATCCAGTTTTAGGTAATGCAAAGCATATTCACTTAGCGTCTTCATGCCAAACACTCGCCAAACTTGACATGCATGTGCATAGTCTTCATCGGAAACGGTACTGCGTGTTAGTTTCGAGTAAAATTTCTCTTGTGGTGGGAGTTTTCTTTGCTTTAACACGTCCCAGCTGTTGCAGAAATCATACGGGAATATACCTTTCCGAATGCACAATTGAAATTGCTCAGGATCATTAAAATGCATTCTAGTATTTTTTAATTCCTCCTCATTCAAGCCATTCACAAGGCTGTCTAGCGAGGATGCCATAAACTTAAAGGAATCCGAAAATCGAATGCTAAAGTCGCCCAACCACCATGTCAGGGCCGTAAAACGCTCATGGTTTTGGGGAATAATGGTAAACGAGCCCTTGTTGACATGGCCCAATTCACGAATCAAAAACTGAATGTCATAATTTGCCTGATTGTGGAAAAAGACACTGATGAAACGAGGAGCTGGAAAGTTTAAATTGCATTTACTATGCGCAGCTCCACGAAACTCCCCCGTAAAGTGCGAGTGGTCTCTGACTTTTTCCTCTCCACTTAAAATAGGCTTTTCACAGATATGGCATGTTGTGGCATGCTCATACTGCTGCCGCTGTTCTGGAGATAGGCTCATGGGTACTGGATGGTCCAGTAATTCCTGTACATCATGAGCCAACTTGACAAGTTCATCCAAGAACCATTTGGCACAATCTGGCCCCTCGCGGTATTTGTAAACGGATTGTGTGGGGTCATAGGCACACACCACATTAAATCCTATGGCAAAGGGTTCATGTTTTTGAATGGGTGTGGTTGAGCTGATGGAGGGATCTGGTTCACATCCCGCCATGGGTGTGGTGAGAGCTTCAAAATCTGCATATACCACATAGGGAACAGTGTCACGCTTATGAATGTCCTTAAACTTTAACACAGCCTTGTCCCCTTGTGGCAATATCAATCTCACCGCTTCCTGAGAAACACAATCTACCCTATGACGTTCCAAAAGCGTAGGGGTTTTAAAATATTGCAAGCAACGGTCACAAATATATTTTACACCAGCATGCTTAGACACTTGTCTGCTTAGCAATCTACTCAAGCTTTTAATGAGGCAGTAGTGATTCACCTCTCCTACAGATAAATATAAAAGATGAATGTGGTGTCGTTTCGGTTCTTTTGTGGCATAAAAAGGACCCACAATCTCATTACCATCAAGGCCATACACCATGAACGAAAAGTCCTGGTTATCTTGTTCAAACCTATGGATCTCGGTTAAGTCCATAGGGAACGATACTCGAGTTAAATTTAAAGTCTGTTTCAATTCTTCAAACTTGGCCTTGTACTTCCCCGGTCGACAACCATGATGTTGTACCGGCTGCAAATAGGCAGCCACAGACCACAGAAAGCAATCATTGTCATGGTTCTCAATATTGACCACTGCCTTTTTCGAAGCTATTGCTGGTGGTGTCCAGCATTCAACGGGTTGAATTGACAAATGTTGATTTGCAAATGATGAATTTTGTCTAAGGCTAGACCACTCGGTCCTTGTTGCAGTTTATCAAATTTTGATAGCAAGGCATTCACCACGTGGGTTTCATACCACTGTTCCAAATTATGGGCTATGAATAGCTCTTGCATTTTACTGCAAATATAGAATGTCTCTTTATGCTCTACATCCTTCTTTTTATATACGAAATCGCACACTAGTTCTGTATTCACCTTTAAAGCCATATGCAACCTTTGCGCTGTACAAATTTCAATTTTAAAAATTTCAAAACAAGATTCTAAAAATTCTTTGGGAATCGAACTTTTTCTAACATTGACCACACGACCAGAGCACACACGCGATTTGAAACAACTGTTTAGGGTTTCCCAAGTTAACGTATCCGCAGCAGTAAAAGACATTATTTTGAAAGAACACACTCACCTGAGTTTAGAAATGTAGACTGTCTGACAATAATCCAAAAAACACACACGTTCCTGGTTATTCACAGAGGTCAAGCGTTTTCCAACACTCTAAAAAGAAATAAAATAAACCACCATAAGTATATCCATTCCATATAGTTTATGCATTTCATAAACAAAACAAAATCAAACAGGTTATATATTTAAAAAAACAAATCTCACCTTGACGTGTAATGCTTTTCTATATTCCCGTCTCGTGGGCTAGTATGGAAATGGTTTTCTTTTCTAGTTGTCTGTCTTTCTCTTTCTTTAATATATTTCCCACAGACACACGACAGGTAGGCTATACACGTTATCTGCAAACAAATAAATAAATAAAATCATTAATTATCTAATCAATAAATAATTGCATGTATTTATATAAAATCAATAAATATATAAATGAATAAATATATACCTACCCCACAACAAGGTTAAGTATTTTCCACCAACACCAAAACTGATAAACGCAGTGTGTTCAAAGGTAGTCACCTAAGTGAGCGTGGAAATGATAACGACATGTCTTTATATATGCTACATTGCATGTATAATCTTTTTTTTTTTTCCACGCTTTGACCATTCTGTTATCAGGCACGTGGACAGCTAACGTCCCAGGCGAACACCTGCGATAGATCAAATTTCACGTCAACTTGCATTTTGTCACGTACGAAGCAAAACAGGATGTCACTGGTTTAGCCTACATGTGGTTTCACAAATGTGTGTGTGCATGCCTTTCACACTCCCCTGCCACCACGATGGTCAGATTATTTCACCTTCAAGCGTCACCTGTTGTCAAGTCAGATCAACGCCTTCCAATAATCTCAAATGGCATTCACCTCCTGTAAGTTTGTTTTCTCTACTCGCTTCGACCAACATAGAACCTAGTTCTCATCACCGTTTACACGTTAAAGGTAAAATATCAGAAAACGCACGCTCGCTCTGTCATACACCGACTCGTCGAAATATCAATTAATCTATTGAACACAGCCACCGTGGTCAGCGACAGGTTCGTTGAAACACACACACCCAGCCGTATCGTCTCTCTCAACCACCACGCTTTATAAACATTATAAACAGGTAACGGTAATGATTTTTTTTCAACATGTATGGCGTTAGGCCCTTTGTGAATTATTTTTTTGGAAAAAAATATCTACCACATTTGAAAGGGGGCGTTAGCCCGAGTCCTAGGACACCTCGTACACGTCTCTAGCGTTATTGGTTCGTGAGATATCGGCAAAAATCACAAAAAACACGTGTTTACCCCAAAATCGCGTTTCCAAAATTTTTTAAAATTACAACGAGTAGTTCATAGCAAAAAGGACGTCACTCCGAGTCCTTGGACCCATCGTACATGCCTCTAGCGTTATTGCTTCGTGAGATATTGGCAAAATCACAAAAAACACGTGTTTACCCCAAAACCGAGTTTCCAATTTTATTAAAAATTATAACGAGTGGTCCATAGGAGAGAGGACGTTACCCCGAGTCCTTGGACCTGTCGAACACGCCTCTAGCGTTATTGGTTCGTGAGATATAGCAAAAAGTCTAAAATCACGTTTTTACCCCAAAAAGACTGTGTTTCCAGATTTTCACATTTTCGACACCGACATTCCCGTAAAGAGCACGACGAGACGAAAAAAACGAATCCAAGCACGCCCTCCTAGCATGGCTCTTTCCATTCCAAGGTCGCAGGGGCTCACCACTTGCTTTTATAAGCAGCTCCCCCACTACCCCACTACTGCAGGTTTTCATCCTAGAGACTTGAAATTTATTTTGGGGGTAGAGGGGGTAGGGACCATTGATTTACGTTAAACAATTTTTTTTGTAGAGTTCCTAGTTTCCAAAATATAGGATTTTCAAAATTCGAGTGTTTTCAAAAAAATATAAAAAATAAAAAAGTTTCATTATAGAAAATAAAGGGCATAAAGACCATTCGTTTGAGCTATGGCACAACGTTCTATCATGTTTAGTTTTCAAACTATCACCTAGTTTCAAAAACAAAAATTTTCATTTTTTTTTTTCAAAAGTATAACGAGTGGTCCATAGCAAAGGGGCGTCACCTCAAGTCCTATGAACACCTCATTCGTGAAACTCCGACCATGGGTTCGAGAGAAAAGTCTATTTAAATGTTTCAACTTCGCGCGGCGGCCATGTTGGTTTATTGGGCACAGGAGTGTCAAGTGAAGCAGAACCCGTATCACCCCCCTACTGAAATCAACCTGTTTAAGTTTTATAAACTTGACAAACATAGCACCGAAAAAAAACATGACACTATAAGCTGTTTAATTACACATGAGTCTACGGGATGTCACACTCGCTGTTGGCCATTGATTTTCCCTTATAACGTTCAAACTAATTAACAAATTTAGTTATATTTGAAAGCCTCCGTGGCTTAGGCGGCAGCACGCCGGCCTCTCACCGCTGGGTCCGTGATTCAAATCCCGGTCACTCCATGTGAGATCTGTGCTGGACAAAACGGAGGCAGACAGGTTTTTCTCCGGGTAATCCGGTTTTCCCTGTCACAAATTTCATTCCAGCAACACTCTCCACTCTCATTTCATTTCATCTGTCATTCATTTAATCATTGCCCCAGAGGAGTGCGTCAGGCCTCGGCAGCCGGCACAGTCCACATCCTCGCCGCTAGATGGGGGCTTCATTCATTCCATTCCTGACCCGGTCGGAGACTGGAAGCAGGCTGTGGATTTTCATTTTTCAGTTATATTTCACATAGACATACCTTGATGTATGAGAAGCATAACCTCATAGCAAGTGTCGCAGCAAGTGGTCGCCTTTGTCATCAAGGCATCCAGATACACTTGATGAGACAAAGCGGCAATATTTCACCGAATGTTATCTTGCAGCTCAAAAGTTTGTAACCTGTCGCAATACCGTTTAAATTTCGCTCAGAGTCTGAAAATTATTAGGGAAAATTAGTGGCCGAGAAGGAGTGGGGAACTCAGTAATATTAGCTGCAATCCAACCTTGATCACTTATTGATCTATCACTGATGGCCATGCACGAATAATTCTTATACTATGATGACCAAGTAACTGTGAAAGATTTATTTCAACTGAACAGGTATTACCAAAATTCTTTTTTAACTTGGTATCTGTTTGCATATTTCAACATAAAATAAGAATCATTTTCAGGAGCAATAACATATTAAAAATGAAATTACTCGGCATATGATTTATATTAAAGTTGCCCACTTACTAATAACTTAAAAGTTAAGTCAAATCTTAACCATTTTACTATTATATATGTCACATAACTGTAGTTTTAACACAATATCCAATATAAACTTTGCAATATCATTGCAACATTATCATACTGTACTGGTTCAACATACAAAGTAATACGTACAAAATAAAATTCTGTATACATTCCTAGAGTTAAAAATATCAACTGTTTAAAATGGACGGAATATTCAAATACATTAATATTGCAAGCTATCAGATACTTATGTCAATAAAATATACACTTCACATCACACCAAATTCAAAAAATATTTCCTCCTTTTCTTTTAATAAATAATTTATACAATCTCTGGCTCAATCTCTTCCTCTTCAGTGATAGTGAAAGCAATGATATTACCTCAGCTTACAAATAAAAACTTTTCAAATGTACCACCAGTTTTATTTCATGGATACGGAAGAAATCCATCTAATCTCTCAGTCCCTTTTCCTACAGTCACCAATGATGTGAAACGTATTTAAGAATATCGTTTCAAAGAAATACAGCATTTCTGATAGTTAAAAAAATATTTTTTTATGATTTAATAATGATAATAATACACAAGTCTCATTATACTTTTCATACAGAATATGGAAGAAATTATATTTATCCACAGGTAGACCAACTATCCCTAAAAGAAGCACATTGTTCTTTCTTTCCTATTCTTTCTAATAATAAGAAATATGTTCTTTACTTTTTGGAAGTAATAATTGATCAAATTCAAAATTCCAACCTCCCTAATACCATATTACAGAGTGTATTAATTATACGTGTGTAACTTCGCTAGACATGTCACATTTGGTGCAGTATTTTATAATATCATAATATTATTTTCTTTCTTCCTTTTAATTAAAAAAATACTGAATCATTCATTTTCATGTTTTATATTTTTGTAACAAATAGAAAGAAAATCACTATTCAGAAATGTCACCAAAACCTGCATTAAACTTATGCATGTGTTTCATATATTTCTACATTTAAAGTAACACATTATTACAGCATTATCAGAATCTTAATATATATGAAAAACTTCCCAAAATATTTATTTCAGAACTGATGCGAATTTAAATAAAAATTAAATGAGCACAGAAATAGAGAAATAATTTCCTACAAGCAATGTATGAAATAAATAGTTTAATATACGTCATGAAGTGACTACACCTGTATCTTTTCAGGATTTTTCATGACACATATTTTACCCATTTCGTACGCCGTTTCAGAATGCTTCTTTAAGCTTTTAGTTTAAAATCAGAATAAAATCGAAAAGAAAATATTAATTTTATGACCACTATACAAATTGCAAAGACTATGCAGGTAGAAAATAATTGAAAATTACAAAAAATGTCTTTCATTAGTGACTAAAAGACTTTTAAAGCAATCTTCCAAGAAAGACTATCACCACTTCTTCTCTGAAAATATATCTCTGTTAAAAAAAGGGGATATGAGATAAATAGAAATCATTTCAAATATATTTGTAGCCTACAAGCACTGGAGGAAATTAACAATTTAATATATGGCAAGATGTAACTGGTCTTATATCTCTTCAATGTCAATATTGGAATTTGTTTAGTTATCCTTGATAATGGAGAAACAATTTCACAGAAGGTATTTTAGAGGAGGATAATTTGATTCCACTTAAGTCAATATCTCTATAGGAAAATATTAGCATTGATTAAAACTATAGGTCTACAGAAAGTAATTCATAATTTTAAAATTAGATTAAATTATTGTGTGCATAAGTTCATTGCATGGGAATGAGGTCGAAAAGGTATAAAGCAAGTACACTCCAAGCCATGTCACGTGGCTTATGATAGTGATTACATTAAAGAAAGACAGCCATTGTTCTCTTCCTCTCTTGCTGCTGATGATGAAGGCAGCATGGACTGCCGAGAATGTTATTATTTCATGTGATTAGTGTGTGTGTTGCCTGCAATGGACTTAATACTTAGGTAAATCTGCTGTATCCCTCATATCTTTTTTCTCATTGTAATACTTCATTGTACTTTCCCTTAATATTCAAGGAAGTTTCCAAAAAAAAACTTTTCTATTTCAATGGACATTTCTATTTTGTCCAGTTGACCCACTGTGAGCAGGAGCAACTACCTAATAATGATGTCCTTTAAAACCTTGCATTACCACACACACCACTGGTGACTGTACCTCTACATATGAGTTGAAAAATAAAGATTATTATTGCACTATTGTAAAGAATACACCATATTAAGAAACAGAGTTTTGAGGTGATAAATACAAATTAATTACAAAATTGTTGCCAGAAATGTAGCTCCAGGAAGAATCAAATCAAAACTAAACCTTGTGTTTCCCATTCGGGATTCATGAAGAGTTCTACTACTGCACTGGACTGAATACTGAAATCTGGGCTTTCACCCAACTCTGTAATATACAGACATATTAACTGTGCTTCCTCCTGAAAGTGATTCAACTGCATTCCTGTTCTCCTGATACCTCCAGCCATAATGTCAAGAACTATTGTATGTTTTAACATTATATGTTCAGAATACGGTATATGTGAACCTTGATAGCTGAGCTAATTGGAATAGATTTTTCCTTGTTTTGTTCAAAGATTCATCCCCTTTCTTGTACATATAACTACTCTATGAAGACCTGGTTGCAATAAGAGCATTACTCCCTATTGCTATTGCTGAATTCAACAGTAATATTTGATATTTGTGCAAAATAAATCACAATTTCGTATCTAGCACCTAGGTGGCAGAATAATTTGAAACTAGTGTGCGTAAAACATGCCATTTGTGTTTTCTTGATATTAATGCTTTCAACACAATTTTAGTTAATGCTCACATTACACTCAGCACTTAAATTGCTAGAGCAAAACTACCAGTCACTCAGGACGTCAAAGATTAAATACATAATCAGAAAGCAGTTTGAAGTTTCTTTAATCGATACAAAAATGGCTGTAGGCCAAGGTATTAACGGGTTTAACTGAAATATAGGCTAATGCTGAACTTATCTCTAGGTGTTTTGTTTGGAATGAACTTAAAATTTGGCAGGACACTCTTATTTGCAATTCATCATACTTCGTAGAAATTCTTGTAAGTGCTAATGTACAGCAAGTCAGTGATTTTATCACTAATCGTATCTATTGCCTACAAAATGACCTCCGTGTTGTCATTCAAAAGTACCTTGTGGCTCGATGCATATTTTCCTCGGCAATTCCTTTACAACAGATTTCAGAGACTGTATGACTGGAGCATAAAGGAGTTAGAGAAGTCTTTGCAAGACTTCTGGAGTTCAATAATTACACAATCACACATGCTTGTTCTACGAGGTGACAAACCATAACTGCAATACCATATTTTAATAATATAAATACTGAGAGGCAAGCATGGCATCACATATTTGATTTTGCATCTCTCCATCAGAATTCTGGTTATTTTATTGGCCTCCTGTAACTGAAACACTTCACAGCTGGATTAGCACCCAGTCATTCAAACAATTGCCCGCAAATGGAATGTGAAACTTGCCCTGCACTGTCTAATATAATCTGCAGGCCTCAATATTTAATTTCTAAAGACCAATGTTTGGTCGCCCAACCACTGCACACACAGTGACATGCTGTAGCATTAGCAAAATCAGATTCTGAACAACGATGTAAAGTAAACATCCCGGTATTACTATTAATGACAGTCAAGTTCCATTCTCGGTGCATTTCATGTAAGTTATCTGTTCCTACAAGGCGATTGAGCCTGATTTGTTGACAGCTATTACAGTTCTTCAAAAAGAATAATCCAATGGAGCCCATGTACAGAATGCCGGAAAAGTCTCCATACCGTAGTCATAAATTCCACATTTTTGTTGACCACGGAATATTAAGTCCAGCCATTCGTTGACGAATAGATTTGGCTGGCGGTTGCTTAATCGAATCAACGACGGTGACACAGGTTTCCATTCAAATCTTTATTTTTTCAACATTGGAATCTTTGACATTGGTCGAACCAAATGCAAATTTCTCGCAATCGAGCACCGTTGGGTGAGACTTTTTGAAAGGGTTATTTATGGGTAGGCTTACTCATTATTTTGTGGCCAAGTTCGCCCCGTGTTATTTCGTTCATGCACGCATCCTGTCACTGCCAGCTCCTTTACACTCTGTATACGCTCACATCGGCCATGGCTTACCAATTGCAGCGAGCTACCGAGACCAGAGAGCCAAGCTACTTCGGGCTTGGTAAACGAGTTTGTTCGAAACTCCACTGTCGGTCCACCCTGAAATGTTATTCCATTTTCAACTCCAGGTAAAATGTCGCTATGGTACTTTGTAATAGGCCACAGCCACATCCTACCAATTCATTGTCCAATATAATTCATCTTAATTCGTTTCATCTCACATCAGGTTGACGTCAGGAAGGATAATTGGCTGTAAAAACTACCTGCCACATAGAAATTCATCGCATCTCACCCTCGACACCGTTGAAACGGGAGCAATAAGGCGTAGACACACAATGCCATCAGATATTCCGGACAGTAACAAAATGTTAATGAGGGATACAAGGATCTCTCGGGCGTTCTGTACAATCAGTGCAGAATGGACGTTGATAATGTCTTATTATAGCATTTATTTGATCCACTAGCCATCCCGTTTGAGAGTTTTGTTCATGGTCCCCGATTGTCTATGTACTTTGAACACTGGGTTTTACATCACAAAACACGACAACAATAATAACGAATGTTCAGTGTATGGCGTCACACGGCCGTACTGTACGTCTCAAATTTGACTTTCTTGACACTACCATTCCTGGACAGTGTCGGCGACTGGCCGCTGAAGCCTGGATTCTGGATGCCCATGCCATCAGGTGGTTTGGCGCGAGTCTTCTTGAGGCTGGACCTCAGCGGACTGCGGGCAGAGCCATTTGATGACGCTGTGGTGGTAACACTGGCCACACTGCCATTTATAGGCACTGGGTAGGGCTGCCCACTGCCGTCTGTCACAGCGATGTTAGCACCATTCGGACGGTGATGTCGTTCACGCTCCCGGAAGCCAGGGTTGTTGATCGTGGTGGCATCCTCACCGCGAGGGTCTCTTGGCGTCTTGGTAGGATCACCATCCATGCGCCGGGAGAACAACATGTCGTATAACGCCATGATGAACAGCAGGAAGTTCAGCGCTATACAGGTAATCTGCAACAAACATATTAACAAAGAATTAACACAAGTAGGATATGGTAGAGTTTTATGACTCAAACTTGTTCTCATAGTGGTAGAAAAGGCAAACTGCTAATCTAATCGACCGGATATGGTTGTTTGTTAGTTAGTTATTGTTATTTTAAGGGGCGGAACTACGAGGCCATGTGCCCCTCTGGATATGGTTGAGTTTCCGGTGAACAGTCATCAGTCTACCGCGTGTCATCATATTGTCACCTCGTAAGAAACTTTTAGTGTGTCCTTTACGTTTGGAAAAGTGGAAAAAACAACGAAAATTAATTACAAATGCACCAACAGTAAGATTCAGTGGTGAACCGGGTTCGAGTCGGCAATAGGACGAAAATGGAATAATGGTCGACAGACAACGAGAAGATAGAACTCTGACATTAAAGGATGTTTTCAACATTGAGTTTTTTGCCTATGGATTCTCATTTTTCAAATGATGTCACTCCTAAAGAGATGAATAGAGACGTTGTCGCATGGAGACTAGAAAATACCGTTTAGTCGGTGATTAACCTTCTTGCGGTCGCGCCTCTTCATGTAACACACGCGGTCGCGCGACGGTAATCTACCGTCCTCCCGTTTTTTCAATTGTTAGTTTCTTTTTCACTTTCAATGGCAATATGACTGGCTTTGAGGTTGATCGAACAAGTAATTGACATACAGAGGTGTAAATATAGAAATATTTATTCAATACTAATCCATAATAGGAGCGACAACGGTGGTGGCAAAAATGAAAAAGCACTATATGACAGCATTAAAGATAGTGTTGTGTGCATGCGTGTGTGTGGATGTTGGGGGAGAATGAGCAACTGGGCTATCAATAATGAATGAAATGTGTTAGAAATGGAAAAATACTCACATTTTGTTTTGGACGGTCGGCAAAAGAAATTGCACTTCCGGCCGCGCGCGACGGTAGTACCTCTCTACCGCTCGACTGCACCCTTGGCATTTTGATGAACAACTGAGCGAAAACGTCGCCATCAAGAACCGATACTCCTCTGTCATCTAGCGTAGGATATCGTACACTGAGAATACATGTGTCTTTTGCGCACTTTGTAACGATCAGAGGAGCTCTACGCACGTTCTTTTCAATAGGACAGTAATCTACCGCGGGCGCAACCGGATGAAGGTTAAGGAAGTGACTCACCTGAATATAGAAAGATTCCCCTCGAGAGACTTTATAGTTGTCCTCTCGATCAGTCTGGAATGCGAACAGTCCTGCGGCGACACATGACAGGAGGGCTAAAAACAAACAACCCCAACAATTAAAATACAGCAAAACTTTCGGTTATAACAAACAGCGTACTTTTATTTTGATCAGGTCTATTTTACATCATTAACTGGTACTGATATCGCGCCAGGAGATGGCAGTCGGGTTTGAA
The DNA here is from genome assembly GCA_946902985.2 of Meconema thalassinum. NCBI lineage: Eukaryota > Metazoa > Arthropoda > Insecta > Orthoptera > Tettigoniidae > Meconema > Meconema thalassinum. The sequence continues at coordinate 309,062,905 of OX336390.1, forward strand.
CTGCAGAGATCTTCCCGCTCACGGCGTATCGCGCATTCCAAAAACATTCAGTTGGTCACTACTTGCTTCACTCACTCAGCACATTCCTTCTTACATTGGCTGAGTGACGCCTGCTGCAATGACAACCACTGGCATGCGGGAAACCGATATATTTAAGTTTGGAATATGCGGACTGCGCATGCGAACTGCTAGACCCCTGCACCCCGTCAAGCGTGTTCAACTGCCATCTCCTGCCGCGATAACAGTAGCCTATGTTACAAGCCACTTCTGCCTTTTCACTCTCAGATATGTCCGATCTGGTCATTGTGATGTCATTCACAAGAATGGTGACTGGACTACTCGCGTGTGGCAGAGCTCTTTCCGGTCACGGAGGGAGTCCGTCATTTTGTGTTGGGTAAGAATAGGTCATGCAAGGGAAGACGCCCCCACACACTTTGTACCTGTGGAGCCGTATTCACCGTGGCCCACAAAACATGTTGTGAAGCGTATAAGATACCGTACGCACTTGGTGTGGTACCGGTCATGCTGTAAACATACAACTGGGGAGACGACCAAGATGCACGAGATGGTCATTAAAGATTTAGTTAGTTATTGTTGATATACGAGGCGGAACAGCGAGGTCATCTGCCCCTAATTAGTGATTTAGGCTCGCCCCGTGGGGAGGGGTTACTGAACCTGCCTCTCGCCCGTAGGCCTCGTGTTGAATGCGCGGCTCCGCCAGGGATTTTAGAAACTGACGTGAGGGTTGGAACGGGCTACACTAAGTCTTGTGATGACAATTGAGTAACTGTCAAGAAATCCAAGATTAACCGCCGAAAAGACTTGTCGCATTGACTACGCTTCACCCCGCAATCTGTAGGCCAAATAGCTGAACAGTGGTTGCTTGGTAGGTCAAGGAAACTTAATGGCCTTTTTTTTTCTTCCTTTTGTGGGCAATTTAGAGGGCTAGAATGTCCTCTATTATTTTTGTCGTAGGAATGTATTATCCTCTCATCGCTGACTGGGCAATGACCGAGATGTTGTCCTGATTGGCTGCGTGGCTCAGCGGTAACGTTCTCGCTTGCTGGGCCCACGGTTGCAGGTTCGTATCCTGGTGCAGTCAGCTGGCATTTGAGGGTGCGCAAATGCGAGGAAGCCGTGTCAGTAGATTTACTGGCACGTTAATGATCCTCTTCGGAACAAAATTCCGGCACCCCAGCGTCTCTAAAAGCCAGAGTAGTTAAAAGGGACGTAAATCCAATAATATTAGATATTGCCCTCGTAATGTGCTTTCATTTACCCTTTGGTGAGGGCTGGAAAGGGTACACTCCGCCTGGAGAGGCAAAACTGAGAAGAGGAGGGGTTGGTTCTCACCTCAAGCATCCTGGAAATGGTTTTCCATTGCTCCCCGCCCCTCCCCCCCCCCTTTCCCCTCCCCCACACATACACTTATTCTCCAGGAAAATGCTGGGATGGTTCCTGCCACAGCTGCCTACTTCCCGATCCTATCCCCAATTTACAAATACACAATAGAGTACAGCTATCACAATAACACAGGCTATCACACAAGCTACGCACACACCCAAAAATATACGGGGCTATGTGACCACGACGTCGTGACCCCTAAAAGAAGAAACAACAACAACTTTACTCTTTTAACCCACCAATGACGGGTAATCAAAGTATATACAGTATAGCACTGTATTTGATCAAAGCTAGTGTACAATACTGAAGCAAAGGATTGTATTTTGTTTGCAAGCAACCTTTTTAAGGATTAACGACTACAACGTTGTGTGTTATATGCATAGCCTGCATATCTCCAGGAACACAAATAACGGAAAGTAATTCTGGCATTCATCGGTTATTGCTTTCATGAAACGTGTCACTTTTATTTCCTTTCTTCCCCATTGCTCTGCGTTTAATATATTCCGGGCGACGTAACACAGGAGGAGATTAAAAGAGATTTTTCTACTTCCTTCCTTTAACACCAGCCGGAGCTTAGCTGGAAGTCATCACAATCTAATCTGTTCGATTTCCTCCCAACCTATTACGCTGGTGATTAAAAAACTAAATACTGATTCTCGTTAATCCACGCCTCCCGAGGTCTCACAGCCTGCTTCCAGTCTCCGACCGGGTCACGAATGGAATGAATGAAGCCCCCATCTAGCGGCGAGGATATGAACTGTGCCGGCTGCCGAGGCCTGATGCACTCCTCTGGGGAAATGATTAAATGAATGACAGATGAAATGAAATGATAGTGGAGAGTGTTGCTGGAATGAAATTTTGACAGGGAAAACCGGAGTACCCGGAGAAAAACCTGTCTGCCTCCGTTTTGTCCAGCACAGGTCTCACATGGAGTGACCGGGATTTGAACCACGGACCCAGCGGTGAGAGGCCGGCGTGCTACCGCCTAAGCCACGGAGGCTCTTATCCCCAGCAAATAAAGAGAGAAATTCTCATATAATGTTAACTTTTACGATGAGTAGTCAAGTGATTCAAAACAAACCCGTATTAAAAACATACTATTTGAAACCCGTCAAAACATGACGGTAAATGGGAAAATATTTAATGCAGGATTCTTTTATATGCATTTTTTGTACGATTACTTTTTGACGCTGTTGCAACTTTAAGGGTGTCGAAAAATCGACTTCGTAACATATAAGTGGCCATGACAGAACCCTTGATGAGGCAAATAGAGAACAACACGTTCCAGAGCTTCCCCTTGAGCTTTATTGATTGTGATAAAGTACGCCAAGCGAATTGGAAAATGGAAGTGTTTTATCGGATGATGTTAAATCAAGTCGAAGGATTAGAGCACTCTGCCCAATGTTACCTGCACTTATTATTTCCAAATCCAACCGATTTTCATACATATGTCTTACAATTAATCGGGTTCCATTAAAGAGCCTTTGGGAAACTTTCAAATTTCTAAGGAGCATAACAATGGCTCAAACGTTTAGAGTAAGACTATGTGGAGCCAAATCACTTAATTCCAAGGAATTCAAGAATTCTGTAGGAAACTGAAGTCTCTGATTTCATCTTCAGTATTTAATCCGTTAACGCTGGTGTAAATATTTGAACTGCTGGATATCAGTTCAATGACTTTAAAATTAATTTCAATACAGTGTTCATTTTATGGTGTAAGAATGCAAACTTTTATTACATTTATTATATCCTTCGTAGAAGAGAATATTTCGCCGTAAATCTCAGTCACGATACCATCATTAGTTGGAAGTCTGGCTGGTAATTCAATAACATTTGATTCCTCATCATCCACGTGTAGCAAAAAGTCAGAAAATTGCATTTTATTTGGTTTCGATCGCGAGTTTTTATGTAAACGGCGTATTTTGGAGGAGGGCCAGAGAGAAGAGTATTTATTACAATAGTGAATAACTATTTTGCGAGAAGGCACAACAGGCAAAACATACCTGAAGTCTCCTTCAAGAACAATAACTATTCCACAAAAAAGAATAATGTCGTTACGTATAATATCTTTTAGAAGTCAATTCACACACATTATTGAATGAATATTTGCCATTGTTGCTTCACCCCATATTATGATTCATGATAATCGAATATCGTTAGCTGGATTGCAATTTAATTTTATCTAGACACTGAACTCTCATTTAGGTTGAGAGGTATTTTGAATGCTGAATGTAGGGCTTATGCTCTCGGAAAATGTTGTCTAAATTGTGAAGTCTTCCATCCCCGATGCAAGAATTCACTTGATTTACAGATCTGACTTCATTAACTTCTGAGTAGTCGAATATATAGGCTACAGATCGCCGTTAGAACCGTAGCTTATATTTTTGGAATATAAGGAAGAAATGCAATGATGTGATATTCCAGAAATTTTAAAACAATACGGACCGTATTCATGTGACACGGTAACATTGGCACCAAAGGACATAGTATTGTTGTACTGCCGAATACTCTCTCTGAAATTCCTTGAGATATCATCTTCAGTGAAAATATTTTTCAGACTGTCAGTTATTCTATATTCCGGTAGATCAATTTTACCATTACAACAGCAAAGGCCAAAGTAATCAAGCGTTGACTTCTAGTAAGATATGTACATTGCAGAACAATGTTTACATTATTGTTCGTCAAGGACCCTACACTGTACGACATAATATCTGGATTTTTTTCTGAAATGGCATATTTATATTGGAATTTAAAAGTGGCTTCGTGTTTTCTCCGATAGCTCACTCTTTTGCGTCTAGACTATTTGCAGTTTACCGGCCAATGCTCTTTTTCGTCGAACGGGATTTTAGGTAGATTTCATTAGAAAGCTAACTATTGCAATGGGTTCCATGTTTCGACTTCCGGAAAATTTCGACATATCTTCGCGTTTCACATCCCCCAGACCCCAAAACCACCGTCAGTTCAAAAGTTTATATATAATTTATGTATCTATATATATATATATGTATATCAGTTTCTTGTGGACACGATAACTGCCGTAATTTTGCACCAATCACTTTGAATTTTTTACCGAATATGTATACCTATAAAATCTCGGTCGAGTTCGTTACTGGGCTAAATCGGACGAAGGGGGTGAAAATGGGGGGGCTTTTTTCGAAAAAGAGAAATATTGCTATAACTCTCTTAATATGTGAAATATCGAATCCGTTCAACGTTCGTACTATGTGTCGGATAAAGCTCAAAAATTTATGTTTGAAGAGTTTTTTTATAGCACCAACCATTGACCAAAGGGGTGGGAAAAAGTGGGTTTTTCGGGAAACATTAATCATATCTCTCTTAATAGGGACAATATCAAAACCGTACGAAATGGACAATATTCCCCTAATAATTACCTAAAAGTTTTGTCTGAAAGAATTTTTGATACGACCCACCATTACGCCAAGGGATGAGAAAAATGATTTCGGAATTATAAGAAAATGCCAAGAGCTATCAGAGGTTGCCATGGCAACACTACTAAATTGATGAGGGATGAGCCATCAGACGTTGCCATGACAACGCACTTGCACGAGATCAGATTAAGTATTTCCATCTGACTAAGTGGGAAGCGGCTTCGGTGACGTAACTGGTAGAATGCTGAATGTCTATGCCCAAGGTCGCGGTTTCAAAGCCGGCCGAAGTCGTCGGATTTTCTAAGAGTGCTAAAATCCCTCAGTGTGCTTTCCTTAGGAGGGGAAGTTCCAACGTTCGTTGCGAGTTGCTGGTTGGGGTGGCATCTAGTAGCAAAGTTCACAGCTAGGTGTCGTTGACGGTAGTACCTGGTAGCAACATTAGGAACTACTGCTTGAAATTGACCGTCTGCAGTCCTTACCTGAATTAAGACTTATACAGCCATTACAATTCACACCGTTTATCAGACAGATTCTACAATCACCCAAAGTACACGGGGTTAGATGACCGCGTTGTCGCAGCCCCTAAACTGAGGAACCAACCAGAGGTAGATTTCATTAGAAAGCTAATTATTGCAATGGGTACCATGTTTCGACTTCCGGAAAATTTCGACATATCTTCGCGTTTCACATCCCCCAGATCCCAAAACCACCGTCAGTTCAAAAGTTTATATATAATTTATGTATATATATATATATATATGTATATCAGTTTCTTGTGGACACGATAACTGCCGTAATTTTGCACCAATCACTTTGAATTTTTTACCGAATGTGTATACCTATATAATCTCGGTCGAGTTCGTTACTGGGCCAAATCGGTCGAAGGGGGTGAAAATGGGGGGCTTTTTTTTTCTTTCGAAAAAGTGAAATATTGCTAAAACTCTCTTAATATGTGAAATATCGAATCCGTTCAACGTTCATACTATGTGTCGGATAAAGCCCAAAAATGTATGTTTGAAGAGTTTTTTTTATAGCACCAACCATTGACCAAAGGGGTGGGAAAAAGTGGTTTTTTCGGGAAACATTAATCATATCTCTCTTAATAGGCACAATATTAAAACCGTACAAAATGGACAATATTCCCCTAATAATTACCAAAAACTTTTGTCTGAAAGAATTTTTGATATGACCCACCATTATGCCAAGGGATGAGGAAAATGATTTCGGAATTATAAGAAAATGCCAAGAGCTATCAGTGGTTGCCATGGCAACACTACTTAATTGATGAGGGATGAGCCATCAGACGTTGCCAAGATAACGCACTTGCACGAGATCAGATTCTGATTTCCATCTGACTAAGTGTGAAGCGGCTTCAGTTACGTAACTGGTAGCATGCTGAATGTCTATGCCCAAGGTCGCGAGTTCAAAGCCGGCCGAAGTCGTCGGATTTTCTAAGAGCGCTAAAATCCCTCAGTATGCTTTCCTTTGGAGGGGAAGTTCCAACGTTCGTTGCGAGTTGCTGGTTGAGGTGACATCTAGTAGCCAAGTTCACAGCTAGGTGTCGTTGACGGTAGTACCTGGTTGCAACATTAGGAACTACTGCCTGAAATTGACCGTCTGCAGTCCTTACCTGAATTACAGACTAATACAGCCATCCCTAAGTACACGGGGTTACATGACCGCGTTGTCGCAGCCCTTAAAATGAGGAACCAACCAAAATCTCTGCGGGAGATATAATTATGCGTGAATAAGTAACAGACCGTTACATAGTTACACATCAGTGTCGAAACCTTGCATAAGGACAGTGTGACCACAAGTATAAAAATGGACCCCAAATGACAAGAAGGTTACCGTTCCCATAAGATAATAAAATGTTTAAAATAAGCATAAAATGACGAAAAACAAAGTTAATTAACCTCCAATTATAAAATACCTTCTCGCAATAAATGAGGTCTGATCCTTCTACGAAAACCTGCATATTCTGCCTATTTTCGCCTATCCCCAAGTTTGTCCGGTGAAATCTACCTCCGCCTTCCGGCGTGCCGAGAGGACTTTTTTTTATAGTAGCATCTCTCCCCAAATTAACGTCGTATTCGTATAGTGTCCTGCGTCAACGAGCCGCGAAGTATTAAATGGCAAATAATACTTCCATTGCCAAAATCAACAGCGTGGTTAGAATGTAACTTACTCTAAACAAATATCAATAAACAATTGGCTTATACGGTACTATGAAATTCAACATGACCAGTGTATTCACCGTCCAGAGACTTTCATACTCAAGATGGTTGCTGAGGAGAGTTGCGATGAGTCTGATCTCCAAGAATAAAATCCTTATAATTATCCCTGCCAGCAACAATTTTTGTAACAGCTCACGATAACGTTCTTCATTTTGATGTAAACAGTACGAATCTGCTCTAAATAAGCAATTTCTATCACCTGTTATGGGTACAATCCTTTGGGTTTCCATGACAGTAAAGTATGCAGGGGAGAATAGAATCACTTCGCCAACTGCTGGAATGAGCATAGACTCACTTCGCCAGCCTCCTTAATAGAGGAAGCTTTAGAATTATATGTCCCATGCATGCCATGCATTCATTTGTTACTTTACGGGAATGATAGGTCTAAAAGTAAAATGTGTTTTGACAATGTAATACCAATAGTAAGAAAGAGGAATACGGAAATAAGAAAGATATCCCAGGTGGGATTTGTTTGAACTCTGTCGACGATGCAGACTGCAACGCTAGCTCCTCAGTCGCCCAGACAATCGGACGCCAGTGAAATATTAAGCTACCTAAACAGCATGCACACTCAACTGCCAGTTTAAGTTCTTCAATACGTCTCCTATTTTATAATTCTTTTTCATTGTATATCGTGGAAACATCATAAACAATATCCGCCCCCCCCCCCTTTTAATTCTCATAAACAAATATCTCAGTAAGACGTGGCGGGATCCGCCATTTCTCTCGTGAAAAGAGCCATTGTGCGCAAGCGCGGGAGCGACAAATATTACATTTTTCTTTAATAATTTAAAAATATACCCTAACATATATTTTCCTTTTAAAGACACTCTGCAAATCTACATGCAAAGAGCTCTCGTTACAATGCATTACGAAGTCAATCGGTTAAGACGTTTTCTCAACACCTTAGTGTTTTAAATATATATATGGCAACGTAAATCGCGGAGAATTCGTTACTGTAAAGTAAACAATATCTCCCCCTTTTTAATTCTCAAAAATAAAGATCTCAGTAAGACGCGGTGGGATCCGCCATTTCTCTCCTGCAGAAAAGCCATTGTGCGCAGTAATGTAATACCTATCGTAAGAAAGAAAATACGGAAATAAAAGAACATATCCGGGTTGGAATTTGAAATCCCTCGACGATGCATATTACATATTACGCTAGCCCCCTGAGCCAACCAGGCACTTGATCGGGAGTGCAATATTAAGTTACGTAAACACTCAACTGCCAGTTTAAGTTCTTCAATGCTTCCCTTATTTTATAATTCTATATCAATACATATCGTGGAAACATCGTAAACAATATCTCCCCCTTTTTAATTCTCAAAAATAAAGATCTCAGTAAGACGCGGCGGGATCCGCCATTTCTCTCCTGCAGAAAAGCCATTGTGCGCAGCGTGGGGGTGACAAATATTACATTTTTTTATTAATTTAAAAATATACCCTAACATGTATTTTCCTTTTTAAGGACACTCTGCAAATCTACAGGCCAGGAGCTTTCGTCAGAATGTTTTACGAAGTCAACTGGTTGAGTCGTTTCCTCAATCTCGCGGTAACAAAAATCACCTTAGTGTTTTAATATATAGATATGAAGTAGTAACGTGATCGTCTGAAAGTTCCATTAAACGCACCGATATTGCTGCCATTGACAGAAAATTCAACAAGGGTGTTATTTTATGTCATTGACCGTCCACTTACCCTTGCTTCTATGTATGTGTGTTTGAGTCTTCAGTCTTTTGACTGGTTTGATGCAGCACACCACACCTCCCTGTCCCGAGCTAATCGTTTCATCTCTAGCCTACATAGCTACCACATCCTACATCTGAGGCAATCTGTTTAACATATTCTAACCTCGGTCTACCCCTACATTTATTGTCCTCGACCCTTCCTTCCATAACCAACTTTGCTATTCCTGGGTGCCTCATTCCTACCAACCTATCTCTTCTCTCCATTACCATCAGCCAGAAACATCTCTCCTCTCCCACTCATCTTAATACCTCTTCATTTGTTACTCTATCTACCCATCTGATTTTCATCATTCTCCTGTAACACCACATTTCAAATACTTCTATTCTCCTCTATTCTGCTGCATCAACAGTCCAAGTTTCACTCCCTTATAGCGCCACGCTCCAGACAAAGGCCTTCAAAAATTACTTCCTAATACCTATATCTGTATTTGAAGCCAACATACTTCTTTTCTGTAGAAATGCTTTCTTTGCTTGAACCAACCTACTTATTATACCCTCTTTGCTTCATCCATCACTGGTTATTTTGCTTCCTATGTTGCAGAAGTCTCCTACTGTAATTAGTTTTTCACCTGTCAATTTGACGTCAATTAATTTATTAACCCATGGCTCATTATCACAAGATTCACGGTCACGTAAAACACACGATTCCTTAAGCTTGCATTTAATATGATGAAAGAACGCCAAGGGTACGTATGCGGAATTCCGTTTCGGAAATATTACGTGTCATCCTATATAAGTAACCTACTGTGGATGTCTCGTCAGCCTCCTCTATATTTGTTATGAAATAAGACTCTGAATTCTATTCTGGAGAATGTACGCCACGGCGACACCCCCTCCTATGAAGTTAGCCGCCTCCCAACCAGTAAACAGGCAAAATTCGTTTCCAAAGCCCACTTCTATTTCCCGTCATTGGCAATTGCCACCCAACAAGTTTTAATTTCCTGTGGCAGGAGCAATCAACGGCAGGGCGTAGCGATCCGTTCCATTCCTCTGTGGATAGCACAGCGAACAGGCCCCGGGGAACCTAACCGTTTCGCAAAACTGACCACATTAAGAACAGTATAAATAATACTTTCCAGAATAACTAAGTACACTCTTGGTATTTATAAAATAACATCATAATAACTAGCGGCTTCGGTGGCGTAATCGGTAGCAAGCTGAACTGCTATGCCTAAGATCGCGGGTTCAAACCTGGCCGAAATCGTTGGATTCTTAAGAGTGTTAACATTTTTCAGTATGCCTTCCTTCGGAGGGGAAGTAAAGACGGCGGTCCCATGGCACGTAAAATAACCTACGAGTGAAATTGGTCGTGTGTAGCAAAATTTTTAAGTTGTACCATTTGGCTACCTAGAAACGCTCTGTCAAGTTCCAACGTTCGCCGCTAGGTATTAATGACAGTGGCATCTGGTAGCCCAAGTTGGAACTACTTGAAATTGAACGTGTTGGGAGTCCTCGGGCGTTCAATCAAAAATACTCAGCTATGGCTATTCGGCTGTAATTCATTAATGACTAGATCATCCGTGGCACACACTACACTTTAGCCCGTTGCCATACCTTCATAAATGTATTTAGCCTACTTTTCACATTTTGCAAAAATAAGGAAAAAGTAGACTTATGAGATCGATCCGGGAAAATGTGTGTCGGTCTGTCTGTCTGTCCTTCTGTCAGTCTGGCTGTGTCCCCCGCCCCCCATCAACTCCTAAACGGCTGCAGCAAACGAAACCAAATTTAGTATGAGTAAAGATGTATACCGTAATATCTCAAGCCCATATTTGAAAATGATGTCAGTTCTACCAACTGCTGAAATAATGCACTAGATATTTGAGCTCTATGTTGGATATCATGGAAGGTGTGCATGGGAGCTATTCCAAAATTGGCACACATGTAGATAATAATATTTCAGTTTGATTTCCAGGAGGCCATACATGACAGTATGCCAAAATAATTTTAAGCCTTCTGATAAGTCCAATTTTTAAATGCATATAACTTCTACACTATTAATGGATTTCAACCAAATTTTGTATGTAATATGTGCACATTAACAGATATGACTGAGTGTATTCTTAAGAGCCACTAGGGCTGCCAAATGTTAATAATTGCTCTCTCTCTATTTTCTTCATCCAAATACCAATATATCTGAAAGTATGCAAGCCGACAGCTTTAAACTATGCACACGTTTAGTACCTGACATTTTAGATTACTTTTGAATAACTTATATACTTCAGTTCTACCAACATGATTATAAGCCTGCTGATAGGACAAATTTTTAAATACATGTAACTTCTATACTATTAGTTGGATTTCTACCAAATTTCGTATGTGCTATGTGTAACATAACAGATATGACTATAAGTATTCTTAAGAGCAATCAGGGCTGCCAACTGTTAATAAATGCTGTCTATTTTTTACCCTAATATCAATATATCAGAAAGTATGCAAGCCAACAGCTCTATACTTTGTACACGTATAGCACCTGACACTCTAGATATAAGTTAGTGCTGCCAGCATGATTCTATGCTTGCTGATAGGTCCAATTTTAAAATACATGTAACTTCTAATGGATTTCATCCCAAAATGGCACAACAAGATATCATAATATTTCAGATTATTTCGAACCAGCACATGCATGACATTGTTGTCAACATGCTTTTACGCGTGCTGATAGATCCAATGTCTAACTGCATGTAACGTCCATTGGACTTCAACCAAATTTTGTATTCTGTACCTTAAGAGATGGAACTAACAATAAGAATATATTCAGTCACCAGGGCTGCCAACTGTAGTGCTCTATTAGGCAACATTATACCAGGAATATTTCGAAATAATTAGACATTTCGATATTACCAACTTAATTTCGTCATTATTCTAGATGGGTTCATATACTGTAGAATAATCATTGGCATGAAAAGTAGGCTCTTTAGTACGTCACGGAACTTCTTGTTTTCTTTCGTATTTTTGTGCACAGGCTAGAGCAAACTGTAGCTTTTCACCGATAATTCAGTCTCATTTATGTCTGAAATTTTGTGGAAGATACTGAGGTATGGATACTGAGGTACTGAGGTTGAGTAATGGTATTCGAGGCACAGCGTGTGCTTGCAGATGCTATGAAAGATGCTACTCATTAATGCTTCTGCACTGGTTCAGTGAGGAGAGTACTGACAAAGTGATAATCCAGTCCCAAATGTGATTAAGACCACGAACAACCACTCACATAAACCCTCATGCATCTGAACTGGACCCTGTGGACGAGATTCCTGTCTCGTGGTGTAGCGGGTAAAAATAAGGTAAGTGGGTTGAGTCTCAGTTCAAAAAACAAGAAGTTCCGTGAAGAACTATACAGCCTACTTTTCATGCCAATGATTATTCTACAGAATATGAACCTATCTAGAATAATGACGAAATTAAGTTGCTAATATCGAAATTTCCAATTAGTTCGAAATACTGTATACCTGGCATAATGTATCCTAATAGAGCACTACAGTTGGCAGCCCTGATGACTGAATATATTCTTAGTTCCGTCTCTTACGGTACTAAATACAAAATTTGGTTGAAGTCCACTGGATAGCATGGACGTTACATGCAGTTAAACATTGGATCTAACAGCGCGCGTAAAATCATGTTGGCAACAATGTCATGCATGTATTGGTCAGAAATAATCTGAAATAATATGATCTATTGTTGTGCCAATTTTGAATGAATTCCATTAGTTAGTATAGAAGTTACATGCATTTTAAAATTGGACCTATCAGCAGGCTTAGAATCATGTTGGCAGCACTGACGTATATTAGTTACTCCAAATTCGTCTAGAATTCCAGGTACTATACGTGTGCAAAGTTTAGAGCTATTGGCTTGCATACTTTCTGATATATTGATATTAGGGTAACAAAAATAGGGACAGCACATATTAACAGTTGGCAGCCCTGGTTGCTCCTTAGAATACGCATAGTCATATCTGTTATGGTACACATAGCACATACGAAATTCGGTTGAAATCCAAATGATAGTATGGAAGTTACATGTATTTAAAGTTGGACCTGTCAGCAGGCTTAGAATCATGTTGGTAGCACTGACGTATATAAGTTACTCCAAATTAATATAGAATGTCAGGTACTATACGTGTGCATAGTTTAAAGCTGTCGGCTTGCATACTTTCTGATATATTGGTATTTGGATAAAATAAATTAGGAGCATTTATTAACAGTTGGCAGCCCTGGTAGGTCTTAAGAATACGCTCAGTCATATCTGGTTATGTACACATACAACATACGAAATTTGGTTGTATTCCGCTTGATAGTGTAGAAGTTATATGCATTAAAAATTGGACCTATCAGGAGGCTTATAATCATTTTGGCAACACTGCCATGTTTGGCCTCCTGGAAATTAAACTGAAATATTATGATCTGTACGTGTGCCAATTTTGAAATAGCTCCCATTCATACTTTCCAAGATATCCAACATGGAGCTCAAATTTCAATTGCGATTTTTTAGCAGTTGGTAGCACTGACATAATTTTCAAATATGGCCGTGAGATATTCAGGTATAGATCTTTACTCCTACCAAATTTTGTTTCGATTGCTGCAGCCGTTTAGGAGTTGATAGGGGGGGACACACACACAGCCAGACAGACAGAAGGACAGACAGACAGACAGACAGACAGACACACATTTGCCCGATCTCATTAGTCTACTTTTTCCTCATTTTTGCAAAATGTGAAAAGTAGGCTAACAAGAAAAATGTAAATAATAAGACCAGTTTAAGATAAAATAGAAAAATATCAGGCTGTATTTCCTATCAATCACTCATAAAAATAACATTGAAAACAATTAAATTTAGCTAAATGAAGAATCCCAATACCACGGGGCTGGCAGAGAAGTCCTGCCAAACAAAAAGAAAGAAAGAAAGAAAGAAAGAAAGAAAGAAAGAAAGAAAGAAAGAAAGAAAGAAAGAAAGAAAGAAATCGCTGTATAAATCACTATCTAAGATACAGCAAGTTCCAATAAAAATTCCTATAATTACCATCAAAGTGTAATAATCATCTTCAATTAATATCGTGGCAATACCCTTCACGACTTTACAATATGCTCAGAGCTCTCAATACACATTCAATAATACAGGACAATACTAACATTCGCTTTCATTATAATCAGCTGTTTGCTATAATCATAGCGAACCATATCACCTTAAATAAATAGTAAACTCAATTCTGACTTAATAAACTGTCATCTCACTTTAAAAATGTCCCAATAACTTTATAATATTACTTTTCCTCAATTCATTGTGGTGTTTGAAGCCATATTTTCAGTGTTGCCTTAGTAAACAAGAGTTTAGTGCTTTTCAGTCGGTCAACACGAATGTACCCAAAAGAGATGGGTTATGCCCTAATCCTGAAATAAATTACATGAGATTAATAAAACACTAGGATGACCAGTTTCGATCGTCAAGCGATCATCATCAGATCCATTACACTTAGGCTACAAAATCTATGTTTGAAATACAGGTGAAAATATTTAAAATATGTACAATTATTTAGTTGCAGTATTGGTACTGCAACTGTCAGTGTATGCTAAATGCAGTATATATGTTAGGTGAAATGCTAAATGGTGATAGCTATCCGTAGATTGTACTTTAGAGAGATTATATGGTTGTAAACTATGGTTAAACTATAAAATTTTAGGCTAACTACTTATCTGATTGTCTTCCGTACAACAGCTACTCGCAGTTTTCGTGCTCACTGGAACTCACTGTGCGGTCGACTGCGGTGGTTATCTTAACGACTGGTTTTCCCCTGCTTTCTCCCCCCTGCCCCTACGTGCTGTGGGGAGTGATAGCGATGTGTTTATGTGAGGTGTTGCCAACCTAGATAAGATGTATGTTATTGAATGAGGTGGGTCTACAACTATTAAAGACCGTGGATTAGCCCTCGCCACGCGTGGAGCATAACCCATTCGAACTACGCGTTGACGGTCTTATGAGGACGTCCCGGCACCTTTAATACTGCCGCGAATATGGGCCTTGGTTTATTGCAGAAGAAAAGTACATCGTACACCTGATCCAGATAACATTTACCTATTAAAAAACCCCTAATTTCCCCCCCTTTTTATCTAGCTTGGCTGTGTCACTAAATTGTGTTTTGTTTCCGACAGGGTGTGTTTTTTAGTAGCGTGAAGAGGGGTGAGCTCTCCATGAACGTGTGTTCATTTAGATTGTTGGGATTGTTTCGTTTGGCTAGGTGTATCTCGATTGCTTCCTTTATGTCAAGAGCTCTGCCTTTCGATTCGTGATGGATTATTTTAAGGTCCGACTCTATGTTGGTAAAGCTGTGCCCTGCGTCACACATATGTTCGCACACGGCTGAATGTGTTCCGTATCTTATCGCATTCCTATGTTCATTATAACGTGTGTCTACTCGCCTTCCACTCTGCCCGATGTAATTAGCTTGACAATCGGTGTCTTGGCACGTTATAGAATATACCCCTGACCTTGAATACGGGTCACGTTTATTTAGATTACTATTTAGGAGGTGCCTAGCGGTTGTGTTTTTCGTCGTGAATGCTATCTTTATGCCTTGCTTTTTGAATAGGTTAGTGATTTTATATGTATTCGCATTCACATAGTTGAAACGCGCAAATTTTTTCTCATTACTGTCCAGTTTGGGAATCGTTTTATCTTTATTTTTATGTTTGGCTATAATTTGATTTATTTTGCTTGGCGAGAAGTTGTTTTCCTTTGCTATTTGCATAATAGTTCTTATTTCCTTATTATAGTTGTCTTTTGACATGGGTATGTTTAAAGCCCTGTGCACCATTGAATTGAAACCCGCTAGTTTGTGCGTACTGGGGTGATTAGACTGATTGTCGATTGCATGCGAGGTTTGTGTTGCTTTCCGGAATATGGAATATGAAAGGTCGTTGTCTTTACGTTCAATAGTTATATCGAGATAATTTATTTTCCGGTCTATTTCGGATTCCTTAGTGAATTTGATAGAGTGGTGAAGACTATTAATGGATTGGAGAATTGTTTCTTCGCTTGTTAGTTCAGTATCGTAGATGCAAATTACATCATCTACGTTTCTTTTCCATAGTACTATTCCCTTTGTTGAAGTCTTTTCTAAGAACGCATTTTCTAGTGCATTGATGAAGATGTCAGCGATTAACCCACTTAGTGGCGATCCCATTGCTAGGCCTTCTCTCTGTGTATATTTTATTGTCGAATTGAAACACGTTTTGGGTGAGAACGACCCTCAGTAATCTCACAATCTCTTCAATTTCTTTTACCGAATTGTTGGATTTTAAGTTGTTTTCGATAGTGTTGATTGCTTCAATAATCGGAATATTGGTGTACATGTTAGTTACGTCGAAGGATACTAGCCTGAAGCTAGGTTTCATTTGTAGGGTGTTCAATGCTGTTACTAGTTCTGTTGTGTTCTTTACAGAGTTGTTTTTGTCGTTGGAAAGACGGCATTTTAAGATTTTTAGTAACTCTTTGCTGATTTTGTAATTAGGGGCATTCCTACAATTGACTATTGGTCTCATTGGGCATTCCTTTTTGTGTATTTTTGGTTGTCCCCTCAATGACGGTATTTTCGGGTTCATGTTTATTAGTTTTGATTTTTCGGCTTTGGTCAGTATGTATTCTGTTTCTCTTAGCGCACTTTTTATTTGTTTTTGGAATTTGTTGGTGGGGTCTTTTGTTAATTCCTTGATTTCGTTGTTGTTTAGGAATTCGACTGTCTTTTCAATGTATTCTGTTTTGTTCAAAATTACTGTAGTGTTTCCCTTATCTGCTTTTGTGATGATTAAGTCATGTTCTTTTATTTTTTGTTTCTACGACTTTACTTCTTTGAGTTGTTTGTTGTTTTGAATGTTATTGCTATCGCCCTCTCGTTTGAGGATTTTTTTTGGCTTCGTTGGTGGCGAGATTTTTGGTTAATTCCCTGTCTTCTGCTGGGAGCTTGTGACTGGCTATCTCAATATCTGTGGTTAACTGTTTTATATTGTGGTTCGTGTGTGCGTCTGTGCAGTTGTATTTCAAACCTTTGTCTAACATATTCATTTCACCTTGAGAAATGGTTACGTTCGTTCTGTTGTTTACTCTGCTGTGGAAATTGAATTCATTGTTATTCGTGTGTTGTTCGTTAGATTGATGGTTCTGTGTTTCTCCTAGTTTTCTTAATTTATTTTCTAGCGTTTCATGCTTCCTCGTTGCTCTGATTTTGATGGTGTCATGTAGGTGCTCGGTGAAGCTGTCCCATTGGGCTGCGTGCCAGAAATTACTTAGTTGCAATTGAATGTCGTACAATTGTTGGTTAATTTTTTGCTTTCTTATGTATGCAAATCTTAATTCGTTTATTTATCCAAAGCGCTTTGGCTTGTTTGGTTGAAATGATCGAGGCTGGTGTGTTTGGTACGGTTTTAATTGGTACGTATTTAGGGGTGAGGTTTAGTTCTATACATTTTTTGATGAACCAAATTGACTTGTCTAAATTCATGAGTTTAAGCCTGAGGGATATGAATTTCTTGGCTTTACGATTTGCCTGACTAGCCGTGAACATTGTGGTGTTTGAAGCCATATTTTCAGTGTTGCCTTAGTAAACAAGAGTTTAGTGCTTTTCAGTCGGTCAACACGAATGTACCCAAAAGAGATGGGTTATGCCCTAATCCTGAAATAAATTACATGAGATTAATAAAACACTAGGATGACCAGTTTCGATCGTCAAGCGATCATCATCAGATCCATTACACTTAGGCTACAAAATCTACTGACAGTTGCAGTACCAATACTGCAACTAAATAATTGTACATATTGTAAATATTTTCACCTGTATTTCAAACATAGATTTTGTAGCCTAAGTGTAATGGATCTGATGATGATCGCTTGACGATCGAAACTGGTCATCCTAGTGTTTTATTAATCTCATGTAATTTATTTCAGGATTAGGGCATAACCCATCTCTTTTGGGTACATTCGTGTTGACCGACTGAAAAGCACTAAACCTTGTTTCCTCAATTCATTGCTCAAATAATTATGTATTATATTATCCTCACACTCTGAATCATGATTTCAATTATAATCATGTAGCGTCATTTAAGAAACAATAGTTTCGTTGAATGTCACCTTTCCATCAATCTTATAATCGCCTTACAATGGCTTCCTCATCGTCACTTATTTTATCCTTCAATAATGTAACACATACTACGTGGATTTCATATTATGGATGTCACGCATGCTTCAGCCACCTAACCCTGCTCTAACCGGAGCTAAATTTCTTACTGGTTAATATTTTAACTTACAGTACTACCACTCCAACTGATCAAAAGAAAATCATTACTGTTTAATATAACATCTAGAAAAATATTAATCCTATACAGAAATTCCAGAAGAAATACGTTAAAATATTTCATAAAAATTACGCAAAATATATATTACCAACCCCTTAAACAAGATGTAATGGATTTGTGCAGGCTCTACCTTTCATCATTCTACAATCAACCTTAGTTTTAGGTCGTCAGGTTCCCATTCAGTAAACTTCTCGTCCCCTTGCATGGCTTGCCCTGGAAGAACAACCTCTCTTCTCCCCTGCAGATTATCTTAGAAATGCATCGCACCCATGATGAATATAATTCCTAAATATTTCAAGATGTTCAAAACGTAGCACATATTCACAAGTAACATAAAAGTATTTATGTTTGACGATGTCGAAATGCAAACATTATCTGTCAGAAAACTGTATCATAATGAGGCTCATTATAACACTATTTATCATTATGAAACAGTTTCTCCCACCAATCAGAGCTCAAGAAACAGTTGTGTGACCAATTAGGTAAGGATACCTTCGCGCATGCGCTCAAAATCTAACATATATCTGTGTTAGCAAGCAAAGTGAGTGGTCTCTGCTTTCGGAGTGCCTTGACCCACGCATGCGCTCTGATCACTAACTGAATTAACAGAATCATGAAGCTTTATGTTAAAACATACAATAAAGTTATAATTATCGTCGAACATAAACAGTCGTATGCAACTCGCCTATAACGGTAATTAAGACACTCGTATGGAAATTATAAAACTCGCTTCGCTCGTTTTATAAGCATACTCGTGTCTTAATTATTGCCATTATAGGCTCCTTGCATAATGTACTTTTATAACACTTCCGCACGAGTAATGAAATTATTTAATAACACGACACATGCACTGTGAATTAATTGTCCATATAAGAAGCTGACCTCGTGGTCGTCTAACTTGCGCGTTTCACTATAAAAATCACCCCAAAAATATCGTAACAATACGCGTTTAATGTAACATTCACACTCAGTTATATGCTACTACTAGCAGAAGTACCCATTCTTCGAACGGTCTTCGGTATTAATAACCAGATGTTATCAATTGAGCTACTGTTGCAATGTTCAGGGGCTTGGAACCTGTTTGTTGGCAAAGAAAAATGATTAGCTAAAATGTGCTCTCAAACTAAATTTACCTAACGTGTTCTTCCTGGCGTGAAAATATAATTGAAAACCTCGTAGACGAATCGCAATACACGTCACATACGAACTGACCCTAACCGTTGTGTCAAGTGCCCAACTACAGGAAGACCCCTTTTATAAATTATAAAGGCTTGTGGTGCAAGAAAATTCAGTTTTGTTTAGCCTCCAATGGCCCAAATTCCTAAAATCAGCAAAAACAGTCTACTATTTCAAATCAGGATTTTTTGAAAATAATGTTGCTGTTTGGAGATATAATAGACCTTCTGTACCACATATCGCACGTGTAAGTCGTGTGAAAAAAATCGAGGGTACTCCTTGAACCCCTTAAGCGCATTGATGAATTTTACAGTTTTAGTTGGTTCCGTGATAACCTTATAGCCATTTGCAACCTTTCACAGAAATGTAATAAATGGAGTGGCATTACTTATTCCAGAAATAGATGGAAAGTTGGATGCCACCTCTTGAGATACTGTTGTCATGGTTAGTGGCTTGCATTCCTTATTTAGTTTATTAAATGAAATTAGTTTTCGGGGAATATCTAAGAAACTGTTGGGCTTAGAGCCTTAAAATATAGTTTTCGGGGACCCTTTACGGCTCTTGAGGGGCCCCGAGTTTTGTTTCTGACACCAAGGGTTTGAAAATGAGCTTTGTCTCGTCGTTGTACGCCATAATAATAATAATATAACAATATAGGGATAGGGATATAATAGACCTTCCGTACCATACCCGCACGTGTAAATCGCGTTAAAAAATTCTAGAGTACCCCTTGACCCCTTAAGCGCATTATATGTATTGATGAATATTTCAGCTTAATTTGGATCCGTTTTAACCTTATTGCCGTTTGCAAACCTTCACAGTAATGTAATAAATGGCATTGCATTGCGTCTTACAGAAATAGATGGACCTCTGAGATTCTGTTGCTATTGTTACCGGCATGCATTCCTTCATTAATTTATTAAGTGAAATTAGTTTTTTGGGAATATCTCAAAAACTGTTGGTTTTAGGGCCTTAAAATGTGGTTTTTGGGGTCCTTTTAGGGCCCCCGAGTTTCGTTTCTCACATTGAGGGGCTGAAAATGAGCTTTGTCTCACCCTTCTACGCTTATTTCAGCATGTATTTTAAGGGGGTAGGCCCCCTGTTATGAGAGGTACGGAGAAGAGTTACATCAAAGATTAGTGTCGTGCCTTTGATGGATATCTGTATCAAATTTTACGTTAATCCACCCAGCCGTTCTCGAGTTATAAGGACACAAAAAATTGTCCTCAGACAAACAGACAGACAGACAGACAGACGGACAGACAAAAAAAATATTTTTGTGTGCATCCGTCACAAAACAGTCTGAAACGGGCAAATATGTCAAATTTCCGTGGAAATGCAGAAAAAAAACATTCATTTTTATATAATAGAGAAGGGATATAATAGACCTTCCGTAACACACCCGCAAGTGTAAATCGCGTGAAAAATTCTAGAGTACACCTTGACCCCTTAAGCGCATTGTATGTATTGATGAATATTTCAGCTTAATTTGGATCCGGGACCTTATAGCCGTTTGCAAACCTTCACAGTAATGTAATAAATGGAATTGCATTGCGTCTTACAGAAATAAATGGACCTCTGAGATTCAGTTGCCATGGTTACCGGCATGCATTCTTTCATTAATTTATTAAGTGAAATTAGTTTTCTGGGAATATCTCAAAAACTGTTGGTTTTAGGGCCTTAAAATGTGGTTTTCGGGGTCCCTTTAGAGCCCCCGAGTTTCGTTTCTCACATTGAGGGGCTGAAAATGAGCTTTGTTTCACCCTTCTACGCCTATTTCAGCATGTATTTTAAGGGGGTACGGAGAAGAGTTACATCAATGATTAGTGTCGTGCCTCTGAAGGATATCTGTATCAAATTTTACGTTGATCCACTCAGCCGTTCTCGAGTTATAAGGACACAAAAAATTGTCCACAGACAAACAGACAGACAGACAGACAAAAAAAATTGCGCGCATTCATCATAAAACAGTCTAAAACGCGCAAATATTGCAAATTTCCGTGGAAATTCAGAAAAATCAGACAAACTTTCACTTTTATATATACCGAGATATCGCTAATTAAACATTCTCAAACGGCCTCGTTATACTTTTAATTTCCTGGTACGAATTGATAGTCCATCTGGCTTACTTGAAAGCCATCGAAATACAGTACAAGGAAAAACGTGTCGTCTTTCTCTCGTCGTATGTTAAATGATCGTGTGGCCTCCGGAGAGGCTGAGTGCCGGTCTTTCTAGTTGACGCCCGTGGGCGACCTGCGCGTCGTAATGAGGATGAAGTGATGATGAAGACGTCACATACACCCAGTCCCCGAGCCATGGGAATTAACCCCAGGAGATTAAAATCCCTGATGGCTCGGCCGGCAATCGAACCCGGGGCACTTCGGGCTAAAGCCTAGTGCGCTAACCATTTAGCCACGGATCCGGACCGTTGTAAGTTGAACCAATGACGATTCAGTATTTGAAGTCCACTTCTGTTTCCAGAGATAATTGTTCTCGAATCTTCTAGACTGCATGTAAATAGTGTATAACAAAATAGTCTGAGATCATAAATAATTATTTTTAGATGTTGAGGCGATCATTAACACAGGTGTGAAACCTCATTTCCTCAAAGTTATCATGCGAAATGTGACCGCGCGTTTCGAGTCAAAGTCATTAGGTCGCAAAGATATTCCTGTCATCAAAGTTAAGTACTGATGCTGCGTCAAAGTCCATAGTTCGACTTCTAGCACATATTGCATAGGCTACGGTCACAGAAGCCTACTAATTTGACTTTCGGCCTTCTTAAACCATGCATTCTGCTCCATAAAAAATGTTATTGAAACCATTACTTTCTGTGATGAATCGAGATGGTTACAATATATACATTTTTATTTAAAAATGAAATAAACGCGCTAGGAAGACTAAAAACACACATAGTCTACCATGCACGCGTCCAGACTCGAACCAGCCCCCGAGCTTGAGATCAGTTACCAGACCAACGCTCAGGGTCTCAGTGTCCACCAAGGAAAATGTGTATGAATATAAACCTTGTTCATAGATTGATTCGGTCACATTTCCATTGACCACCGCCACCTCCCCCGAAGATGTCGAGCAAGTTCGGTGATCACAACAGAGCAGTGCGATAACATCATTTGCTCCCTGGATATCACCATGGCCAGCTCTAGTACATTCATCACACAGAGCATGCACCATAGGCTAAACCAGAGGGCTGTGGCTAGAAGAAACACACGCGCCAGAAGACGGAGTGCGAGTTGGTGATGACAACAGAGCCGTACGGGAACATACATCTCTCCCTGAACATCACCATGGCCAGTTGTAGGACATTCAGCACACATAACATGATCCACAGGTAAGATCAGAGAGCCACGGTAGAGTTAATATAGGTACACCCACCAGGAAACCGAGAGCTAGTTTGGTGATGACAAAACCGTACGATAACATCATTTATGTTCGACGATGTCGAAATGTAAATATTAGGCCTAAATGTCAGAAAACTGTATCATAATGAGGGTCATTATAGTACTATTAGCCTACTTTCGATTTTTGCAAAAAATGAAAGTAGACTTATGAGATCACTACAGGGCGAAAAAAGTGTGTCTGTCTGTGTGTGTGTATGTGTGTGTGTGAGTCTGTGTGTGTGTATGTGTGTGTGTCAGTCTGTGTGTGTGTGTGTGTGTGTGTGAGTGTGTGTACTCTGAATGTCTGTCCCCCCCTATCAATTCGAACACGGTGAATGCGAATTGAACGAAATTTGGTACAAAGGTAGCACTAGCAAAGGACACCTCAGTGTCATGTTTTATATCGCCGCCATCTTTACTAAAACTGAATGGCGGCCACTCAAACGTTCAAAACGTAAAATCAAATAACGACTAACCAAATCATCCAATCTCTACCAAATTTGGTAACAACATACCTTCGTATAGGATGCGTCTTGTGACCAAACTACAAGGTCGTCCGCCATACCATTTCAGGATGGCGGCCGTGCGAATTATGCAAACTTTATAATCCATATCATGGGACCCACCAGTTCCGATTATCGAGCCGAGAATCGTTTTAACTGTTCTAAAGGAAGAGGCACGTACGAAATTAAAAGTTTATTTTGTAATACTATAGTGCAGACGTGATTTTAAAAAGCTCAGCTGATTCATTAATAAGACAAGATGGCAGCGGATATCTTGTGCCTGACGTATATTTCACTAATTTGAGTATTGAATGCAATATAGCGTACTGATAAAAAATAAATAAACTTTGTATGAAATGCTTTATATATAAATAATATACTCCAGTGATGAAATCGTTTAGTATAAATCATTATTTGCTAACAAGTTCTATGTAAGTCATTTTAAATAGAACGATATTCGTTGACACAATTAGCTCAGTGGTAGAGCGATAGCCTGTCGCTCAGATTCCTATGGTTCAAACCCGATCAGAGCTAGTTTTTTTGCTTGAAATGTTATATGTTTATTGTTTTGTAATGACTCAGATGTTTTAAAATTAAGCGTTATATTGTGCAAATTATGGTGTAAAATATATATTTAATTAAAACATAATTCGCCAGCAGATTTACTCGAGACATCTAGCTGCCAAAAAGGTAACTTCCAGATTTTATTGAAAAGTTTCTTCTTCTGGCCGCTAGAATGCACTCGCTCTGTTAGGATTATATTGTTCGATATTTCACCACTAGATGTCCCGACTAGTCTACGTGGGGATCCATTGATTACTATACCATTATCATTCTATGCGCATCGAATTTGAAGAATGACAAGTTGATACTACGATACATTTTAACTTTTTATTTTAAAGGGTTTGTAACAGCCTATTTTGCGTTACTTGAAAATGTTATTAAGCGTTATATTGTCCACATTATGGTGTAAAATATATATTTAATTAAAACATAATTCGCCAGCAGATTTACTCGAGACATCTAGCTGCCAAAAAGGTAACTTCCAGATTTTATTGAAAAGTTTCTTATTCTGGCCGCTAGAATGCACTCGCTCTGTTAGGATTATATTATCGAAAATATCCACATAGTTTGTATACACACGTCTCTGTAGGGTCATGGAAAGATTTGTTAATTCAATTAGTGTTGTGAAAGCCATGCACAACCAGACGTGTAAAGACATGCCTCAACTCAAAGTTGGATGTTGCCCACGGCAGGTCGTAATAATAATAATAATAATAATGTTATTGGTTTTACATCCCTTTTAACTACTGCTGCTTTTAGAGACACCGGGGTGCCGGAATTTTGGCCCGAAGGGGATCTTTAACGTGCCAGTAAATGTACTGACACGGCTCCCTCGCATTTGTGCACCCTCAAATGCCAGCTGACTGCGCCAGGATACGAACCTGCAACCTAGGGCCCAGCAAGCGAGAACGTTACCGCTGAGCCACGCCGCCAGTCCGGTCGATTATGTCTCCAGATCCATAACATTCTTGATATACTTCTTATCTTTCTTTCTTTCTTTCTTCAATGATGGTAGCAGTTTTTATCTAGGTCGTGGCGTTTGGTAGAGGTAAATCGTTTCTAAGGTCTTCAACAAAGAATAGTTCTATTATACTCTTTGATAATAACAACGAGTTATAACTATACTCATACATTTAGGAGAAAGTAGGCTATATGTTCTTTACTGAACATCTTGTTTTCATTATGAAACAGTTTCTCCAGCCAATCAGAGATCAAGAAACAGTTGTGTGACCAATTAGGTAAGAATAGCATCGCGCCTGCGCTGACATCCACGGCCTCCTATTTTAAATT
The DNA here is from genome assembly GCA_946902985.2 of Meconema thalassinum. NCBI lineage: Eukaryota > Metazoa > Arthropoda > Insecta > Orthoptera > Tettigoniidae > Meconema > Meconema thalassinum. The sequence continues at coordinate 309,087,952 of OX336390.1, forward strand.
CCACTGCGTGGCTCGTGTCATAGTGGGGTATTCTAGGAGGCCAGGGTCTGCGTCCCATGCACCCTGTTCAGTACATAAAACTGGCGAAATCTCGACAGATATTTATGAATATTTATGTCCGAACATAAAATAGTTAGGCTATTATCGTCGAACATAAACAGTCGTATGCAACTTGTCTATAATGGTAATTAAGACACTCGTATGGAAATTATAAAACTCGCGATGTGTGACCAATTAGGTAGGGATAGCATTGCACCTGAGTTGACTTCACGGCCTTCTATTTTAAATTTCACTGCGTGGCTTCTAGTGTCATAGTGGAGTATTCCCGGAGGCCATGGTATTCTATGCGTCCCATGCGCTCTGTTTAGTACATAAAACTGGCGAAATCTTGACAGATATTTATGAATATTTATGTTCGAACATAAAATAGTTATAATTATCGTCGAACATAAACAGTCGTATGTAACTCTCCTATAATGGTAATTAAGACACTCGTATGGAAATTATAAAACTCGCTTCGTTCGTTTTATAAACATACTCGTGTCTTAATTATTGCCATTATAGGCTCGTTGCATAATGTACTATTTCTCCCTGGACAGCTGTAGAAAACACAACCATCTCTATAGGCTACTGTAGTGAACACACTTACCCGCCAGAAGACCAAGAGCTAGTTTGGTGATGACGACAGAACCGTACGATAACATCATTTTCTCCCTGGACATCACCATGGCCAGCTGTAGAACACTCAGCACACAGAATACACCTAACATGGTGACTCCTACCGTCGCCACCAGTCCTGCATACCACACAGCCGCTGTAAACAAGACAAACATACTTAAGCACAGCTTAAAATAGAATCACCATTAATGCAGTTTTGCAGTTATGATGAGGAATTACTCTGAAAATGAATGAACAAAGCGGAAAACTACCATAATGCACTTGTCAAAAAGATCGAAGACTCAGACGCTTGTGAACACACACCTTATATTCCAAGAAAATAATGTGCTTTGACCACATACTCCTCTGCCAGCGTCGATAAAACTCCTGAAACACTTCTGAATGCATTTCCTAGAATCGCACCTAAGACCAGCGTTTGATACAGTAGTGACTTCCTTGAGAAACGGGAAAGACTGTTCACGAAGATTTTCTTTGATATGCGCGGACATTTTAAAAAATTACTATGGTGCTAGCTATGTCGCCCGTGTATGGAGAATATGGCGAGGCATTTTTCCCTTATTTCGTGTGATTGGTTCGCACACAAACGGAGCGATAAGCGAAAGCATTTCCATATGGGAGAGGTTACATTACAAGATGGTTTAGGGAATTAATACATGCAGACAATGTAGCATTTGTGCTTATTGTAGCCATCATTGGCAGCATCTGGAATGTAATTATCAGACGCAATGTCCAAGGCATCAAAAGATAATTAAAGCCTTTGGACCTATCCTGGTGGCATCGTTATCCACTCCTGAACGATATTGGTTTCCTAGTTGAATATGTTCCCTCATATGTGAATCGTGCATGAAACTCCCTTTATAACAAGATGTACAGTAAAGAACATACAGCCTACTTTCTCCTAAATGCATGGGTATTGTTATAACTCTTTGTCCTTTTCATGGAGTAGACAATTGAATGTTGGTTGTAGTAGCTTGTAGAAATACAACGTGTTAAACGGATATTAAACATGAATATTAGGTGTTCTTTGATAGTGCTACCTCTGTACAAAATTCCATTCAATTCGGTTTCACCGTGTTTGAATTGATACGGTGAATTGATTTGCACACATACATGGTCGCTATCTGCAAACTATTAGGTTGATGACCTTGTAGTTCAGTCAAACGATGCTTCCCACAAAAAGGTATGTTGTTGCAAAACTTGGTAGTGATCAGATGATTAGGTTGGTCGTAATTTGATTTAAACTTTTAACATTTGGGTGGCCGCCATTACGTTTCCGTCAAGATGGCGACGATATAAAACATGACACTGACTTGCCTTTTGCGAGTGCTGTCTCTGTACCAAATTTCGTTCAATTCGGTTTCACCGTGTTTGAATTGATACGGGGAATCAATTTGCACACATACATGGCCACTATGTGCAAACTATTGAGCTGCTGATCTTGTAGTTTGGACACGATGCCTACCACATAAAGGTTTGTTGTTGCAAAAATTAGTAGAGATCAGATGATTAGGTTGGTCGTAATTTGATTTAAGCTTTTACATTTGGGTGGCCACCATTACGTTTCCATCAAGATGGCGGCGATATAAAACTTGACACTGAGGAGCCCTTTATAGTGTACTAACTCGGTACCAAATTTCGTTAAATTCGGTTTCACCGTTTTGAATAGATAGGGGAATCGATTTTCAAACATACATGGCCACCATCTGCAAACTAGTGGACTGATGATCTTGTAGTTTGGTAAAAATATGCTTCTCACACAAGGTATGTTGTTGCAAAATTTGGTAGAGATCAGATTATTATAGGTTGGTCGTAATTTGATTTAATCTTTTAACATTTGGGTGGCCGCCGTTACGTTTTCGTCAATATGGCGGCAATATAAAACATGACAATGAGGTGCCCTTTGCAGGAGCTACCTCAGCACCAAATTTCGTTCAATTCGGTTTCACCGTGTTTGAATAGTTAGGGGGAATCGATTTGCACACATACATGGCTGCTATCCGTAAATTATTGGTCTGATGACCTTGTAGTTTGGTCAAATGATTCTTCTCACATAAAAGTATAAAGTTGCAAAACTTAGTAGAGATCAGAGGATTAGGTTGGTCGTAATTTGAATTAAACTTTTAACATTTGTGTGGCCGCCATTACGTTTTCGTCAAGATGGCGGCGATATAAAACATGACACTGAGGTGCCCTTTGCTAGTGCTATCTCTGTACCAAATATTGTTCAATTCGGTTTCACGGTGTTTGAATTGATAGGGGGAATCGATTTGCACACAAACATGGCCGCCATCCGCAAAGTATCGAGCTGCTGACCTTGTAGCTTGGTCAAAGAAGGCTTCTCACATAAAGGTATGTTGTTGCAAAATTTGGTAGAAATCGGATGAATAGGTTAGTCGTAATTTGATTTAAGCTTTGAACATTTGGGTAGCCGCCATTACGTTTCCGTCAAGATGGCGGCGATATAAAACATGATACTGAGGTGCCCTTTGCTCGTGCTACCTCTGTACCAAATCTCGTTCAATTCGGTTTCACCGTGTTCGAATTGATAAGGGGGGGGGGGGGGGCAGACATTCAGAGTACACACACTCACAGACACACAGCCTCACAGACACACACACAGACAGACACACAATTTTTCGCCCTGTGTTGATCTCATAAGACTACTTTCATTTTTTGCAAAAATCGAAAGTAGGCTAAAAATGATGTGTTGCAGGAATGTCGCATAATTGTCAGCGTTGCCAATTAGGTCTGATAATGGTGGTGGTGGTAAGAGTTTTAAAGGTCTGAAAATTGAGGACATCTGTACTATAACCACCCACCTGGCATTATCGGGCTCGACGCGATACAGTTCGGGCAGGGGCTAGCGTCTTGTTTATTTGTTTGGACGTGCTTATTAAACAAATTGTGGATATTCATGAAATCAGTGTGCAATTCGTCTCTGTTGTGGTTGATTCGCTTTCTTTTGAATGCTCATTTGTTACGATCCATTACTTGTGTGCGACCCATGTGTATACATACCTGCCTTGCTTTACTGTTACGCGGGTTCGACGCGATACAGTTTGTCAGGGGCTATCGTCTTGTTTATTTGTTTTAAGGCACTTAATAAGCAAAAAATTAATATACTGTATATATCCATTGACTTTTCAAGAAATACAAGATTTTTCCTGTACTATTGACACGATTAGCAAGCTTTTGGTGCAAACCACACCTCATAACTCCCTCTGGTTTAAGAGATTGAGTTTTGCGAAACATGCGCCTTAGCGTTTTATATAGACTACTGTACTAGCGGACCCGTGCGAGAACTCTCGCATGTGTATAAACCACCCGCCTGGCTTTACTGTTATGCGGGCTTCTATAAGTATGTTTATTTGTTTAAACGCACTTTTTAAACTAATTGTCGATCTTTATGAAATCAGAGAGCAATATTCATCACAGCTGCTGGTTGCACAATGGGTTGTGTGCGCCCCATGTGTACAGACTACCCGCCCAGCCGTAGTGCTATGCGGCTGTAGTGACACAGTTCTGCCAAGGGCTATCATCTTGTTTATTTGTTTTAAAGCACTTTATAAACAAATAAATATATTTTTCGTGACTTTTCAAGAAATGCAAGATTTTTCCGGTACTATTGAGACGATTAGGAAGAATTTGGTACAAACCGTACCTTGTAACTCCCTCTGGTTTAGGAGCTTGAGTTTTGTGAAACATACACCTTAGCGTATTATAATAATAATATCGTATGGCCTCGGTGCCGGGTGCAAGCTTTGTAATTTGACACCCGGAGGGTAGCTTGCATGTCGAATTTAGTTGTTCCTTGAATCATTATTGTTACGTGCAAGTGCCCGTCCCAAGGGTTTTCAAACATGTATTTACCCCGGGTTGGAACTCTGGACAAATTTTGAAATGACCGTTTCGTCGCTCAGTTCCGCCTGTGACCACGAGATGGTAGCGGCAGTCGGACTTTGTAAAGTCTGCACGTGGTTCCTGTATCTCTCCGATAGGTAGTGTGTGCTGCGCCTTATAAAACTCCTTATATGCATGACATAATTGAAAGACAATTACATTCTTCGTCATGAAACAAATGCCGGTGTATTCATGATACCGCCAAATTATGTACTTAATTATGCCATTGTTGTTTGAGGTGTCAAACCGTGATTGGACAATAAATTTTACATGAAGGCAGTTCGGCATTTGAGACGCCAAAACTCTCCGCCATCTTGTGGAGTTGATGGACTAGCTGTTTGTAAACAAGAAGCCGGCCGCTGGTGTGAAGGAAAATCTCTCTGTGTGCTAGGGGGCTTGTCCCCTGGCTGTTACCAAATTTGAATACATATTCAACTAAGAAGCGCCTGTGCTATATAAGAATTTAAGTTGTTCCTTTCGCCTGGACAATGAACGTGTTGGAGAATCGCAACTGGATGCGAACGAGTGGTGTCATCTAAACGACGCATGTGCCGGGTTAGTCAGTTTTGAAGCACATGTAGTGCCATACAGAATTTAAAAATTATGTGTTAATTATTTTATTATTAGTGTGTCTCCACTGCGAAGGATGTAAGGTACGTTTCATTATATCTTGATATTTATTATTGTTATGGAGCTCCGATATCATCTTATAGTAATATTTTAATTCTGTTCCTCATTTGTTTTATAGGCCTAATTTTATTTCTGTTTTAATTACGTTTCCTGATTTATTTTAATTTTGTTATCTTTTCTTCGTACCTTATGGAGACACATTTCTAGTTTATTTTACGTTTAAATTATTATTTATTTTCTTTTGCCAATCTTGGGATTGACATAGTAATTTCTTCTTGATCCGTTTCCCTTCACTATTGTAATAGTATTTAGACATATCGTTTTCCGCCGTTCACTTTCTTCTGCTAATGTTTAAATTTAATTTTATTAATTGTTTGCCGTAATTTCGATCAGGCATGCGGTTTCCTTGTGTTTTGTGGCCATGTTATGAAGAGATGCATTATGGTCTCGAGGACAGTCCATTGGCGCCGGCCTCGAAAAGCAAACGTGTTGTGTGTTAGCTTAAAATATTTTTTGTTTAAATGTAACTTAATCTTGTTGATTTTTATTTTGTGATTTTTGGTAAATGTCCTTGTGTTTTCCGCCGTCGTGCATAACATTTATTTATTTTCTAATCCCATTTTATTTTATTTTATTTTATTTTATTTCATCCTTTCTTTTTCGGCGTGGCCTGAGCTTCTGCATGTTTGATCGATATTGCATTGCCTTGTAAATTACCAAGCCCGTTATCATTTAATTATGCCTGTATATATATAATTTTATTTTAAGCTTTGGGCTTTGGGCTTTTTTTTTTAACCTTTTAAATTTCAATTTAATCCTTGTCTTTTGTTTGCAAGCATGCATGTTCTGTTCTTGGTGGAGGTGTTTTCTCTTGAAATTTTTAACAATTAAATTTTATGGTAAATCTTTAAATCTACTGTTGTGGCATTATTTCACCGGCAGCAGTTCCGTTGGTTATTGGGGGGTGTCTGTTAAATAGCCTGTGTGTTGTCCCCTTCTCCATCTTCCTTCCACCCCTTTTGGAGCTCTTCTGTTGGGACATGTCATCTGGAGGTGATGTTGCTGCGGAGGTGACCCGGACCTCTGAATAAAAGGTAAGTAGGGCCTCCCATTTCGGGTGTCGCAATTATGAAAGTCAAGGAGGTTAGATATCTAATCTCCTTGAACACTATAGCGCTATCTAGTAGAGAAATGAGGAACTTTGTGATGGCGGAAACTCCCGAGATTCATTTTGCCATTTTGAACACGGCCTACTGAATTCAAATGGGTTCTTTGACATGCCAACATCGTATGACATGCGTGTCGTATTTTTGCCGCCTTTCAAAAATCACTTACCACGGCCAGGAGCGAACCTGCAATCTTGGGGTTAGTAGACCGACACGCTATCCACTCACCCACCGTGGCAAGCGTATTATACCTAATATAGATACGATTGTAACCATATATAGATGGGCTGGTTATGCGTGGCTGGCCGTAAGCCAGTAAGAATTCTTCTTAAAGCCCGAGTAGAACACTGCGACACTGAATATGCACATGCACTGCCGAGGACATATTACACACTTTATTTGCATTGATCACAAAGGTATGAAGGCTCACTGTGCGTAGTGACACCACTGCGCATGTAATATGTATCGGTCAAGAAGGAACGGCCCACTTATACAACATGAAAACAGCATCCGTAACAAAAATCATATGAGCTACATCAAATGTTGAAGGAGTAAATTTACCTCGTAAAGCCATGTGAAAGTCTTCGAAATTGACACTACATGGGTGACTTGCATGTCAACGATACGATTACAGTGCCTCAAACCAGAATTTAATTTCTTGGTAGAGTCGGAATTCGAGCCCGGGCCTCCGGGCAGGTAACCAACAATGCTAACCACTATACCACAAAGCGTGCGTTGACAAAGAGGTGATATTAAAATATTTAAACAAGAAGTTCAGTAAAGAACATATAGCCTACTTTCTCCTACATGCATGGGTATAGTTATAACTCTTTGTCCTTTTCAAGGAGTATAATTGAATGTTGGTTGTAGTAGCTTGTTGAATAACAATGTCCTATATTATAAATTGATTGAAACCTCACCTGAATTATAAATACATTAATACAGCATCACAATGACACAGGTTAGCGGACAAAATTCAACACTCACCAAAGTACACGGGGCTAAATGACCATGATGTCCAAGCCTCTCAAATGAGACAAAACAACAGCATCCTACCCAAATCCTTCCTTGTTTCAAAGTACACACACAGACATCAAAATGACACTGGTTGTCAGACAACTTCTACACACACCTAAGTACACGGGGCTACGTGACCACGATGCCGCAAAGCCCCTAAAGAATCAACAATAGCAACAGCAACATACAGCAGACTCGACCACGGATCAACGACAGCTTCCTACACAAATCCTTCCTCATTTACTGTACAAGTACACTCACTAGTACAGACATCACAGTGACACAGGTTATCTGAAAGCTTCTACACACACACCTAAAAGTACACGGAGTTATATAACCATGATGTCGCAAAGCCCCTACAGAATGAACAACAACAATCTCTACCGCGGATCAAGGACGACGAATTTTAATCGATGATGATAATGATAATTGTTGTTTTAAGGGACCTAACATCTAGGTTAGAATTTTAATCGCTGGAGTCCAGTGTTGAAATAGGTGGTGTTATAAGTACTGTAGAATTATACAATATTTTTGACTGCAAATACACACTATGTATGCTTACGATTATAACGCGTGAATAGGTATAAATCTACAAATATTAAAAAATCAAGTTTAAAAAATGAAGCCGCTAGGATTTGAACGCTTACTACGCCTAGTAACGTTGGTTGGTTGGTTGGTCCTTAAGTTTAGGGGCTGCGACAACGCGGTCATGTAAACCCGTGTACTTTGGGTGGGTGTAGAATCTGCCTGATAACCGGTGTTAATTGTGATGACTGTATTAGTGTGTGTTATCTGTTTTTTAATTCAAGTAAGGACTGCAATTTAGAATTTTTCAAATAGTTCCTACTTTTGCCGCCAAGCGCCACCGTCAACGACTACTAGGCCAAGTTCAGGACTTAGCTACCAGACACCACCGCAGTCGGCTCTTGGCAACGAACGTAGAGACCTAAGAGCGTTGTTTACATTCTTAACCTATCCAATTTAGCTTCACACAGGTGCAATTAGTGGAAGGTTCTTTAACATACCACAAATCTATGACATGGGACCGCCGGCTTTACTTCCCCTCCGAAGGAAGGCATACTGAGGGATGTTTAAGGCTCTTAAAAAATCCGACGGCTTCTGCCGGGTTTGAACCCGCTTTCTGGGCATAGAAGCTCAGCATGCTACCGACTACGCCACCGAAGCCGCCGCCTAGTAACATTAACAACAGCTTTAGTATAACTGCCTATTTTTAGCCTACTTTCGATTTTTGCAAAAAATGAAAGTAGACTTATGAGATCAACACAGGGCGAAAAAAAGTGTGTCTGTCTGTGTGTGTGTATGTGTGTGTGTGAGTCTGTGTGTGTGTGTGTCTGTGTGTGTGTGTGTGTGTGTGTGTGAGTGTGTGTACTCTGAATGTCTGTCCCCCCCCTATCAATTCGAACACGGTGAATGCGAATTGAACGAAATTAGGTACAAAGGTAGCACTAGCAAAGGACACCTCAGTGTCATGTTTTATATCGCCGCCATCTTGACGGAAACGTAATGGCGGCCACACAAATGTTCAAAGCTTAAATCAAATTACGACTAACCTAATCATCCGATCTCTACCAAATATTGCAATGACATACCTTTATGGAGGAAGCATCCTTTGAAAAATCTAATAGGTCATTAGCCTAATAATTTGCGGATGGCGGCCATCTTTGTGTCAAAATTGATTACCCCTATTAATTCGAACACGGTGCAACCGAATGGAACTAAATTTGGTACAGAGGTAGTACTAACAAAAGGCACCTCAGTGTCATGTTTTATATCGCCGCCATCTTGACGGAAACGTAATGGCGGCCACACAAATGTTCAAAGCTTAAATCAAATTACGATTAACCTAATCATCCGATCTCTACCAAATTTTGCAACAACATACCTTTATGGGGGGAGCATCCTTTGACCAAACCAATAGGTCATCAGCGTAATAGTTTGCGGATGGCGGCCATCTTTGTGTGAAAATCGATTCCCCCTATTAATTCGAACACGGTGCAACCGAATGGAACGAAATTTGGTACAGAGGTAGTACTAACAAAAGGCACCTCAGTGTCATGTTTTATATCGCCGCCATCTTGACGGAAACGTAATGGCGGCCACACAAATGTTCAAAGCTTAAATCAAATTACGATTAACCTAATCATCCGATCTCTACCAAATTTTGCAACTACATACCTTTATGGAGGGAGCATCCTTTGACCAATCTAATAGGTCATTCACCTGATAGTTTGCGGATGGCGGCCATCTTTATGTCAAAATTGATTCCCCCTATTAATTCGAACACGGTGGAACCGAATGGAACGAAATTTGGTACAGAGGTAGCACTAGCAAAGGGCACCTCAGTGTCATGTTTTATATCGCCGCCATCTTGACTGAAACGTAATGGCGGCCACACGAATGTTCAAAGCTTAAATCAAATTACGATTAACCTAATCATCCGATCTCTACCAAATTTTGCAACTACATACCTTTATGGAGGGAGCATCCTTTGACCAATCTAATAGGTCATTCACCTAATAGTTTGCGGATGGAGGCCATCTTTATGTCAAAATTGATTCCCCCTATTCATTCGAACACGGTGGAACCGAATGGAACGAAATTTGGTACAGAGGTAGTACTAGCAAAGGGCACCTCAGTGTCATGTTTTATATCGCCGCCATCTTGACTGAAACGTAATGGCGGCCACACGAATGTTCAAAGCTTAAATCAAATTACGATTAACCTAATCATCCGATCTCTACCAAATTGTGCAACTACATACCTTTATGGAGGGAGCATCCTTTGACCAATCTAATAGGTCATTCGCCTAATAGTTTGCGGATGGCGGCCATCTTTGTGTCAGAATCGATTCCCCCTATTAATTCAAACACGCTGAAACCAAATGGAACGAAATTTGGTATAGAGGTAGCACTAGCAAAGGGCACCTCAGTGTCATGTTTTATATCACCGCTATCTTGATGGAAACGTAATCGCGGCCACCCAAATGTTAAAAGCTAAAATGTAATTACGACCAACCTAATAATCTAGTCTCTACCTAATTTTGCAACACCATATCTTTATGTGGGAAACGTTTTCTGACCAAACTGCAAGAACATCAGCCCAATAGTTTGCAGATGGTGGCCAAGTATGTGTGCAAATCGATTCCCCCTATCAATTCAAACACGGTGAAACCGAATTGAACGAAATTTGGTACAGAGGTAGCACTAGCAAAGGGCACCTCATATTCATGTTTAATATGCCTATAGCACGTTGTATTTCAACAAGCTCCTACAACCAACATTCAATCATACTCCTTGAAAAGGACAAAGAGTTATAACAATACCCATGCATTTAGGAGAAAGTAGGCTATATATTCTTTACTGAACATCTTGTTAGCCTACTTTCGATTTTTGCAAAAAATGAAAGTAGACTTATGAGATCAACACAGGGCGAAAAAAAGTGTGTCTGTCTGTGTGTGTGTATGTGTGTGTGTGAGTCTGTGTGTGTGTGTGTCTGTGTGTGTGTGTGTGTGTGTGTGAGTGTGTGTACTCTGAATGTCTGTCCCCCCCTATCAATTCGAACACGGTGAATGCGAATTGAACGAAATTTGGTACAAAAGGTAGCACTAGCAAAGGACACCTCAGTGTCATGTTTTATATCGCCGCCATCTTGACGGAAACGTAATGGCGGCCACACAAATGTTCAAAGCTTAAATCAAATTACGACTAACCTAATCATCCGATCTCTACCAAATATTGCAATGACATACCTCTATGGAGGAAGCATCCTTTGACAAATCTAATAGGTCACTAGCCTAATAATTTGCGGATGGCGGCCATCTTTGTGTCAAAATTGATTACCCCTATTAATTCGAACACGGTGCAACCGAATGGAACTAAATTTGGTACAGAGGTAGTACTAACAAAAGGCACCTCAGTGTCATGTTTTATATCGCCGCCATCTTGACGGAAACGTAATGGCGGCCACACAAATGTTCAAAGCTTAAATCAAATTACGATTAACCTAATCATCCGATCTCTACCAAATTTTGCAACAACATACCTTTATGGGGGGAGCATCCTTTGACCAAACCAATAGGTCATCAGCGTAATAGTTTGCGGATGGCGGCCATCTTTGTGTGAAAATCGATTCCCCCTATTAATTCGAACACGGTGCAACCGAATGGAACGAAATTTGGTACAGAGGTAGTACTAACAAAAGGCACCTCAGTGTCATGTTTTATATCGCCGCCATCTTGACGGAAACGTAATGGCGGCCACACAAATGTTCAAAGCTTAAATCAAATTACGATTAACCTAATCATCCGATCTCTACCAAATTTTGCAACTACATACCTTTATGGAGGGAGCATCCTTTGACCAATCTAATAGGTCATTCACCTGATAGTTTGCGGATGGCGGCCATCTTTATGTCAAAATTGATTCCCCCTATTAATTCGAACACGGTGGAACCGAATGGAACGAAATTTGGTACAGAGGTAGCACTAGCAAAGGGCACCTCAGTGTCATGTTTTATATCGCCGCCATCTTGACTGAAACGTAATGGCGGCCACACGAATGTTCAAAGCTTAAATCAAATTACGATTAACCTAATCATCCGATCTCTACCAAATTTTGCAACTACATACCTTTATGGAGGGAGCATCCTTTGACCAATCTAATAGGTCATTCACCTAATAGTTTGCGGATGGAGGCCATCTTTATGTCAAAATTGATTCCCCCTATTCATTCGAACACGGTGGAACCGAATGGAACGAAATTTGGTACAGAGGTAGTACTAGCAAAGGGCACCTCAGTGTCATGTTTTATATCGCCGCCATCTTGACTGAAACGTAATGGCGGCCACACGAATGTTCAAAGCTTAAATCAAATTACGATTAACCTAATCATCCGATCTCTACCAAATTGTGCAACTACATACCTTTATGGAGGGAGCATCCTTTGACCAATCTAATAGGTCATTCGCCTAATAGTTTGCGGATGGCGGCCATCTTTGTGTCAGAATCGATTCCCCCTATTAATTCAAACACGCTGAAACCAAATGGAACGAAATTTGGTATAGAGGTAGCACTAGCAAAGGGCACCTCAGTGTCATGTTTTATATCACCGCTATCTTGATGGAAACGTAATCGCGGCCACCCAAATGTTAAAAGCTAAAATGTAATTACGACCAACCTAATAATCTAGTCTCTACCTAATTTTGCAACACCATATCTTTATGTGGGAAACGTTTTCTGACCAAACTGCAAGAACATCAGCCCAATAGTTTGCAGATGGTGGCCAAGTATGTGTGCAAATCGATTCCCCCTATCAATTCAAACACGGTGAAACCGAATTGAACGAAATTTGGTACAGAGGTAGCACTAGCAAATGGCACCTCATATTCATGTTTAATATGCCTATAGCACGTTGTATTTCAACAAGCTCCTACAACCAACATTCAATCATACTCCTTGAAAAGGACAAAGAGTTATAACAATACCCATGCATTTAGGAGAAAGTAGGCTATATGTTCTTTACTGAACATCTTGTTAGCCTACTTTCGATTTTTGCAAAAAATGAAAGTAGACTTATGAGATCAACACAGGGCGAAAAAAAGTGTGTCTGTCTGTGTGTGTGTATGTGTGTGTGTGAGTCTGTGTGTGTGTGTCTGTGTGTGTGTGTGTGTGTGTGTGTGTGTGTGTGTGTGTGTGTGTGTGTGTGTGAGTGTGTGTACTCTGAATGTCTGTCCCCCCCTATCAATTCGAACACGGTGAATGCGAATTGAACGAAATTTGGTACAAAGGTAGCACTAGCAAAGGACACCTCAGTGTCATGTTTTATATCGCCGCCATCTTGACGGAAACGTAATGGCGGCCACACAAATGTTCAAAGCTTAAATCAAATTACGATTAACCTAATCATCCGATCTCTACCAAATTTTGCAACTACATACCTTTATGGAGGGAGCATCCTTTGACCAATCTAATAGGTCATTCACCTGATAGTTTGCGGATGGCGGCCATCTTTATGTCAAAATTGATTCCCCCTATTAATTCGAACACGGTGCAACCGAATGGAACGAAATTTGGTACAGAGGTAGTACTAACAAAAGGCACCTCAGTGTCATGTTTTATATCGCCGCCATCTTGACGGAAACGTAATGGCGGCCACACAAATGTTCAAAGCTTAAATCAAATTACGATTAACCTAATCATCCGATCTCTACCAAATTTTGCAACTACATACCTTTATGGAGGGAGCATCCTTTGACCAATCTAATAGGTCATTCACCTAATAGTTTGCGGATGGAGGCCATCTTTATGTCAAAATTGATTCCCCCTATTCATTCGAACACGGTGGAACCGAATGGAACGAAATTTGGTACAGAGGTAGTACTAGCAAAGGGCACCTCAGTGTCATGTTTTATATCGCCGCCATCTTGACTGAAACGTAATGGCGGCCACACGAGTGTTCAAAGCTTAAATCAAATTACGATTAACCTAATCATCCGATCTCTACCAAATTTTGCAACTACATACCTTTATGGAGGGAGCATCCTTTGACCAATCTAATAGGTCATTCGCCTAATAGTTTGCGGATGGCGGCCATCTTTGTGTCAGAATCGATTCCCCCTATTAATTCAAACACGCTGAAACCAAATGGAACGAAATTTGGTATAGAGGTAGCACTAGCAAAGGGCACCTCAGTGTCATGTTTTATATCACCGCTATCTTGATGGAAACGTAATCGCGGCCACCCAAATGTTAAAAGCTAAAATGTAATTACGACCAACCTAATAATCTAGTCTCTACCTAATTTTGCAACACCATATCTTTATGTGGGAAACGTTTTCTGACCAAACTGCAAGAACATCAGCCCAATAGTTTGCAGATGGTGGCCAAGTATGTGTGCAAATCGATTCCCCCTATCAATTCAAACACGGTGAAACCGAATTGAACGAAATTTGGTACAGAGGTAGCACTAGCAAAGGGCACCTCATATTCATGTTTAATATGCCTATAGCACGTTGTATTTCAACAAGCTCCTACAACCAACATTCAATCATACTCCTTGAAAAGGACAAAGAGTTATAACAATACCCATGCATTTAGGAGAAAGTAGGCTATATGTTCTTTACTGAACATCTTGTTTATTTTGTCTTGGAATGAACGATTTCATTAGCGATTTCTGCCGTTTTTATAATCCATTTGATACTAAATTTGTATTATCTGTTCAGTACATTCCTGGAAGACTATCAAGCTACTAAAATATGGACTGCCGAGCAAACAATAGCCTCTATTTTACCCAACGGGACGGCACGGCCCAGCACGATACGGCACGGTCGGCCTGAACTGTTAGTCACGTCTATGGTATAATATTCTATTATAGGATGTTAATATCCTACGGGTCACCTCCTTGAGGACAGTTTAAACCACCCTCTGTACGATAAATGGATTTGGTGAGGCCGGGACTTGTTGAATCGTAAGTAACGGTTAGGCTATAATACTTGCATGATTCATACGTCTGTCAGCTTGAAACTATTTCACAGATGACCTTGTAGTTTGGGCAAAATACACTTCCCACATTAAGAAAACTTTTTGTAAAATTTCGTAGAGATCGGATGATTAGGTTAGTCGTAATTTGATTTAAGCTTAGAACATTTGGGTGGCGCCATTTATCTTTCCTTATGATGGCAGCGACTTACAACATGACGCTGAGTTGTCCCTTGCTAGTGATACCTCTGCACCAAAGGACGTTCGATTTGGTTTCGTTGTGTTTGAATTGAGAGAAAGGATCAATTTGCACACATACACGGCCGCCATCTTCAAACTATTTGGCTGATGACCTTGTAGCTTGGTCATAAGACGCTTCCCACATCAAGGTATGTTGTTGCAAAATTTGGCAGAGATCAGATGATTAGGTTAGTCATAATTTGATTTAGGCTTTGAATATTTGGGTGGCCACCATTACGTTTCCGTGAAGATGGCGGCGATATAAAACATGACACTGAGGTGTCCTTTGCTAGTGCTACCTCTGTACCAAATTTCGTTAAATTCGGTTTCATCGTGTATGAATTGATAGAGGGGGAGGGGGAGGGACTGATATACACACTCACACACTGAAGAGCTACAAATTAACACTCACTCTCAGACTGACAACTTTTGGCCCGTGTAGATCTCATAATTAATATACTTTAATTATTTGCAAAAATCGAAAGTAGGCTAAAAATCAGACTATCAGCTATACTGGTTTCCGAACAATTCAATCGTTTCTGAACAATAAGAGTTGAATTCACTCTCGTAACGCGGTTGGTTGGTTCCTCAGTTTAGGGGCTGCAACAGCGCAGTCATGTAGCCCCATGAACTTTGGGTGTGTGTAGAATCTGTCAGATAACCGGTGTTAATTGTGATGGCTGTATTAGTGTGTGTTATCTGTAATCCAGATAAGGACTGCAGACGATCAATTTCAAGTATTTCCTATTTTTGCTACCAAATGCTATCGTCAACGATACCTACCTGCGAACTTGGCTACTAGGTGCAACCGCAACTGGCACCTGGCAGCGGATGTTGGAACTTAATAGAGCGTTAAACAAATCTAACTTACAAATTTAGCTTCACACGATTGTAGTTAGTGGAAGGTTCTTTTGCATGCCGTAAATCTATCACATGGGCCTGCCGGCTTTACTTCCCCTCCGAAGGAAAGCATACTGAGGGATTATAACGCTCTTAAAAAAACTGATAACTTTGGCCGGGTTTGAACCCACTACGACACCGAAGCCGCCACTCTCGAAGTACGAGCCCAAACTTTCTGCATTACGAACAGGTGCACCTAATCAGCTACGTCGTACAGTTACACTTAACTCCTATGGTAGGAATGATACTACCACCTATGGGCCTTAAGGTAAAATATTATTCTCAATGCGTTCAGTGCTCTTTGGCTGTCAACGCGGATGTCTGGGTTCGATTCCCGACTTTCCCCAGAAATTTAATTCTGGTTTGAAACTGGAACGGGGCACACTTCGGCTCGTGAGTCAGAACTGAGAAGTGGTGGGTTCGATCCCCACCTCGGCCATCCTGGAAGTGGTTTTTCTATGGTTTCCCAACTTCTACTCCAGGCGAATGCCGGGAAGGTACCTAACTACAGCTACGGTCGCCTCCTACCCATCTCCTAGCCTCAATTACAAACGCACACACTACTGCAGCACAGCCATCACAATAACACAGGATACGAGACGGATTCTACACACACCCAAGTAAATGGAGCTACATGGCCACTATGTTGCAAAGTCCCTGTTCCTGTAAACGAAAGGATAAACTATTACAACTCCGAAAGGAAGTAATCTCGTATGACTTGTTATTTCCTAATCCACACGGTCAAAAATTGGGCCATGGTGAATACATCTCCACATCCTCGACATGGACGAGGAAGGACGTCCTCTATAATTGGTCAGTATGATTGAAATATGTAATAGGGGAATCCGTCTCGTCAATACCGATAAGATGATTAATAAATATTTAAACGTACATATTTCGGTATGTCATTGATACCTTCTTCAGTGTAATTGAATGATATTTAATTCTTAAACTAGGTTAACAATGCTAATTAGAAATGGATATTTTTACCAGAAAAAAAAAGAATTTAAAATAAAATGAAAAGCTCACAAATAGGCTAAATTAAATGTCATATCTTTCATCTTCTTTCTATTACACGACATTTAATCTATTTGTGAGCTTTTCATTGTATTTTAAATTCGATTTTTTGTAAGGATATCCATTTCTATTTAGCATTGTTAACCTAGTTTATGAATTAAATATCATTCAATTACACTAAAGAAGGTATCAATGACATACCGAAACATGTACTTTTAAATATGTATTAAACATCTTCACAGTATTGACGAGGCGGATTTCCCAATAACGTTTACGCATTTTATCACTATGATTGAGACGAGCGTCCGTATTCTGTATTATTACAGCCTTCCTCCATGAGAAACGGAATGAGAAGCACTACCCTCTTGGTCTCCACTTTATCACCTTCAGTTTAGTAAAGAAGGTAATAATTCAAGGAGTTGAACCTGAATGATATTTGGAAAAATTTGAGGAAGTGGCTGTGTTTAGTCATTTAAAACTATTAATATAGGCTGTTAATATTAGTACCCATGTCAATAAATGTCCCTCAAGTTGAGTTATGCTCTCTAGAGCTATGCTACTTACGGACAGGACGAAACCTGGAAGCTGTGGGTCCACAGACCAC
This sequence comes from Meconema thalassinum, assembly GCA_946902985.2. NCBI lineage: Eukaryota > Metazoa > Arthropoda > Insecta > Orthoptera > Tettigoniidae > Meconema > Meconema thalassinum. The sequence goes on from OX336390.1 coordinate 309,105,599, forward strand.
CCTGTTGAACTGGCGCTCTTGACAAAGTTGCCACGGACCGAAGTATCCTCGATCTCCGAAACCTGAAACACACAGAGAAACAAGTCGTTAGTCAACGCAATCAGAAGTTACATTGGTTGAAATGCAAGTATTGAACAAATAAATAAAAATGTCTGTAAATGCAAAATTATAATAATCAAAGTTGAGGAGGAAGAAAGAAAGAAAGGAACAAACAAACCAACAAACAAACAAACAAACAAAGGAAGAATGAATGAATAAATGATATGACGATTTTTTAACTCATACTGACAACTCGTTAGCACGTTACCAGAGATACCAGAGACTTTTGTCTGGCACGACTGTGAGCCAGTCTTTTTTTTTTTCTATGTGGGAGTGGAATTTTGTACAGGATGGAACATCACACCACCACAAAAGCCTCTGATATTTGAAATATGGTGGTTTTATTAGTGTTAATAACGTTTAAAATCCCTTTCAATCGCAGTGCTTTCAAAGACCCCGAGTGCCATAAATGTGTTCTATAAGGGGGCTATTAAAGTGCCAGTAAATTTACTGACGTGGGTCTCTCACCTTTAAACACCTCTAAAAAAAACTAGGTGACGGGGCCAGGAATTGATCACACAACCCTGGGTACGGGCGAGTGCCTTACCAACTGAACCACACAGACGGTCAAAAGTGGGACAGGTAGCGGACCTCAGGCATGTGTAATTGATATGAGTTGCTCTCCTCGCAACTGAAACAAACGTATCAATATTGCACATGTCTGTGGCTCACCGACTGTCCTCTCTACGACTGTGAACCGGGACTGGCCGGCCAAAAACCGTGGCGTAAACTGTAGAAAATTGATTGATTGAAAATATTCGTCTGTTTTATTTTGAAATGATATTTCACTGTACCTAGTTAATATCTACGATGACACAGCGTTATTTGTTTCAAGACAGCAAAGGAATCATCAAGATTCACCAGCAATTATTTCCAGACCATTTCGTGGCGAGTGGCAGATGACCTCGCTGTTCCGCCCCTTAAAACAACAAAAACTAACTAATATATGGTGGAAGAGTTACACGCATTCTTGGCTATCAACCCTGAGGTCTGGTTTCAATGCCTGGCTCTGCCAAGAAACTTAATTCTGGTTTGAGGATAGAAACGGTGTACACCCAGCCTCGTGCTTTAGAACTGTGAAGAGGTGGGCTGAATTCCCACCTCATCCACCCCAGAAGTGGTTTCTCGTGATTTCCCATTTCTACTCAGGGAAATGCCGGGATGGTACCTAACTTACGGTCATGGCCACGCCCTACACAACCTTAATCCCAATTACAAATACACTCGGTAATTAAGTCATCACAATAACACAGGTTATCAGAAAATTTCCACACAAAACCTAATGCACGGGGCTACATGGCCAGGATATCGCAAAGCTGAATCAACTACAGTACTAATTTTGTTTAAGTAGTATACAGTATAGCAGTTTGAATGGAATATTGACTGGCGGTATGATCATATTGCCCACAAATATCTTGGATACAAAATGCTCTCTAGTCCAGTGTGTATTAGACATCAGAATGCTCTAGCCTGCAGACTGAGCTCCTACGAACATTACGGGAGGTCACCCCGAGAGGGAGGTCAAAATATGATTTTAATGCACGATGTCGAAATGTAAATATTATATGTCAGAAAACTGTATCATAATGATGGTCATTAAAGTACTAGTTTTCATTATGGTACAGTTTCTCCAACCAATCAGAGCTCAAGATGTATGATGTGTGACCAATTAGGTACTTGATAGCTTAGCACTTGAACACAGAATCCAACATGTCGGACTTGAATTACATGATTTGAAAGTTGACAATGTAAAAGATACCCGATCAACCATTGTAGTTATAGTGGCAAACACAAAGACAAAATCAGCATGAACCTTTAAGGTAATGAGAAAATACTATGACATAAGCAGGGCATTTATGAATCTACGTCCAGAAGTTAGCAACGCAGCATCCTTCTATATAAATTACCGACTAGGAAAGTGCACCGTATCATATGTTCACATAAATAAACTGGCGAATATGAGACAAGAAATAGCACTGTACCTTAATATCCCCAATTCCAATTTATACACAGCGCATTGCTTTCAAACGACTTCGGTGACAATATTAGTGAATGCTAGCCTTGATCGGCACTAGACCTCATGCTGGCTGTAAACAATAGCATTGCCAAGCAAAGTAAATGCTATCTGCTTCCGAAGGTCTTTGACCCACTCATGCGCTCTGTTCAGTAAGCAAAACCAGCGCGCTCTGTTCACTAACTGAAGTGAATGAATCCCACAGATATTTATGAATATGTATTTAAAACATATAATAGAGTTATAATTATCGTCGAACATAAACAGTCCTATGCAACTCGCCTATAATGGTAACTAAGACAGTCGTATGGAAATTATAATACTCGCTACGCTCGTTTTATAAACATACCCGTGTCTTAATTATTGTCATTATAGGCTCATAGCATAATGTATTATTGTTTTAACAAAATCTGTGAAGTTCTCTGAACAAAATGGTGTATTCTACAGGGCGCCAGTGAATGTTCTCCGCAGTGACTACGTGCTACTGCCAGGGGTAGCATCAGCAGTTAAGTTGGCAGCATGGTATCCTTGACAGGACAGCGGTACAGTGAAGGCCACACGTGAGGGTTGTGGGGTGTCGATATCGTCAGTGTGTATTGCAGAAAGCGAGCGTTCAGATAGATTATTGGAAGAGTGCATCAGTATACAAGTGGTAATGTTTACTACTGAAGAGAGAGCTTTTTGGTGGAATACGTTTTTCGAGAAGGCGATCGGTTTACAGAAAATGTAAAACTAAAATTTCAGGTGTGGTTTCCTAATTCAAAATGTACAACCCGGGATACCGTTCGGGATATGATAAGTAAATTTCGTGTGACCGGCTCAGTTCACGATGTACGGGGAACAGGCCGGCCTACGGTTTTAACAGACGAAAAACTTGATGAAATCTCCGATATAATGCTGCGTAGTCCAAGAAAATCAGCACTAGAATTAGCTCAAGAAAGTCTTCGACAATATGTGTAGACGTGTTGAAGTCTGTCTTCGAACACTTCCAGCAACTGTTATGAATGGCTGTGGTGACTACAACCTACAACGTTTACTGTTTGTTTGTTTGTTTGTTTGTTTGTTTTGATACAAGCGGCAGCCGTGCTGCCAATGTACTACCCAGCCAGCGAATTGTTGCCGGTGGCGGAAATCGGAACTAATGCGCTCCAACAACCACACGCCTGCGATAGACGAGCAGTCGTCGCCAGCGAAACCTCATCGCATGTCATTTGTGTGCATGGTTCGTGCTGGTTCGTGCGCTGTGCGGTGTGTTTTCATTGTATGACTGTACATGCGTTCCCCCTCTTGCTCCGCACCCGCCAGCAGCAGCCATAACGTGGCGTGCTAATGTAATGTATACACAACAGCCCCGCTCCACGCCTAGCGGTAACAATTTCCTTACAGGGTAGTATCTGCTGGTGCTAGCTCTCGCAGAAGTAAGTAGGCTATGTGGAGAACATTTCCCGGCACCCTGTATATAGGTCCAGTGTAATTTTAAGACAATATAAACTGCTTAGAATGCACAGCACACTTGTTATTATACTTTATTATGAGAAAATTACACACTTTCCCTTTAAATCTTATATTTACAAAATAATTTTGCGTAGAAACCCGGGGATATGTTTTGATTTTCGAGGAAACTCCATTTTATGTGTTTCTATAAAACCAATGGCACCATGAGAACCATAAATAAAGTGTGCATATGTCTGGTGTGATAGTAAATAGCATATTTCTGGCCAGGCGAGGGAATTGAATCCCCAATGGTTAGCCTACATTTCTGGAGAATATATTATTTCTGCACATTTGACCTAGTTCCTTAGGAACTAATTGAGGTACACAGTTGAAATTTTCCCAATGTGTCTATCATGCTGTGTCTGTTATTTGGTTGTAAAATAATTTAGGCAAGTGTAAAATATCATTTAAAATAACCTTTTATTTAAGTGCAAACCATTTGCTCCCAAAAATTAACCTATTTTTAATATAGTACTGTAACTATAAGCTCTAGATTAACGATTTTACTAGCATGGATAAGATATCTACCTGTCTGTTAGGAAGTCAGCCTGAAGGCTGGTTGGATCCTCAAATAGTACCACCGTTAGGTTATGTGGGTAGATATCCACAAAAACCCTTGGCAGCGCTATATTGAGCCGTACTACGCAAGATGAGGAGTGAGGTAGTTTGTCACTGCTTTCCTCACTGAGTCAGAACAGCAGTACTAAGCCTATACGTAGAACCATTCACAGCATCCACAGGCACTGTCTGTGCCCTGAATGGCATTACTAAGATATTTGCAAATAACTGTAAATATTTCGTTTTATTGTGTGTTGCTGAGTTGACGGGGTTAATTTTGTCATGTTTTAACATGGGCAGTATAGGGTTAGCTGACTCCCCTTAACTACTTTTCCGTCTTGGCTGTCACCGCGCAGGCCCGGGTTAAATTCCCGTCTCTGACAAGAAATTTAATTCTGGTCTGAGGGCTGGAACGGGGTACTCTATGCCTTGTGACGCAAAGCTGAGAGGAGGCTGGTTTGATTCCTACCTCAGCCATCCTGGAGGTGGTATTCCGTGGTTTCCTACTTCTACTCCAGGTAAATCCCGTGATGGTACCTAAATGAATGCCACGGCCGTTTCCTCCCCAAATCGTACAGCAATTACAAAGACACCCTATCAAACAATTCAGTGATATAGGTTATCAGACAAATTCTACACACACCCAAGTGCGTGGGGCTACATGACTACGATGTCGCAGAGCCCCTAAATAATCAACAACTCAACTGAACTACTCTTGGGTCGTTAACTTGAGTTCTTTCACTCCCGTAATATCTTCCCGTTACTTCATTGACTAACTAGCAGTAGTACCCGGCTTCGCCCGGTGGAATGATGATAATGTTTTAAGGTCTCCTTAGAAATATAATGGACTTAAAATCTAAGTCATTTGCCCCCAAAGACAATGAGGGAGTAATATCTAGGTCATTTGCCCTTTTGATAAGGATGATAATAAAAACTACTGTTGAATTGACACGTCAAACTTACAAACTACCGTAATAGAAATACATATTTCAAAATTCACAGGCGAGGAAGACTTATTGTGTGTGGTGATTAATGGTGTAATGGGCGTAACATCTACTGTAGGTCATTTGCTCTTATGATGAGGATGATAAGGGAAACTACTACCGGTATTGAATTGACACTTCAACGTATAATGTACACAATGTACTGTAATAAAAATAACTATATGGCGGCTTCGGTGGCGTAGTTGGTAGCATGCTGAGCTTCTATGCCCAAGATAGCGGGTTCAAACCCGGCCGAAGCCGTCGGATATTTTAAGAGCGTTAAAAATCCGTCAGTATGCCTTTCTTCGGAGGGGAAGTAAAGCCGGCGGTCCCATGTCAGATTTATGGCATGTTATTGAACCTTCCACTAATTACACCTGTGTGAAGCTAAATTGGATAGGTAAACAACGCTCATAGATGTCTACGTCCGTTGCCAAGAGCCGACTGCAGTGGCGTCTAGTAGCTAAGTTCCGAACTTGGCCTAGTAGTCGTTGACGGTGGCGCTTGGCGGCAAAAGTACGAACTATTTGAAGAATTCTAAGTTGCAGTTTGTACTTAAATAAAAAACAGATAACACACACTAATACAGTCATCACAATTAACACCGGTTATCAGACAGATTCTACACACACCCAAAGTACACGGGGCTACATGACCGCGTTGTCGCAGCCCCTAAACTTAAGAACCAACCAACCAAAAATATATATTTTAAAAATCACAGTCGAGAAAGACTTTATGCGGCGGTGATTATTGGTATGATGCGCGTAACATCTAGGTCATTTGCACTTATGATGATAATAATAAGGTAATGAAAAAATGACTACTAAACGAACATGGTGTTATTTTAAAACTGATATAGGTAATTCAGGTGTCTAGCTTCGATGTCTTCCAAAGTCTCAACCTTATTTTCTGGCTTAGGCCTGTACTGGATGCGTCTAGTGAAAGAGCGTACTGCTCGGCAAAGACAAAGAATATAGGTCCAAGCTGCACGAACTTGAGAGGATCGCAGATGATGAAGAAATATGATGACACACGTTCGTGGTTCCCCGTTCTATACAGATTGACCGGGAATCACTCACTGTTTCGCAACGGTCCTGTGCTGGCATCAGCATAGACAGCAGGAGATAACACGGCGGGCTCTGGAAAGTACTCTCAAGTCACCTCACGATGAATCAGCAAGCTATTCTCACAACTGACCACCCCCCAGGGTCTCACAACTTGTGGGACGTGGGTTGGCGACCACGGAACCCCAGCTGAGTCTGGCATCGCTTCTACTTCCTGGTGCCGGGCTCATTTCAGTTCTCTTTCCTGTCGGCCTCCCTTGGTCAACTCTTGTTCTCTTCCGACCCAGACTGTATTAGGGTATCCGAGGGCTAGGGAGTCTTTCAATTTCCCGCCTTAATTGGCTTTGTCTCATCTTTCCTGATACCCTCATTCTTCGAGGGGTCTGCCTTCTTTCCCTTTTCATAATATCTCCTGTCTTCTGCTCAAGGCCCTCAAAGAGGCAGGGTGTGTGTAGACCCACCACTTCTGGTACACCCTCAAGGGCTCATGACTGGTGAGTTAGGAAGCTGGCAACCCCGAGGAATTCCTGAGCTACATGCAGGGAATGGAGTAGTATGTCAGAAATTTCAAGTGGACAGTGTTACGCATCGGGTTCCAAAGGGTAAGTATACACACTTTGTTTTCGATCGGTGAACGATGTAGATTTGTACCAAAGGGCCTTAATGCGGGAAATGGAGTGGTCTGTCCGAAATTTCGAGTGGACAGTGTTACTCGTCGAGTTCCAAAGGGTAATTATGTAAAATCTGGTTGAGATCGGTGAAACGGTGTAGTTTTCTGCCAAAGGGCCAAAAAGCAGGGAATAGTCTGTCCGAAATTTAAAGTGAACAGTGTTACTTGTCGGGTTCTACGGGTAAGTATATAAAATTGGGGTCAGATCGGTGAAACGGTGTAGATTTGTGCCAAACAGCCTAAATGCAAGGGATGGAGTGGCCTCGCCGCAATTTCAAGCAGACAGTGTTAGTCGCAGTGTTCCAAAGGGTAAATATACAAATTTTGGTTGAGATCGGTGAAACGGTGTAGATTTGGGACAAAGGGCCTAAATGCAGGGAATGGAGTGGTCTGTCCGCAATTTCAAGCAGACAGTGTTACTCGCTGGGTACCAAAGGGTAAGTTTACGAATATTGGTTCTGATCGGTGAAACGGTGTAGATTTGTGTCAAAGTGCCTAAATGCAGGGAATGGGGTGGTCTGTCCGAAATTTTAAGTGGACAGTGTTACTCGCAGGGTTCCAAAGGGTAAGTATACAAAGTTTGGTTCAGATCGGTGAAACGGTGTAGATTTGTGCCAAAGGGCCTAAATGCATGGGGTGGAGTAGCCTCTCCGCAATTTCAAGCAGACAGTGTTAGTCGCAGTGTTCCAAAGGGTAAATATACAAATTTTGGTTGAGATCGGTGGAACGGTGTAGATTTTGGCCAAAGGGCCTAAATGCAGGGAATGGAGTGGTCTGTCCGCAATTTCAAGCAGACAGTGTTACTCGCAGGGTTCCAAAGGGTAAGTATACACATTTTGGTTCAGATCGGCGAAACGGTGTAGATTTTTGCAAAAAGGGCCTAAATGCAGGGAATGGCGTGGTCTGTCCGAAATTTCAAGCTGACAGTGTTAGTCGCAGTGTTCCATAGGGTAAATATACAAATTTTGGTTGAGATCGGTGAAACGGTATAGATTTGGGCCAAAGGGCCTAAATGCAGGGAATGGAGTGGTCTGTCCGCAATTTCAAGCAGACAGTGTTACTCGCAGGGCACCAAAGGGTAAGAATACGAATTTTGGTTCTGATCGGTGAAACGGTGTAGATTTGGACCAAAGGGCCTAAATGCAGGGAATGGGGTGGTCTGTCCGAAATTTTAAGTGGCCAGTGGTACTCGCAGGGTTCCAAAGGGTAAATATACAAATTTTGGTTGAGATCGGTGAAACGGTGTGGATTTGGACCAAAGGGCCTAAATGCAGGGAATGGGGTGGTCTGTCCGAAATTTCAAGTGGACAGTGTTACTCGCAGGGTTCCAAAGGTTAAATATACAACTTTTGGTTCAGATCGGTGAAACGGTGTAGATTTGTGCAAAAGGGCCTAAATGCAGGGCATGGGGTGGTCTGTCCGAAATTTAATGTTGACGGGGTTACCCGCAGGGTTCCAAAGGGTAAGTATACACATTTTGGTTCAGATCGGTGAAACGGTGTAGATTTGTATACATAACAGACAGACAGACAGACAGACAGACAGACAAACTTTGTGCTTTATATATATAGATACTGCTCAGCGCTTAATGAATGTAATATGTGTGTGTCCCTCTCTGCAATGAAATGGCTCTACAAAAGAAACGTGTTGAAAAATACGTTGCGGATTAGCTTTAGATTCATAGCAGTGATACTATAAGTACTGAACAAAGAGAATGAATGAACAGATGGCAAAGTATTTGCTGTTCATAAATATGAATTATTATTAAGTGCCGTATTTTAATGCACGGAAAGAAGCTTTTAACAAGCACAAAAGAGCTTTTGTTCTCGTCTACTGACTTCTAACGATAAAATGCTACAGTAATACAACATGGATTGCCAAGTTCAAACTGAACATGAAGGGGGGTTGCCATCAGCTTGGGTGAGCATGAGTTCCCGCCTACATTATTCTTGAACGAGATTTAATCATAAAATATTGGAAAATATTACACAATTATTAAACTAAAGCATATTCTAAGAGCTAAATCCAATTTAGCAATTTCAAAATGATAATACTATGAACAAGAAGAAAGTTGGCTAATGGTATAATAATAATATAATAATATCGTATGGCCTCGGGTGCTGGGTGCAAGCTTCGTAATTTGACACCCAGAGGGTAGCTTGCATGTCGAATTTCGTTGTTCCTTGAATCACTATGAAAGTCAAGGAGGTTACGGTAGATATCTAAGCACCTTGAACACTATAGCGCTTTCTAGTAGAGAAATGAGGAACTTTGTGTTGGCGGAAACTCCCGAGATTAATTTTGCCATTATGAACACGGCCTACTGAATTCAAATGGGTTCTGTGACATGCCAACATCGTATGACATGCGTGTCGTATTTTTGCCGCCTTTCAAAAATCATTTACCACGGCCAGGAGCGAACCTGCAATCTTGGGGTTAGTAGACCGACACGCTATCCACTCACCCACCGTGGCAAGCTGGCTAATGGTATATCAACTGATTGGCAGTCTTCACGCCTTCCCATTGGTGCTGATGAGGGTGGCAGCTTTTGTTTTCATTATTGTTATCGGGGCAATCACGAATCTGAAAGATAAATATGGGTAGCAGGAAAAGAGTTGTTTTGATTAGAGGCTTGGACATCATGTTCATTTTAGCCCCATGTACTTGGGTGTGTGCAGAAATTGTCTGATAGCATGTAAGCCCCTTGGGTGAAATGATCTCTCTACTAATGATATTAAGTTAAGTCTATGGAATTAAATTTTGTTTTTGTTATTGTGGGTTTAGAAACAATGAGGTGTCAGAATATTTGATGTGCCAATTCACCAAAGGATTTGAATGGTATGGACTCCGTATTGAGGAAAGAATTCATGATGAAAATCAACACATATAAAACAAAAATATGGGAATAAAACCTTGGGCACAGCAGAAATTTAAAAAAACAGAAACCCCTATGGACGTCAAATTGGCAGGTGAATCTAAAGGAAGTAGGAAACTTCTGTTGCTTAGAAAGCAAAATAATCAGTGATAGACGAAGCAAAGAGATATTAAAAATAGCATTTCTACAGAACAGGAATCTGTTGACATCGAGAAGATGACCTCGCTGTTCAGCCCCTTAAAACAACAATCATATCAAGCCTATTCTTCCATGTACGGATGCTATTATATCTGGCATATGGCGTGGCTCAACGGTAACGATTTCGTCTGCTGTCCCCAAGGTTGCAAGATCTAATCCTGGTGCAGTCAGTTGCCATTTTAGGGTGCGCAAGTGAGAGGGAATCATGTCAGTAGATTTATTGGCACGTTTAAGATCCCCTTCGGGGAAATATTCCGGCGTCTCTAAAAGCTGCAATAGTTAAAAGAGACGTTAAAACCAATAACGTTATTATTAATTTTATTATTATTTTTAGTATTTCTTTTATTGTGATATGTATTCACCTTGCAGATGATATTGCACTTTTAGCAAACTCTGCATGTGAAATGAACAGAACGTTAAACATTTTTCAGAAATCCTTAGGAAAATTCGGGCTAAGAGTTAATTCTCGGAAGACAAAATTAATGGTGGTTGATAAAAAGAAACAACCAATTTTAGCTAATATAATGTTAAATGATAGTGCCATTGAACAAGTAACGGAATTTTGCTATTTGGGAAGTGTGATTAATTATGACAACAGATGCATCTCAGAAATTAAGAAAAGAATAGTGTTGGCGAAGAAAGCCTTTCAAAATAAGAAGAATTTGCTGCTCAATGAGCACCTCAACTTGAAGATAAGGAAGTCATTTCTCAAGACCTTGGTTTGGAGTGTGTTGACCTATGGTTGTGAAACATGGACACTGGGGAAAAGAAAAGAATCAAAACTTGAGGCAGTTGAAATGTGGTTTAGGAGACGAATGACCGGAACAAGCTGGGTGGAAAGAAAGAGAAATGAGCTTGTTCTGAACCAAATTCAGGAGAATCGATACCTGTTGAACACCATCAAGAAAAGGAAATCAAAATTCATGGGACACGTACTCAGACATGACACTCTCCTCCAGGTCATTTTTGAAGGAAAAATTTTGGGGAAGAAACCAAGGGGACGACCAAGACAATCGTATCTCAAGAACATTGTCAAGGAAATGGAATGTGAATCGTATGTCAATATGAAGAGAACTGCTGAAGACCGTAATAAATGGCTGCAACGACAAGGCTTTTAGCCTTTAGAAGCTGATGATGATGATGTATTCACCAATACTTGTCGGTCCCAATATGTCGGGTAGGATCCATACCCCCTGGAACCCTCACCAGGCTACATCACTGCTACAGACGGTTACAAATTAAACAAAAGATGTAAATAGTTACTAAAACGGCACCAGAGCCGATATTATGCTTCATTTTCAATATTGAGAGTCTTAACGGTCACGTTAAACTACAAGCTTCCTTTCCTTTTTTAATATTGAGAGTAACAGCTGTCATCCTTCCCGTACGCGTGGCACTGAAACAGTCGCACAGCTCACACCAGGAACATGTGTCGATAAAGCAGCTCTCTGACTCGCCACTGGAAAAGTGGTAGAAGTTCCTGGTACGCTCACTAGGTAGTAGGAGTAACCTCTCTTGTTGGCGCTCAAGGAGTGTTAGCTTCGCGAACCAATAAACCAGCGAGAATTATATTGTTGCCGACTCAGTGTGAGAAATACCGGGTGGGTGCTAATGGACCTAAAAACCACCTAATATGTTGATTTAAAAATAATGACCTTACATTTTGGAAGCAATAAAGCTTTTAGTTTCACGTGACCGTTAATCTCACCACGACCTCCGTTTTATGTGGAATCCGAACCACCGGACAAGACAAAATGTCACCTCGATAGTCCCACATGCATTAACTGAGATCGATTCTGCACCACCTTGAGGGAAGGCATGCTTCAATGTGAGTAAAATATGACCCCAAAATGAAGTCAGGGATTGGATTACAGCGGCCTCATAAAATTCAATATTGCGGTTATGTTCATTACTCAGTTAGGGCCTACTTCTATTTGCAATATAAATTCAGTAGTACTTTCTATTAACTTAAATGAACATTAAATAATATGTAATTGAGGGTTAAAAATACTTTAAATAAGTAGCCTAGGCCTAAACAGACTAGACTATTGTTTGACAAATACAGGAATCGAACCCAGGAACTCCGGGTCAGGATTCTCAATATATAAGCTACCCCTATACCACAGAAGGTGGCGTAATCTAGTAAATGAGCAAATGATTAATTAACTGTAAGACCTATTGAAAGAATAATAGTGATAAAAATATACGAGCCTTACAGTAGTCGCATATGATGTGTAACATCTGACATGTTATCCTACTCGTATACTACACAGCTTGGACATTCTTAAAATGTTTCCATACTGGTACTATGATGAATGTATAGATTGAATTGGAGATATGCTACTGTCACACTTGTTTGAACAAACATCACATATTATATTGTAAGTTAAGAGGAGGAATGAAACCATAGTCTCTAACCTATCTATAGACTACTAAAAATAATGTTCAATACAATAAAATTTCCCAACTCCTGCTTGGTGCAAACTATTGTAATTAAAATTAGATAAATCGTAATTTCATGTAGATGCTGTTAAAATGACGCCTAATGTTATGATAGATATCGTATAAATCGATAATCTGGTATCGAAATAATTGCCGGGACTGGGGTTCGAACCTGAGACCTCATGATTTGCAGACCATGACGCTATCCACGCAGTCATTACAACCACAGAAAGAGTACAATACAGTTACATATTATCACGTGCCGGTAATAATATGGAAGTATTTTTTAATGCTCCATTAATTATTTTTTTCGATAATGTTCCTGCGTGGAATTGAGTTTTAAGTTAGTTATGAATAAGCCTACTTGACAGTAAAGGGAATTCCTATAGAGGTCCATGAAAGGCTAGCCCAGTTCCCGTATAAAAACATCGGTATATATTATATTGATCACTGCATTACCGCAATGTGGGTTAATATCTGAATAGCCGTTGTGCAGAAACATAATACCGGCTTTGCCGACTAGTTACAATGTTTCATATTAAAGCATATCTTCATTTAAATACTGATAAGAAGACTTTGAACATGTATTGTGGTTTGTGTTTCAATCAGTTGACACCAGAGTTCGCATGCGCGTTTACCGTTTGGTATGAAAGTGTTGAGCAAAGTTACTCGGGGAGGGGATGCCCATCACTTTTATCCAGAGATAGAAAAAGAGACTCTTAATAAATCATAATTGTTTTCAGCAAATATGATATACGGTAATGAATATTTTTAACACAACAAAGAATGACAACTTGAAGATGATTTATTGTAGGAATATCTGTAATGGCGCATCCAAACCTTGAAATAATCCGTATGTGATATACATTCCACATGGCCGACAGTGCGTCATGGTACAAATCTCCGACAACGCGTGCTCGTTGTTTCCTCTTACCACTGCCAGCTGCATCTTACACACTTCCGTCCGATCTACTTCCGTCCAATCTACTTCCGTCCCATTTTTCAAAATCACTTCCACAAAAAATATCCAGCAACAGAGTGTAAAGACGTTACACATCAATAATGAATAATAACAATATTAATAATGTTGTTTGAGTCTTCAGTCTTTTGACTGGTTTGATGCAGCTCTCCATGCCTCCCTGTCCTGAGCTAATCGTTTCATCTCTACATAGCTCCGACACCCTACATCGGAGGCAATCTGTTTAACATATTCTAACCTTGGTCTACCCCTACAGTTTTTTTCCTCGACCCTTCCTTCCATAACTAAGCTTGCTATTCCTGGGTGTCTTAGTATGTGTCCTACCAACCTATCTCTTCTCTTCATTAGCAGTCGCCAGAAACATCTCTCCTCTCCCACTCGTCTTAATACCTCTTCGTTTGTAACCCTATCTACCCATCTGATCTTCATCATTCTCCTGTAACACCACATTTCAAATGCTTCAATTCTCCTCTTTTCTGCTGCACCAATAGTCCAAGTTTCACTTCCATAGAGCGCCACGCTCCAGACAAAGGCTTTCAAAAATGACTTCCTAATACCTAAATCTATATTCGATGTCAGCAGATTCCTTTTTTGTAGAAATGCTTTCTTTGCCTGAGCCAACCTACTTTTAATATCCTCTTTGCTTCGTCCATCACTGGTTATTCTGCTTCCTAAGTAACAGAAGTCTCCTACTTCCTTCAGCTTTTCACCTGCCAATTTGATCTCCATAGAGGTTTCTGATTTATTTCGGCTGCATTCCAGTATTTTTGTTTTACATTTATTTATTTATTTTCATCATGAATTCTTTCCGTAAGACGGAGTCCATACCATTCAAAAACTCATTCAAATCCTCAGGCTTGTCGGCCAAGATGACGATGTCATCAGCAAATCTCAGAGTTGAAATTATTTCTCCTTGAATCTTCACTCCCACTTTAAATTTTTCTCTAATTTCCTTCATTGCTTGTTCAATGTAAAGATTGAAAAGTATGGGTGATAAGTTGCAGCCTTGCCTTACACCTTTCTGAATACCAGCTTCTCTCTCATGTCCTTCAACTCGAATGACTGCTGTCTGGTTTCTGTACAGATTGTATATCACCCTCCTATCCCTGTACTTTATTCCAATTGATTTCGAAATGTCAAACAATTTAGTCCAATCAACGTTATCAAAAGCCTTTTCTAAGTCTACAAAAGCCATGAACGTTCTCTTATCTTTTCTTATTCTACCTTCTAAAATCAGCCTAAGATGATTTTAGGCTTCCCTTGTACCTACATTTCTCCTGAAACCAAACTGGTCTTCACCCAACTCCGTTTCTATCTGGCTTTCAATCCTCTTGTAAATTATTCTAGACAGGATCTTTGAAGCATGAGTAATCAAGCTGATTGTACGGTAATCTTCACATCTGTCAGCTCCCACTTTCTTTGGTATAGGGATGATTACATTCTTCTTGAAATCAGGGGGTACCTCACCTGTCTCATAAATCCTACACACCAAGTGAAATAACCTGATCAGACCTTCATCTCCTATGCAGCGTAGCAACTCAATCGGTATATCATCTATGCCTGGTGCTTTGTTCCTGCTTAAGTCTTCCAAAGCTCTATCAAATTCTGATCTCAATATTAAATCTCCTTTCGCATCCTCATCAATTTCCTCCTCCCTTTCCATTACATGATTCTCAATCTCCTTTCCCTTATACAAACTCTCTATGTAAGCTTTCCATCTCTCAACCTTTTCTTCCCTATCTGTTAGAGGCTTTCCATTTGTGTCCTTAATATTACAGCACTTAGTCTTCTTTTCCCCAAAATTATTCTTAATCCTTCGTTAAGCTGTGTCTACTTTTCCTAATTTCAGACAATTTTCTATACCTGCACATTTCTCTTTCAACCTTTCTTCTTTCGCTTCCTTGCACTTCTTGATAACCTCATTTCTCAGACGTCTGTATTCTGCTTTCCCCTTTTCATCTCTTAGATTCTTGTGTTTCCGCCTTTCATCCATCAATTCTAGTATATCCTGAGTGATCCACGGTTTTCTACCTATTCTTTCTTTCCTACCAATGTTTTCTTCTGCGGATTTTGTTATTTCATTCTTCAAAAGTGCCCATTCGTCTGCAATTGAAGTTTGTTTAGGGTTTTTCATTAGTCCTTACTTTATACTCTTCTTGAATCTTTCGTTTACATCCTTCTCTTTCAGTCTGTCTATTGCCCACCTTTTTGGCTTTTGACTTCTCTTCAGTTTCTTCAACTTTAATCTGCATTTCATTACAACCAGATTGTGATCAGAGTTTATGTCAGCACCAGGATATGTTTTACAATCCAAAATCTGGTTTTGAAACCTCTGCTTGACCATAATGAAGTCGATTTGGTAACGCCCTGTATCTCCTGGTCTCATCCATGTGTATATTCTTCTATTGTGGTTATTGAATAAGGTGTTAGCTATGTCCAATTCATGCTCGGTGCAGAATTCTACCAGCCTGCTTCCTCGATCATTCCTTTCACCTAATCCGAAATCTCCTACTATCTTCCCTTCTCTCCCTTTTCCTACCACAGCATTCCAATCTCCCATTACTATAACATTTTCATCACCCTTGATATACCTCAGAATTTCGTCTATTTCTTCGTAGACCTTTTCAACATCCTCATCATCAGCTTGACTGGTAGGCATATAGACTTGTACCACTGTAGTGCAGGTAGGTTTTGTATTGATTTTTGCTACAATAGTCCGTTCACTATATTGCTCATAATATTCCACCCGCTGTTCAAGTTTCCTACTCAATATGAGGCCAACCCCTGCTTGGCCATTGTTTGATTTAGTGCTAATGACCCTATAGTCTCCTGACCAAAAGTCCTGTTCTTCCTGCCAGCGCATTTCACTAATCCCAACCAAATCCAACCTCAACCTATCCATTTCCCTTTCTAAGTTTTCTAACCTTCCATTTCCTAGCAGACTTCTAACATTCCACGCTCCGATCCGTAGAATGTCAGATTTCCTCTTTGTCACTTCTGTGATGTTAACCCCCTCTCGAGTAGTCCCCACCCGGAGATCCGAACGGGGGACTAGTTTACCTCCGGATTGAAATTTTACAAGGGAGGGGGCCATCATCACATGTAATTATGCATAGAGAGGTGCATATCCTCGGGAATAGCATACGGCTGTAGTTTCCCGTTGCTTTCAGCCGTGCAGCAGGACGCAGTGTAGCCATTATTGGCTTATATTATCAATATCTTAACCGTCTATAAGACTAGTAAAGAATTGATTTATTCTTAAAGGCTGCTACTCCCTTTCAGAATAAGTTAAGACTAATTCCACTAACCAAAATACTAACCTTCTACCGTACTAACAATTAAATACCAAAACTCTACTAACAAAAAACTTAAGTTCCACTAACAACAAATACTACCACTAAAACAGTCTGTCAACAGGCACACTCACATGCACCCTCACACATCACAATCTACTGAAACAATGAACTATAACTAATAAACAATGCAACTGCTACCATACACACTCACACACCACAGTCTAATAGAACAATGACATATATCTAATAGACAAACTAACTACCTACTTACAACTAAAACTAACTACATACTTACTGTACTTTTATTTGAATTGACAATATTTACAAAATGCAATTTAGATAGAAAATACTTACAAAATGTAATTTAGATTCAAAATTGTCACAAAATGCAATTTAAGGGGGACGTATGCAAAATTGCACTAAGTGAGAAATGGTTTCATTTCGGCTGTATTAAGGTAAATAATGAGGATTGTGTAGTCGGGAATTGGTTTTTGACGTTTGTAACAGTGTTTTATACGAGTGTATTCAGAAGAGAATCTGCGTCTGATACTAGATCGTTCAGTCCATAACATTTCGTATACTGGCGAGGCGAGCAGCAAATTTATGTGAAGTGAGACGAACATTATTAGCACCGTATTGAAGCCATTGATATTTACTAAGCTGCGTGTGTTTATGAACATTGAGGCAACTCATATCAGTGAGATATCAACTCTACAGATATTCACAATGAACATTAACATGAAATGGAACGGAAGGCAGAATTATCAGTATACGAAAGCTGCAGAGATGGCGTAAGTTTTAATATGCGTTTGGAATACATTTGACAGAAGTGAGATGGCTATACAGAGCAACTCTAACCTAAACATTGAGCATTATCAAAATTATTTCGAGCTACTTCGAACATTCTACGACCTATTGTACTTTCTCCATCTATGAAATACTTTATGGTCAAAAACAATGATTGTCTACCAGCGATAAGATGCGTCGTAGAAGAGAGAAGAGGGTAGGGAGATCCCACCCAAAGCTTGAAACTTGGTACATGGAAGCCAGGAGAGAAGGAGTTCGCAACCCGTCTGGAGCAGAAGCAGTTCTTGGGAACGTAGGTTCGTTTCCCGAGATAGCTGTACGTGCGGAGAGGAGACCAACAGTTCTAGACTTCTCTTGTGCAGAGATATTGGACCATCTTGGTATTTCTTATGCCTATTGTTGCTGCTAGATTCTTCTCAAGGTAGAGCGACGATTTATATTACTTAGTAGTGCAGAGTAGTTTGACAACTTCTTTGAGCGCCAATCTACCTTATTTTGAATGTTGTGTGTCTTCGATTTTATTTAATTGTGGAAGGCCTGTTGGACGTTTTGGCTTTTCGTTCTAACAATGATTTCGATTCTATAGTTTTGGAACTTCAAGATATTTTAATGGAATTTTAATTTCCTCATTTAAGATTTTCTTAAATTAATTCTTTCACTTTTCACTTTTCTTGGATTATATTTTCTGTATTTCTATTCAGGATGTCACCTTCGAAGATTATTTTCTATTCGTTTGGAGTAAAGAAGTTTTTTTTCTTTCTGTAAGAAGATTTTAATTAGGAGAAGAATTCATCGTTATCGACGTAAATATCAAAGTGTGATTTGATATTATTAATGCGCTGACGTTTGGCAAGAACAATATTGATAATTGCTAAGTTATGCAAAATTGTAATACGCAACGAAGACTTTGGAACTGAAATGATATTCGTTATAGCATATGACTATTTTATATTTTCATTGATAGCATTGTACTATCATTAATAAAATATAGATCAGATATAAATGTTCATGGAAGGTTTATTTTGTTACCCATTTGCAAAATTCGTTACTTTTTCATTATTTTCGTTTCTGGTAGACACCCTGGTACATACATACATACTTTTTTTTTGATTTTTTTTTTTCCCCCGACCGATTCGATTGGTATAGGTTTGAACCCTGGGCGACGCTTAGTTCCCGAGATCTCTAAAAAAAAAACTACCACTACTATATGAAAGCCTATAGGATCTTGATCCGGCTTTCATAACATGGTTACAGCTGACATTGCCTATAAGGCATCCAACGTTTAGAATGAAGCACTGGTTAGATAGGGATATTCTTCTCTCTTTCTGTTGCATGCGAGACATGTATGACGCTGTCATTTTCTAGCACTCCACTGTTGCCATATCAGTCGAAAACTTTTCATTGTCGAAAAAATAGCATATTCGGGTAGAACTATGTTTTGCCGATCTTTTTGGTCCTGTATTAGAACTACGTAAACTTGATAGAAATGCTAGAAATATTAGATATCCATATCTAATGTAAACAGCGTCATATTTGTAACCACCTTCACAGTAGTCGATTCCCTTCCGGTCTGAACGTGTAACGCAGAACCTTCATGGCGTACACCAAGAAGAACAAAATATATACTTACAGTAATACCAGAACGAAGCATTACGCACTTCCGAGCTGCATACCCTTTAAAACTTGAGGCGTACATCAAAATTATCGACTTTGAAAGAGAGGAAATCGGAAAGTTTTAAGCTCTTCATATTGGACGAGAATGACAGTGTGCGACGTCGCACGAACTTATGCCGTGCTCGCAACGCTTGCAAGACAAACAGAACCGGCCGGTTGGCTCTGTTTAGTTGCTCCAACTGCAGAGACATCCGAACAAGTAAGATAACCTGATTGTACTATTGTTTCTCTACCATACGTTTTTAATATCCGGCCTTTAGAAATGTAGCAAATTAGAGGGGCTCAAACGGTAAATTATTTACACACGTAGGGCCTATAGTGCAAAATTTGAACACGAACTAACACATGTTCCAGTTGAAGATAAAACCATCGGCACCGTCGTGACTCGATCCCGAATCATCTGCATTTCAATTGATATAATAACTTTTCAGTCGGTCTTCTGGGTCTTGCTATGAACTACAGAACAGAGAGAAAACCATAAGATGGCATGTTTCTCTCGTCAAGCGAGCATCATCAGATTCAAATATACAAGACGAAATAGCTCTACGAAATACTACCAAACACAATGACACCCACAAACGGTCTCTGCTCTACAAAACCAAAAAGCATGGTAAAAACTCAAGAAAGTGTGGCAACTAATACCGATATATACTAAAGCATTAACCACTGAAAATAAGACTATTTATTAGCCTACTCTCTATTCTTGCAAAAAAAAAAAAAAGTTGTCAGTCTGTCAGTGTGTGAGTGTGTGTGTGAGAGTGTGTACGTCTGTCGTCGTCGTCCCCTATCAATTCAAACACAACGAAATATGGTACAGAGGTAGCAATAGCAAAGACCACCTCAGTATCATGTTTTATATTACCGCCATCTTTACCAAAACTTAATGGCAGCCACTCAAATGCTCAAAACGTAAAATTAAATTACGACCAAACTAATCATCGGATCTGTACCAAATTTGGTAAAAACATACCTTCATAGGGAACACGTCTTCCACTTAAACTATATATGGTCATCAGCCGTACCATTTCAGGATGGCGGCCGTGTGAATTATGCAAGTTTTATAATGCATACGTTACGGCCCACCAGTTCCGTTTATCGAACCGAGAATGTTTTAAACCGTTCTATAGGGGGGGGGGGGCGTTCAAAATTAAAAGTTTATAAGCTTATTATAATATTATACGGCAGAAGTGACATTAAAAAGCTGAGCCGTCTTGATTACAAGACTAGATGGCAGCTGATCTCTAATTCTGACCTATATTTTACTGAGTGTGTTGCATGCCATATAGCCTAATGATAGAAATAATATATACTTTGTATGACATGGATTATAATGAATATATACTCCAGTGAAGAAATCGTTTAGTCCAAGGCATTATTTGCTAAGACATTGTATGTAAATCAATTGACAACGTGAAACTTCGGTGGACTCGTTTGGCTCTGTGGTTAGAGCTTTGGCCTTTCACCCGGTCAGCCGGGATTCAAAACCTATCAGGGTTGTAATGTTTTGCTTGATTTTGTTTTATATTTATTGTTTTTAAGTACTGAGACGTTATAAAATTGAGAGTTATATTGTGCATTTTGCAATTGAAAATATCATATTTAATTAAAACGAAGTTCGCCACCGGATGTGCACGAGTGACATTTACTAGCAAGCAGTTGAACTATGCGTGTGCTAACCACGGCTTACTACTGTAGATTCGAGCTGCGCTTTGACATTCCCAGTTAGTGAACCCATGCATACGCTGTGATTGAAACATTTCTTCTTTTTACCGATAGAGCGCACTCGCCCCCAAAGATAGGCGCGAATAAAAATTAGCTGCGCAGTAGGTTTATTAAATGCCTTTCTCCGAGTGATACGTTTAGACCAACGAAGTTTCGTTTCAGTTTCAATTATTGTAAGTAGTTGGTTTTTATATACTGAATTCCTACGTTGTTTCGGGAATTTGCTGATGGAATTGTAAAATCCTGGGGTAAATTATGAACTATGATTTAAACGCTGCTGCTCAAATCCAGTATGTCATACTGTTGTGTGCCATTTTGTACTTCGAATAAGAAGGAAATATGAGGTGATAAGGACAAAGAGTTAAAACTATACCCATACAGTTAGGAGAAAGTAGGCTATATGTTCTTTCCTGAATATCATGTTTTAATATCCAAAATGTTGCAAGATTGAAAATTGACGATCCCATCAACAAACAGAATCCCTTCACCAACTAATCTATAAAGTTGTAGCTACTATTACTGTGATACACTTAAGCAAGAAGCCCCTAGCTAGAATAATATTGTTAACTAATAAGCAGAAATGATCGACGAATACTCTGTTGAGATTAGGTAAAAAAGTGGAACTGAAACATACAAATACTGCTTGTCTACTACTAATTTGTTTAATGATCTGATATGGGGACTTATCTGAATTGTGGAATGTCTACAGGCTGCTCTAACAGCCACTGTTCTGAGGTAAAAATCAATCTGTATATGGAGCCACTCGCAAATCACCAATATCAATATTAACTTTCGTAATTTGAGGTGCTCTTATAATAGCAGATTGTTATTTGAACTTTTCAAATTATGTAATAATGATGCCATTGTATTGACCGACTGAAAAGATGTAATACAGGGCGCCAGGAAATGTTCACCGCAGTGGCTACGTTCAGCTGCGAGAGGTAGCGTCATCAGTTTAGTTGGCAGCACAGTGTCCGTGATAGGGTGAAGGCCACATGTGTGGGCTGTGACCTGTCGAAATCGTCAGTGTCAGTGTATATAGTTGGATTATTGGACGAGTGCAACAGTATGTTATGAATGGCTGTGGTGAATACTAAGTTACCCTTTTAGCGAATTGTTACCGCTGGCGGAAATCGGAACTAATGCGCTCCGCCCGGCCATACACCTGCAGTTGTCGCCAACGAAACCTCATAGCGTGTCACTTGTGTGCATGACTCATGCTGGCTCGTACGCTGTGCGATGTGTTCTCATTGTTTGCCTGTACATGCTTTCCCCGGAACCGCTCGATGCAGCCATAACGAGGCGAGATGACGTAATGTATACACAACAGCTGCGCTCCACATCTAGCGGTAACAATTCCCTGGTAGGGTAGTACAAAGTTTAATGTTTGTTTGTTTGTTTGTTTCTATACAAGCGACAGCCGTGCTGCCAGCGTAACTGGTGACGCTACCTCTCGCAGCAGCATGTAGGCACTGCGGAGAACATTCCCTGGCGCCCTGTATCAGTAATTGTCAATCAGGCAACGCCAACGGCCTGCTCTTGTGGAAACATCGAATCCCACGAGAAATCCATAGTTAAGCAGCATTAGGCGTGGTCGGAGCTTGGATGGAATGCCGGTTCAGTCGGACCACGCGCTGTTGGCGGGGAAAGGAGGAGTGGAAAGGCCCTGACCACCCTGCCGCACGTAAACTCCGGCTGAGGATATCCTCTTCAGAGGCACAGGCCTGCCTTTGGGAAGAATACCAATAATAAAATTAAGGCAACACTGAAATAGTACATTATGCAACAAGCCTATAATGGCAATAATTAAGACACGAGTATGTTTATAAAACGAGCGAAGCGAGATTTATAATTTCCATACGAGTGTCTTAATTACCATTATAGGCGAGTTGCATGCGACTGTTTATGTTCGACGATAATTATAACTATTTTATGTTCGAACATAAGTTAAATATTCATAAATATCTGTCGAGATATTGCCAGTTTTATGTACTGAACAGAGCGCATGGGACGCAGAGAATACCTTGTATTTGACCGTGGCCTCCTCAAATACCCCACTATGACACTTGTCACGCAGTGAAATTTAAAATAGGGGGCCGTGGAAGTCAGCGCAGGTGCGATGCTATCCTTACCTAATTGGTCACACAACTGTTTATTGAGCTCTGATTGGTGGGAGAAACTGTTTCATAATGAAAAATAGTGTTATTATGATACAGTTTTCTGACATATAATATTTACATTTCGACATCGTCAAACATAAAATGACTTCAAAGCTCTCTATATCTGCATTTCGGGTAGGCCTAAGTGCGCGAACGTATTTCACCTTGTATGGCCACCACGCCGCGATGGATAGTTGCAGTAAGTCCGGAGAACGGAGGTTCAAATCCCAGCGCTGACAGCGTCTATCCTGCGTGTGGTTTTCCCCGAGTTTTCCTTTACTCCCTTCAAGAAGACACTTATTCTACGTCCCGGGGCACCTACCCCATCTCTGTTCCTAATACATTTACACATACTACTACAGTCATCACAGAACACAGGTCAACACACAAGTTTAACACATGCCCAAGTACATGGATAAAATGAATTAACAACAAAAGCAACCACCTAGTATTACCACCTTAAGAGATACTGTGCTCTAATTTGTATCATAGCAATAAGAGTGCGCGATCATCGCCATGGAAAGCTAGAAGTTATGATCAGTGATTTTATGGCACTCCAATAGACTTAGCCATTATATTAGGTTTTAGCTAATGACCTAACTTACACAATCGCTTCCATCGCCTGCACGGAATGCATGGGTATCGGGTTAGGGTCCCAACACATGCGTCGTTTTCAACTCTCACTCTTCAAAGTAACGAATATCTCTGTTAAGTAAACATTTCCACAATAATTTCACTTGCCATTAAAAATAAATAAAAACCAAAATCTATGCAATTAAGAACCTTTTAGTCGCAAAACATTAGACATTATAACAATAACTAAACAAGCGTTTGGTTAATTTTCAGTCAATCTAGTTATTAATAGAAAGTTTACTATCAAAGTGCATCCAAAAAATAGTTTGCTAACGTTAACAAATATATACGAGAACTGAAACACTCAAGGACTTCACTCACTGCCGGTGCACTCAGCAATGGACTAGTTCATTGACGGGCGATCAAAATGGAGGATTCGGATTCTCGCTAGCCCACTTTCAGACAATATCTTAGCCCACATTCAGCGAGTCATATCGATATCGCGCCAGATATTTATATAGGCTACATTGATAAATCATCTTTAGTGGTCTAATCCAGCAGACTTTTATCAAAAATGTCAAGGAATACTGTTCTGTATATGAGACAAGCTATCAATAGGTCAAAATTGTTTTATTTGCTATGCTACAAAATCTGCCATTTTGCAACGGACCTCGTTTCTAACGTATCTCAGACTTGAAAAATTATTTAAAAACCCCTTTTGGTCGAAAAACATTAATCATTATAACAATAACTAAACAAACTTTTGGTTAATTTTCAGTCAACAAAGGATAATCCAGTTATTAATAGAATGTTTACTATCAAAGTGCATCCAAAAAGTAGTTTGCCAACATTAACAACATAATAATAAAACAAGTAGTTCCGTGAAAAACTAAAGCCTATTTTCATATATCCTACTTATGTTAATTGCCTCTATCAACATACAAAATCTGAATTTGATTTCTGTAATAGATTCGTAGACATTGAGAGCCGTCTAAATATTTCGGATGGTCGCCATGTTGGATTTTTATATATGTAGGTCTTAGAGTTATGTACTGTTAGATAAAGATTTTGTGTAGTATTCATACTTCAATCGCATGATTAGGACACAGGAAGGAAAAAACGAGATTTTTAAATTTCGCACAGCTGCCATCTTGTGGTTATGAAAACAATTGAAGAAATTATATGCCAGTGGAATAGCATTTGTATAAGCATTTACCGTACCAAGTTTCACTGCACTCGGATGGTAAATCGCGAAAAACGTCCATTTAAATACGTAGCCTATACTTCACGTCACCGCCAAGTTGGATTTGTGATCACCTGGTTATTGAAAGTCCTATGGGTGAACTTATGTTTATACCCTCTATAAACAACAACAAAATCTGTAAGAGATTCATAGATATTGAGAACCGTCTAAATATTTCGGATGGTTGCCATATTGGATTGTTATATGTAGCCTATAGGTCATCGAGTTATGTGCCATTAATGAAAATTATTGCGTAGGTTCATTATTCAAACTTTCACTTCGATCGCATGATTACGACACAAGAAAAAAAACTAAATTTTAAAATTTCGCACAGCTGCCATCTTGAGGTTAAGTAAACAATTGAACTAAATTAGATGCCAGTGCATTACAATATATATATGTATACATTTAGTATACCATATCTCACTGCGCTCAGATGGTTAAATCGTGAGAAAAGTCTATTAAAACGTATCAACGTCGTTTGGCCGCCATGTTCGTTTTGTACTTTAAAGGTTTTTGAAATATACATAGATATACTTGAAGTAGTACCCTTTAACACCGTAAAACATTTCAGGGTGATATCAGTAATAGTTTCGGAGATATAGAATGCCGGTATATAATTCGCACAGCCGCCATATTGAGGTTATGTAAACAATTGAACTAAATTAGAAGCCAGTGCATTATAATGTGTATGAACATTTGCTATACTAAGTTTCATTGCGTTTGGATGGTTAAATTCACTGGAAAAGTCTATTTAAAAGTTTCAACTTCGCTTGGCCGTCATGTTCGTTTTGTAGTTAACGGGTTTTTTAAAGTCTCGTAAGTGAATTTCTAGTAGTGCTCTTTATCACTTTTTTTTTAAATTTCGCGGCATTTCTTCGTTTCCTGTTAGACCGGAAGTATCGCTAACATGCCAACCCATGAATTAACTTACCGCGTATTTTTTCTCCTTTAATTGAAGCCATGTTAGAGCACTGTAAGCCAAATCGCTCGCTTATAATGCGCATTCCAGCGACACCACCTACTTCTCCAGCATTCCAGGAGTTCAAACGGCTGGAAATCCAGGAAGCCGACACGGGAAGGCCGGGGACTTTTAATATGTTGTTAAGAACATCAAATAGGACAACTGTACCAATTTTCAGCTTTACTAAAAAAAATCAAGGTTTTGACCGTTTTTAGACTAAAATTCCTGGGCTACTTATGTTGGAAAGTATTCCCCTGAACTGAGCTCCGTCTCGACAATCGTCATCTGTAATTTCTAGCCTCCGTAGTTCTTCCTTCATCCGCTTGGTGTAACCCCCTTGGCTCTTCAGACTATATCAAATCCAACTCCGTACAGGCTATGGAGGCCCTGGGAGTAGTGGAAGGTAGAGGCTTCCAAACTTTGCGACATTGGCAATAGATGGGATGGAGTTGTCTTTGCTCCCAGGAATTACCCTAGTACTCATTTCTGGTGTAGGCTGAGTGAACCCCAGGGCTATTTGCGTTTTCTGAAAGTGGTAGTTTTGTTTCTAAAATCTACTACCTGGGTGGGGATCGAACCCACTCCCTTTCAGTTAAAAGCTCAGCGCCTCTACCGACTGCGCCACGCAGCCCCCCTTTACACTATATATTTTATTTAAAAAAAAGGTTTATTTATTCTTGTTTGATCCATTCTAACCATATGTCCATAGAAACGTAAACGTTTTCCCAAATTTTTGTTACCGGGTCTTCCAGCCTTTCATATATCTCCTTGTTTGATCTTAATCAGTAGGTTCCCTGTAGCACTTTTGGGCCGTAAATCCTCCGCAATATCCTCCTTTCAATCTTCAGAAGCTTTTCCATGTTCGTCAAATTTGCCGTCTCCACACCATTAGGTAAGATCGCCGGTTTTACCACAGCATTATTATTATTTTTGCATTTATTTTGTCTCGCCCTCTGAGTGTGTATTAGATGCATGCCATAAATTTCATTTTATAACAATATTCAGATTCAGCCAAAAATGCGGCATTTATCAAAGGTAAATGTTGCATGTGTTGTGCATTAGAGGTTCTCAAAATAGCTTGGCATCAGTGTAGGGCCAAAAGAAAATCAATCAGTATTAATGAGTTCGATAAGCGCAACATCAACACGCAAATAAAAATAATGAAAGCAATAATATATTTCAGTGCCTTGGGCTTCCGTATTCAGTTTTTTACAGTAACTATAATTAATGACGGCTTCGGTAGCGTAGTTGGTAGCATGTTGATCTTCTATGCCCAAGGTCACGGGTTCAAACCCGGCCGGAGTTGTGGGATTTTCAAGAGTGTTAAGAATCCCTCAGTATGCCTTCCTTCGGAGGAAACAAAATCCGGTCCCATGTCATATATTTATGGCATGAAAAAGAACCTTCCACTAACTACACTTGTGTGAAACCGAAATTTGTAGGTTAGAATTGATAACGCTATATTAGTTTCAACGATATAGTAGCCAAGTCCGCAGCTAGGTGTCGTGGATGGTAGCATTTGGTAGCAAAAGTAGGAACTACTGGAAAATTGATCGTCTGCAGTCCTTACCTGAATCACAGATACACACACTAATACAGCCATCACAATTAACACCGGTTATCAGACAAATTCAACACACATCCAAAGTACACGGGACTACATGACCACGTTATCGCAGCCCCTAAACTAAGGAACCAACCAACCAACTATAAGTAATATCGAAGACAAACCATATCAAAGCATGGATCGAGTGGTGAAACTTCGATCATATTACGCGTATACGCTTCCATCACTTGAAGATCGTATAAATGTAATTAAAACTTCGTCTTTCCCACATAATACTACATTATGCAACGAGCCTATAATGGCAATAATTAACACTCGAGTATGTTTAAAAAACGAGCGTAGCGAGTTTTATAATTTCAATACGAGTGTCTTAATAGTACATTATGCAACGAGCCTATAATGGCAATAATTAAGACACAAGTATGTTTATAAAACGAGCGTATGCGAGTTTTATAATTTCCATACGAGTGTCTTAATTACCATTATAGGCGAGTTGCATACGACTGTTTATGTTCGACGATAATTATTATAACTATTTTATGTTCGAACAAAAATATTCACAAATATCTGTCGAGATTTCGCCAGTACTGAACAGAGCGCATGAGACGCAGGGAATGCCTTGTATTTGACCATGACCACCTCGATTACTCTACTATGACACTAGGCCAGGCAGTGTGATTTACATTAGAAGGCCGTGGAACTCAGCGCATCTAATTATCTAATTGGTCAAACAACTGTTTCTTGAGCTCTGATTTGTGGGAGAAACTATTTCATAATGAAAAGTAGTGTTATAATGAGCCTCATTATAGTACAGTTTACTGACAGATAATAGTCAGGGTCGAACATAAATACCATTATAGGCGAATTGCATACGACTGTTTATGTTCGACGATAATTATAACTTTATTATATGTTTTAACATAAATATTCATAAATATCTGTGGGATTCAGTAACATCAGTTAGTGAACAGAGCGCGCTGGGTGGTTTGCAGACTGAACAGAACGTATGCGTGGGTCAAAGAATTTCGAAAGCAGAGACCATTTACTTTGCTTGGCAATGCTTTTGTTTACAGCCTGCATAATATCTAGTGCCGGTCAGAACTAGCATTCACTAATATTGTCACCGAAGTCGATTGAAAGCAATGCTATGTGTAGAAATTGGGATATTAAGGTACAGTGCTATTTCTCGTCTCATATTCACCAGTTTATTTACGCGAACATATTGGACGGTGCACTTTCTATGACGGTAATTTATGTAGAAGGCTGCTGTGTTGCTAACTTCTGGACGTAGATTCATTAATTTCTTGCATATGTCATTATATTTTCTCGTTGCCATAAAGGATCGTCCTGATTTTGTCTTTTTGTTTGGGATTGGAACTACAATGGTTGATCCGATATCCAATTTGAACTTTCAAATCGTATAATCCATGTCCGACATGTTGGATTTTGATTGCCTAATTGGTCAATGAATGAGCTCTGATTGGCTGGAGAAACTGTTTCATAATGAAGAATAGTACTATAATGACCCTCATTATGATACAGTTTTCTGACATATCGTCGAACATAAAGGAATTTTTTAAGAAAGTCCATGCATCCCGTGTTCACTACTCGTACTGTAAGAGCACATGAGAGAAATCTACCTGCTTGCTGAGACCTCTGAAGGTGTGGCACATGATGTTAATTAAAACACAATGGTCTGGCCAGATCGATTACGCCTCTCGCCCGACAGGAGAACCACAAGCTGCTCTGCCCTTCACCTACTGTTGAATATGCAGATGAGTTCACGGAGCACTGATGAAAATAAACCATTTTATTCTTAATGTTAGCATCTAAAACAAGCACTGAGAACAACTCGGTTATTATTTTCTTCTACAAAAAAGCTTTGGCCCCCAAGCAGTTAAAGATAAGAACACCATTCCTGTGATGACGTATTCGTAATTGCTTAGCTCAGTATTCATATCAACATTGTTATTTTAGCGGGAAAACTGAGTATATTCCTATTTATAAGCTACAAGTACGAGCACCATCAAGAAATTAAGTAGGCCTATTCCGTTTTTGATGTGTAACATCTTTCCACTCGGTATCTGTATAGGCTATTATTTGTGGGCGGGATTTTGAAAAATGAAACGGAAATGGATGGGACGGAAACAATGAAACGGAAATGGATGGGACGGAAACAATAAGCGCGCGCGGTGGCGGAGATTGACATCACGACGTACTCCTGGCCATGTGGCAACGTGGAAAGTATATCGCATACGGTTTACTTCAAGGTTTGGAGGCCCCATTAAAGATATTCCTACAATAAATCATCTTCAAATTGTCATTCTTTGGTGTGAAAATATTCATTATATCATATTTGCTGAAAACAATTATGATTTATTAAATCTTTATACTTTTGCTGTATTCTTATTTAATGTAAGCACTAGAGGTACTGTCGGCCATGTGGCTATGTGGAATCTATATCGCACACAAAATTACTTCAAGGTTTGGAGGCCCCATTAAGGATATTCCTACAATAAATCATCTTCAAGTTGTCGTTGTTTGGTGTGAAAATATTCATTATATCATATTTGCTGAAAACCGGTCAGAATTTGGCACTGCAGTTTTACAAGTAGTTATTTCAATGACCAACAGAGTTCACTGTTAACAAGGGATAACATGTCACATGTTACACATCATATGCGACTACTATGAGGCTCGTCATTATTTTTTTTTAATAGGAAGAAAAAATAGTTACATGAAAACAAGAGCTGTCAATTTAATCGATTAATCGGACCGATTAAAATAGTAGTGTGATGTAGGAAAAGTAATTGTTTTGCGTAGCATAAAACCTGCGTATTGTATTATTATTTGCCATTTGGCGAGCTAGTATCAGCTATTGTAGGTTAAGATTGGCAGGTCATTAAAGTTAACTGATGCTCATGCTATTGCTTCTGGAAGATAAAAGCGATAATATCTCCTTAATTGCTATCTTCTAATTAAATACTTTTTGAATTAATTTTTAGCCTATTTTCCATTTTGAAAAAATAGGCTTATGAGATCACCTTTTGTCCGTGCATGTGTGCGTATGTGTGTGTGTGATTCGTGTGTGTCCCCACCCCCCTCCTAATAAAATCAAAACGGCATGAGCGATTTCAATGAAACTCGGTAAGTTCATAGCACTATTCCGGGTAACCCCGACCATGCCCTTCAAATGTTGTTACGACTCACCAATCCAACATGGCGGCTGTGCAAAATATTTCACCAGCATTCAATATCTCCGAAACTATTACCGATATTACCCTGACATATTGTCTGGTGATAAAGGAAACTACTATAAGTTCACTTATGTGACCTTTGAAAACCTGGTAACTACAAACCCAACATGGCAGCCAAGCGAAGTTGCGACTTTTAAATAGACGTTTCTCGCGATTTAACCAACCAAACGCAATGAAACTTGCTACAGTATATGTTTATATACATTGTAATGCACCGACATCTAACTTCGTTCAATTGTTTACATAACCACAAGATGGCGGATGTGCGAAATATTTCACCGGTATTCTATATCTCAGAAACTATTAGCGGTATCTCCCTGCAATTTTGTACGGTGATAAAGGGCACTACTGGAAGTCCATCTATAAGACTTTTTCAAAAACCGGTTAACTACAAAACGAACATGGCAGCCAAGCGAATTTGAAAATTTTAAATAGACCTTTCTCGCGATTTAATGTTCCAAACGCACTGAAATCTGGTACAGGAAATATTTATACACATTGTAATGCACTGGTATCTAATTTAGTTCAATTGTTTACATAACCTCAAGATGGCGGCTGTGCGAATTTTAAAATTAAGATTTTATTTCTTGTGATGTATTCATGCGATCGAAGTGAAAGTTTGAAAAATGAACCTACGCAATAATTTTTAATGGTACATGACTCTATGGCCTATACATTTAACAATCCAACATGGCGACCATCCGAAATATTTAGACGGCGCTCAATATCTACGAATCAATTATAGCAATCAAACTGAATTTTTTAATGTTCATACGGGCTATGAACTTAAGTTCACCTATAGGACTTTAAATAACCTGGTGGTCACAAATCCAACATGGCGGCGACGCGAGGTATAAATATTCACATGGACGTTTCTCGCAATTTAATGATCCGAGTGCAGTAAAACTTGGTGCAGTAAATCCTTATACGAATGGTAATCCACTGGCATCTAATTTATTTCAATTGTTTACATAACCTCAAGATGGCAGCTGTGCGAAATTTCAAAATCTCCTTGTTACTTCTTGTGTCCTGATTATGCGATTGAAGTTTGAATACTACACGTACACAATAATCTGCATGTAACAGTACATAACTCTAGGACCCACATATATAAAATCCAACATGGCGACCATCCGAAATATTTAGACGGTTCTCAATATCAACGAATCTATTACAGCAATCAAACTGAAATTGTGTATGTTGATAGTGGCAATTAACATAAGTAGGATATATGAAAATAGGCTGTATAGTTCTTCACGAAACTACTTGTTTTACTTGCACTCCACCAATACAATTAAAATTTGAATCTATTGTCTTCCTCATAGCACGGCCTCCATGGCTTAGGCGGCAGTACGCCGGCCTCTCACCGATGAGTTCGTAGTTCAAATCCCGGTTACTCCATGTGAGATTTGTGCTGGAGAAAGCGGAGGCAAACAGGTTTTTGTCCGGGAACTCCGGTTTTCTTCGTCACAATTTCATTCCAGCAACACTCTCCACTCATTTCATCTGTCATTCAACCAGGTGAGTTAGCCGTGGTCGTTACGGCATGACTGCTGGCAGTCGCTCACATCCGGGAGGCGAGGAGGTTCGAATCCCCCCGCCGGCAACCATGAAGATGGTCTTCTGGGGTTTCCCATCTTCCTTCCAGGCAAATGCCGGGGTTGGTCCCTAACTATAGGCCACAGCCGCTACCTTCCAACTCCTCGTCCTTCCATTCCAACTTTCCTCCCCAACGGTACTTGTAGCTCACCCATTGGGTGTCCGTCTCGAAGCAGCTACACAACTGGCGAGCCGAACATGTCCTCGAACACTCCTGGCACTAAAAGCCATACGCTAAAAAAAACTGTCATTCATGTAATCATTGCCCCAGAGAAGTGCGAGACAGGCTTCGGCAGCCGGCACAGTTCATATATTCGCCGCTAGATTCATTCCATTCCCTGACCCGGTCGGTCGACTGGGAGCAGGCTGTGGATTCTCATTTTCATCTCCTTAATTGCTTTCTTCCAAGTAAATGCTTTTGAATTATTATTATTTTTTACTTGCACTCCCCCAATACAATTAAAATTTAAAATTATTATCTTCCTCATAGCAAATGAAATTGTAAACATTTTAAAATATAATATTCAAATACTTTTTTCTCGAACTGATACTGTGTGAAATCGACTAAAGTTCGATTAATCGACCGATTAACCGATTAAAGGCATTCGGTTAACCAATCAAAATTTTAATCGATCGACAGCTCTAATGAAAACCGATATTGGCACCAGATACAGCAGTGTTTGAGCTATTTTTCGACATAATCAACACCAGAATTCAGACAGCTGTCATATCGTGGGATCAACTGTTTTAGCCTATTCCTGTGTCGTAGAAGTCAGCCGCCTGGGATTGGAACCAGCGTGTGTCATTCGTCTACAGCTCTTCCTCAGTGTGAACCCCCCTCCCCAGGGGCTCGCATCTGGTTGGCGACCACGGGGCCCCAGCTGAGTCCAGCATTGCTTCTACTTACTTGTGCCAGGCTCCTCTCCGTCTTCTGTCCTGTCGACCTCACTTGGTCAACTCTTGTTCTCTTCCGACCCCGACGGTATTAGGGTATCCGAGGCCTAGGCAGTCTCTTCCTTTCCCGCCTTAATTGGCCCTTGTCTCATATTTTCTGATACTCTCCTTCTGCGAGGGTCAGCCTTCTTTTTCATATAATGTTATCTCCTGCCTTCTGCTCAAGCCCCTCAAGGAGGCAGGGTGTATGTTGCCCCACCACTTCTGGTGCACCCTGGATAGTGCTACACCCTCAAGGGCTCACAGCTGGTGAGTCCGAGAGTTGGTGACCCCGAGGGATTCCTGAGCTGGGTCCGGTTTTCCCCCTTTTATCCATTACCTGTGGGGCGACCCTCTCCTCTTTCACTTTCCTATCTGCCTTTCATGGCTCTCCTTCCTTCAAAGTCCCTCAATCCGCATTCTTCGAGGGTTGAGGGCATTTCTTTTCCTCCTGTCCTTTATTTGCCTTATTCTCCTTTTGTTTTCCATTTATTCTTCTAGTTTATAAGTTAGTAGTTAGTTTTACTTATAGTTTACATTTCATTTTCATCTTCACGATCACCCAAACCATTAGGGGCCAATAACCTAGATGTTAGGCCCCTTAAAATAACAATTATCATCATCATCATCATCATCATCAGTGTGAAAACGCTAACCGGAGGCGTGGAATGCTCAGTGCAAGTGTTGTGGTGAACCATGATAAAGCTCTACCACATGCGTCTCGGAGCACAGCAACTGTCCTGCAGGAGTTCGGCAGAGTGCTGTACCGTATAGTTCACTCACTTTCCTCGTTAATGAGCGGCTCGCCTTCGAAACCCAACAGGTATATGTTTACATTCCATGTCTGCGGGAAGCCACGGCTTTCCCAGCTCGAGGCTCAGTGTTGTCGGTGTCCTGTAAATCGTGCTCACTGTAAATCGCGCCCAATGTAAATCACGCCCAGCACGGTCTCTACCTTTAATTATTTATTTACTTATCGTATGAATGTTTGTGCCGGGAGTGTCCGAGGACATGTTTGGCTCGTCAGAGGTTGTAGCTACTTCAAGCGGCCACCCATAGAGTGAGCTACAAGTTCCGTTCAATTTTCGCTACTAGATATCACTGATACTTAGCGGTGAACGTTGGAACTTTGATAGAGCGTTCCAACGAAATCTATCCTAGAAATTTAGCTTCACACAACTTTAGTCTGTGGGAGGATCTTCTACATGCCATAAATCTATGACATGGAACCGCCGGTTTTACTTCCCCTCCGAAGGAAGGCATACTGAAGGATTTTAACGCTCTTAAAATTCCGACGACTTCGGCCGGGTTTGAACCAGCTATCTTGGGAACAGCAGTTCAGCATGCTACCAACTACGCCACCGAAGCCGTCTCTACCTGTAGTTTTTGTGGCTGATACGGACGAAGCCATTGGTCTGGACGAAACCATTGGTCGCTACTTGGTTAGACGACTATCTGGACGAAAATTACCGATTGCACTACAAGCAAGGGGGTCTTGGACGTAAGCGCCAAGTTAGGTTTGTTTTGTATGTAGAACAGTATTGTCACAAGAACAATGTCTACACTGGGCGTGATTTACCCACATTTCTCTGTGGGCGCTATTTTCATACAACCGTGGTCAACTCTCCAACGTAGCCACTGACAGCAACCAGTCAAACTGGTCAGAACTGCGTGCAGGTATGCAACACTGGAGACATGGCACGCGAGCAGGTACTGCTCGGGTCTAAGCTGCGTGAACCTGAGAGGAATGTGCATCGCGGACTATGTGAAGTTGTGTTGACGAGTGAAGAGGTTCCTCGGTCCGTGCATGGTACAGAACCAAATACATTGGTCGGTGACTCACTCACTCATTCGTAACACCACAGTGGTTTGAGCAACGACCCTATGTTAGCAATATTGGAATAGAAAGGAATACCAGACTACGGCGGGCTGTTTTCAGACCCTTCTCTTCTCGCCTCACCCTTCCCTGCTCTTTCCCTTCACTCCGCAAGTTCACAGAGCTTGGACCCGAGCGGTAGCCAGGACTGGAGTCTGGATTCCACGTGGAGTGATAGAGAAAACATCCTATTGGTCCATAACCGTCAGCTATTGGTCAGCAGTGAACAAAGGCGATTATCGGCGCGTGATACTGCCCAACGTTTGAGTTGCCGCTGGTTAAGGAGGAAAGTGAGAGCACTATACAGTCCTGATGTTGCTCCCAGCGATTTCGATCTTTTCTTGTACCTCAAGAAATTCCTGTCCTGCGAAGAGGTTCCAAATCCCACCTCACGCTACAAATACACACTTGTATACTCACCACAATAACACAGAACATCAGACAAATTCTACAGACACCCAAGTACACAAGGGTAAATACCACGATGTTTCAAGCCCGTAAAATAAGACAGCACGGTATGATGTATAGACTCAGAGGAGACAGATATACTAACTTAACCCTTCCAGTGTCATTGAAATATTGTTATTATTATTACTCTTCGAGTGATCATATCTTTAAAGCATTTTGTATGATATGATTATGATTTTTACTTGTTATATTGTTTAGAAAGACATTCAAAAAGAGGAAAACCGTACAAAATCTGAATCAGTTCTGGGAAACAATGGAATTTACATCGCGGAAAGCAGGCATAGGCTACCTTATAGGCCAGGCTGTTCCAAATCCACGAGTTTGAGAAAGCGTACACGCGAGTACTCAGCAGTGATGCTCGGAGTACGGTTGGAGAGGGACTGGGGGTGATAGCCAATACGTCACTGGGCGAAGGTCATAACACAATTCCATGATTTTCCTGCCAGTCTTGATGTATCCACCGCGCAGTGACGGCAGGCCCCACAGCAGAGCTGTATTGCATGTTGCAGGTTTACTCGCGCAAGACGGCGAGTACTCCACTGCTCACAGGCGAACAACTCGGCTGGAACAGCCTGTTATAGGCTAATACTAAACTTGTATCTTCGTCACTACGGCTCGCCTCTCCACGCCCCTCCATCAGTTTCAATGTTATCCTTAACTCTGCAACGCACTGTCTTCAAAATCATTGTAATATAACTGTCCAATTAGTCCACATACCTTGAAATCGTTTCCAGATTTTTTTTAATCGTACGAGCGCGCCATTACAATCGTATTACAGCTGATATTGTCAAATTGAAATTGTCTACCCAAACCTGAAGAATGCAATTGATTCACGTAGTCTTTTCCTCTTACTGATTCGTTTCTAAATGTTGTCTAATAGCCTACTTCCTGCCACCCAGCGCGGAATATTCCGGATAAGACACGGTAAGGGAGGCACCTCGTTTGCTCACACAATCCTGCAGACAAGACAAAACATGTAAAAACATATTTCTTCCCCTTGTTAGGTTACTCCCGTTTTTACTGGGTTGGAGATGAGGTGACATGGGTTTCTATGTGGTGGACGTATTTTATGACTGGATGTTCTTCCTGACGTCCGCCTCATCAGAAAAATTAATCGAAGACGAGGACGTCTCAATCACCCAGTCCCACGAGCCAGGGGAAATAACGCCAGAAGATTAAAAAGCTCATGGCCTTGGCCGGGAAACAAGCTCAGGACCCTTTGGGCTAAATCACCTATCCACAGGACCGGACAATGAGTGATGAAATGCATAAATGCATGAAGATTAATTAAACTGGACAGGGAGATGGAAGGAAGCGGCTGTGGCTCGTTAGAAGGCACCATCCCGGCATTTGCCTGTAGTTCAAAATGAGCAACTACTAACATTCATAACAAGGACGACCAAGTTCAGGGATAGCTTGGCCCTTTAGTCCTGCACCTTAGCACGCGTAGCTACCCCTGTACCCTGATCGGTTACTTTTGGAGCAAAAAAGAGCCTAGCTTATACGCTCTAGATTCAAAGATAAAATTAATTCCCTCCCCCCTCCCTATTTCGAGAATCCAGCCGGAGGATTCTATATTTTATCATATCAGCAGACGCATATAACTCACGCAGCTCCCACGTTACATCTCGTAAAACAATAATGTTGAAAAGAAAAGAAGTTGAGCTTCGAAGACAATAACTGAGTTACATCACTCTCTCAAGAAGGAAGGAAAGCGATAAACTTCGATAATTGCATCAGTCAAGTTCCTTCGAAAACTTCTAAAAAGAAATGACCATGTTGCCAAATCTTCACCTGCGTTTACTGAAAATGTATTCCAATTCAGTCAGCAATCGATGTCTACAGAGTATTTTAAAATCCACTCCCTCGCGCTTCATCTACTTCTATTGGTATGTACGTCTACCCCTTACATCTTCCCCGGTGGATGAGAGGTCGAGGTCCGCGGGTTCGATTTGCGGCCGAGGAAGTCGATGACTGAAAAAATCCACGGCATCCAGAGTCGTATGATGTCGGATCGTAGTAAACCTATCGTTATCAAGTTCACAAGACAAAAGTAATTACCGTACATCTCAAAGACAGGCAGGGTCGTGGTGGCTCAGCGGTCTAGCTGAATGTCTCTCACCAAGGCGGTCCGGGTTCGATTCCCGGTCATTGCATGTGAGATTTTCGAAGTGAAATGCCATGTCCTGTGGTTCGGATTCCACGTAAAAAGGAGGTCCCGTGGCTCATGATCTCGAGATTAACGGTCACGTTAAACTACAAGCTTCCTTCCTTCCTTTTTCAAAGACAGGCAGCACAACATAGTTACAGTTTCACTGCTAGGTATCAGTGCAAGCAGAACTTCAAAATTAAAGAGTAGATTGCCTAAATGGCTCCAACTCAAAAGGTGTACACCAGGTAGTTGAAGCCATTAATAATAATAATAATATAATTATTATATTTAGTAGTATATTTAATATTATAATATTATTTATTTATCAATTTATCGTATGGCTTTTAGTGCCGGGAGTGTCCGAGGACATGTTCAGCTCGCCTGAGTCTGTAGCTGCTTTCAGGGGACACCCTTAGGGTGAGCTACAAGTTCCGTTCAATTTCAAGTAGTTCCAACTTTCGCAACCAGATATCAATGATACTTAGCGGCGAACGTTGGAACTTTGATAGAGCGTTCCGACGAACTCTAACCTAACAATTTAGCTTCACACAAGTTTAGTCTGTGTAAGGATCTTTTACATGCCATAAATCTAAGACATGGGACCGCCGGCTTTACTTCCCCTCCGAAGGAAGGCATACTGAAGGATTTTTAACGCTCTTAAAAATCCGACGACATCAATCGGGTTTGAACCCGCTATCTTGGACACAGCAATTCAGCATGCTACCAACTACGCCACCAATGCCGCTAATAATATAATAATAATAATTATTATTATTATTATTATTATTATTATTATTATTATTATTATTATTATTATTATTATTATTATTTAGCACGCCGGCCTCTCACCGCTGGGTCCGTGGTTCAAATCCCGGTCACTCCATGTGAGATCTGTGCTGGACAAAACGGAGGCAGACAGGTTTTTCTCCGGGTACTCCGGTTTTCCCTGTCAAAATTTCATTCCAGCAACACTCTCCACTATCATTTCATTTCATGTGTCATTCATTTAATCATTGCCCCAGAGGAGTGCGTCAGGCCTCGGCAGCCGGCACAGTTCATATCCTCGCCGCTAGATAGGGGCTTCATTCATTCCATTCCTGACCCGGTCGGAGACTGGAAGCAGGCTGTGGATTTTTTCATTATTATTATTATTATTATTATTATTGAAATAGTAAATGATTTTTTTATCAACTGTTTTCCCTTTACTAGCTAGCTTAACGTACTCTTATGCATGCTTTTACGTACATAGAATATCAGTAGTAGTTTTGAAACACCCCTACAACCCTATTAAAACGTCTTATGTATATATATATATTTAAAAAATAGAATCAATTCTACACTGGATTTCATGGGAGAAGTCCTCTCTGCCGTTGGAGAATAATTCAACAAGAAGAATTCGAGCTCGCATTACGAGTAGTACGGGCGACTAAGCCTTAGAACAAAAGAGTATTTGAGAATAGATAATTCGGAAACAAGCAATAAATTCTTTAACCTTTTAGAGAAGAATTCAGTTACACTATCTTTTAATAACCGAAGTATGGTGAACAATGGACCATCCGAAAGGCCACCTCAGTCTTGCCATACGATAGACATGCAAGTCATTTTAGTTCGCAACCACAGCCTATCGCTATGATCCATCTACGACGATGATTACTGAGGGTATTATAGGCACACACGGCGCTAGTGTCACGTACAGAATTGAAGGTCGCCGTCACAGAGTTAACTACCTTACGCATAGATTCCATATGACGTCAAAACTCCAAAGCTAATATGAAAATGAGACTTTGGCTGAGTAAAGAATTTGGAAAACTATCACCACTAAAGGCACATTCGGTGTTAGTGTCGCATACAGAATTTAAGGCCGCCATCGTAGAGTAAACTGCTTTAAACATAGATTCCGCATGTCGTCAAGACTCCAAATCTAACCTGAAAATCAGACGCTGGGTGAGCAAAGAAATTGGATTAACTATCATA
Organism: Meconema thalassinum; assembly: GCA_946902985.2. Lineage (NCBI taxonomy): Eukaryota > Metazoa > Arthropoda > Insecta > Orthoptera > Tettigoniidae > Meconema > Meconema thalassinum. The sequence goes on from OX336390.1 coordinate 309,145,239, forward strand.
ACTGGTTTGTGGGTTACAACGGACTACATTCAACCTCGTGAGAAAAGTGAGAAGAGTTGGGTTCGATTCTCATCTCAGATGGCCCAGAAATAGTTTTCTGTGGTTTCCCACTTCTACTCCGAGCAAATGGTTCCTAACTGCAGCCTCAGCCATCTCATTCAAATCCAGTCTCAATTTGAAGTACATACACCTCTACAGCCATCACAATGACACAGGTTATCAGACAGATACCCACACACCCCCAAGTACACGGGACTACATGACCACGATGCATTACTGTAGATTTAGTTATTGGTCTCAAACTCCTTGTAATGGTGGCATTCAATTTTGGGCATCATCCCGGTCTGCCACCTATGAGCAAGTACCTCCATTGCAACTCCAGCCTCTTTGGTCGGTAATTATCCTTTAAGTACTTTTCCTCTTCTGCTCAGGACCCTTTGTTATGGTTTGGGGCCGATAACCTAGATGTTAGGCCCCTTAAAACAACAATTATCATCATCATCATCAACCTTTGTTATGGCCTCATCACTGTGGTCGTGAAAATCCAATTCTTGTAATCAATTTGCTATTTGCAAACTGAAATACTGTAGGCCCTATAAAGTTGTTGGAAAACCACCTCCAGAATGGCTAAGGAAGGAATCGAACCCGCGTCTTCTCAGTTTTCTCTCTCGAGGCTGAGTGTACCTCGTTCCAGCCCTCAGGCCAGAATTAAATTTCTTGACAGTGTCGGGAATCGAACCCGGGCCTCCGCGGTGACAGCCAAGAATATAAAGTTGTCACAAGAGCCTTCAGGCGAGAAAAGTCAGTTATTACAACGGTGGTAAATAACAAAATACACGTTGTTCTGTTGTCATGTCGCTCTACCATTATTCTTTTGTCGACCAGCGAACATCACTGCCGAAGAGAGATTGACCTGAGCAATGATCACAACTAACGGCCACGGCCGCCTCTTACTTAGTCCAAGCCCCAATTTCAAATACACACACTAGCCCAGTCATCACAATTACACATTATATCAGACGTATTCCACATCCCTCCAGGACACAGGGCTAACTGATCATGATGTCTCAAGCTCCTAAGTGAATCAACAACATACTTGTGATTAACTTGTTCTTCCTAATATTATTATGGAGTGATAACGGATACAATATTTCACGATGTGCGCTTGGATAAATGTCAAACCAGTCAACATTTAGGAAAGTAATATTGTTCTTGGCAGAAGTTTGCGTCTAATCTCAAGAAGCTGATCAAAAGGATCCAACGGAAATGTCAAATAAGAAATGACCATACTGATATTATGGTAATTATAGTTCGTATGAAGTGGGTCGTCATTAGTTCTTAAGCAGTGAAGCGTGGAATGTTAAATCTGCTGATAAAAGATATAAAGGATCAAACTTCAAGAGATGAGCCCAACGAAACAAACATTTATAGCTTCGATATTTTATAAATGAGCAGTTTATTCTCTGATGGTGTACGTCCATATCTGCAGTTCTGAGATATTTTAAGGTTAGCGCCTGACTAAGTATCTTTCTAGAAGATCACGATCGAAATCATTGTTCGATCAATATCGAAGAATAAAACAATCTATCGGCGAACAACAGAATGTCAAATTTCTTTCTTGGAAGTTTCTGATTGAAAAGTTTCTACACCAATTTTAAAGAACGAAAAATAAACAGGTTTTATATCTAACGAGAATAATAATAATAATGATAATAATAATAATAATAATAATAATAATAATAATAATAATAATAATTCCCATAATCTGCAACAAACCTGCTGTGATAAGATCACCAAATATCTGCCCTTGGCTGAGGAAATACGGCAAATTTGGAGACAGGAAAGTGCAGTGGTTCTGTCCATAGTCATTTCTTCTACCGGCTTCATCCCTAGATCATTGGCTCGTAACCTTGAAATATTGGGAATGCATCCTGGTCTACATATCACCATGCAGAAGGCCGTCATCTTGGAGACCTGTTCCATTGTTCGCTCGTTTCTCAATGCGGCACCTTAAGAGAATTAGCCATACCGTCTTGCAAACAAGCCGACGATATGTTGATATGTCCCACTTATGTGGTGAAATGAATGTAATAACAACAACAACAACAACAATAATAATAATTGATACATTACTATTTTATGAACCTAATTTCGACGCTATTTCCATCTAGCGGTAATTGCTTGAAAAACTAAGAGATTGTATTTACCGGCTATCTCTCGTAAATATGAAATGCGCCCCCAATGAGAATGTTAGCTTGACCAAAGGAACTTGCAACAACAATAGGGAGATCGGTGATTGTCTCTATGAGAAGATGACTGAGAACACCATGACCGGTTTACAATCTAGAAGATATTAATATATTTTGAAATTAAATTTGGAATTACCTTGTTACAATCTAAAAGTTCTCCTTTTGAATATCCGTGTTCTTCGTGCTCATTTGAAACGACGCCAAGAGTGAGCATCGATATATATATTTTGAAGCTGTTGCATAGAACTTCTAGTCATCTCATCAAAGCTAAGTCCTTTACTGTTTGAAGTATCATACATGAAAATATAATTAGAAGTCGCCGACTAAGAAAAATATCCTCCAATCTTTGGTGTTAGCAAGACCCTTTATTATATAAATAGGTACGGAGATCTTTCTGGTTTGAGGTTAAGTTGATAACTTGTGTAATTGTCCCCTTGTAATTATATAAACGTAGTGGGCGATCGCGTTGGTTTTATTTTAAGGGGTTTGTATCTTACCGGTTCTTGTAATATTGCCTTTTCTCTCGCGTGTTGTTGCGTTTTGTTATGCTGGATAATGGAATGTTTAAGAGTGAATGCCTAGTGTTTTATTTAGGCGTTCTACCATGGGGTTAGCTCGCTGTTTACGTGGATCCACCATGGGGTTAGTTCCACGTGTTGTTGTCGGTTTCGCTGGATGATAATTGAGGGTTATTTTGTTGTTTCATGTATTTGTGTTTTGTGTATTTAATTTAAGACTACGTATTCCTCCTTAACATCCCATTATAAAATCGTGTTCTTTCCTTGTGGGTGGGTAGATATTGTTTTTTTTAGCGTGGGTCTTGACTGGACAGTGGTTCCTTGTATATGTTTCCTTATGTTTCTTTTAGTCCAGTCAAGAAACGACGCGAGAGCTCGTTATGTTATTAAATGAGATCTATCGGTTATTATTTCGGGTGGTAGTATGTGTACTTCTTACATCTGTCCGGAGGTTGTGATTGGTGCTCATATCGCCTCAAGTTATGTAACTGAATCTTATACTTCGTTCGAGAAGAAGTCTTATTCTAGAAGTTCATGAAATCATTTTCGTTGGTTATTAATTTTGGGATTGTTTTTTGTTGTTTCTTATCGTGGTAAATGTTTGAACTGATCTATGTTTCGTAAGGGGTTGGTATGTCACGTCATGTCATGTTTTAGTGAAGTTCGGGTGCGTTTTGTTATGTTCTGTGTGATGTCGTTTGTTCTTGTACTGGTTTTTTTCTTGGGTTGTTTATGTATGATGTGACATACGATATAGTATGGATGGTCGGATAGACAGTTCTTGGGATATGTGATTTCTTAAACCTCTCAGAATTTTCCTTCTAACTACATTTTTGTAGTTAGCCTGTGGTGGAACGAATGTATTATTTAAACTATTGTTAACTTGTTATTCTTTACCCCCCTTTTCTTAAATTGAGTATTTTAAGAAAGATCTCCAGCCTTCCGGTATCTTGAGTCATCTCTCAGTCAAGCTCTTATTTTGATATGTTTTGTTTTTTATTTGATTTTGATAATAAGTGTACTTTATTCCAGCCCCATCACACTCATTATATCATTTCATGCGCTCCTCACGTTCCCCGTTTTGATATGTCTCTTTTCATTAAATGCTATTTTGCAGTTTTCAAACGATACTTTAAACGTGTTTTCATTTCATGATTCGTCACCATCTAATTCTAAATGTGAATACACTCGACACTGGTTGAGGGTCTACGGTTCCCTCTGAGTGGCAGTCCCCATCCTGCGCACATGTGGGAGCTCTTTATGTTCCCACTGTCTCGACACCGACTGTGTGCGTGGGTGGTAACATCTCCGATTGCACATTGGTAGCAGAGCGTGGTTGAGTCCCTGTCACATTTTGAATATTGGGAGATTAGTTATGTGATGACTGCATTTTTCTTGGATCGTTTGTTATGATCTTTTGAATCTTACATTTATTATTTGTAAGTTTCCTTCTTTCAGAGATGTACTCATTTACCCGATTTTCCTGGTTCCCTACTTGTGTGAAATGTATTACTATATCGGCTTGCTGGAAATAAGCACTACTGGCAAGTGTAGTTGGAGACTTAACTACTAAACTATGTAAGAACTGTTAGACGCGAACTTCTTCGATTTGGTATCAGATATTTCTACGAACTTCAAACATTTAACGGACTCAATTGTCATTCTTCTGTTACTTCTAACATGCACGACATCTTCTCTTTCGTATAACCTGAAATTGTAAGCTATTGTTAATCAGCTGTGACTTTATCCTTCGTCTTACCATTGATAAAACCCACAATGCTCTGCTCCGTGTAGTATCAGCGCACCATACCACGTGACGAACTCAATTGACGATCGCCATATCAGCTGTTATATGTCAACAAAAACTAGGTACATTTGACATTTTCATTTTGACTTGAACTTGCAAGCTACGTCCAAGAATTGGAGGTGGGAGAGATGATACATTACTATTTTATGACCCTAATTTCGACGCTATTTCCATCTAGCGGTAATTGCTTGAAAAACTAAGAGATTGTATTTACCGGCTATCTCTCGTAAATATGAAATGCGCCCCCAATGAGAATGTTAGCTTGACCAAAGGAACTTGCAACAACAATAGGGAGATCGGTGATTGTGTCTATGAGAAGATGACTGAGAACACCATGACCGGTTTACAATCTAGAAGATATTAATATGTTTTGAAATTAAATTTGGAATTACCTTGTTACAATCTAAAAGTTCTCCTTTTGAATGTCCGTGTTCTTCGTGCTCATTTGAAACGACGCCAAGAGTGCGCATCGATATATATATTTTGAAGCTGTCGCATAGAACTTCTAGTCATCTCATCAAAGCTAAGTCCTTTACTGTTTGAAGTATCATGCATGAAAATATAATTAGAAGTCGCCGACTAAGAAAAATATCCTCCAATCTTTGGTGTTAGCATGACCCTTTATTATATAAATAGGTACGGAGATCTTTCTGGTTTGAGGTTAAGTAGATAACTTGTGTAATTGTCCCCTTGTAATTATATAATCGTAGTGGGCGATCGCGTTGGTTTTATTTTAAGGGGTTTGTATCTTACCGGCTCTTGTAATATTGCCTTTTCTCTCGCGTGTTGTTGCGTTTTGTTATGCTGGATAATGGAATGTTTAAGAGTGAATGCCTAGTGTTTTATTTAGGCGTTCTACGATGGGGTTAGCTCACTGTTTACGTGGATCTATCATGGGGTTAGTTCCACGTGTTGTTGTCGGTTTCGCTGGATGATAATGCAGGGATATTTTGTTGTTTCATGTATTTGTGTTTTGTGTATTTAATTTAAGACTATGTATTCCTCCTTAACATCCCATTATAAGCTCGTGTTCTTTCCTTGTGGGTGGGTAGATATTGTTTGTTTAACGCGGGTCTTGACTGGACAGTGGTTCCTTGTATATGTTTCCTTATGTTTCTTTTAGTACAGTCAAGAAACGACGCGAGAGCTCGTTGTGTTATTAAATGAGATCTATCGGTCATTATTTCGGGTGGTAGTATGTGTACTTCCTGCATCTGTCCGGAGGTTGTGATTGGTGCTCATATCGCCTCAAGTTATGTAACTGAATCTTATACTTCGTTCGAGAAGAAGTCTTATTCTAGAAGTTCATGAAATCACAGAAGCACTCAGTTGACATTGTCGTACTACAGGAAACTCATACAGAGAACATTGGACAGTTATTAGCAAGGGGAAAGATACCAGGATTTAAAATTATAGCAGCTCATGACCTTGCTAAATATGGAATTGCTACTTACATTAGAAATAACATTTGCAACTACAGTCCCTTACCAGCAAGCGATCATCCAACTTATTTCTCCTCCTCAGTACAAATAGAAGACATTGTGGTAACGAATATTTACAAGCCACCTACTGTAACATGGCCTGATCACATTCCCATAATACCCTCACAAAATAACATCGTCCTTGGAGATTTCAACAGCCACCACACATCTTGGGGCTATACACAAGACGATGATAATGGAACTAAGGTCACTGAATGGGCTGAAGCAAACAACCTTGCGCTAATATATGACCCTAAAGACATTGGAACGTTTCACTCTGGCCGTTGGAAATGCGACTACACTCCAGACCTTTGTTTTGTCTCGCACAGTTTTATGTCACCATCTTGCCGTGTTAGGAGACAAGTGCTCAATAACTTCCCTCACAGCCAGCATAGACCAATAATTTACCAAATAGGAATTCAGATCCCGGTTATACAATCTACACCCAAACCACGCTGGAACTTTCAGAAAGCAGACTGGGATGCTTATGCCAAGTCTACTGATGCCAACATCAGATGGATTAAAAACCTGTCCCAGAGAACTACATGAGGTTTGTGGGCTTAATAAAATCAGCAGCAAAATCATGTATTCCTAGAGGGTTTCGTAAAGACTATATACCGGGTTGGAGTGAAGAGTCCAGCAGACTGAGTGAGGAATTCGAGGAAAATAGCAGCCACGAGAAAGCAACAGATTCACTACTGTCACTTGATCTTGCTAGAAAAGAGAAGTGGGTTAAAACTGTACAAGACATGAATTTCACCCATTCTAGCAGAAAAGCATGGTCACTTATTCGGAAATTAGATTCCACATCCATACCCCCGAAGCAACATTCTCCAATCAAGGTAGAAGCAATAGCAAATCAACTCGTTTCTATCTCTAAAACAACAAGGAATAAACTGACCACGAAAGGGGTTAAAACTGAGCTTAAACAGGCAAAACGTGAAACCCAACCGCACGCCACCTATTCACAACCTTTCACATCGCAAGAGATCGACGAGGGATTAAAATCACTCCGAAATGGCAAAGCTGCAGGACTAGATGGAATCTACCCAGAACTCCTAAAAAGCTGTGGTCCAGCTACAAAAAGATGGCTCTTTGCGTTCTTCAGCTCCATACTTCAGTCAGGAAGACTCCCCCCAATCTTCAAGAAGTCAAAAATTATCACCCTTCTGAAACCAGGAAAGGATCCAACTCTCCCACAAAGCTATCGACCTATTGCTCTACTCTGCGTCACCTACAAGTTATTAGAAAGACGGATACTGAACCGAATAGCACCGGCCATCGAAGCAATCCTTCCAGTTGAGCAGGCTGGGTTCCGACCCGGCCGTGACTGCAGTGACCAAGTACTGTCCTTGTCCACGTATTTGGAGGTTGGTTTTGAGAAGAAATTGAAAAAGTCCTCTCGGTACGCCGGAAGGCGGAGGTAGATTTCACCGGACAAACTTGGGGATAGGCGAAAATAGGCAGAATATGCAGATTTTCGTAGAAGGATCAGACCTCATTTAATGCGAGAAGGTATTTTATAATTGAAGCTTAATTAACTTTGTTTTTCGTCATTTTATGCTTATTTTAAACATTTTATTGTCTTATGGGAACGGTAACCTTCTTGTCATTTGGGGTCCATTTTTATACTTGTGGTCACACTGTCCTTATGCTAGGTTTCGACACTGATGTGCAACTATGTAACGGTCTGTTACTTCTTCACGCAAAATTATATCTACCGCAGAGATTTTGGTTGGTTCCTCAGTTTAGGGGCTGCGACAACGCGGTCATGTAACCCCGTGTACTTTGGGATGGCTGTATTAGTCTGTAATTCAGGTAAGGACTGCAGACGGTCAATTTCAAGCAGTAGTTACTAATGTTGCTACCAGGTACTACCGTCAACGACACCTAGCTGTGAACTTGGCTACTAGATGCCACCGCAACCAGCAACTCGCAACGAACGTTGGAACTTCCCCTCCAAAGGAAAGCATACTGAGGGATTTTTGGCGCTCTTAGAAAATCCGACGACTTCGGCCGGCTTTGAACTCGCGACCTTGGGCATAAACATTCAGCATGCTACCAGTTACGTCACCGAAGCCGCTTCACACTTAGATGGAAATCTGAATCTGATCTCGTGCAAGTGCGTTATCTTGGCAACGTCTGATGGCTCATCCCTCATCAATTTAGTAGTGTTGCCATGGCAACCACTGATAGGTCTTGGCATTTTCTTATAATTCCGAAATTATTTTTCTCATCCCTTGGCATAATGGTGGGTTATATCAAAAATTCTTTCAGACAAAAGTTTTAGGTAATTATTATGGGAATATTGTCCATTTTGTACGGTTTTGATATTGTGCCTATTAAGAGAGATATGATTAATGTTTCCCGAAAAACCCACTTTTTCCCACCCCTTTGGTCAATGGTTGGTGCTATAAAAAAACCTCTTCAAACATACATTTTTGGGCTTTATCCGACACATAGTATGAATGTTGAACGGATTCGATATTTCACATATTAAGAGAGTTATAGCAATATTTCACTTTTTCGAAAAAAAAAAAGCCCCCCATTTTCACCCCCCAACGACCGATTTAGCCCAGTAACGAACTCGACCGAGATTTTATAGGTATACGTATTCGGTAAAAAATTCAAAGTGATTGGTACAAAATTACGGCAGTTATCGTGTCCACAATAAACTGATATACATATACATACATAAATTATATATAACTTTTGAACTGACGGTGGTTTTGGGGCCTGGGGATGTGAAACGCGAAGATATGTCGAAATTTTCCGGAAGTCGAAACATGGTACCCATTGCAATAGTTAGCTTTCTAACGAAATCTACCTCTGGTTGGTTCCTCAGTTTAGGGGCTGCGACAACGCGGTCATCTAACCCCGTGTACTTTGGGTGAGTGTAGAATCTGTCTGATACACTATGTGAATTGTAATGGCTGTATTAGTCTTAATTCATGTAAGTACTGCAGACGGTCAATTTCAAGCAGTAGTTCCTATTGTTGCTACCAGGTACAACCGTCAACGAAACCTAGCTGTGAACATGGCTACTAGATGCCACCCCAACCATCAACTCGCAACGAACGTTGAAACTTCCCCTCCAAAGGAAAGCATACTGAGGGATTCTAGTGCTCTTAGAAAATCCGACGACTTCGGCCGGCTTTGAAACCGCGACATTGGGCATAGACATTCAGCATGCTACCAGTTACGTCACCGAAGCCGCTTCCCACTTTATCAGGCGGCTTTGGTGGCGTAGTCGGTAACATGCTGAGCTTCTATGCCCAAGATAACGGGTTCAAACCCGGCCGAAGCCGTCGGATTTTTTAAGAGCGTTAAATATCCCTCAGTATGCCTTCCTTCGGAGGGGAAGTAAAGCCGGCGGTCCCATGTCATAGATTTATGGCATGTTAAAGATCCTTCCACTAATTGCACCTGTGTGAAGCTAAATTGGATAGGTTAAGAATGTATACAACGCTCTTAGGTTTCTATGTTCGTTGCCAAGAGCCGACTGCGGCGGCGTCTAGTAGCTCAGTTCTGAACTTGGCCTCGTAGTCGTTGACAGTGGCGCTTGGCGGCAAAAGTAGGAACTATCTGAAAAATTGTTAGTTGCAGTACTTAAATTAACAAACAGATAACACACACTAATACAGTCATCACAATTAACACCGGTTATCAGACAGATTCTACACACACCCAAAGTACACGGGGCTACATGACCGCGTTGTCGCAGCCCCTAAACTTAAGAACCAACCAACCAACCAATTAATCAGATGGAAATACTGAATCTGATCTCGTGCAAGTGCGTTGTCATGGCAACGTCTGATGGTCCATGCCTCATCAATTTAGTAGTGTTGCCATGGCAACCACTGATAGCTCTTGGCATTTTCTTATAATTCCGAAATCATTTTTCTCGTCCCTTGGCGTAATGGTGGGTCATATCAAAAATTCTTTCAGACAAAAGTTTTAGGTAATTATTAGGGGAATATTGTCCATTTTGTACGGTTTTGATATTGTGCCTATTAAGAGAGATATGATTAATGTTTCCCGAAAACCCCACTTTTTTCCACCCCTTTGGTCAATGGTTGGTGTTATCAAAAATCTTATTTGACATAAATTTTTGGCACTTATCCGACACATATTATGAACTTTGAATGGATTCGATATTGCACGTATTAAGAGAGTTATAGCGAAATTTCACTTTTTCGAAAAAAGCCCCCCATTTTCACCCCCTTCGACCGATTTAGCCCAGTAACGAACTCGACCGAGATTTTATAGGTATACATCTTCGGTAAAAAAATCGAAGTAATTGGTGCAAAATTACGGCAGTTATCGTGTCCACAAGAAACTGATATACATATATATATATATATATATATATATATATATATATATATATATACATATATATATACATAAATTATATATAAACTTTTGAACTGACGGTGGTTTTGGGGTCTGGGGGATGTGAAACGCGAAGATATGTCGAAATTTTCCGGAAGTCGAAACATGGGACCCATTGCAATAGTTAGCTTTCTAATGAAATCTACCTAAAACGTCTCTGTCTTCTTAGATCTTACAGCTGCATATGACACAGTTTGGAGGGAAGGTCTTATGCTTAAACTTTTTAAAGCTGTTCCTTGCATAAAAATTGCAACACTAATTGACAGAATGTTAAACAACCGGCTATTTCAAGTTCACTCAGAACACATCCACATTCCACAAAGTCAATAATGGTCTGCCACAAGGGTCGGTTCTATCTCCTGCTCTTTTCAACTTATATATCCACGACCTGCCTGAAACAGTGTCCCGAAAGTTCATATATGCGGACGATATTTGCCTTACAATTCAGCGACCCAACTTCGCAGAAGCTGAAATAGTTCTTAATCGAGACCTCGAACTGTTGGATGACTATTTTCAAAGATGGTATCTACATCCTAACCCACAGAAAACAGTGACATCTACATTTCATCTCAACAACGCAGAAGCGAACTACCATCCAAGGCTATTCCTCAAGGGTCATGAAATACAATATTGTGCCAATCCCAGTTATTTAGGAGTAACATTGGATAGGTCTCTTACGTACAAACATCATCTGCAGAAAACCGCCAACAAACTAAAAAGTCGTAATAACATTCTCCAACGACTGGCTGGAACTTCTTGGGGAGTGGATGGAAACACTTTACGGACAACATCTTTGGCCTTGGCCTATTCTGCAGCAGAATACTGCTCTGGTATCTGGCTTAATAGTGCTCACACACAGCTAGTAGATTCACAACTTCGCCAAACCATGCGGACCATAACTGGTACACTTCGTGCTACACCGATCAAATGGTTACCGGTACTCAGCAATATAGTACCTCCACATATCAGGAGACAGAAGGCCCTTTTTCAGCTGTGGACAAGAATGTTGAAGAATGAACAACTACCTGTTCATGAGGATATCAGACAGAAATGCACACGCCTTAAGTCTCGTCAGCCTGCTTGGAAGACGGCTGTGAAATTAACATCCAGCTCCTTCAACTCCACTTCTAAGTGGTCAACAGAGTGGTCTTTATCCCCACCTCGTGCAATAGTGGACATCAATAATCCATCTACAAAACTGGCAGGCTTCGATCTGCCACGCTGCACCTGGAGTAGACTAAATCGCATGAGATATGGAGTAGGTAGAACAGGATCTACTTTACACACATGGGGCTGGTCAGTTTCCCCCCATTGTGATTGTGGGGAGGTTCGCTAAACAATGAAGCATGTAGTGCAGGAATGTCCACTCCGTGCTTTCTCTGGCACCATGGAAGACCTCAATTCAGCAACACCGGAAGCAGTGAAGTGGGTAGCGGAATTGGACATTCACATTTAGTGAGAAGTACATCACTCACACTCAATCTCAAGCTTCGTAAATTGCTTTATATATACATGATAATTTGTATTTACTCTCTGCTTATCTTCCACTGGATATGTAAATAGTTTATAGGTTGTTTCATCATACGCTAAATAAATAAATAAAATAAATAAATGAAATCATTTTCGTTGGTTATTAATTTTGGGATTGTTTTTTGTTGTTTCTTATCGTGGTAAATGTTTGAACTGATCTATGTTTCGTAAGGGGTTGGTAGGTCACGTCATGTCATGTTTTAGTGAAGTTCGGGTACGTTTTGTTATGTTCTGTGTGATGTCGTTTGTTCTTGTACTGTTTTTTTTTCTTGGGTTGTTTATGTATGTTGTGACATACGTTATAGTATGGGTGGTCGGATAGACAGTTCTTGGGATATGTGATTTCTTAAACCTCTCAGAATTTTCCTTCTAACTACATTTATGTAGTTAGCCTGTGGTGGAACGAATGTATTATTTAAACTATTGTTAACTTGTTATTCTTTACCCCCCTTTTCTTAAATTGAGTATTTTAAGAAAGATCTCCAGCCTTCCGGTATCTTGAGTCATCTCTCAGTCAAGCTCTTATTTTGATATGTTTTGTTTTTTATTTGATTTTGATAATAAGTGTACTTTATTCCAGCCCCATCACACTCATTATATCATTTCATGCGCTCCTCACGTTCCCCGTTTTGATATGTCTCTTTTCATTAAATGCTATTTTGCAGTTTTCAAACGATACTTTAAACGTGTTTTCATTTCATGATTCGTCACCATCTAATTCTAAATGTGAATACACTCGACACTGGTTGAGGGTCTACGGTTCCCTCTGAGTGGCAGTCCCCATCCTGCGCACATGTGGGAGCTCTTTATGTTCCCACTGTCTCGACACCGACTGTGTGCGTGGGTGGTAACATCTCCGATTGCACATTGGTAGCAGAGCGTGGTTGAGTCCCTGTCACATTTTGAATATTGGGAGATTAGTTATGTGATGACTGCATTTTTCTTGGATCGTTTGTTATGATCTTTTGAATCTTACATTTATTATTTGTAAGTTTCCTTCTTTCAGAGATGTACTCATTTACCCGATTTTCCTGGTTCCCTACTTGTGTGAAATGTATTACTATATCGGCTTGCTGGAAATAAGCACTACTGGCAAGTGTAGTTGGAGACTTAACTACTAAACTATGTAAGAACTGTTAGACGCGAACTTCTTCGATTTGGTATCAGATATTTCTACGAACTTCAAACATTTAACGGACTCAATTGTCATTCTTCTGTTACTTCTAACATGCACGACATCTTCTCTTTCGTATAACCTGAAATTGTAAGCTATTGTTAATCAGCTGTGACTTTATCCTTCGTCTTACCATTGATAAAACCCACAATGCTCTGCTCCGTGTAGTATCAGCGCACCATACCACGTGACGAACTCAATTGACGATCGCCATATCAGCTGTTATATGTCAACAAAAACTAGGTACATTTGACATTTTCATTTTGACTTGAACTTGCAAGCTACGTCCAAGAATTGGAGGTGGGAGAGATGATACATTACTATTTTATGACCCTAATTTCGACGCTATTTCCATCTAGCGGTAATTGCTTGAAAAACTAAGAGATTGTATTTACCGGCTATCTCTCGTAAATATGAAATGCGCCCCCAATGAGAATGTTAGCTTGACCAAAGGAACTTGCAACAACAATAGGGAGATCGGTGATTGTGTCTATGAGAAGATGACTGAGAACACCATGACCGGTTTACAATCTAGAAGATATTAATATGTTTTGAAATTAAATTTGGAATTACCTTGTTACAATCTAAAAGTTCTCCTTTTGAATGTCCGTGTTCTTCGTGCTCATTTGAAACGACGCCAAGAGTGCGCATCGATATATATATTTTGAAGCTGTCGCATAGAACTTCTAGTCATCTCATCAAAGCTAAGTCCTTTACTGTTTGAAGTATCATGCATGAAAATATAATTAGAAGTCGCCGACTAAGAAAAATATCCTCCAATCTTTGGTGTTAGCATGACCCTTTATTATATAAATAGGTACGGAGATCTTTCTGGTTTGAGGTTAAGTAGATAACTTGTGTAATTGTCCCCTTGTAATTATATAATCGTAGTGGGCGATCGCGTTGGTTTTATTTTAAGGGGTTTGTATCTTACCGGCTCTTGTAATATTGCCTTTTCTCTCGCGTGTTGTTGCGTTTTGTTATGCTGGATAATGGAATGTTTAAGAGTGAATGCCTAGTGTTTTATTTAGGCGTTCTACGATGGGGTTAGCTCACTGTTTACGTGGATCTATCATGGGGTTAGTTCCACGTGTTGTTGTCGGTTTCGCTGGATGATAATGCAGGGATATTTTGTTGTTTCATGTATTTGTGTTTTGTGTATTTAATTTAAGACTATGTATTCCTCCTTAACATCCCATTATAAGCTCGTGTTCTTTCCTTGTGGGTGGGTAGATATTGTTTGTTTAACGTGGGTCTTGACTGGACAGTGGTTCCTTGTATATGTTTCCTTATGTTTCTTTTAGTACAGTCAAGAAACGACGCGAGAGCTCGTTGTGTTATTAAATGAGATCTATCGGTCATTATTTCGGGTGGTAGTATGTGTACTTCCTGCATCTGTCCGGAGGTTGTGATTGGTGCTCATATCGCCTCAAGTTATGTAACTGAATCTTATACTTCGTTCGAGAAGAAGTCTTATTCTAGAAGTTCATGAAATCACAGAAGCACTCAGTTGACATTGTCGTACTACAGGAAACTCATACAGAGAACATTGGACAGTTATTAGCAAGGGGAAAGATACCAGGATTTAAAATTATAGCAGCTCATGACCTTGCTAAATATGGAATTGCTACTTACATTAGAAATAACATTTGCAACTACAGTCCCTTACCAGCAAGCGATCATCCAACTTATTTCTCCTCCTCAGTACAAATAGAAGACATTGTGGTAACGAATATTTACAAGCCACCTACTGTAACATGGCCTGATCACATTCCCATAATACCCTCACAAAATAACATCGTCCTTGGAGATTTCAACAGCCACCACACATCTTGGGGCTATACACAAGACGATGATAATGGAACTAAGGTCACTGAATGGGCTGAAGCAAACAACCTTGCGCTAATATATGACCCTAAAGACATTGGAACGTTTCACTCTGGCCGTTGGAAATGCGACTACACTCCAGACCTTTGTTTTGTCTCGCACAGTTTTATGTCACCATCTTGCCGTGTTAGGAGACAAGTGCTCAATAACTTCCCTCACAGCCAGCATAGACCAATAATTTACCAAATAGGAATTCAGATCCCGGTTATACAATCTACACCCAAACCACGCTGGAACTTTCAGAAAGCAGACTGGGATGCTTATGCCAAGTCTACTGATGCCAACATCAGATGGATTAAAAACCTGTCCCAGAGAACTACATGAGGTTTGTGGGCTTAATAAAATCAGCAGCAAAATCATGTATTCCTAGAGGGTTTCGTAAAGACTATATACCGGGTTGGAGTGAAGAGTCCAGCAGACTGAGTGAGGAATTCGAGGAAAATAGCAGCCACGAGAAAGCAACAGATTCACTACTGTCACTTGATCTTGCTAGAAAAGAGAAGTGGGTTAAAACTGTACAAGACATGAATTTCACCCATTCTAGCAGAAAAGCATGGTCACTTATTCGGAAATTAGATTCCACATCCATACCCCCGAAGCAACATTCTCCAATCAAGGTAGAAGCAATAGCAAATCAACTCGTTTCTATCTCTAAAACAACAAGGAATAAACTGACCACGAAAGGGGTTAAAACTGAGCTTAAACAGGCAAAACGTGAAACCCAACCGCACGCCACCTATTCACAACCTTTCACATCGCAAGAGATCGACGAGGGATTAAAATCACTCCGAAATGGCAAAGCTGCAGGACTAGATGGAATCTACCCAGAACTCCTAAAAAGCTGTGGTCCAGCTACAAAAAGATGGCTCTTTGCGTTCTTCAGCTCCATACTTCAGTCAGGAAGACTCCCCCCAATCTTCAAGAAGTCAAAAATTATCACCCTTCTGAAACCAGGAAAGGATCCAACTCTCCCACAAAGCTATCGACCTATTGCTCTACTCTGCGTCACCTACAAGTTATTAGAAAGACGGATACTGAACCGAATAGCACCGGCCATCGAAGCAATCCTTCCAGTTGAGCAGGCTGGGTTCCGACCCGGCCGTGACTGCAGTGACCAAGTACTGTCCTTGTCCACGTATTTGGAGGTTGGTTTTGAGAAGAAATTGAAAAACGTCTCTGTCTTCTTAGATCTTACAGCTGCATATGACACAGTTTGGAGGGAAGGTCTTATGCTTAAACTTTTTAAAGCTGTTCCTTGCATAAAAATTGCAACACTAATTGACAGAATGTTAAACAACCGGCTATTTCAAGTTCACTCAGAACACATCCACATTCCACAAAGTCAATAATGGTCTGCCACAAGGGTCGGTTCTATCTCCTGCTCTTTTCAACTTATATATCCACGACCTGCCTGAAACAGTGTCCCGAAAGTTCATATATGCGGACGATATTTGCCTTACAATTCAGCGACCCAACTTCGCAGAAGCTGAAATAGTTCTTAATCGAGACCTCGAACTGTTGGATGACTATTTTCAAAGATGGTATCTACATCCTAACCCACAGAAAACAGTGACATCTACATTTCATCTCAACAACGCAGAAGCGAACTACCATCCAAGGCTATTCCTCAAGGGTCATGAAATACAATATTGTGCCAATCCCAGTTATTTAGGAGTAACATTGGATAGGTCTCTTACGTACAAACATCATCTGCAGAAAACCGCCAACAAACTAAAAAGTCGTAATAACATTCTCCAACGACTGGCTGGAACTTCTTGGGGAGTGGATGGAAACACTTTACGGACAACATCTTTGGCCTTGGCCTATTCTGCAGCAGAATACTGCTCTGGTATCTGGCTTAATAGTGCTCACACACAGCTAGTAGATTCACAACTTCGCCAAACCATGCGGACCATAACTGGTACACTTCGTGCTACACCGATCAAATGGTTACCGGTACTCAGCAATATAGTACCTCCACATATCAGGAGACAGAAGGCCCTTTTTCAGCTGTGGACAAGAATGTTGAAGAATGAACAACTACCTGTTCATGAGGATATCAGACAGAAATGCACACGCCTTAAGTCTCGTCAGCCTGCTTGGAAGACGGCTGTGAAATTAACATCCAGCTCCTTCAACTCCACTTCTAAGTGGTCAACAGAGTGGTCTTTATCCCCACCTCGTGCAATAGTGGACATCAATAATCCATCTACAAAACTGGCAGGCTTCGATCTGCCACGCTGCACCTGGAGTAGACTAAATCGCATGAGATATGGAGTAGGTAGAACAGGATCTACTTTACACACATGGGGCTGGTCAGTTTCCCCCCATTGTGATTGTGGGGAGGTTCGCTAAACAATGAAGCATGTAGTGCAGGAATGTCCACTCCGTGCTTTCTCTGGCACCATGGAAGACCTCAATTCAGCAACACCGGAAGCAGTGAAGTGGGTAGCGGAATTGGACATTCACATTTAGTGAGAAGTACATCACTCACACTCAATCTCAAGCTTCGTAAATTGCTTTATATATACATGATAATTTGTATTTACTCTCTGCTTATCTTCCACTGGATATGTAAATAGTTTATAGGTTGTTTCATCATACGCTAAATGAAAATGAAAATCCACAGCCTGCTTCCAGTCTCCGACCAGGTCAGGAATGGAATGAATGAAGCCCCCATCTAGCGGCGAGGATATGAACTGTGCCGGCTGCCGAGGCCTGACGCACTCCTCTGGGGCAGTGATTAAATGAATGACAGATGAAATGATATGATAGTGGAGAGTGTTGCTGGAATGAAATTTTGACAGGGAAAACCGGAGTACCCGGAGAAAAACCTGTCTGCCTCCGTTTTGTCCAGCACAGATCTCACATGGAGTGACCGGGATTTGAACCACGGACCCAGCGGTGAGAGGCCGGCGTGCTGCCGCCTAAGCCACGGAGGCTCATCATACGCTAAATAAATAAATAAAATAAATAAATGAAATCATTTTCGTTGGTTATTAATTTTGGGATTGTTTTTTGTTGTTTCTTATCGTGGTAAATGTTTGAACTGATCTATGTTTCGTAAGGGGTTGGTAGGTCACGTCATGTCATGTTTTAGTGAAGTTCGGGTACGTTTTGTTATGTTCTGTGTGATGTCGTTTGTTCTTGTACTGTTTTTTTTCTTGGGTTGTTTATGTATGTTGTGACATACGTTATAGTATGGGTGGTCGGATAGACAGTTCTTGGGATATGTGATTTCTTAAACCTCTCAGAATTTTCCTTCTAACTACATTTATGTAGTTAGCCTGTGGTGGAACGAATGTATTATTTAAACTATTGTTAACTTGTTATTCTTTACCCCCCTTTTCTTAAATTGAGTATTTTAAGAAAGATCTCCAGCCTTCCGGTATCTTGAGTCATCTCTCAGTCAAGCTCTTATTTTGATATGTTTTGTTTTTTATTTGATTTTGATAATAAGTGTACTTTATTCCAGCCCCATCACACTCATTATATCATTTCATGCGCTCCTCACGTTCCCCGTTTTGATATGTCTCTTTTCATTAAATGCTATTTTGCAGTTTTCAAACGATACTTTAAATGTGTTTTCATTTCATGATTCGTCACCATCTAATTCTAAATGTGAATATACTCGACACTGGTTGAGAGGTCCATGGTTACCTCTTAGTGGCAGTCCCCATCCTGCGCACATGTGGGAACTTTTCGTTCACACTGTCTCGACACCGACTGTGTGCGTGGGTGGAAACATCCCCGATTGCACAATAATAATAATAATAATAATAATAATAATAATAATAATAATAAGTCTATGACTATAGGGGTCAAGTTCCGACACTATACCACAGTTGTAAAACCTGATGGATTATATGCGTCCGAAACTTTTTCCATGAATAGTAAAGGTCAAGTTGACCAACTGGAAAAAAGAGAGCGTAGGATATTGAGAAAATTCCAAGGTAATACATGGGTTGATGGACAGTGGCGAATGAGAGCAAATGAGGACTTGTACAACAACATAGACCCTATCACAGCATCAATTACAGTAAGAAGAGACGGCTACTATTTTACGGTCACCTTTTGAGGATGACTGATGATAGATTAAACAAAAGAATAAGGAGTATCATCAAGTCTAAGGCAACAAAGCCGAGATGGTTCGAGGAATGCGAAAAAGATCTCAGGCAAATTGGTATTCTAGACCGAGAAATTCGTGATAGGAACACATTTAGAAGATTGGTGAACAACTACCAAGGTTTTTAAAATGGTATAACTTCCGGAAGGCGGAGAGGACCTTTGTCCGAAGAACATAAACAGTCACTCGTCGCTGGGGTCAAAAGATACTGGCAGGAAGTCAAAGCCGGAACAAGAACAAGACCTAGACACTACTGTGAAGTTGGTTGTTACCACGCAGTCCATAGAGGCTCAACTCGTTGTATAAAAAAAGTAATAATAGTCTAATAATATTAATAATAAAGATGTTATTTCTTTTATGTCCTGTTTAACTACTAGAGCATTTAGAGACAGTAGCGGACCCGTGCGAGAACTCTCGCATAATGGGTTGTGTGCGCCCCATGTGTACAGACTACCCGCCCGGCCCTAGTACTATGCGGGTTGTACGCGACACGGTTCTTCCAGGGGCTATCGTCTTGTTTATTTGTTTAAACGCACTTCAAAAACAAATAAATATTTTTCCGTTGATTTATCAAGAAATACAAGATTTTTCCTGTACTATTGAGACGATATAGAAGATTGTGGTACAAACCACTCCTTCTAACTCCCTCTGGTTTAGGAGCTTGAGTTTTGTGAAACATACACCTTAGCGTATTAGGGGGGCCTGAATTTTGCTCCGGGATCTTTAACGTGGCAGAAAATCTATTGACACTCCCTCGCATTTAAGCACCCTCAAAGCTAGCTGACTGCGCCGGGATTCAATTCTACAACCTTGGGAATAGCAGGCGAGACCGTTAGCTCTGCGACACGCAGTCAGTCAAATCTAACGAAAAGCTTGTACCTAAATATGGTAGATGGGAGAATTGCAAAAATAAAAAATAAAATCTTCAATGCAGTATGATGAGATCCCAAGGGATAATCTGGTTGTTGTGGCTTTCAGCTGTTAGTTATTCTGTGAATACATCTGTAAGGTTCGATTAAAATTTATTTCACGCTAATCAAAGCCACAGTCTCGAGCTACGGGCCTCAAGAGTCAATTGAGCGCACTTAATCGGAAGTCATTTAGTAAACGCTATAGTGCCATTCACAAGGGATTGATCAAACAGTACCCTTTTAAAGAGCTACCGAGTCCTGAGGAAGAAAATAGCTGTACCCTGGCTGGGTTCCAACCTGAAGCGACTAACGATCGAGTAGGAGATAAATACTAGCAATTATGATGATCATAAGTTGAGAGAGGTTGCTAACGCCTCAGTGGCGGTCTAACTACGTCTGATAGTCACCACACTGATTTAATTAAGTGTTAATTGAGATTAACTCTCATCCAGAGTCATGAAAGGCCAATTAGGCTCGGCCCCCTATGAACCTTGGCACTTGTCAACAAGCTGGCCCGACACAAATAGGTCAGAGAGGAGAGGCATCGTCAGCGTCACAGTGGGCGTTTACTAATCCTCAAACGAGCAGCATTGCCTTCGTCCAACGTTACCACACTGTCTGTCTACCTGTCTGTCTACTTGTCTGACTGTCTATTTGTTTGTTGGTTGGTTTCTTTGTTTGTTTTTCTTCTTGTCGCGGTTTCATTAGGTGGCTTGAGACATCGTAATCTTCAAATCTGTGCACGGTGTGTAAGTGTGTAGGGAATGTCTGATAACCTATATTATTGATCTGACTATACTAGTGTGTATAATTATAGCTAGGATTGTAAAAGAGGTACGTGTTGCCGTTAGTTACGTATAATCCAGGCATCTGCGTGGAGAAGAAGTAGAAAGCTAACGAAAATTACTTCTAGGATGGCTAAGTTTAGATTCTAACCCTCCTCGCGAGACCGAGTGTACCGATGTAATATTGGGGTCATGAATCTAAAACAGATACACTCGCGGTAACAAGTTCCATTAAAATCACTCCAGTGAATCCCAACTTATTGCAGACTGACACACACACAAACAGAAAAAAAACTTATCCCATAAGATTAAATTCCATGTGATGAAAGTAGGCGAGGAAGCAAAAATTAGCATATAAAGTCGGTACCATCGGTAAAATTCACAGTGACATAATTCACATATTACGAATGAAGCGAATGCAAAGTTATGAAAATAACATAAGTTACTGAATTGATATCGGCCAAACGAGATACAAGAAAACTTTTCAGGAAAAAACGTTCAATACGGAAGCCAAGTTGCCAATGAAGGGATGAGTTCACAATTTCCTTGGCCTAATGTGCCTCCACTAGACCTTACCCTCCAGAGCAAGTTCATCAATTGAGAAAACGTTTCTGGAACTCTTCTTCACTGCACAATGGGATGAGTTTACAGAGAGCCAATAATCCAAACCACTACCAATACTTTACTCTTGCAGTTTTGAAGCCAAAAACATAACCGTCAGGCAACCATGATTCAACTAATTTACGATGGTTTCGAATCCTGTGAACCTTGTGTAACTCATTAGGATTTAAATTTATCGTAATGAACTTAGTGTATTAATAGATACAGCAAGTCAAAGTATTGCTGAATCCTGGCATAGTTGGTGTCAGCAGGTGAGGATACGGAGTATGAGTAGGCCTATGTTCGTTTACCGGATCATTATAGGCTACAGCCCATTCAGGACAAATTTCTAGTAACCCAACGTCTTTAAATAATAATTTTCTGAGTCAACTGTGGAGCTGGGCACGATTGTGGTCCAAGCAGCATTCCTGTAAAAGTGAGGAATACATCCAGTTATTTTAAACTAGTAACTTAAATGACCAATAGATCTACAGGTCTTAAGTTCCAGAATTGGATTATTACAACCATAGATGGAAGATTTCAGCTATTGGGCATGTCTCCTTCCAAATTTGGCCAACAGTGAACTGCGTGTTATTTAATGCTTTCTGGCCAGTCTTCTTTTCTCTTCCCAGAACTTCTTCATTAGTTCACTCCTCAACTTTCTCTGCTCCTCAGATATTACGGGTTAGGGCCTGTTCTTCAGTTGCTCTTCGTGAAATTTGTAAATACCTACTTGAGTTCTGAACTTCTTTCTTTTGAGGATCAATTCAGATGTAATTTTTATTTCTTCTGCGTCCTTCTTAACCTCCTCCACTCATTTCGTCGGCCTCCTCAATCCAATTATATATTTAGAGATTATTTTAGTCAATCGTTTGTCGTCCATTCCTACTAGATGTCCGTCAAATTTCGCTCTTCGTATTAGGCATAGGTCGTGTATTGTACAGAAATTACAAGCTGTGTAGATCGAATATCAAGAATTAAAAAGTCTGACCCAAGCGTGATACCAATTATTGTTGGCTAAACCGTCAGGCTCCGTGGCTAATTGGTTAGCAAGCTAGGTTTTGTCCATAAGGGTCCCGTGTTCGATTCCCAGTCGAGCAGAGAGGGTTTTAATATCCTATGATTAATTCCCCTGTCTCGGGGACTGGGTGAGTTTGACGTCTTCATAAATGAAATTAAGAAAATCAAAGTAAAACAAGTAAATAATTTAAAAAGAACATTGTTGTTCCCAGGTACATAACTGTATTGTACTCCCGCCATTATATTGATGACGATAATTAAATCAAAACTAATAAATTGATAAGATATAAATGAATGTATGAAAATTACTTACTTCTTGTGTATGTGCTCGCAAACATCACTAATCACGTTGCCTTTCTTGAGAGATGTTTAGAAACGAAATATAAACTGGATGATACACTGTATCACAACGACAGTATACAGATGAGATGACAGTTCGAGGGAGACTACAAATATCCCCACTCTCTCTGCGAAGAAGAACACTGATTACTGGCGAAAACCTCCACCTGATGGGATCATTCTCCAGCGACTATCAAGCTTTCGGTTCATTGAAGTTGCTGAAGAATGAACGTTTCACCACTCATCAAGCAGTCCGTGATGTTCTGAGAGAGTGATTTGAACAACCCTAATAGAAGAAAGGTGGTGATGGTGGTGATTGTATTCTTAAGATGCGAAACATTTAGGTGATCTGCCTCCAGTTTTAAAGAAATCGGACGTTCAGCAAATTTAGTGGTCAATTGTTTCATACCAGGAAACTTACAGTATCAGTTGATAATGTCTCCCGAGTCAAAAAAATACTAACCCCAGAAAAATACAAAGTAAAATCTCCCTTGTTAACTTCTTATAGATGTTGTTAATTCATTTAAGGGGCTTGGGAAATCTTGGTTATC
The DNA here is from genome assembly GCA_946902985.2 of Meconema thalassinum. NCBI lineage: Eukaryota > Metazoa > Arthropoda > Insecta > Orthoptera > Tettigoniidae > Meconema > Meconema thalassinum. The sequence continues at coordinate 309,168,612 of OX336390.1, forward strand.
CGCACCATGCAGTTGGGTATGTGTTGAACCTGTCTGATAACCTGTATTTCTGTGGTGACTGTAGTAGTGTGTGTAACTGTATTCCGGAAAGGGATGAGGTAGGCGCCCCGGGACTTGATGTAAGGTACCATCTCGGCATTTGCCTGGAGGAAGTGTGGCAGAACTAGGGGGATAACCACTCTCAGGATAGCCACTGTCAGTGCCGCTATTCGAACCTGTGACCTCCGGACATTCTTCAGTTATCCTCGTGGCCGTGGTGCACGATTTAACGAGCGGGGCAACTTTCCTATAGAACCATAGTCAGTTTGAGGATTGTGCTGAGGACGTCCATGTTCCTCAGCATCCTATGTGAAAGAAGAATCATTCTTCGCTCGAGGGCCTTCTTCTTCCAGTGCATTGTGCTCGAGATGCTGCCACATGGAGAACAGTTCTCAGTTCATTGACTCCCTGACCCCACCATCGTGCCGGTACGCCGCAAACTGGATGAGGCAGAGAGCTTTCCTGAAACCCCACATCAGCGGTGGTTCGCACGAAGGCATTGTCGACTAGGGGTGTGCCGGGGGAGCGTACCGCACCGGGTGAGACCAAATTTTTTTTATTGTTTTCGACCGACCTATAACTGGGCACAAATTGCATTGTATATTTTCTTACCAAACACTAATAACTATTTGTAAAATAAAAAAACAAGATGTTCCGTGACGAACTAAAGAGCCTACTTTTCTTAAAATTTAAGATTCATGCCAATGATTAATCTCTATGGATCTATCTAGAATTGTATGTATGTCTACCCCTCATTATTCCCGTTTATCCAACGGGGTCGGGGATGAGATGCGATGGAAGTCTTTGTGGCGATGGTTTTTACGGCCGGATGCCCTTCCTGACGCCAACCTCAGGAGAGGAGTTAACGAGAGATGAAATGAATGATGGTGAATGAAACTGGGCAAGGATGTGGAAGGAATCGACCGTGGCCTGTCAGAAGGTACCGTCCCAGCATTTGCCTGGTGTTGAAAATGGAAAACCACTGAAAACCATTTCAAGGACGGCCGACGATGGGGCTTGATACCCACGCGTCTACCGAGTCAGCAGAGAGCTTGGCCACATGACCTAATGCTGCGCTTTAGACAGCGTAGCCACTACTGTCGGTATGGATCTATCTAGGATAATGCCGAAATTAAGTTTAATATCGAAATTTCTAATTAGTTCGAAATACTGTATACCTGGCATAATGTAGCCTAATAGAGAACTACAGTTAGCAGCCCTGGTGACTGAATATATTCTTAGTTCCATCACTTAAGGTACAGAATACAAAATTTGGTTGAAGTCCAATGGATAGCATGGACGTTACATGCAGTTAAACATTGCATCTAATAGCGCTCGTAAAATCATGTTGGCAACAATGACATAAATGAATTGGTCAGATATAATCGGAAATAATATGATCTAATGTTGGTTCAATTTTGCATGAAATCCATTAGTTAGTATAGAAGATACATGTATTTTAAAATTGGACATATAAGCAGGCTTAGAATCATGTTGGAAGCACTGACGTATATTAGTTACTCCAAATTAATCTAGAATGCCAGGTACTATACGTGTGCAAAGTTTAGAGCTATTGGCTTGCATACTTTCTGATATATTGATATTAGGGTAACAGAAATAGAGACAGTATTTAATAACAGTTGGCAGCCCTGGTTACTCTTAAGTATCAGCATAGTCATATCTGTTATGGTACACACAGCACACACGAAATTTGGTTGAAATCCAAATGATAGTATAGATTTACGTGTATTTAAAGTTGGACCTCTCAGCAGGCTTAGAATCATGTTGGTAGCACTGACGTATATAAGTTACTCCAAATTGTTATAGAATGTCAGGTACTATACGTGTGCACAGTTTAAAGCTGTCGGCTTGCATACTTTCTGATATATGGGTATTCGGATTTAAAAAATTGAGAGCATTTATTAACAGTTAGCAGCCCTGGTGGCTCTTAAGAATATGCCCAGTCATATCTGTTTATGTACGCATAGCACATATGAAATTTGGTTAAAATCCAATTGATAGTGTAGAAGTTATATGCATTTAAAATTTGGACCTATCAGCAGGCTTATAATCATTTTGGCAACACTGCCATGTATGGCCTCCTGGAAATTAAACTGCAATATTATTATCTATACGTGTGCCAATTTTGAAATAGCTCCCATTCATACCTTCCAAGGTATCCAACATGGAGCTCAAATTTCAATTGCGATTTTTCAGCAGTTGGTAGCACTGATATAATTTTCAAGTATGGCCGTGAGATATTCAGTTATAGATCTTTACTCGTACCAAATTTTGTTTTGATTGCTGCAGCCGTTTATGAGTTGATAGGGGGGGGACACACACACAGCCAGACAGACAGAAGGACAGTCAGACAGACAGACAGAAGGACAGACAGACAGACAGACAGACACACATTTTCCCGGATCGATCTCATAAGTCTACTTTTTCCTCATTTTTGCAAAATGTGAAAAGTAGGCTAAAAAGTGGAAAGAAAAAAGAAAAAACAAGATGTTCAGTAAAGAACATATAGCCTACTTTCTCCGAAATGTATGAGTATAGTTATAACTCGTTGTTATTATCAAAGAGTATAATAGAACTATTCTTTGTTGAAGACCTTAGAAACGATTTACCTCTACCAAACGCCACAACCTAGATAAAACTGCTACCATCATTGAAGAAAGAAAGATAAGAAGTATATCAAGAATATTATGGATCTGGAGACATAATCGACCGGACTGGCTGCGTGGCTCAGCGGTAACGTTCTCGCTTGCTGGGCCCTAGGTTGCAGGTTCGTATCCTGGCGCAGTCAGCTGGCATTTGAGGGTGCACAAATGCGAGGGAGCCGTGTCAGTACATTTAATGGCACGTTAAAGATCCCCTTCGGGCCAAAATTCCGGCACCCCGGTGTCTCTAAAAGCAGCAGTAGTTAAAAGGGATGTAAAACCAATAACATTATTATTATTATTGTTATTATTATTATTATTATTATTATTATTATTATTATTATTATTATTATTATTATTATTATTACATATACGACCTGCCGTGGGCAACATCCAACTTTGAGTTGAGGCATGTCTTTACACGTCTGGTTGTGCATGGCTTTCACAACCCTAATTGAATTAACAAATCTTTCCATGACCCTACAGAGACGTGTGTATACAAACTATGTGGATATTTTCGATTGCTATTTGCCTGAAATAAAAGTAGTAATTAATAACCTGAACTAACACCAACGGCTTGAATTCAGTTACTATGTGAAATCGTTTTGTTCTTTATTTCAAATAACATTTTCAAGTAACGCAAAATAGGCTGTTACAAACCCTTTAAAATAAAAAGTAAAAATGTATCGTAGTATCATCTTGTCATTCTTCAAATTCGATGCGCATAGAATGCCAATGGTATAGTAATCAATGGAGCCCCACGTAGACTAGTCGTGACATCTAGTGGTGAAATATCGAACAATATAATCCTAACAGAGCGAGTGCATTCTAGCGGCCAGAAGAAGAAACTTTTCAATAAAATCTGGAAGTTAATAAGTACGTCGGCGTGCAGTTACCTTTTTGGCAGCTAGATGTCTCGAGTAAATCTGCTGGCGAATTATGTTTTAATTAAATATATATTTTACACCATAATATGCACAATATAACGCTTAATTTTAAAACATCTGAGTCATTACAAAACAATAAACATATAACATTTCAAGCAAAAAACCTAGCTCTGATCGGATTTGAACCATAGGCATTTGAGCGATAGGCTAACGCTCTACCACTGAGCTAATTGTGTCAACGAATATCGTTCTATATAAAATGACTTACATAGAACTTGTTAGCAAATAATGATTTGTACTAAACGATTTCATCACTGGAGTATATTATTTATATATAAAGCATTTCATACAAAGTTTATTTATTTTGTATCAGTACGCTATATTGCATGCAATACTCAAATTAGTGAAATATAAGTCAGGCACAAGATATCCGCTGCCATCTTGTCTTATTACTGAATCGGCTCGCTTTTTAAAATCACGTCTGCACTATAGTATTACAAAATAAACTTTTAATTTCGAACGTGCCTCTTCCTTTAGAACAGTTAAAACGATTCTCGGCTCGATAATCGGAACTGGTGGGTCCCATGATATGGATTATAAAGTTTGCATAATTCGCACGGCCGCCATCGTGAAATGGTATGGCGGACGACCATGTAGTTTGGTCACAAGACGCATCCTATACGAAGGTATGTTGTTACCAAATTTGGTAGAGATCGGATGATTTGGTTAGTCGTTATTTGATTTTACGTTTTGAACGTTTGAGTGGCCGCCATTCAGTTTTAGTAAAGATGGCGGCGATATAAAACATGACACTGAGGTGTCCTTTGCTAGTGCTACCTTTGTACCAAATTTCGTTCAATTCGCAATCACCGTGTTCGAATTGATAGGGGGGAACAGACATTCAGAGTACACACACTCACACACACACAGACACACACACACACACAGACTCACACACACACATAAACACACACACAGACTCACACACACACATACACACACACAGACAGACACACTTTTTTCGCCCTGTGTTGATCTCATAAGTCTACTTTCATTTTTTGCAAAAATCGAAAGTAGGCTAAAAAAGCCTTCAGCACAGGGCCTAATAAAAATAATAATAATAATAATATCGTGTGGCCTCAGCTGCCATGTGCAAGCTTTGTTATTGGACGCCCATAGAGCAGCTTGCATGTCGAATTTTGTCGTTCCTTGGAACGCTATGAAAGTCAAGGAGGTTAGATATCTAAGCTCCTTGATACTATACCGCTTTCTAGTAGAGAAAGGAGGAACTTTGTGTTGGCGGAAAATCCCGGGATTAGTTTTTCCAATATGAACACGGCCTACTGAATTCAAATGGGTTCTTTAACATGCCACCAATGTATGGCATGCGTGCCGTGATTTTTGTCGCCTTTCAAAAATCACTTATCACGTCCAGGAGCGAACCTGCAAGCTTGGGGTTGGTAGTCCGACACAATAACCACTCACACACCGTGGCAAGCCAGCATAGGGACTGAGAAGAAAAAAAAGCAACCCCAGCCACGAAAAAAAACTCAAATGCAGTAGCCTATTAACACATGGCATACAGGGTCATTATCTATGTGCGCCCCGATAAACACGGCAAGCTAAGCCGGCTGTGGCTGGCGCCGATCGCGCGTGAGCGTACGCGATTCAGCCGGTGGTGGGCACGCTCCGCTAACTCATATCGTTAGTTCACACGTGTTTTGTCATTCATATGGACGTGTATCCGCAAAGCTTAGACGTTAGTGTTGCACGTTTAGTGAGTTTTGTGATTTCATTTGTGTGATTGTTGGTCATGCTTAGACACCAATACACATTGCGCGAACGTTTGTATATCCATAATTCATATATGAAACGCAGAAAACCTTGTTCTGAAACAAGACGAAAATTTCGAATTAAGTTTCCAGAAAAACCTGTGCCTAATGCCAATACAATTAGAAGGCTCGCTAGACGATTCAAGGAAACAGGCTCCATAAATAACAAGAAGTTCCGTGAAGAACTATACAGCCTACTTTTCATGCCAATGATTATCTACAGTATATGAACCTATCTAGAATAATGACGAAATTAAGTTGGTAATATCGAAATATCTAATTAGTTCAAAATATACCTGGTATAATGTAGTCTAATAGAGCACTACAGTTGGCAGCCCTGGTGACTGAATATATTCTTAGTTCCACCTCGTAAGGTACAGAATACAAAATTTGGTTGAAGTCCAATGGACGTTGCATGCAGTTAGACACTGGATCTATCAGCACGCGTAAAATCATGTTGCCAACAATACCATGCGTATGCTGGTCAGAAATAATCTGAATTATTATGATATCTTGTTGTGCCAATTTTGGATGAAATCCATTTGTTAGTATAGAAGTTACATGTATTTTAAAATTGGACATATCAGCAGGCATAGAATCATGTTGGCAGCACTACCTTGTATTAATTACTCCAACTTAATCTAGAATGTCAGGTGCTCTACGTGTGCAAAGTATAGAGTTGTTGGCTTGCATACTTTCTGATATATTGATATTAGGGTAAAGAGAATATAGACAGCATTTATTAACAGTTGGCAGCCCTGATTGCTCTTAACAATACTTATAGCCATGTCTCTTATGGTACACATAGCACATACGAAATTTGGTTGAAATCCAACTGATAGTATAGAAGTTACATGTATTTAAAATTGGTACTATCAGCAGGCTTAAAATCATGTTGGTAGAACTGACGTATATAAGTTATTCCAAATTAATCTAAAATGTCAGAATATACGTGTGCATAGTTTAAAGCTGTTGGCTTGCATACTTTCTGATATATTGGTATTCGGATTAAAAAATAGAGAGAGTAATTATTAACAGTTGGCAGCACTGGTGGCTCTTAAGAATACGCTCAGTCATATCTGTTTATGTACAGATATTACATACAAAATTTGGTTGAAATCCAATTGATAGTGTAGAAGTTATATGCATTTAAACATTGGACCTATCAGAAGGCTTAAAATTATTTTGGCAACACTGTCATTGTTGGCCTCCTGGAAATTAAACTGAAATAGTATTATCTACATGTGTGCCAATTTTGGAATAGCTCCCATGTATACCTTGCAAGATAGCCAACATGGAGCTCAAATTTCTAGTGCGTTTTTTCAGCAGTTGGTAGCACTGACATCATTTTCAAATATGGACGTGAGCTATTCCGGTGCACATCTGTACTCATACTAAATTTGGTTTTGATTGCTGCAGACGTTTAGGAGTTGATAGGGGGGGACACACACACAGCCAGACAGACAGACAGACAGAAGGACAGACAGACTGACAGACAGACACACATTTTCCCGGATCGATCTCATAAGTCTACTTTTTCCTCATTTTTGCAAAATGTGAAAAGTAGGCTAATAAAAGAGTTGACAGACATTCTTTCATGAGAAGATTTCAGGTGTGTGTTACAAGAGAGGGAGGACATTTTCAGTATCGCCTATGAGCTCTGTAAGTACACATTATTGAACATTTTTGGTAAAAGTGTGAAAGTGCGTGCCAAACACCGGCTGGACCGGGTACGCACCCCCGCGATCTGCGCCAGTCACAGCCGGTTTAGCTTGCCGTGTTTATCGGGGTGCACATAGATAATGACCCTGTATTTCAGGCTGTTCCAAATCCATGAGTTTGAGTATGCGTACACGCGAGTACTCAGCAGTGATGCTCGGAGCACGGTTGGAGAGGGACTGGGGGTGATAGCCAATACGTCACTGGGCGAAGGTCATAGCACAAGCCAATGCGTTCCTGACAGTCTTGATGTATCCACCGCGAAGTGACGGCAGCCCCACACAGCAGAGCTGTATTGCATGTTGCAGGTTTACTCACGAAAGGCGGCGAGTACTCTGCTGCTCACGAACGAGCTGCTCGGCTGGAACAGCCGGCTGAATTTACATAAAACAACATTTTATTGGTAAGAATTGCCATAAATGACGCCATCTGGCAACCCTAAGACGGGAGGAGTGACACCATGAGTTACAGCACCGGGTGACATCAACGCCAGTGACGCCTCTGCACGAAAGTCTCTGGATCAGCTGTGCCCGCAGATTACTTTCTAGCGCTTCATGGTGAAGCGGCTAGCCTCATTGGCTACTATCACTAAGGTCCCAGGTTCGATTTCCCTTCTGCCAAGGAAATTGTTTATGATCAGAGAGAGTTGTTGTTAATTCATTTAGGGGATTTGCGACATCATGGTCATTTAGCCCCGTATCCTTGGATATATACCAGGTGAACCAGCTGCCACTAATAATATTGTTTTATGCAGCCCAACGAACGCGTGTTATCACGATGGTCGATATTAATTCTCTGCTGCATACCGTATGGTACTAATGCACTGCAAGCTTATCCCGCAAGCGATACTGAACACTTAAGTTATGTTTCCCGCGTAATAATCTGTGGTCACATCGAGGG